>JACEFO010000229.1:0-600000 GCA_015342445.1 Digitaria exilis
CTGTGTTTGACTTTGTTACAATGGGTTTGTGTTTCTTCGTCTATGTACTCCATTGAATTCTTGTGTGCTTTAATGCTACATTTACGATAGGTTCACAGTTCAATTAGGTTACTGGATAGGGTAAAAGGCTGCAAAAAAGGTTGAGAAAGATCCTTCCTTTTGTTTCTTTGCAGGGAGACAAGACAATGAAAACTAAAAGGCTGTTTTTTTTTGCTATTTCTCTGCAATTATTTCAGAACTATTCAAAGTTTGCTGGATGGATGTTTTGGATTTTTTTCCCTAAAGTTTCAAGGATAGCTAGCCCTATGGTTTAGACATGAAGATTTGGATATTGGTACATTAGACGATATGCATTTTTCAATATTTGTCCCTATTTCACTGTTCCATTGATTTGCTGAAATGGTCTTGATGTTGGAATCTTATATGGGTTCTATCTAATGTCCAATTGTTATTGTTAATATGTGTGCGCCTTTTTGGTGTAGAAATTTTATCTTATTGGAAAGACAAGAGCAGGACTCACTGGAGGTGCTAAAGATTGATCGGTTGGAGTCTACTGAGCTGGGTGTGGAGGAGGATCCAACTAGTTACACAGAAAGTGAATGTCAAGAACTCCTTTGGCGGATTCACGAGGGGAATAGGTTGACTGGTGGACTGAAATTTGTCACAAAATGCTACGGAATAGTTGGTAATGCAACATAAACCAACACTCCCTGAACATATCAATCACAATTCTCTAGATTTACCTTCAATTATAACATTTAATTCTTTGCTTATTCAGGTTTTGTAAAGTTTCTCGGTCCTTACTACATGGTTGTAATAACCAGGAGAAGGAAAGTTGGCACAATTTGTGGCCATGAAATCTATTCCATTGGCAAGAGCGAAATGATCTCAATTCCAAGTGTTATAGTATGGCCCAACGTGGCTTATTCTAGGGATGAGAACAGGTCTTTTATTTTTTCTACATGTAAATATTGTGTAATTCCATCAGTGGTTCTTAACAATATTACAAGTGCCAGCTTATTTTCTAGCGTACATTTTCTAGCTTTTATATTTGTTTATATCATTGTTCACCGTTTTCTTTACCACGTACTTGACTTTTGAGCTTTGGTTGCTATGTTGTGTTAAGACGCAGTTTTGGTGTCTATGTATTTCTTCCACTTGTTTGCATGGTTTCACGTCAATTTGCATGATGGCATTTTCTTTATTATTCACGTTCCAACGGATCAAGGGCAATTCATTTGCATGATTTTGTTGGATTGTACAGTGATATAGTATTTTTTACATCCCTCCTATGTATATACATCCAACTCATATAGTCGGTATATATTAATGGGAATTCTGGCAGTCCTGAGCCTTGTGTAAGGTGTTCATGTGGTTGGAGGTATATAGAGAAATTTCAAATTTTCTTGCTCCAGTAGTATTGCATTTATAATATTCATTTTCTGATATACACTAAGTTTTAAATTGTCTGAAAGGATTTATATTCTTGTCTCTCATTTCCTGTAGATATAAGCGCCTACTTTGCTCGGTTGATCTTTCGAAGGATTTCTTCTTCAGCTACTCTTACAACATCATGCGCAGTCTTCAGAAGAACATAACTGAGAAGAATACTGGGCAGGTTATTTATGAAACAATGTTTGTCTGGAATGAATTTCTGACTCGAGCGATTCGGAATCATCTCAAGAATACCAGTTGGACTGTTGCCTTAGTCCATGGATTTTTTAAACAGGTAATTCGTTTTTAAACTAAGCTGAAAGTTCTTTTGTAAGTGGGTTAATTGATCACTCCTTTAAAATTCTGATTAATGAGCTTATCCGTATCACCAGTACTGTCTATTCATCAACGAAGACCACAAGTAGGGCTGCTGCTAACTCAATGCCACCCAACTAACTTACGTGTTTCACTCCACGTTTCATGATCTGATGTATAGTGAAAGCTTGAAAAAATGGGTTTGCAAAGGCATGGCTTTGTATAACCTTCTGACATTTTCCAGTTTGAGCTGCTTGAGGCTTTCCTGAGTCGAACTTTTGCTCGTAAGTCTCAGCAGTCTGTTATATTTCTTTTTTTGTTCAGCCTTCTCATTTAACTTTTGTATGTTGCTGAAACAGAGTAAGATCATATAGTCTGAACAATTTAATCGCTCTCTCATAATGTGTAGTTATGAAATTCCATTGTTATATGTTATATATCTGTTTTGACTGTCCTTGGCAAGTAAGTTGTGGGACTGTCTCTTGATCCTAGTTCGAGCACCAGAGCACGTCTTAAAGTTGATGTTACCAATCAAGTCCATATGAACTAATACACTTGTTTTGTTTTGACAGTCGAAGCTCTCAGTATCTGGGAAGGATTTTTGGCTAACACTTATAGCTAGGCGCTCACGCCATTTTGCTGGAACAAGGTTTGTTTTACGACTTCTAATCCTTTAGATTTATAGCTTCATTAGATAAGAATTGCATTCGTAATTGCCAATTCCACAATCCTTTCATCTCAACAGTAGTTTCTGAACCATTTTCTGAATACTTACTCTGTTTGGAATTTTAGATTCTTGAAACGAGGTGTCAATGAAAAGGGCAGGGTTGCCAATGATGTTGAGACTGAACAGATTGTTTTTGAAGACACATCTGATGGAATCCCAAGTCAGATGGCTTCTGTTGTACAACATAGAGGATCAATACCTCTTGTCTGGTTTCAAGAAACTTCAAGAATTAATATTAGACCAGATATCATATGTAAGTTCTTATGTTAAATTCGTTATGAGTTTGGATCTTGGCTATCTCACCTGATGTTCCAATGTCCTCGCTGTTGCAGTAAAACCCGATGTGGACTACAAAGCGACTCGCCTTCATTTTGAGAACCTAGCACTTAGATATGGGAATCCGATAATCATCTTGAACTTAATAAAGGCAAGTGCAGCATCAATATTCATACTTTGACATGACTTGTATGTCTTGTCTTCTGTTTATACTGTCACTGCCTTCTATTTCTAAGGGTTTATTCGCCAACTTGATAGATTTTTGCTCTTTGTTATAAATCTGAATGTTCCCTTTGGATCCCTTAATTGCCTTTTATCAGACCCGCGAAAAGAAGCCTCGTGAGTCTTTGCTCCGTGCAGAGTTTGCAAAGGCTATCCATTACATTAATAAGGGGCTAACAGAGGACAAGCGTCTAAAATTTTTACACATGGATCTGAGTAAGCTTTCTCGAAGGTAATGTATTATATTCCAAACTAATCTTTTATAAGATTGCTTGCTATGTATGTCAGTTATCTTGTAAGTACCTTAATGCGAAGTACAACTTGCTACTTTCAGGAAAGGCACCAACGTACTAGCACTGTTGAACAAGGTGGCATCAGATGTGTTGGATCTAACTGAATTCCTCCACTGCAAAATAAGTACATCAGCAAAATCTGAGGATGCCGCAAGGTAGCTTCTGGTCCCCTTAGAACATCCTAAAGTTCACCAAGAGAACTTTTTCATAGAAAACCATAGATGTAGCTTACAAATCATAGAAATTTACAGTTCACCAAATTCCTTAACGAATTTGTAACTTGAAAATTGATTTTTACGACTTTTTGCAAGTCTTTTATGTCAAATTCGTTTGTGAGATTATACTATTTTGCCTATTTGTGAGTGTTCATTTGGTAGTCCTAATACCTTTTATCCATTTATTACAGTGGTGAAAGAACCGTTGCCAAACCATGTGATGACAAAAGTAACAGCAATCAAAGCGAATGTGTAGCTAAGTTGGTACCTCTTTTGTTACAGAAGGGTGTGCTCAGGACAAATTGCATAGACTGCTTGGACCGCACAAATGTTGCACAATTTGCATACGGTTTAGCTGCTTTAGGGCGTCAACTTCATGCGCTGGGGCTTACTGAAGCACCTAAACTTGAATTGCATGCTCCTCCGGCTGATGATCTAATGGATTTCTATGAACGGATGGGTGATACATTAGCTATTCAATATGGTGGTTCAGCTGCTCACAACAAGGTATCTGTTGTCATAAACATTCACCGCTGAAGAGTTCATACAACTCATAATGCTGCTCTTATTTCCTTCTTAACTGTAAACACCTTAAATTTCTGGCATCTGAACACTTCAAAATATGTGTAAAATACTCTGAAGTACAATTCTTTCTTCTAAAGAGATTCCCTTGTATCAAAGAATATTAATATTCAACTAGTTATAAAAGTCTTCCTAACTGTTCCAGATCACTTGTTTGAATTATGTCAATCTAAATTTCCATGTCACTCATGTGCCATAGATCTTCTGTGAGCAAAGAGGCCAATGGAAGGCAGCGACCCAATCTCAGGAGTTCCTTCGAACTCTTCAACGCTACTATAATAATGCCTACACTGATCACGAGAAGCAAGATGCTATAAACGTGTAAGCTTCTCAATATATTGCAAAATAATATAATGACAGAACCAATGGAAAACATTGACATTTATATGTTATTATATTTGCACGTTTATAAAAAATGCAGGTTCTTGGGTCATTTCCAACCTCAACAAGGGAAACCTGCATTGTGGAGATTGGACTCAGATCAGCATTACAACATTGGGAGGCAAGGAACTTTAAAAGAAGAAATTGGAAGGTGCGTATTTTAAGCTTTGATTACTTTTTGAAATGGCTGTATCTTATACCCGAATTTTATTTGATGGTGGTTTACCACTTATGGAAACTTGCAAGTTCTTTTCTCTAGCTGTGAAAATAGCATATTGCCTCACGAAAATGTAGGAGGGTTGTTGATGTAGACATTACTTTAAAGTGTAAATTCAAGCTTCGAGAACTTGAGCAACAAAAGCACATGTTTCCTTGTTTCAAGAAATAATGAGTTATCGTTTCATGACTATGCAACTGATGCATTAATAGGAGACCAATGGGCATTGTTTGAAATTGCAAGATGTAGGACAACAAGAACTTAGGAGTTAGGACAACAACTAGATGTGTTTCAGCAGTCTAGATTGGGCTGGTACTTGGTAGTTCTACCAAATGTACTATTGTATGTGTTCGTCAGACTCTTCTAATTTAGCAACCCTCATGTTGTTACATTAGATCATTCATCAAGAGGTCACTATCAGATGGTAATATTCTGTTGGAGAACAGCTTACCTGTATCTAACTGCAACAATGGCGAAAGCAACACTGTGTTGCTCCCGATGCAACAGATGGATGATATTAGAGAGACTTCTGATTCTGCACCTGATATCTCCATATGTGAACCTAACCCATGCGCCAGGTGCGTCGATCCTTGCACAAAATTGAAGGTTGCTAGAAAACTTGTTCGTTCCATGAATGCGATATGAACTAACCGTGTCCTTTTTTATATATGCTCAGTATGAACTATGGTCCAGTGTCTGGAAGGCATTCCATGTCAGAAGAGCGGCAGAATTATTTGAAAAGATTAGGTTATCCTGAGTTGCATTCTTCAAATTTCCTTGACCTTGATTTGTTGTCATCTTCGGGGAATTCCTGCGATGATGAAGTTTTTGAGAGGTAACATATACTGCCACAAGTCTGCATATCCTAGTATCTTACTAGTCTTTTTGCATTGTTAATGTGTTTCAAATCATGAGTTGCAGGTCGTCACTGATCAATTCGCCAATGGATGAGGTCAGTGTTGAATCATCTACATCATACAGCGAGCAAGGACACATTGAGGAGGTTAGCCACGTTTCTAAACCTTTCCTTGAGAGTGGCAATCAGAATTATAAGCAACTGAGCTTACTTTCGCACTGCTTTCCCTTACATCCGAATTTCATGCTGTGAACCTTTTCAATATTGCAGGGAAGGGATGACACGGATCTGTCTCGCTCGAGCAGCCAGCTCTCGGACGTTCGGGACTATTCTGACCGCTTTGCGCACTGGGTCGCTAATGGAGGCATGCTTTGCTACTAGGTGAACATTTTGTCTTGGTTACAACTCTGTAGAAATTTTGACGGAGCAGGAAATGGCTGACGACTAGAGCAAATCAAACGGCCGACGGCCAAGCGCATCTGCCTGCGCAAGAGGTGAGACCGAAAGAGATGGCAGCCATCGTGGTTATGATCACTGGAAGGCTGATGATCAGAGATGTCGGTGCTGGGCTGGGTACAGAATTCAATTCGCTATGGTGAAGAATTTGACCATAGTTTAGCCAATAAATAGGCCAAAGTATTTCTGATTCTTTTAGCTTAGCTTGCCTTTTCCCTTTTCTCCATAGAAATTATCAAAAGAAAAAAAAAGAAAAAAAGAAAAGTCGTATTTCGAAAAAAAAAAGAAAAAAAGTGACCTATCGATAAAGAACACTATTGTTGTAAATAGTGAGTTACAGAAATATAAATATTTACTGTTTATATCACTTCAGTTTTGGAGGGCTCTGTTTTCGTTTGTATTCTGTTACATATTCATCTGATTCCGTGTTGTGACGCGTCAGAGGTCACGATCTACGGCTCCATTTCTTTTCGCATGTATGGTGCTTGTGTCATTCCCATTTCTTCGTTAGACCCAGAGACGCTGCAGATTATGTCCACGTTTGAAACTCGATTGTACATTTATGAACTATTTGTCCACTACTAATACAGTGCAATGCATGTGCTGTGAGAGATTATGAAATTGAGACATAAAGGGATGCAATGGCACGACGAGCAAATAGTCTTACCTTTATTTTGCACCCAATATTTCCATCACATATCTCAGTGGCATGCCGTGCATAACAACTCAAATGTTGAGCTTGAGACGAAACTATTCCTGCTTGTAGACGCAATCTCCTCAACTACAAAATTCAGCCCTCATTCTCTTCCCAATGGAGGAACCGTGTAACCTGCACAAACAAATGCAATCCACGACAAAAATAAGTGCATGCCATGCGTAATTTTGACGAAGAAATGTCCTCGGGTATATTCTTCTATCGTGCAAGTCCGTGACTTCCGTAGCTACACACGAGGGTGCCCTCACCGTTGGCGATTGGCACGCGATGGAATCCTGGAAAAACGACGGATTACATCGTCGTTACAAACCAGTGCCAGATCTGTCGATCATGGAACCGCGTTTTTTGAAACATGCAGATTGAGGATGCGGACACGTATGTACTAGCATTCAACTCCACTGAATCAAATTTCAAACAAACTCGTTTCACGAAAAAAGATCAAACAAACTCGGAGAATATATTTATATATAACCATGCAAAATCCAAGACAACCAGATCTCCTCAACTGATTGAATGTATTATACGGAGCCATCAGCCCATCGCATCTCACAGGTCTATGGAATATAAGCAACAATCAGGGAAGCTACTTATACCACATCTTCGCAAGCTCTCTTCCGGCGCCAATGTTAAAAACAGAGCAGGGGCACAAGTTCAGCTAGAAAGCCCTAAAACAAGTGTTCGATGCATAGCTATAGATTATGCCGTCTCATTTTGGACATACTTCAGAAAATACTGAATTTAAGCCGCAGACGACATGCCGCAAAGCAAGGTCCTAGGCCTACTCCCAGCCTTGAGCGGGGGGTTGGGTTGCTGGATCCCAACCAGTAGGAGCAACAACCGAAGGAGCAACAGCAGCATCCACAGGTACAGGGGCCCCGACTGGATCCCAGCCATCGGCAGCAGAAACTGGAGCTGCAACAAAAAGAAAAACAATCTGTGTTACCACAACAAACTTATAAGAGCGACATAGGGCAGCTCAAAGGTGCGAGCTATAGAATCCATTTGAACATAACATAGATTTCTCCACGAACTCCATACAAAAGATGATGAAATTTTATCACTACATACCTGCAGCAGCACCCCACTCGGCACCAGTGCCACCAACAGCAACAGGCTGTGCAGCCACATCAGAGGTCCATTGGTCACCACCCCACTGATCTGCTGCTTGGTAATCAGTGACTGCAGCAAAGTCAGGGGCTGCAGCAGCTTCCTCCTCCTGCTCCTTTGCTTCCTCAGGGTCTCTGTAGAAGAACAAATCAACCTGCAAACAGCATTATCACATGAGAATGCTAAGGATAACAAAAAAAGAAAAATCTGCGCATGTTGCATGTCCAATGTCATTTTGAACTGTATCCCAAGACTGTGTACCATGACTTCCCACTTGTGCCCAGGGAGGATAGTGCCCCTCATCTGCAGAACCATCCTGGCTAAGAGCCAGAACAGGCAACCAATGCTGTTTCTCCCCTTGTTGTTTGCTGGGATGCCAATATCCACATACCGCATGGGGGAGTCAGTATCACAGAAGGCAATGGTTGGGATGTTCCCCAGAGCAGACTCCTTGATTGGCTGCAAATAGTTACACATAACAGTTAGTTCACCATCACCTGTTAATGTATGGTCAAAGCTTATGCATGTCTCAGAACATTGAAATGGAAATTATCTTCACCTGGTGGTCAGTCCGCGGGTCGGTGAGGATGAGCAGGCGGGGCTCACTGAAGGATGTCTGGAGCTGATTGGTGAAGGTACCTGGGGTGTGTCTCCCAGCAATGGCATGCGCACCAGTGTACTGCGCAAACTTGAGGACGGCGCGCTGGCCGTAGGGGCGTGCTGACTGTACAATGATGTCCTGAGGGTTCTCGATGGCAACAATTACCCTTGCTGCAAGCTGGAGCTTCTCCCATGTCTTGCCAAGGTTGATGATGTAGATGCCTGACAAAAACATCAACAGGAACGTGTATCACAACTAAGCACTACTTGCGAGTTACCTAAGGTGCCAAATAGGCAAATAGCATACTGAAACGCGGATCACAACTAATACTAGATTTACATTAGAATTTACAAGCCTCGTGCCGAGGAAGTCCGAGCATTCCGCAAGTTGAATGACTAAGAACATCTAAATCTGATAAATGCTAAAAATTTAGCTTACGATACAGGCAGGATGGTAAAACTTCGCACTTCGCAGCCCAACTACGCACAGCCGGAACACTGGAGCGCCAGAGATTGCCTATCTGTCTAGTGTCTACATGGATTTAGATGCGGAGGGGGAGACAAGGGATGCTCCGGAGTAGGCACATACCGTCGGTGCGGCGCTTGAAGACGTAGCGCTCCATCTGGAAGTCGCAGTTCTTGGTGCCCAGGTGGACGTCGGCGGCGAGCATCATCTGGATGTCCTGCTCCTTCTGTGACAGCGCCCGCGGCGCGCCACCACCTCCCGCCGCCGCCATGGTGGATGGGTACGCAGGTGTCTGGTGGTCGCCCGGAGGGGAGGGCTCGCTCTGAGCTCGGTATCTACGAGTGGCGGCGCGAAGGGGAAGATTGGGAGGAGACTGCGTCTCTTATCTCCGGCGCCTCAAAACCCTAGGAAGCTTGTGCGGCAACGAGTAGGGATGAGCGTTGGGCCGTGCCGAATTATGGGCCTCCCGATTAGTCGGCCCATCGTACTACTATTTCGTTTTCCCCTTGTTTTTTCATATGATTTTCAAACGAATAATCACCGTGGGTTTTTTTCCTCTCATTTTTTTTTTCTACTTCTTACGGTATATAATTTCGTTCCTCTCATTTTTTTCTATTTTTTTCATAATTATTATAGAGCACAATTTGTTATGTAACATGGATCTTACTTTGTTTAAAAAAATGTAAAGGTTACAAAGATAGTCTAGATTGGATACATGACTTGGGAAAATGTAAGAATATTTAAATTTGTTAGATCCTACATTTACTTCATCGTCAAACACGTAGTTTCTTCCCTCAGATGCAAGGCAAATGTAATCGCACTACGCTCTGTCATGCTAAATCAATTCTCACGCTTGATAATAGTAAAAACTTAAAAAGTCTGCATGTGCATGTGTTAGCACAGTCAAAACACACAAACTACTCCATGCATGAGACTCTTTCTACACAGTACACGTGACGCTTCCTCCTGACCGATCGGTGCAAATGCAAGATCCTCTAGTGTCCCCTAAGCTCGACGATGACTCGATCTTATGCCAGTAATGCATGCCACCATTCTACTCTTCCATAAGCAAACCCAAGATCAGAGTGTGACATTCAGGAGGGAAACAACGACCACCTGCTCAGCTGATCACAGAGCGGTGGACAAGAGAGATCATGGCTATGGCGCCGCCGGGTACAACGACTGTGATCCCGGACGTGCGGCGGTGGAGCAAGGGCCCAGGCTCTTCATCGTCACCGGTGACGACTGCTATCTTCCTCTTCTTCTTCGTCGTCGTGGTCGGCGTCCTCGTGTCCGCTCGCTGGATCACCACCACCGTGAGTGCTGCAAAGTCTATATTCCTCCTATCCTAAATTGCAATCTGAACTTCCCACATCAGATGTTCGATATTGGACGATATATGTCCCAAAGAGAAGAAATTATTTGATGATGCATTTCATCTTTCACAATTTGAGTATGTTTATCCGATTAGTGCAAAGATTAAGATGTAGTCAATAATTAGCATTTAATTGAACAGATGTGCAGAGTCATCTGTCAACAACGAATCTGGAACAGTGGCTCTCAAAGCCGGTAGGGTAAGCGTCATTTTATTTTGTTTCATAGAAAAAAAATTCCAATCTCATAGAGTAACATATTTTAAATAAGTTTGCAACAAAATAACTCATAGTACAAAGAAATATCAGCGTAGTCATCTTGAGGTTAGATTCGATAAAATAATTTTTTCATCTTTAGAAAAAAAATATCAAAGATAGTCATAACCTTAGAACATAATAAACACAAAAAACAACACAATTAAATTACCTTTTCTGTTTATTTTTAAAGAAAACTGATGAGCTGAGCCGTTGATCGTCGTCTTCTCTTCTCTTCTCTTCTCCCCCTGCAAGGCGATCCTGACAGCGACGAAGACCATCTCTATCCCGGCAACCCCCGCCGCGCCGCCGCCGCCGCGACCGACCTACTCCCTCTCCTGCTCGGCGCCGCCGCTTCCCCGCGACCCGGAAATACCCAGCAACATCTCCCAGACCCTCGGCCTCGCGCTGTCTCCCAACGCCTCCTCCACCTCCACCTGCGCCGCCATCCCCGATCCACCGCCGCTCCCGGCCGCTGCCAACGCCTCCTCGGCCTGCCCCGCCTACTTCCGCTTCATCCACGAGGACCTCCATCCATGGCGCGCCGCGGGGGGCATCACCCGTGCCATGGTCGACCGCGCACGCGCCACCGCCAACTTCCGCCTCGTCGTGATCCGTGGCCGCGCCTACATCGAGCGCATCGCGCCGGCGTTCCAGACGCGCGACCTCTTCACTATCTGGGGCATCCTGCAGCTGCTCCGTCTCTACCCCGGCCACGTCCCTGACCTCGACCTCATGTTCGACTGCGTCGACTGGCCCGTCGTGCACGCTGACCAGTACGAGGGGGAGAACGCCACCGTATTACCGCCGCTCTTCAGGTACTGCGGCGACAATGAGACGCTCGACGTCGTCTTCCCGGACTGGTCTTTCTGGGGTTGGTGAGCAACTGATCCTTTTTTTTTTCCACCACAAATTAGTGATGTTTCTTTCAAGCATTGCCATGGTTATTATATCATTTGCATTTCAGATATTTGTGTTTTCAAGGGCTAGCGAAGTGATAATGTTGTTGATAGTCTGTTCTGTTGTGTTTTGATGTTTAGACAAAGGCACACCACTTAATAGACTGTTTATGGTGACTGATGACAGGCCTGAGATCAACATAAAGCCATGGGATGCTCTGCAGAAGGAATTGAGCAGTGGCAATCAGAGGGTGAAATGGATGAATAGAGAACCTTATGCTTACTGGAAAGGGAATCCAGATGTTGCAGCTAAAAGGCAGGAGCTAGTTAAGTGTAATGTCTCCAGTGAGCAGGAATGGAACGCACGGATTTACAAACAGGTACTTTGCTTCCCATGTGTTGCATTGAAGTTGAAATGCCCCAGCTATTCGATTCCATCCCATAACCACTTTTTCAATGAAACGGTTTTGGTAATGGAGATTCATCATTGATTAGCTAGTTCATTTTTATTATAATTTAGGATTGGGTCAAAGAGATCAAGGCTGGATACAAGCAGTCAGACTTGGCCAGTCAATGCACCCATAGGTATGCCTTTTCATTTTAAAAATTTCAGTTGTTCTGTCAACAATTCTGACCGTGTTTCTTTGAGTGTCAGGTACAAGATTTATATTGAAGGATCAGCATGGTCAGTCAGCGAGAAGTATATTCTAGCTTGTGATTCAATGACACTAATGGTTACACCAAAATACTATGATTTCTATTCAAGGACTCTGATGCCCATGCAACATTATTGGCCAGTTCAGGATGACAATAAGTGCAGCTCAATCAAGTATGCTGTTGACTGGGGCAATTCTCACAAACAAAAGGTATTTTCTTTCATATGCCTTTTACGTATCAGTACTCTGTACCATGGCATACTCTTGCTTACTTATACAAATTGATCAATTGACACACATTGTTTGTAAGATGCATCGTGCCTTCTGAACTCTGGAGATATATTTGCTTTCACCTATATAAACCAAACCACCGTGGAGTTAACATTTTTTTACTCTTCTTGGAATGTACTTTTGAAAACGTTTTTCATCTTTTGATAATAACCATGTCCATGTATCTCCACTTCAAATATAGGCTCAGGGAATTGGAAAGCAAGCAAGCAACTTCATTCAGAAAGAGCTCAGTATGGACTATGTATACGACTATATGTTTCATCTCTTAACTGAGTACGCCAAGCTACTAAGGTTCAAGCCAACCAAACCACCTGAAGCTGTTGAGGTCTGTTCCGAGTCTTTGGCTTGCCAAGCTATAGGCCGTGAGAAGAAGTTCATGGAAGATACCATGGTGAGGTCTGCCAGTGATGCTGGCCCTTGCGACCTGCCACCTCCTTTCAGCCCTGAGGAATTCAAAGCGCTACAGAATAGGAGAGAGAAGACACTGAAGCAGATTGAAATATGGGAGCAGAAAGCTTCCAAACCAGTGGATAGCAAGCCCAGAGAGCTTCATGCATTTCCCTCCCCAAAGAGATTCATATAAAATGCATGGTACATACCCAAATTTTGTACTCGTAAATCATAGGCATTTCTTATATAATGATGATTTCTTAATTGAAAGTGTTGCATCTAGTAGTGAAGTCACATGGTTTTAGGTCGTCTATTCAAGTCTTCATTGTTCTTTTATTTTTGTTGATTTTTTTTTCTACTCTCTAGTTTAGCTGGACTAACATTACTGAGTTAGCCTTTAGAATACCTTAGAATCTTGTCATAAGGTAATCTGAGAAAATTTTGGAAACAAGTTCCTTGATCTTTACGTCATGTTCTTGTGGTTTGTACTGAACAATGGATTTCACCAACCTGGGCGCTACAAGTTATTGTGGCTTGTCCTGAACAAAGGATTTCGTATCTCCGTGGACGAAATTAAATCAGTCAGATCTGTAGATGGTTAGCTTATCTCTGCAAATCTGCGTACCCAATGGCCTCCGTGTTAAATTGTTAGTATCCAGGAACAAGTAAAGAGTTTGGTGCATCACCACATTTTTGGAATTGGGGATTGGCCTAGTAATCTGTCAACGAAGAATAAAATTTCTATTATAGCACCTCCCAAACAAATTGGTGACTGGCCAGTGCTTGATTAATTCTCAAAGCAACAAACTGAAGTTGCTGAATTGTCTTTTAAATGCATTGATTATGTTGAGAATGTGCTTGGCTTCATCAAGAAAGTTTTGTGTTCAGATCGATGTTATAGCTTTTCGTTGGTCTATATTCAGCCAAGGTTAGCTGATCTCCACAACCTGCATGCTCAATAGCTTTCATGTTAATATTCAGAAACGAAGTAATGAAACTGACTGTCTGACGCATCACCACATTGTTGGAATTGGGAATTGGCCGGGTAGTCGTCAACAGAAGACCAAGAAAACCTTAACATCCACAAGCAAATTTGTGCCAAGACAATGCTGCATTTGATGCCCAATCGACAACAATGCCTGACGCCTATGTCAAATTGAAGTTGCTGCAGCCTGCAGGGCTGGGATTCAGGAGCTCCCGCATGCTGTCGCCGGCTTCGGCCAGCTGCTTGACCCCCCGGCAAGAGGGTAGCGGCGCACCACCATATTCGTCTCGGGCGCCTGCATATGCCCCTCCTCGGATAGATGGATCCTCAGAAGCATTGCGGAGTGCTCCGCTGGCCTGTAGTAGAGCACAAGGTCCTTGCCTAGGCACTCAATTCACTCTTGCAGATTTGCAGAGATCAGCTCAAGTTCGAAGTTCTAGCTCTTCACGACCCGATTGAGCACGAAATTACGTGATACCGGATGCTCTAGGGACGAAGTCAGTAGATTTTACTCCTGGCCGGATGAAAATAGAAAACTATTTCAATCAATGGCAGTTGTATATATTTGAAATACATTAAATTGAAGGAACATTTCTATAAATGCAGTATGATATTTTTGGCCAATTCAGATATGGCATTCTGGCTCCAGTTATCATAATCGTTTTGCACAACTTTGAAGTACCAGTCTTCACAGTAACATCATTGGAGGTGCACAACTGCACGTCTGCACATGTAGCATTAGGTCAGAACAATCAGATAAATGGAGAAACCGAGAAAGGGATCACAAACCATTTTGACATAACTGGACATTTCCATAACGGAGTAAGCACAACCAGAATAGCGAAATCTCAAAATGCAGTACACCACAAAACATAGGACAAGCCATTTTTGACATATAACTGAGCATTTCGTTAGAGTAATTGAGTAGCCAACATCAGTTGCAACTATTAATTCAGCCAACAACAGGTATATCAAAATGCAGTACACCACAAAACAGAAGGTACGAGTGCTTCGACGCTCGCTCTGAGTTCGATATAAATCTCTCAATACGCATAAATCAGCTAAGGACAGGGAATATGCGTGTTACGTGCTCAAATGGAACACTATCAGCTGTGTTCTTCTTGAGCTCTGGGTGATTAAACTCATTGCGTGGAAGAACAATCACTTGAGACTGTCCACCCTTCTCAATCACCCAGCCTGAGTTTGCAGCATGATACTCCAGAAACTTGTCCAACGCGAGACCTTCGATGTTGATAGCCTGTAAAGTGAAATGACATGTTAATATCAAGAAGAGATTATACGATACACCATGTAAACAAATAATATCGAGAAGAAATTATCCAATACACCGTGTAAACAAACTACACCTTGGACGACCTTCATGATCACATAGAATTGTCATCAAACGTATCCCCACCTATTGTCTAATCTTCTTACATTACCAGCTTGTGCCACTTGTTGACGAAGTTGAAATATTTACTGAACAGGGAAATATATTACCTCTGCAAGAACAGGCCTTGGAACTTTCTGGTATGTCAAGGAAAGCAAATGAATTGCATAGGTTTGGATTGCCTGCTCAAAACCTGCACAAAAAACATGTCATCAGAACAACTTAAGTTATATAGATCAAAATGCTGGCCTAAAATGTCATCCAACTGAACGTCATTGAATAAGTCCATAGAAAATTCTCACCCTCCAGCATTCTTCATATGCAAAGAACCCACATAAAATGAAGTCACCATAAGACATCATTGTATGGTCAAGCAAGTCTTAGTCCTAATAGGTGGCCCATTCAGGCCACCAGTATGTCCATGGGTACTACCCAAATAAATTGAACAGTAACACACCTCAATTCTCCTCCTAAATGGCTAAATCCCCTATCCAATATCTGGTAATAGTAATGCATGCACATAGAAGTAAGGCACCTTAAGAATAGGAAAATACAGGGTAACCATGCACCTGGTGACAGGAGAGGACGATAACAGAAAATAATTTACTCAGGAATGAATATGCAATTGAATGTTAAACACGGACACCTATGATGAAAAACACAGGCACACAAGCCACAATAGAAAAAGGAAAACAGGATCGACATCATTTCAGCTTCTACTGGGCATCCCATGTTAAAACTGAAATTTTAGAATGCCTAAGGATTCCTCTAGGTATAAACCTTGGATTGATGCAAAAAGTTCACTTCCAATAGTCAGATAATGCATATCTTGAGTTCTTGGCTCAATGGCTCAAGAAAGATATTTACCTGGAACAACTTCCAATATGTGGCGGTTCTTAGCTGCTTCATCCCAAAACTGACGGAATCTAGCAGTCTTTAATCAAAGGACAGGATTTAGCTACAGGTTCCACGCTACTATTAACATTTTATGATCGGTACTGTATGTAAGATAGACCAAATATTTACCTCCAGGTAGTGGGAAAGAACTATCAATGTCTTGAATTGCTCCTCCATTTGCTGCAACAAAGGTGTAGACAAGCGAGCTTAAGATGCTTACAAAACATTTAAGTGACCTAACATAAAAATTGTAGCCACAAAGACAGATGGCAACAGGACAGCATGTTGGACATCTAATACATTTATAAGATCAATCTGTCCCAGGAAAAAAAATTCAAATTCTCAACAATCACAATATGTACTTCAAATATGGTTGCAGGGCCTCTTTAGCAAGCATATAAAGATATGAGAGTAAGGATATTCATAAAAAAACAAGCCATCATTAAATATTGCACATCCCAGTTCTACACAGCATATCTGATAATATTACTAAAGGGGCAGGATGCAATTTTCCATACCACATGCTCAGGGATTAAGAATAAGCACAGACTGAAGTCAGGGGCTGGCATTGCCATGAGAGCCTATCAACAGAATATCAGGAACAAAGCTATAGTCAGAAAGTGAACCAAGATATGCTAATGATAAATAAAATCAATGCAACCATTAGATGTTATGACCTTAATCAATATGCGGGCTACAATCTGTATGCTCATCCTTTCTGGCTCAAACTGCATAAGGAAACCAATATTAAAAAAACAAATATAAATGAAACCACGGTATTGGCAAAATTGATATCGCTGAAGAAACATCGTTACCTGGTACAGGCGAAGGAGGCTTAGATTTGCATCTAAGTTATATGTTTGAGACGAGACCTAAACAGGGGGAAAAATGGAAATATTAGGCAACTAACGCTGTACTGAAACAACAGCACAGGCCTGAACTTGGAACTTCTTTTTTTTCAGCCAAGGAATTGTTGAAGCAGTTCATTCTGTTGGTATCATACACCTAAATTTTCATTTTGCAACAGCGGGGACATTAACCACAGAGCATACAAACTGAAAATGGCTCTTCGTCATTATCACATGTTAGTGCGCCAGACAAAGCTTAATATCCGCAGTGGCATTATGATCATCAGAGTAGTCCTCTTTTTTAGTCACAACAGAACCCCTCACATGGTACTCATACGAAGTGAACCTATATTCTAGAAACTCCTGCTGCCCACTCAATACATACATCGGTTGAATTCACCACTCCAGAAAAAAATACAATACAAGTAGCCTGCGAAGGGTTGAGAGCATTACTAATTTCCTATAATCATTGAAACCAAAGCGGTTGCCCCATTCCATATCTCAAAGCTGCGCAGTTTAGAAAGCTCAATCTATCATCCAACTAGCCGATGATTTCGCCGCCGTTCAAACGTAGACATGAGAACGCTCCATTCATCAGCACTCAGAAAACAAGCAGAAGAAAGAGTGTCCCGGCGTCTAGGGTTTACCTGCTCGTTGACGAACTTCTCGAGGTCGTTGAGGATGTCGGGGTTGTAGGGATTTAGGGCCACAAGGTCCTCCACCGTGTAGTTCTCCGCTGCCTGCTCGGTCGCCATCGCCGCCGGTCCCGGGAACCAGAACCCTAGCTAGATCTCGCACGAAACCGTGAGGAGCTCGCGAGAGAGGGGGAAGTGGCGGCGCGGAGGAGGAGAAGGCGATGGAAGGGTTTTCCGAGCTGCGTGAATTTGTTATTTGGGCCCCTCGAATGTTTATGCCCCGCGTATGGGGGCCTGTAAGGGAAAAATGCATCCATATCCAACTATAGTATAGATATTGCATATAAACTATAAAGCCCTTCCTAAGTGTTGTCAAATTGCTGAACGGGAGCATAGAAAAGGTAAAATATCGAGGCTCGGTTTAGATTAGCATACTTTTCGAGCTTTCATTTTATTGAAAACTATGAGCCCTCTCATAGATATGTTTACCAAAATAGTTTGCTATTATTATTAAGTTTTGCAAACTTCTCCAATTTAAATGGGGCCTAAGTTTCAACATGACGAAGGGTGGTATAGTAAAATGTTTAACATATGAATTTTCAAATAATGCTTAATAGTACTAAGTACATTATTCGAAAGTACTATTAAGCATTTGCACTTTTAGGTAAGGTCCGCTCTTTACCTAAATCTTACACGGTTTGAACCGTCCATATTCAATTTCTTATAAAGAAATCATTTGTACATTTGGCACCTTAGTGTTCCATCCTCACAAAATATCCAACACGCACCAAATTTTGCAATAGGTAGAAGAAATATACCCCGTGTATGATTTGAACTGTGTAGAAATCGTAAGTTAGTGTCAGAATGTGAACAACAGTTCCATCTCTGTTGATTCAATTCTTCGTACGTGTAGTGCTTTGAACTGTAGTGAAATCTGGAGGGAAATATCTTAGAAACAGTCCTGTTACACACGAACATTGATATAGCCAAACGCACAGTAAAAGTGACATTTTTCGAAGAAGTTGGGAAAATGTTTGCCCACGTCATCATTATCTCGAGAAATTCTTCCTGCTCATAATCCATAAACATTAGTAACTGCTCTAGTGCTCTTCTATCACAGAAATATCGTTCACACTTCACAATCATCATGCAGATATATAGCCAAGCGATCATGCAAACATCGGTGTTGGCAGTGTTGGTCTCTCAGCTCGACGTTGGCGTGATCAACCAAGCACGCGAGAAACCAGCAGGACGAGCTGCCTCTCGCGGTTCTCAAGGTCTCTCCGCAAGGCAGCGATCTCGTCCATCTGACGGCTGCACTCAGCGAGCAACGCCCCCGTGGCTCTCGACACGGTCCTGTCGTCGTCAGGACCCCGCGTCGTCAGTTTCTTGATCCGCGCCAGCTCGCTCTGCACCGCCTCACTGGCCATCTCCGCAAAGACATTTACTGCAGCAACGAGATGCCACTGCATCAGTTCTTTGATCCATCATCCATGCCAGTGTTTTTGTTTTCGTTTTTGTTTTTGCTTAAGCATTCTGTGCACGGCGACATTAACTACCTGCACGGCGAACGTCGGCCGCGTCGTGCATCGTGTCGTCGCCGGCCGCGGCGTCGAGATCATCGGAGACGGCCGGCAAGTTGAGGTCGATGGCCACCGGTCGCCTGGAGCCCTCGTCGTGCAGGAGGGGAAAGTTGAGCCGCGCGCTCTTGCCGCGGATCCGGCGGGCCTCGCGGTCGTACGCCCTGGCGGCCTCCTCGGCGGTGCAGTAGGTGCCGAGCCACGCGCGGCGCCCCTGCGCCGGGTCCCTGATCTCCGCCGCCCACCTGCCTGACCGCCGGTACCGGACGCCCCTGTACTTCTTGCAGCTGCTTGTCGCTGCTGGGCCTCCTGCTACGCGCGGAGCCGGGCTCCCGGCGCCTGAACCTGAAACCGCGTGCGATGAACGGAAACACAAAGGAAAGCGAACTCAGGCGACTCGAAGCTGGGCTGGTCATGACGAGATTGTTCGTACTTGCAAGAGAAGGCGCGGCCCTGGACTTGGACGCCCAGCTGCTACCGGCCTCGTTGCCATCGTCGTCCTTGAAGAGCTGGAACTCGGCCTCGAACTGGTCGTCGTCGGTGGTGGATTCGAGCTCGTCGTCGTCGACGTCGGCCGCCTTCCGCTTGCCGGAGGTGGTGGTGGTCCCGCGCTCGGCCGCCGGTTGCGGCGGCAAGAGCGTGGCGGCCGTCAGCCGACGGTGCACCCGCTCGGGGATGAATTCGGCGAGGATCGCTCCCCCGCACATATCGTCTCGATCGTTTCCTTACCCGAAAAAGCTTGCAAGCCGCGGGAGAGCGTCCGAGAAGAGGCGAGTCATAGGAATCGTAAATAGAGGGAGGGACCCGGTGACGTGGGCCGCCCCTAAACCACCACATCGCCGCGCCCGGTTTCTCCCAATCTTGTGGGCGCCCACAGACCCTATGACTGTGGGCTTCAAGTCGAATGCTTTGCTGTTATGGCGAGATACCATGGGCTCTTTCCAGCCCACGGAGCGATGGGCGGGTCCCGTGGGTTTTCTACTTTTCTGCTCCCACAGAACTTGCAGGGTTGGGCAGTTGGCTACTTGCTATTTGTGAACACTGAACACACAACAACAGAATCTAGAGGCGTATCATCCATACCATACTTGTACAACACCGTTCCAATCAACGCCTCTTATTTTCCAGAAAACGTCGGGAGCGCTGCGGTTTGATGCGTATACACATGACGTGGCATTGCTATTTATAGCAACCCAAGTCATGAGCATTGCTCGTCAGTTGCCAGATGCTGCCCCTGTCCAAGGTGATGCCTCGATTCTGAACTTCTGAAGGGCTGAATTCCTGCATCGGCTGCTTTTGTTTCGTCAGAAAGAGGTGAGTTTTGCAAGGCTCGTGAGCTCTTCTTTCTACACGTAAGTGATAGTAGATCATTTACAGTTCATCTCTCCTTTTCATGTACTGGCGTGAATTGGAACTGCTGTTGATTCCAACCAATTTCGTACTATATGAATCGACTAATTCTTGGAATGTGTCTTATGCTCTGTTTCTTCCAGGCTTTACTTCCAAAATCTCTTCTAGCCGAGGCTGCAATCCAGTGACGCACTTGTTGGAAGTCTTGGACGAGTAACACTGTAACAGGGGGCAGACGATGCAGAGAACCGAGCCGATGCAACTGGCAGTTTTCTGAAGGCAAGAAGACTATAGGTGCTGCCGACTGAAAATGGCATGGCCCTCAGGGCAAGTTGCAGCCAACACAAACGCGAAACGATTGCCTTTTTGCCTCAACTTGTGAAATGTTATGTCTTTGCTTGGGAACCCTGCAACTCGGCTCGGTTTGGAATTTTGGAACGTAGCTGAGCCGGGTCGCCGTCGCGGCCACGTCGGGGCGAGCAAGATAATGGCAACATGTGCAAATTGCAGGTTATTAAATTGTCTCGCCCGGAAACTGACGGAAACCAGTGGTGCGCCCACGGGATCGCGAGGCGGTTTCCGCATCCGTCACAGGACTATTTCTGGCCTGAATATACCTAGGAAAATGAAGGCAACATTTGGGGGTAGTCAAAGCTGATGACATCAAATGAAATGGCAAAGAACCGTTGCCAGCGCAGAAGAACACTATGTGTTGTGCCGTGTGAAGTCTGAAGTACTCCTTTCGGGGGTTAATTAGCATCATAGAATGTCAGTTTTTTTTTTGCAAAAAAAATAGTGAGGTTTTCCAGAGCCTTTTCTTTCTTTTTTCATGTTTGTGAACAGGTAATTTCGCAAGCTAAGGTTTATAATCTACATAACCTACACGGGAAGCGAAATTGTTCATATGGGTGACAGAAATTATCTCCTTAGTCCTTACATACGACATATTCTAACTCAAAGATGGCAGGATGCTTAGGTCACACACAAACGGGATTCTATTATACAGAACGGAACAAGGTTCACAAACTTATTTGGCATTACAATCACAACCGTACAATATAGATGACCATTGCCGACATGATCAAATTCATAGGACTATTGACCAACAGTACAAAGCACCAAACGAGTAGTAGTGTAATACAAATCTTCAAAGTAGAGTGCAGTTTGATCAGGAGGCCGGCAATATAAGTACAGAGCGTAAACATACAGAATCTAGCGAGCAAACTCAAGCAGTACAGTACTCTGACATCAGATTACACGCCAATCAACAGGCAAACGATCGTGAGTCGCCCTCAGCTGCATCGATCGTCCGGTTCAGCACCGTCGCCGTTTCTGAACCAAGAATCGGCCGGAGACCGTCAGCCGGACAAAAGGGTGATCATGGTGTATGAGCACAAGTAACAGAAAGCCATGGTGTCATGGTGATGAGTTCAGGTGCTTATTACAATGTACAACTGACCGCAACAGGTAGGATACGGCTAGAAAACAGAGCTGTCGGCGGGGAAGTCGAAGTTGTCGAAGCTCCACAGGCTGCCGCCGTCCATGTCGTTGTTGTTCACGACGCTCACGTCCTGGACGTGCTCGTCGACGGCGAACAAGCTGTCGAGGGATTCGTACCCACCCGAGTAGGGCAGCTGCAGTAGCATGAACGGATCGAACGCCGCCAGCTCGTCAGCGAGCTCCAGAGCAGAGCCGCCACCGCCGCTGCTCATCGACGAGCCTTCGTATCTTATCTTCTTGGCGGGGCTACCGGACTCCGGCTCGGTGCTGCCGGTGAAGGAGCTCTCCATGGCCGGCGTCGCGGCGGGGAAGGCCGGGTCCGGGAAGCTCATGTCGAAGAGGCTGTCCATGTCGAACGACTCCGTAATCTCAGGCTTCACGGCGATCTTCGTCGGCTGTGCTACAGCATGGTGCTGCGGCTTTCTTGCGTTGCCTCGGCGTTGGCGGCCACCGGCGGCGGGGAAGTTGAACTTGGCCTTGGTGCCGCGGAGGCGGCGAGCCTCGACGTCGTAGGGACGGGCGGCGTCCTCGGCGGTGTCGAAGGTGCCGAGCCAGACGCGGGTGCCCTTGTGCGGGTCGCGGATCTCCGCCGCCCACTTGCCCCATGGCCGCTGCCGGATGCCGCGGAAGTCGCGGCGCTTCTTCTTCGCGCCCGCTCGCCCGCCGTGGGCTACAAGCAGAGAGTCGTTTCTTTCCCCTTTGAGATTACACTAACAGCTCTCGGACGGAGCACGTCACGATCACACCCAAGAACGCGCGTGAACATTCGATCGGCCGATAAATAAATAAATAAGATTATTGCACCCTCAAATGAGCGGCGATGTCGATTTGTTACCTGGGGAGAATGCGGATTTGGCCGAGAACACGAAGCGGCCGTGGTCCTTCTTCACCTCATCCTCGTCTTCCTCCACGTCAAAATCGTCGGCAAAGTCCTCGAAGGCGGCCTCGAAGTCGTCGATGTCGGCGTGGTGGCGCCACTTGTTCCTAGCGCTGCCGGCTTTCTTGGGATCGAGGTGGCCAGTGGTCACCGGCTTCGACGACGCCGCGCGCCGCTGCGGCGGGATCAGCTCCGCGAGGATGGCGCCTCCGCACATTGTTCTTCACAGTTCTGTGAACTTTTTTCTTGGGTTGTTCGTGTTGTTTAGAATCATGGATCGGTTGGCGACGGAGGGAAGGGATTTATAAACTACTCCAGCTAAGACCGTTGGTGGATGACTTGGCATGGTGATCAAACTGCCACATGTCACGCGCCTAGCGGAGCTTATGCATTTACGCGCCAGGTGGTAAGCCACGTCGCAGGAAGGGTAAGTGAATCTGGATGGAAGGGTCCACTGGCAGATAGAGCTTTAAGACATTGTAGGGGTTTTTTTTTTAGTAAGACATTGTAGATTTGAAGGAACAAAATTCAAGTTTTCAAGTTGGAAATGTTGTAATCTGAGCATTAGCGACTAGCATGACTCAAGAAAATTTTGCGACGCTCCACTTAATGAAATATGTGTCTACTCGAAGATATAATTTTGTATCGTATGCTAATTGAACGAAATTAGCTTAACTAGACTGGGTACATATTTTAATTCTTATATGCAGTGCCACTTAGTTCTTTGGCTGCGTAGACAAAAAATTAAAAATCCAAAAAACGATACAACCAAGTAGAAGACTGATCATAATTCATAAGCCACCCAATAACGACGATTTTCTTGACAAAAAAAATCTAACGAGCTATGGCTACTGCAACTTAGTTCAAAAGCCACAAAGTAGATGATTTCAAGTCGACTATATTTCAGAGCTCTCGAATCTGGACGATGCCTGGACTACCCTGTTTGGATCCACAAGGATTATGAGCATCCAAACCATGGATAGATGTTTTTTTGGATAGGTGTTTTGAGAATCCGGATTCTAGATAGTAGTAATCCAGCTTGTTTGGATCTCTAGATTATAATCTAGGTAGTCTGTAGTAGAGAATACGAGAATATGTATTGTTGGACTTTAAAGTATTAGGTAGAATCTAACCTGTTTGGATTGGATTATGATTATCTTTGCTGAATTATACCTAGGATCCAAACGCCACAACAAGATGACTGATCACAACTCATAAGCCATCTCATAAGTCATAACGACAACATTTTCAGAAAAAAATGAAAAAAAAATCCTAGCAACAGTCCATGATTTCAAATCAACTATACCTTGATACTTCAGAGCTCTTGTGGGTGTGGCCGATGCCTGGGCTAATCATGAACTGACCAATCTAGCACTAACGAAGAGAATCATGCATCCTACTGTGAAGGCTCCTGCAATTTGATGAGGAGCATCTTATGCCATTCGTCAGTTAATGCCACTTGCTCTACACCTACCTGGGGTAGTGTCCCTTGAGCAGTTCAGCTGCCGGTTCATCCTCCCCGTCGCTCGGGCCTGACAGCCATCCAGAGCAACTTGTGCAAGAGGCTACGCACGTTCCTCCCCACTTGGCCGTCAATGATAAACTTACAAAAGGACGACGACGAGCTCATCTCTCGTCCACCGCAGCATCCCATGGTGAATTACCAGAGCGATGTCACAGTCGCATAACAACAACTATCGTCCGGCGTCACGCCAACAACTTTTTTTTTAATAAAGGCGTATGGTTTTGAGGTAGAGCAAACAGATCAACAAACAGCTAAGGGATTAGAACGGGCACATCAGCTAAACCAAAAATCTTAGCTATGCCTAACACACTTTATTAAGCATGTGTCCATCATAATGAAGTTGTTACTTTTGACTACTTTATCCCCAATTGCAAGTTTGTGGTCCTATGTTTGGGCGTGGCTTGTGGCCACCACGCTCCGTTTATACTTGGGCCAAAGCGAAGGATATATACCTGTCCTTTTCTTAATATATATATATGGTGCGTATTGGGATTTAAAAAATGCTGAAATTTATAAAATCAATATCGTATTAAAATATATTTGAAATGAGGTCTATGATACAAATTCATAGATTTGAAATGAGGATACTTGGCCTGGGAAAAAGCCATTGTATCATCATCATCATCTTACTTTACTTATTTTCTCTTTGTCAAAGCGATGATCCAAAAATTTTGTTGGTATAAAACAAAGTGATTCAATACAAAATCAATTTACAACTAACTGGGAAAATCCCTAACCTTCTAGATAGTCATATGATTTACCAAACCACCATAGCAGCCGTCATATGTTTGGTATGCCAGAAACTTGTATTGCCGCACCGCTCTTTTGTTGTTTGCATGACTTCATCCTAATCTCTTGCTAAGTGAAATTATGTTCCTGTGTTTCTAAAATATATAAACTTGTCGCAATGTTATTATTTTTTTTTTCTAGGGTAGCATACCGTTTGTGTGTTTTTTAATCTGCAATCAAAACAACCGCCGCGCCATGTGTCTGTACTTCTGTCCCTGGTATTGCCAACCTGGTATTCCCAACGATGGCCTGGCTGCTCACCTTTGGGAAAGATCATCGGTGAGTAGTGACTTTATAATATCTACACTTGCTTATAGCTAGGTGGAATGTGAAATGCCTATACCCATTTGTATTTGTTAATTATGAGATAGAACATTATGCTCTATGTTCCAAATTATAATTGTAAGTCATTTCAACCTTCTTGAAGAGTCAAACCATTTTATATTTGAATAAAATTATCGAGGGGGCACAAAGATTTATGTCATCAAATAGATGTGCTATGAAAATATATTTAGTAAATAAAATAATAACACTTATTTGATATCATAAATGTTAGTAGTATAAGTTTGCTCAAGACTCTCCATGAATGTTGGAATGACTTGTAATTTGTTTTTGAATGGAGGGAGCATTTTATACTCACAAAAGTCACCTCTTTGTCTTAAGCTATATTATATCGTGGCAACTTGCTGAGATGCAAGAATCACGAAGCCTCGATGAGCATTACATGGCGTGCTAAAGGTAGCTATAGTGTAAGTTGCTTTACATTACAGTTTGTTTCCCTTTTTTTTCATATTCTATTGGCATCCCATTCCCTGTGACAAGGGATATAAGTTATATCTACTCTGGATCGTTGTATCTTTCCAAAAACAAATAATAAAAATGAATTACAATGGCATTGTATATAATTAATTTTGTTAGATTATTGGGCTTGGCCCATATGAATAATCCTAAGTAAATCTCAAAAGCCCATTAGCACTTGAGGGGGTACGTCATCTATTAGTCCCATATTGCTAATGGATGAGGGTGTGGGGTTTTTCCTCCCAATAAATAGAGACCACCTCCCTCATGGAAGAAGTGCACCATAGACTCTATATGGGAATCCCCTAGGTTAGGGAGTCCCTAATAAAGTCTATACGAGTTAGGGTTTTGCTACTTCTCATTGCTGCTTTGCCCTCATAGTCTACTCCATTCCGTGCGCCGGCGTGCACCGGCGAACGGGAGAGCAGGTCTCCGGAACCAGTCGTCTTTGAGATCCTGCACCGGGAGAGGGCGAATAAGGTTTTTGGGAAGCGCTACGCGCGACTGCTCAAAACGTCTTCACCACGGCTCGTCTTTCGTCCAAGTCTGGTGCTGCGGCGTACCGTCGTCTGCAACATCGTCTGCTGCGCTCCGTCTGTAGAACCGTCGTAGTTCCGACTGCGCCGTTCATCTTTCCTACGGCAATTCCTCAGTACGTACACTATGTTTTAATCATGTTTTCTGATGTCATGATTATGTTATTCGTACTTCCTAGTCTGCTAAAGAATTGCATGCTAGGATTGTTTATCGTCATGTTTAATCTAGTTCGAAAATTAAACTTACAATTGCCTATATTTCCAACAATCCAAAAACCTTATTATAGGCAATCTGTTGATTTATCGATGACTGGTTTTGCTGAGTCACTGAGGCCAGAAAAGTTTTCTGGTGTGAACTTTAAGATCTGGAAATCTAAGGTTCGCCTCTGGTTTACTGCTATGCACATCTGGGAGACGAGACTTGGCAAGCCAGAGGGCGAACTAACTGCTGAAGAGCAGAAAAAGTTCGACGATGCCAATAATCTCTTCGTGGGATGTATCATGAGCAATCTATGTGACAGGCTGGTCCGTGTTTACATAGAAGAGACAGATGCGAGGGCCCTGTGGGATGCTCTGGTTGCTAAGTATGATGCAACAGACGCAGGCAATGAGCTATACCTCATGGAGAGCTTCCACGACTACAGGATGGTTAACAACCGTTCTGTAGTGGAACAGGCACATGAGGTGCAGTGCTTTGTCAAGGATCTTGATCTCCTTAAGTGTCCTATTCCCGACAAGTTTGTGGCTGGATGCATTATTGCAAAGCTGCCTTCCTCGTGGAGGAGCTTCGCCACAACTCTGAAACACAAGAGACAGGAAATATCAGTTGAAAACCTGATAGCATCTCTTGATGTTGAAGAGAAGGCTCGGAAGAAGGATGCTACTGAGAAGGAAGATCAAGGTCATTCCAACGCCAACATGGTCCAGAAGTTCTCGCGTGCAGGCAAGAACAACAACAACAAGGGGAAAAACAAGCCCATGAAGACTACTACCTTCAAGAAGAAGAAGAACAAGGCTGAGCTGAAGTGTTTTACTTGTGGTGAGCTGAGACACTTCTCCAAGGATTGTCCAGATTGTGCAGACCGCAAGGGAAACAAAGCTAAGAAGCCCAAGGATGTCAACATGATGACCATTGGCAATACTGATGGGTATGGTAATTTACCTACCGTACTTTCAGTTTTTCAATCCACGAGTTGGTGGCTTGATACGGGTGCTAATGTTCATGTGTGTGCTGACATATCCATGTTTTCTTCTTACCAGGCTGTCCGGGATTCTTCCGTGCTGATGGGCAATGGGTCACATGCTTCTGTTCATGGTGTTGGCATGGTCGATCTGAAGTTTACTTCGGGAAAGATCGTGCAGCTGAAGAACGTGCAGCATGTCCCCACTATCAATAAGAATCTTGTGAGCGGGTCGATCCTGATCAAGGACGGGTTTAAAGTAGTGTTAGAGTCCAATAAATTTGTCGTGACAAAACATGGACAATTTGTTGGTAAAGGCTATGATTGCGGAGGCTTGTTCCGCTTTTCTCTTGCTGATTTTTGTAATAAGTCTGTGAACCATATTTGTGGCAATATTAGTGATGATGCGAGCATTTGGCATTCACGTTTATGTCATGTGAATTTTGGTTTGATGTCTCGGCTTTCCAGCATGTGTTTAATTCCGAATTTCACCATTGCCAAAGGTTCTAAGTGCCATAGTTGTGTGCAATCGAAACAACCTCGGAAGCCTCACAAGGTAGCTGAGGAGAGACACTTGGCACCACTAGAACTCATACATTCTGATCTTTGCGAGATGAATGGTGTGTTGACAAAGGGTGGAAAGAGATACTTCATGACGTTAATAGATGATGCGACTAGATTTTGCTATGTTTATTTGTTGCAAACTAAAGATGAAGCGTTAGACTACTTTAAAATCTATAAGGCCGAAGTTGAGAATCAACTAGAGAGAAAGATCAAGCATTTAAGGTCTGATCGTGGTGGAGAATATTTTCCTAAAGTGTTTGATGAATTCTGTGAGGAATATGGCATTATTCATGAGAGGACACATCCCTATTCACCCGAGTCTAATGGGGTTGCTGAGAGGAAAAACCGCACGTTGACTGACTTGGTTAACTCCATGTTAGACACTGCTGGTTTATCAAAGGCATGGTGGGGGGAGGCTGTATTGACTTCGTGTCATGTCCTGAATAGAATTCCTAACAAGAATAAAGATCAAACTCCGTATGAGTTATGGAATAGAAGAAAACCATCACTTTCTTATTTACGCACATGGGGATGTTTGGCAAAAGTAAATGTGCCTATTCCTAAGAAGCGTAAGTTGGGACCTAAGACAGTGGATTGTATCTTTCTAGGATATGCTCAGAGGAGCATTGCTTATATGTTTTTAGTGGTTAAATCTGAGGTACCTGATATGAATGTTGATACTATTATGGAATCTCGTGATGCAACATTTTTTGAGAATATATTTCCTGCACAAGATATGCATAGCATTTCTAGATTTTCTACTGAAATAACTTCTATACCAGTTGCATCTTTTGAGTTGTTTGAACAACCTATTGAGAATGAGAATATCCTAGAGAAGGATGATAGTGAAGCTCCTAGAAGGAGCAAGAGACAGAGGGTTGCTAAATCCTTTGGTGATGATTTCACTGTGTACCTTGTGGATAATACCCCCATGTCTATAGCTGAGGCGTATGCATCTCCAGATGCTGATGATTGGAAAGAAGCTGTTCAGAGCGAGATGGACTCGATTCTTTCTAATGGAACATGGGAGCTCACTGAACGACCCTACAGGTGTAAACCAGTGGGTTGTAAATGGGTGTTCAAGAAGAAGCTTAGGCCAGATGGTACTATTGATAAGTACAAGGCACGACTTGTGGCTAAAGGTTACACACAAAAAGAAGACGAAGATTTCTTTGATACTTATTCACCTGTCGCTAGACTGACCATGATTCGAGCATTACTGTCCTTGGCTGCCTCATATGGTCTTATCATCCATCAGATGGATGTAAAGACAGCTTTCCTGAATGGAGAGTTGGATGAGGAAATTTATATGGATCAGCCTGATGGGTTTGTGGTGAAGGGTCAAGAGAACAAGGTGTGTAAGCTGGTGAAGTCTTTGTATGGCCTGAAACAAGCACCTAAGCAGTGGCACGAGAAGTTTGACAGAACACTAACTTCTGCGGGCTTTGCTATTAACGAGGCTGATAGATGTGTGTACTATCGCTATGGTGGGGTGGAGGGGTTATATTATGCTTGTATGTGGACGACATACTGATTTTTGGCACAAATATTGATATGATCAATGAGGTCAAGTCTTTTCTATCAAAGAGTTTTGATATGAAAGATCTGGGAGAGGCTGATGTTATACTTAACATTAAGCTAATTAAGGAAGGTAATGGGATTACTCTTTCGCAATCTCATTATGTGGAGAAGGTCTTGAACCGGTTTGGCTACATAGACAGTAGGCCTTCTCCAACGCCTTATGATTCCAGTGTGATGCTCAGAAAGAACAAGAAGGTAGTCAAAGACCAACTAAAATATTCTCAGATTATTGGTTCACTCATGTATTAGCTAGTGCAACGAGACCCGACATAGCTTTTGCTGTGAGCAAATTGAGCAGGTTCATGTCAAACCCGGGTTCAGATGGCATGCACTTGAAAGGGTTATGCGCTATCTAGTAGGTACTATGAGTTATGGGATTCACTATTCTGGGCACCCCGCTGTGCTGGAGGGATATAGTGACTCGAACTGGATTTCTGATGCTGATGAGCTTTACGCCACAAGTGGGTATGTGTTTACCCTTGGAGGTGGTGCTATATCATGGAGGTCTTGCAAACAGACCATTTTGACAAGGTCAACCATGGAAGCGGAACTAACCGCTTTAGACACAGCCACCGTTGAGGCTGAGTGGCTGCGTGAGCTTTTGATGGACTTGCCTGTGGTTGAAAAACCAGTACCGGCTATCCTTATGAACTGTGACAATCAAACGGTGATAGTCAAAGTGAACAGTGCTAAGGATAATGCGAAGTCATCAAGACATGTCAAAAGAAGATTGAAGTCTGTCAGGAAGTTGAGAAACTCCGGAGTAATAAGTGTGACTTATATTCAAACTGACAAAAACCTGGCAGATCCTTTTACAAAAGGTTTATCACGGAATGTGATAGAAAATGCATCGAGGGAGATGGGTATGAGACCCGCGTAAGTTGCCACAGTAGTAACCCAACCTATGTGATCGGAGATCCCGTGAATTAGGACCTGGGAAAAACAAGCTGCTGGTTGACTGAGGAGAGCAATTACTAGACCCTCTCTGAGTGAAGATGCAGTACTCTCAAATGCTGTAAGGCAGGTTAGCGATATGCTTTAATGTGTTTCTATTGGCTTGATTAAGCGAAGATGTTGTCGTACAGAACATTCTTGAAAGAACACACCTATATGAGCCCGATTGTAAAACGTCGCAGTCTATGAGATTTGGGTGATCTTTAGTAAGCTCAAGAAGAGACCAAGGAGTATGACGTATATGCTCCATCCGCGGTGTAGGCTACAGGTAGCCAAGTACTGGTTTGGTCTTTGAGTGAAACTTATCTGTACAAAACTTGCAATTCAAGGCGTAGTCCATTGTTCAAGTTGTGGATGAGTGTAGCTTGAAGTTCTAGGCGAGAGTTCAACTTAACAGTCCTTGCCGAAATACTGGTATATAAACAATAGTGAGAAACAAGAAAAATCTCTATATGGGAATTTGAGATCTGGTGGGGATTGTTAGATTATTGGGCTTGGCCCATATGAATAATCCTAAGTAAATCTCAAAAGCCCATTAGCACTTGAGGGGGTACGTTATCTATTAGTCACATATTGCTAATGGATGAGGGTGTGGGGTTTTTCCTCCCAATAAATAGAGACCACCTCCCTCATGGAAGAAGTGCACCATAGACTCTATATGGGAATCTCCTAGGTTAGGGAGTCCCTAATAAAGTCTATACGAGTTAGGGTTTTGCTACTTCTCATTGCTGCGTTGCCCTCATAGTCTACTCCATTCCGTGCGCCGGCGTGCACCGGCGAACGGAAGAGCAGGTCTCCGGAACCAGTCGTCTTTGAGATCCTGCACCGGGAGAGGGCGAATAAGGTTTTTGGGAAGCGCTACGCGCGACTGCTCAAAACGTCTTCACCACGGCTCGTCTTTCGTCCAAGTCTGGTGCTGCGGCGTACCGTCGTCTGCAACATCGTCTGCTGCGCTCCGTCCGTAGAACCGTCGTAGTTCCGACTGCGCCGTTCATCTTTCCTACGACAATTCCTCAGTACGTACACTATGTTTTAATCATGTTTTCTGATGTCATGATTATGTTATTCGTACTTCCTAGTCTGCTAAAGAATTGTATGCTAGGATTGTTTATCGTCATGTTTAATCTAGTTCGGAAATTAAACTTACAATTGCCTATATTTCCAACAAATTTAGGAGTAAAAACAAAGTGGCATACAACATACTCATTACCCAAAAGGCAATGATTTTCCATTCCTACCCATAATCAATCCTTGGCAATGATAAAACTAGACCCAGTGGGGTAAAAGTTTTACAACAAGTTTTCTTCTCCGGGTCAGACAAACAGACCGCAGATGGCGCACGGCAGGAAAATCACTGTTGCATCTCCGTGAGTTCACAGTGCGACACCAACTTGTACGACTGTGTGAGGACGCGCCCAACTTGCGTTTGGATTTTCGTTAGAAGAAGGACCGTGCATCGTCCTAACGTTCATGCACCCAAGGCCGAGGAATCTGCAGTTGGGCTTGGGTTGGGTGCCGACACGACAGGGCAGACAGCATGAGGAATTGAGGACGTCGTCGGGCATTGATATCCTACGGTCATGCTTAGCTGTTGCATGCATCTGGGACTAGGTACTTCTCCGTACGTCCAAGGCCAAGCACTGTCGCTATCCGCACTGGTCAACCTCTATTTCTAACATCCAAAGGAATATTCCTAGTCATCAAGATTTCAACCTCTATCCCAACATCTTCCGCATCGGTCAACCTCTATATCTCAACCTCTATACCAATTAATCTATATTTTATTTAACCATCCCAACTACCCTCTCCTCCTCATCATCACTTTTTCTTTTCTTTTCTTTATCTACTCCCATTCTATTTTCTTTCTTTTATTTTTCTTTCCTTTTTCTTTTATTTTCCTTTTTTTCTTTTTTTCTCTCTATTTTATTTTTCCCACGGTGGCGTGCCGGCGTCGGCCTTTCTCCAGATATTTCACGAGGCCTCCCATCCATCCGGTTCTTCTCTCGCTCACCCTCTCCATCGACCGCTGGCGCTCGATCCATTCTCGTGCACGCCCAGCTCCAATCCGGTGCTTCCCCACGCCGGCCTCGGCTCCCCGCGCAAGGTGCGGCAAGGATCTGCAAGCGCGCGAGGCAGTCTCGTGGAGGCCGTGGAGCTGCTGCTGCTCGCGGAGGAGCAGGAGCTCCGCCTCTCTAGCCCCGCCTCCAGTCTCTCCGCGGAGGAGGTGCTGCAGATGAGGTCAAGAGCGACGGCGAGGAGCTCCGCCTCCCTCGATTTGGTTTTTTTCTTCTCTCCCCAGGCTGCGAGCAGGAGCTGCGTCACGAGGAGGTGGCCTCTCTACTCGCTCCGCCGCCCTTCCCTGCTTCCTCCACACCGGAGTAGCCTCGAGCTGCAGGCGTGCGACATCAGGAGCGCGTCGCGGCGAGCGGACCGGCGCCGCGTGCTGCAGCAGAGGGAGCGGAGAAGGAGCAGGAGTGCGCCAGCTGCCGTCCACCCTCGTGGACCCGCACCACGTAGTGGCGATAGCGGTCGAACGGAAAGGCCCTGAATTTGGGGGTTCAGCGAGCGACCGGCAACGTAGCGGCTGGCTCCCAGTCCGCCACTGCGTAGATTTTCACCCCTAAAGCAGACTGGAGGCTGTGATACAGGCCCCAGTGCGGATAGCCTTAGAGTCTCAGAGATCAACGCTGGCTAGCAGTCGATAAACGATCGAGAATCAGCTTGCAAGGGGAAAATCATGCTCGCTCGTAACGTTCAGTTCAGATGTTAGCAGCTCACAGTTTGATCAGTTAAGCTCATGGGAAATGAAGATGGTGACTTGAAAAACCTCACATGTAGAATTACACAAACTGCAAGGACGCATTTGCTCATGTCAACGAGAGCATTTGTACAGCACAGTACGAGAGCTTCTCCGTTTTTACAAAGAAAACGTGGGGCGACACTCGAGAAGATGAAGGGAAGCCTAATAATAGCACATCGCAGTGTCGTCGAAGCTCCAGAGCCCCACGCCCTCGTTGCTCAGCGACGCGTCGCCGCCGAACATGCCGTCCAGAGACTCATACGCGCCGCCGTCGAAGAAGCTGCTGAGCTGGTCGCCGAACATGAGAGCGTCCAACAACATGTCACCGGATTCCTCGGACGCCGCCGGTTCGGATTCGGCTTCCTGGGTTTCGGTCCGGGCCCGCTTGGTGGGGCCATCATCGAGCTCGACGTGGTTGTTGAAGTCAACAGGCCGCGTGGCGCCATCGTCGTCGTCGACCATCGCGGACATGCCCTGCCACGAGAAGTCCGGCAAGGCGCTGCAGCCGCTGTCGTCGCCGGAGATAGCGTCGCTGCTGGTCGTCTCGGCGTCCTCGTTCTTGACCGACGACGGCGCGCGCGCGCCGAGAACAACCTCGACGAGGTCGACGTACGGCGTCGCCTTGGGGCCCGCGGCGCGGCGGCGCTTGCGGGTGGCGGCGGATGGGGAGGGGAAGTTGAGCTTGGCGCCAGCGCCGCGGAGGTCGCGCGCGGCGCCGTCGTAGGCGAGCGCGGCGGCCTCGGCGGTGGCGAAGGTGCCGAGCCAGACGCGGACGCCCCTCACGGGGTCGCGGACCTCCGCCGCCCACTTCCCCCACGGCCGGCGACGGACGCCGTGGTACTGGCTGGTTGTGGGTCGCCGCCTCCGCCGTGGCCCGGCGGCGGCGCCAGACGCGAGCACCTTGCGCTCCGGCGGCACCAGCGTGACAACGTCTTCGTCGGAGTCGGAGTCGAAGTCCTGGAAGGAGGCCTCGAAGTCTTCGTCTCTGGGAGCGGCGGGGGCTCCTTTCTTCCGGCCTTTGCTGCCGTTGCCCCTCGCCGGCGCGCTCGGTATGAGGTCGGCGAGGATCGCGCCGCCGCACATCTTGTTTAGCTTGTCGGGTGCCTAGCGTGCTCCGTCGGAGTGAAGAAGGCCGTGGGCTGATCTGTGAAGCTGGTGTAGGTGCTTGGTGAGGTGTGATGGTGGTGTTGGTCGCCGGCGGTGGTGAGTTTATTTATAGGGAGGCCGGGAGCTGCTTGGGGGGGACGAGGGGTCGGGAGGAGAAAAGAAAAGGGAAAAGCGCCGCCACGCGACCACGACCTCGACGGCGAGGCCGGCCTCGTCCCGAACGAAGAGGAAAACGATGGAAAGGGGCCTAGCGACTTTCCAGGTCAGCACTCAGCACGTAGTACGCTGCGATACGATTAGCCGCAACCGCAAGGGCGCGTGGCTCCAGAACTGCCACTGATGGGTGGGACCGCGAGGCGAATTCAAGGCTCGTTCAAAGGCCGGCCTATGGCAGATGCCATGGGTTGATGGGCTTTGTAATTTGCGCTCCAGTCCTCCACACCACCAACCACCACAGGCTTCGCTCAAAAAAAAAAACCCACCACAGGCGAGGTCGCGAGGAATTCGGGCATGCCTTTCCGATCAGATCAAGCACAGCCTCGGCTCTCTCTGGCTGCTGTGATTCACTTCGACCTCAAAGTCAACACGCCCGCGTGTGTTTAACAGCTCATCAGTCTTCTTACTACGAAAGTAAAAAGACGCGCAATTGGGGTGTTTTGGGTTCAGGACGACAGTTTCGCAAAAAAAATCATCAAACGGAGTGTGCAGTGCAAGCATTACTACGGATTTCAGTACGGCAGTAAATTCTTTTCGCCATCTCCCCCCAGCTGAAAGCTTCAAGGCGGTATCATGCGACACCTAAACCTGGTACGGCCTGCCAGTTTCCAGGACGGCTGTATCGTCTACCACCACCAAGTGGACGCCTGAATTCACTTTGTGTTACTTAAAGCTAGTTCATGTGATTGGATGGAGCGTGCTAGTTTTATGTTGCCACGAGCATCAACTGGGTGCTTTATATCATTTACCCACCAGTCATCCTGATGCCTTTTTCCGATAGGAAGTAGCAATCCCGACTTTCCTGAGTCATCGTGCTACGGTGCTACCTACCCTACGTACTATAATCTCGCGTGTCTGGACTGGACTGCATACAGAGTCTTGGCTACCATGCCTGTGGTTGTTTACTCATGAACATCCTATCAGTAATAACCTGACAATTGTTATATCAACAATGCTGCTTACCAGCTTTGCCATTCAACACCGCACTGGGCAAAGCACAAAACCATGGGTCAAAGGTTTCAGTCCAGGTATCGACGGAGAGCGGTATCTCTCAATGAGCCGGGAGTTCCGTTTATTAGGACGAAGAACAGTTTAGGATGATGAAAAAAAAAGGATGAATAGAGTGGAGTGAGAGAAGTAACAATTCTAGCTATGATCATGAACAGCTTAGGATGGTGAAGAGAATGGAGTGAAGACTGAAGAACGAGGTGATGATAAAATTACATGCAGTAGCAGATTCGAGGCTTAAGTTGGGTACACCCATCGCCGAAAGATGAGGAGGACTTCCCACTACACATTCAGACCCATTTCTACCTTCACACCGCAGTTCTTCTTTGGCAGTGTCCTGCATGACAAAACTCCGAGTCCGTGTATCAAAATAGTCCTGAAGATACAGGTGCACTGTCCTGAAGATAAAGCAGGAGGCTGACCTATGGATCAAGGCAGGGCCCAAGCGCCTTGGCTGTCTGCGTGACGAGTAATCGGGCAGCAGATGGCCGTTAGTTGTTTCTTTCATGTGGTGCCTTAACTCATGTATCATGTTCTTCTTATGCCAGTCCAGTGAGGTTTTCTAGAAATTAGGCGACTGTGCCACAGAGGTTTCATGGTGATAAAACTCTCCTCACATCCCATGAAACTCCCCCTCTTAATTACCCTGCCATGTTAGCAAAACTGATGATGTGACAGTGTATTTAATGCTCATGAAATTCTCATAAAATCTCCCATTGAGACTGGCTTAGTAGGTGTTTAGATTGGGCAAAGATTCCCCAAAATATATTGTTTAAAAAAAACAAGTATTCTGTGAGTGAAAGGGATGTGATAAATAGTGAAAAGTTAGATAAATATTATTTTTTAAAAAAATCTTTTAGAAACTAAACTAGACAAATCTCATGCGTATTTTAAAAAAAACAGGTGCACTATGCATGTGCACACACGCAAACAGGCGGGCATGGCCTGGAGTATCAAAATAGTCCTGGTTCCTGAAGATACAGGTGGACTGTGCACGTACGCAAACAGCCGGGCTGGGCATGGCCTGGAGCCCTGATGACAAGGGAAGATGGCAACATCTTGCTGTGCGCCTTTTTTTTTTTTTGATACTTTCTGTGCGCCTTGTATTAGGGTGATGGAGCCCGCATGTCGACACCTTTTTTTTTTCTTTTGGTTTGGAGCTGGGCTGGCTGGCTCTCTCTGATGGCGAGAGTGCGACATACTCCAGGATTGAAAATTTTGCAACTTGAGCGACGCCCTTGCAAGCAAGGAAAGCCAAGTTCAATGTCTCCCCCAGGGTTGCCCATAAAACAATATCACTGGCAATAAATAATGAAAATATCTTCCCTATCATCTGGGGGCTTATGGTGCTCATGCTTGCAGCTGGCAAAGTTTATCTTATCACTTTCTCTGTTTCTTTTTTTGTTTTTCTCCGTCGTCATGAATCTTCAACAACAATATCCTTTGTCATCACCGAGTGAATTATTGACTTTGTAAAATACAAGATGTTGAACTCTGCCTCCACCCGCGTCAATTCAGGAGCGCAGTGTTGTGTCACGTTTGCATGGCCGCCGAATTTCCAGCACTGAAACTATATATAGTATAATTATGTCGGTGCCTGATTTGGTCGCACCGGCACCGACGAGTGATTGCGGTGCTAACCACTCGTTTCCCCGATGGCGAGAGTGAGAGACGGAGTTTTATCCTGGTTCCGGCCAGGGGCCGTACGTCCAGCAGTGGTGCGATGCACCTGGTTACGTGTTGCTTGTAGTAGGGGTTTACAAGCAAGGTGGGAGAAGGAGATAAGCTCCTAAGTCCCAGGCTATGATGTGTGGGTGCGTTCTAGAGTGTGTATGAACTCGTGTGTTTGTGTCGCTTGAGACTTGTGATCTCGTTCCCTCTTTCCTTTGCATGAGCTTCCCTCCCCCTTTTATAGACCAAGGAGGAGGGAACGGGTACATGCGTTCGTGTCGTGACGTGGTCGTGGCGCTGACGTCGTTTGGTGCACTGTGCTGCCCATGCCGTGTACCACTCGGGCGGGAATCGCGCCTTCCTACTCCGGCTGACGGCATGGCGACAGTTGACGTAACGTCCTCGAGTGACGGTCCACGGCTTCGAGGGTAGAGGTCTTCGTACGGCCGCCTGGGTCGGGGTTCGGTAGCTTCCTTCGAGGGTTGCTTTCGAGGGTAGTGGCGCATCCGAGGCGGGCGGAGTCAAAGGAGTGGTTGGCACAGTGTTACTGCCAGGTTAGGTTTGCCGTGCGGCGTGGCGCTCAGAAGTCCACTGTGCGATTGGATTTGACCGATGTCTTCTCCGTGGCGTGGGTGGTGACATGACGCAGCGATTCCCCCGCTTTTTGACCGTGGAGGGACGACATCATGTCTTGAAGTGATAGATCGCAGAGCGAGGGCGTCGTTCCAGGCGTGGCGGGCTCGAGCATGGACCGCATGCTCGAGCTAGCCGACCCTCGTACGAGACGGAGATCCCCGCTCGAGGGTAGTTGTAAACCTCGAGCTCGGTTAGGCTCGATCGTCACGGACATCCCTGCTCGAGGGTGGTCGTCTACCTCGAGCGGGATGGGTTCCAAGGAAGGAGTTGTCGTGACGGGCCTTTGCCGGGCTGCAGAGCCAGGCCGACGTCGTCGTAGGCCTTGTTGCTAAGTAGTTTAGGGCCCAAGTTAGGGTACCCCTTTTCCAGGGTCCCGACAGTAGCCCCCGAGCCTTCGCAGGGATGAGGTTTTCATCCTGCGAAGGCTGGAGTTCGCCGAGGCTTTCGAGGCCTTCGTTTCTTCGTGGGTTCCGGGAGTCCGTGGGGGCGCGCTAGCGCACCCGCGGGTGTAGCCCCCGAGGCCTTGGGAGAGTGGTTGGCATTCTCTCAAGGTCTCAGCCTGATGTGCAGAGCATTTGCTGCTTCCTCAAGTGTGGGTTCGTCCACTGTGCCTGAAGTAGGGGGGATTTCGAGCTTTCTACGTGCCTCGAGCCCCTGTTCGAGGGTGCTGAGGAGGAGGCGACCCATGCTTCCCTCGGTGGGATCGAGCCACGGGTGCCTGGTTGAGCTGTTAACGGGTGGTTCGAGCGGACGTCCATACCCCATTCGATAGGGGTAGGCTCGTGGTCACAGGACACGCCCGTAGAAGCCTTTCGCAAAGTATGCTAGATGGGTCTCGACCTCATTCGATAGAGGTCGAGGGCTCGATGCTCCCCCTCGAGGGGTCCCTCGATCTAGGCACTTTGCCCGGCCTCGAACATAATCGGCTGGCTCCCTCGAGCGTTCGAGCTTCGAGGGTACCGTCGATTATCCCTGACTCGGTTGATCTGAGGCCCTTGTCGAAACCCTTCGTAGGCCCAAGGTTCGAACCCCTGATCAGTAGCACGATGGCTTCTTCAATTCGAGGAAGAAACCATCGAGCGTGATTTCATGGTTCCGCTCCGCGCGGGTTTTTGAGGTTTTCGAGACCTCTTTCCCTCGAGGGGGCATCCTCGAGCCTTCGAGCTTCGAGGTCCCTCCTCTGAGGGTGGGCGTCTTGAATGCGCCCTCGTTCTGCGCGAGTCATGATGACCCGTAGCGAAAACTTCGCGGTTTCGTGCGATCGTGGGAGAAGTGGGAGAAGTGGGCGCGCTTTCGGGTGAGGCGTGCGGGCGCAGTTTGACACGACCGCACGTCTGCCGCGCCAGACTCCTCGAAATTTACGGCGCAGTTACTCGATTGCGCGGTTGACGCGGCCCGTGCCGTTACGTCTCCCGGGGCAGGCCTGGCTGTCAGTCTAGGGACTGTCGCGTCAAGGCTGGAGTCCTGCCGTGCTTAGCTCCGCGGGGGGAGTATAAATAGCACGGCAGTGCCCATGCCAAGGGTACGCTTCCCTTTGCGTTTTCGCCTTAGCCTTCAGTTCCCTTTGCCCTAGCTTTCGCCTTCGTCTTCTTCCTTCGTCCGAGCTCTCCCTCCTCCGTCATGGCCCAGTTCGCCGATCCCGCGCCATGGAAGCCGTCCAACGCCACCCAGCATTGCTTGGACAGCCTTGTGGAGGTCGGGGTGCTGCCACCCAACGTCGACGGCGAGCCGCCCGTCTGGATCTCGCCGGGGGCCGCTACGGAGCCCGATCCGCCGAGGGGCTACGTCGTCAGCTTCGCTCGTTTCCATGAGCGGGGTTTTGGAGTTCCGGTGGGGAGGTTCATGCGAGCGTTGTGCTTCCACTACAAGGTGGAGCTCCACAACTTCTCGCCGAACGCGATCTCGCAGGCGGCGGTCTTCGTCGCCATCTGCGAGGGTTATCTCGGCATCGAGGCCCATTGGGACCTTTGGTGCCACCTCTTCGTCGGCGAGCTTTTCTTGGAGTACGTCTCCAAGGGGGTTCGTCGCCCTGCTCGCGCCGGCGGCCTGGTGCTCCAAGTTCGGAAGGGGCGCAAAGACCTCTATATCCCGAGCTCCATGGTTTCCAACAACCAGGACTGGGATAAGGGATGGTTCTACCTCCGCAACGACGGAGGACATCTGCCGCCCTACACCGGCCTGCTACTGACGGAGAAGCAGCCCGACTGGCACTTCGGCGTGTCGCCGCCGTCGCGGAAGAAGAAGCTCGACCCGCTGGTGGACGCGCTCCAGCGGCTTTCGAGGCTCGGCCTCACCGCTGGCGGGGTCATCGTCAACTTCCACCGGCGGCGGGTGCTTCCCCTTATGCGGCGGAGGCTCTCGTTGTACGAGATGACTCCCGATGCCGACCTCACCGGCACGGTGATGGCGGCGGAGCCATTGCCCGTCGCCACCGCCGTGCAGCGGGCGCGGCGCGCCGTCGACAAACTGCCGGACGACCCTTGGGCAGTGCCGATGCGGCCCGAGGATGGCTATGTGAGCCTCGTAAGTGATCCTCGATCTTTGCTTTTGCTTTTTTGGGTTTTGTCCTCGTGTTTCCGACCTTACGAATGGTGCCTTGCAGGGCGTATCGCGTGGCCACTACACCAAGCCTCCCGTCCCCGAGGACAAGGCCGTCAACCGCGCCCTCGCCGAGAAGGCGAACGAGGCCAAGGTTCGGAGGGAGGCTCGATCGCAGCGGAAGGAGCGGAAGAGGCAGAAGCTCGAGGCGGAGAACCGCGAGCGGGCGAGGCGGGGGTTCTCACCGCTTCCCGCGCCAGAATCCTCCACCGACCGTGATGGATCTGACGAAGACGGCGGGGCGAGGAGACCATCTCCGTTCGAGCTTCCCATCGGTGGGCCCGCCCCCGCTGCGGCGTCTGGGGGCGGTGGTGAGGAGGTCATCGGCCTCGGGACACCGCCGTCGACCGCGGTGCCTTCCGTCGAGCGTCCGTCGGGGGCGGCCACGGCTGTTCCCGAGGGAACCCAGGGCCAAGATGAGGCCCCTCCGTCGACCGCGGGGCCTTCCTCTGAGGGTCCATCGGGGGCAGCACCGTCTGCCCTCGAGGAACCTCGGGGTGGAGGCGAGGTCCCCGAGCGGCCGGGCGCCGTCGAGGAGGCCCCGGCCCGTGGGGCGGAAGCGGAAGTCCCCCAAGTAGAGCCCGTCGTCCCTACGAGGGGTGAGGAGGCCTCGAGGGTAACCCTCCAGGGGGAAACCGTCGTCTCCGCGGGAGACGAGGCCTCGAGGACGGCTCCTCAAGGGGAAACCGTCGCGGCTACGGGAGGCGAGGTCCCGGGAGCAGCTCCCGTTCCGGCCTCGAGGCCAAAACGGAAACTCCCCTTCGTGCGGTAAGCTTTCCTTGTCGCTTGCTTGTCGTTGGTGTTTCGTTTTTGCCTCTAACCGAGCTTCTTTTCGTGTCACAGTCGCTCTGGGGGGCGGAGCATGCCTTCCCTCGCGCCAACCAAGGCCCTCAAGATCAGGCCTAGCTCGTCGCCGCACCCGTCCTCGCAGCTCCTGGGCCCGACGAACGAAGTCGTGGAGGACTTTGTTACGTTTTTTCGACACCCAGGCGGAGCTGCAGGCCCGGCAGCAGCCGCGCGAGGAGGCGCCTCTGGTCCTCGAGGGGCCAAGGCCGCCTCAGCTCCTCGAGGGCGCGGTCGAGCCCCACGTCGAGGCAGCTCGGCCCGAGGAAGCCAACCCCGCGCCTGGGGAGGCTCTTCGCGTCGAGGAGCCGTCTGCGGCGCCCGTGGAGTCGGGCGCCGCGGTGGTCCCTCCGCATGAGGGGGGAGCGAGGCGAACCCATGGCGGCGGGTTCCCCCATCTGACGGAGCTGGCAGAGGCTCTGGGGGTTGGAGCCCCCGTGGCGCAGGGGCACGAGAGTGGCGGGGCCGCGCCATCGACTCTCATCACGGCTCAGCCGGGGCCAGTAGCGGCCTGGTCTTACGAGGCGCATGCCCGTGGAAGCGCGGAGATGTGGCAAGCCCGCAGCGCGCTTCCCCAGCGGTTCGTCGACGAAGCCGTGGCAGAGGAGACTCTGTGGGAGGTCCAGTCGTCACACGGCTTGGACGTTCGCAGGGCGCTGCAGGACATCCTCCGTCTTCACGACGATGCCGGCAAGGTCCACCGGGTACGTCTCGGTGTAAGTGATGTTTTTGCCATGCCTTATTTTTTCAAAGAAGGCTTATCTCTTTTTCTTTTCGCAGGAACTCCGCAAACAGGCGCTCGCGAAGAACGACCAGATTGCGGAGTTATCGCTGGAGCTCCGTCGCTTGTCCGGGGTGCTCGAGGCTCGAGACCGCTAGCTGGACGACCTTCGAGGTGCTCGGGACCAGGCCCTCGCCCAGGGTCGGGAGAAGGGCGAGGTCATCGCTCGCCTTGAAGGCTCGGCCAGCGCCCTCCGCGAGCAGCTCGCGAACCGCAATGACTGGCTGGAGAACGAGCGGGCTGCGCGTCGCGCGGCGGAGCTGGCGGTCGAGGAAGAGCGGCGTCTCGCGGTCGAGGCTCGAGACCGGCTCGAGCAGGAGCAGACTGCTCGGGCCACGGCGGAGCGGCAGGCGCGAGAGGTGGAGCAGCGGGCCCAGGAGGCGGAGAGGGCCCTCGAGGCTGCTCTGGGACAGGTCGAGGGTAAGCTGATTTGGCTCGAGCTCTGACCCTTTCGTTTTGTTGCTTTTTGGCTGACTCTTGTTGGTGCAGCATTGAAGCAGGCGCTTCAGGCCGAGACCGAGTCGAAGGAGGCCGTGCTGGTGGCGCAGACGGAGACCCAGCGCGAGCTCGACGAGCTGGTGCAGGCGGCCTCAGCCGCCTGCAACGAGATTGCCGGTCCCGGCCTGCAGTTTGGGAGCACCCTCGCAAGCCGCGTTCGAGCGCTTGGGGGCCACTTCACTTCGCGCGTGAAGGAAGACCTTCTGCTCGGAGTTCGGAAGGCGCTTGGAGTGGTTACGACCCACTACCAAGCGGACCTCTCGAAGCTCGCCGCTGGGTAAGTCGTCGCCGACAACCTCAACGACGAGGAGGCGGTGGCGGCGATGGACGAGGCCGATGCTGCTGCTGACGGGACGGCGCGAGTGCTTGCCGGCTACTTCGAGGGCGCCCTCTTTCCTGGCGAGGGCAGCGGCGGCTGGGACGACCTTGGCGGCGGGGGCGATCCCTGAAAATCTCGGGCCATCGAGCCCGATTGTAAAGAAGTAGATTAGGATTTCGAGCTCCTTTTTTGTAAGAATGATTTGCTCGTATCTTACTGAACGTCGTTTATTTTGCTTTAAACGTGATGTTATTTTTATGCGGTGCCTTCGCGACATGCATTAGTCCGATGCTTGTGCCTCGAGGGGAGAGCGTTGCTAGGATCGTTCGTACGTGAATGACTTGGGCGGAGGGAAGTGAGGTGTTGCCGTAGCCTCGAGGCGTAAGCGAACACTCGGCTCAGGCGACCCTGCCCTTGTCCGTTTCACGCCTAGGGTGTCTCCTTCGAGGTTTCGCAAAGGATTTTTCTTTTGAAAAGCGACGATTTTTTCGAGGGTTAGCACCCATGTAGCACCCATGTAGCACCCGAGGGAGGGATGGTTCTACCGAGGGTAGAGCCAAACCTCCCTCGAAGCTTGAAAAGAATAAAAGTTCGTTTTATTTTCTTCCAAACTGTGGGGGTAACGGCGTCGACGCTTAATTCAAAAGAACTTGCACAAAACTAGAGTATGTACAAAGATTTCGAGGGCCGCGGGGCCACTCTAGGGATAGAAACGACGTAGCTGTTGGATGTTCCAGGCGTTCGTGAGGACGTGCCCGTCCTCGTCAGCTAGCTTGTACGTTCCGGGCTTGAGAACTTCGGCGACGATGTATGGCCCCTCCCACGGGGGTGAGAGCTTGTGCCGCCCTCGGTTGTCCTGTCGAAGCCTCAACACGAGGTCTCCTTTGCAAAGATCTCGGTGTCGGATCCTTCGGGCCTGTTGTCGACGCAGGCTCTGCTGGTACCTCGCCGAGTGGAGTAAAGCCACATCTCGAGCCTCGTCGACCTGGTCGAGCGAGTCCTCTCGAGCCTGGCAATTTCGCTGCTCTTGGTACGCTCGGAGCCTAGGGGACCCATACTCCAGATCCGTAGGGAGGATGGCCTCTGCCCCAAAGACGAGGAAGTATGGGGAGAACCCCGTTGCTCTGCTTGGGGTCGTTCTCAGACTCCAAATCACCGATGGTAGCTCTTGCACCCACTTGTGTCCAAACTTCTTCAGTTTGTTGTGAATTCTGGGCTTTAGGCCTTGTAGAACCATGCCATTGGCACGTTCTACTTGGCCATTCGTCTGTGGGTGAGCCACTGCTGACCAATCCACTCGGATGTGGAAATCGTCGCAGAACTTTAAGAACTTCTTTCCTGTGAATTGCGTACCATTGTCGGTGATGATGGAGTTCGGAACCCCGAACCGATGGATTATATCGGTGAAGAAGAGCACCGCCTGCTCAGACTTGATCCTGCTGATGGGTCGAGCCTCGATCCATTTGGAGAATTTGTCGGCCACCAGCAGGTGTGTGAAGCCCCCGGGTGCCTTCGCCATTGGCCCGACAAGGTCGAGGCCCCATACGGCAAAAGGCCACGTAATGGGGATGGTTTGCAACGCCTGAGCGGGTAGGTGCGTCTTCCGCGCGTAGAACTGGCACCCTTCGCAGGTCCGTACCACCTCCGTGGCGTCCGCCACGGCAGTGGGCCAGTAGAAGCCTTGTCGAAAGGCGTTACCCACGAGCGTTCGTGGAGCGGCGTGATGCCCGCACACGCCCGCGTGAATGTCAAGGATAAGCTCTTTTCCTTCGGGTATCGGGATGCAGCGTTGCAGGACCCCCGAGGCTCCACGTCGGTACAGCTCCCCCTCGATGATAAGGAACCGCTTAGCTTTCCTCGCTATGCGCCTTGCCTCCGTTCGATCGCTAGGCAAGACGCCTCCGTCGAGCCATTCGAGGTACGGGCTCCGCCAATCTCGAGGTGCCGAAACCTCGTCAATTTTCATGGCCTCCGCCTCGTCCCCATCTCCCGAGCAGGCTTCGTATCCCATAGGCTCGTCCTCGTCCGCCAAGAGCCCCGCGCCCGTGGGGTCGAGGGCGGACGTTTGAGCGTCGGGTACGGTCGAGGCTTGGGTCGAGGCGGTGAGGGTAATCGAGGGTACGTCGATGTCTTTGGCAAAGACGTTCGGGGGAACGGGGGCTCGCCCCGACGCGATCTTCGCCAATTCATCGGCTTCCTCGTTGTACCTTCGTGCGATGTGGTGAAGCTCGAGGCCGTCGAACTTGTCTTCGAGCTTACGTACCGCCTGGCAGTACGCCGCCATTTTTTCGTCGTGGCAGCTCGATTCCTTCATCACTTGATCGACGACCAGTTGCGAGTCGCCGCGAATGTCGAGGCGCTTAATGCCGAGCTCGAGTGCGATTTTCAAGCCAGCAAGAAGCGCTTCACATTCCGCCATGTTGTTGGACGCAGGGAAGTTGAGCCGCACAACGTATCGAACGTGCTCCCCGCGGGGTGAGATGAAGAGTAGGCCAGCGCCGGCGCCGGTCTTCATCACCGACCCATCGAAGTACATTTCCCAGCAGTCGAGGCTGGACTTCGAGGGAGGGAGCTGGGTGTCGGTCCACTCGGCCACGAAGTCAGCCAAAGTCTGGGACTTGATGGCTTTCCTCGGTGCGTAAGCGAGGGTTTCCCCCATCAGCTCCGTCGACCATTTCGAGATTCGCCCAGAGACCTCGCGGTTCTGGATGATTTCGCCCAGCGGAAAGGACGACACGACGGTCACCGGGTGGGCCTCGAAATAGTGTCGCAGCTTGCGTCGAGCCAGCACGATGGCGTAGACCAGCTTCTGGATGTGGGGATACCTCGTTTTGGTCTCAGCTAGGACCTCGCTAATGTAGTACACCGGTCGCTGGACTGGCAGAGAGTGTCCTTCCTCGTTCCTTTCTACTACTATGACCGCGCTGACGACTTGAGTCGTTGCTGCGACATAGAGGAGGAGAGGTTCGCCCTCTTTCGGTGAGGTAAGGATCGGCGTGTTTGTTAACGCAGTTTTGAGTCGGTCAAGAGCTTCCTGAGCCTCCGCAGTCCAGGTGAAGTGCTCTGACTTCCTCAAAAGTCGATACAGAGGCAACCCCTTCTCTCCGAGACGAGAGATGAAGCGGCTTAGGGACGCTAGCACCCCATCACCCTCTGTACGCCCTTCAGGTCACGGATCGGTTCCATCTGTTGGATGGCCGTGACCTTCTCGGGGTTGGGCTCGATGCCTCGTTTGGAGACAATGAAACCCAGGAGCATGCCTCGAGGCACACCGAAGACGCACTTCTCGGGGTTGAGTCTTACTCCGTGCGCCCTGAGGCAGCCAAAGACGACCTCGAGGTCGCGCACCAGGTCGTCCGCCTTCCTGGTTTTTACGACAATGTCGTCGACATACGCTTCTACGATACGACCTATATGATCCCCGAAGACGTGGAGCATACAGCGTTGATACGTGGCCCCGGCGTTTCGAAGGCCGAAGGGCATCGTAACGTAGCAGTACATGCCGAAACGAGTGATGAAGGAAGTCGCGAGCTGGTCGGACTCCTTCATCTTGATCTGATGGTAACCGGAATACGCATCAAGGAAACATAAAAGTTCGCATCCCGTCGTGGAATCCACAATTTGGTCTATACGTGGTAAGGGAAATGGGACTTTTGGGCACGCTTTATTCAAGCTGGTGTAGTCTACACACATTCTCCACTTTCCACTTTTCTTTTCCACAAGCACAGGATTTGCTAACCACTCGGGGTAAAACACCTCCTTGATGAATCCGGCCTCCAAAAGCTTGCGTACCTCCTCACCGATCGCCCGCTGTTTCACTTCGTCGAAACGGCGGAGACGTTGCTTAACCGGCTTGGAGTGGGGGCGGATATCAAGAGAGTGCTCGGCGACCTCCCTCGGAATGCCTGGCATGTCCGAGGGGCTCCACGCGAAGATGTCTGCGTGAGCGCGGAGACAGTCGACGAGCACCACTTCCTATTCGTCGCTGAGGGAAGAGCTGACCCTCAGCACCCTGCCGTCGGGGCTATCGGGGTCGAGGGGAACGGTCTTGGTATCCTCGGCGGGCGCGAAGCTCCCCTGCTGCCGTTCGTTGGCATCAGGGAGCGTGTTGACGATTGCTTCGAGATCTGCCACGAGGGTCTCATCGAGGGCAAGAGCCTCTGCGAGCTCGATGCTCTCGATGTCGCACACGTAGGCGTGCTCGACCGTCGGACCGACCGTGATGACTCCGTGGGGCCCTGGCATCTTCATCTTGAGGTAGGTGTAGTTGGGGATGGCCATGAACTTGGCGTAGCATGGCCTTCCCAAGATGGCGTGGTAGGCTCCCTTGAAGCCCACTACCTCGACGGTGAGTACTTCCTTGCGGAAGTTTCCCGGGGTTCCAAAGCAGACAGGCAGGTCGATCTGCCCGAGGGTTTGGACGCGCTTTCCGGGCGCGACCCCATGGAAGGAGGACTTGTTGGGCCGCAGCTCGTTGGTGCTGATCCCCATAAGCTCCAAAGTTGGAGCGTACAGGATGTTGAGGCTGCTGCCGCCATCCATGAGCACCTTGGAGAAGCGCGTGTTGCCGATGACGGGGTCGACGACGAGAGGATACTGCCCGGGGTTCGGGATATGGTCGGGATGGTCTTCGCGACCGAACGAGATGGTCTCCGATGACCAGACGAGGTACGAGGGGGTCGCTGGGCGGACCAGCATGACTTCCCTACGTTCCCTCCTCCGCTGTCGAGGCTTCAAGTTAGCCACGGGACCTCCCGTGATGAAGAACACGTGTTCCACCTCGGGGTATCCGTCGTCATCCTTGGCTCCACCATCCTTGGGCGGACCGCCATCCTTTCGAGGGATGCGGTTGTAGAACTTCCGCAGCATCTCACACTGCTCGAGGGTGTGAGCGACCGCGGTCTTGTGGTAAGGGCACGGCTTCTTGAGGAGGTCGTCGAAAACACCCCCACCACGCGGGGGACCTCGAGGTCCCTTGTGGTTAGGGTCGACCGCGAGGGCCTCGTCCTCGACGTCGCCCGTCCCGCGGGGGGCCCGGGGCTTCTTTCCCTTCTTGCCGTGTTTTCGTTTTTTCGAGGGGCCCTTCGCCTTATCGTCCTCCGCGGACGCTTCCTCGGGGCGTTTCCCCTTTTTGTCGTTGAAGATGGCGTTGGCCGCCTCTTCCCCCGAGGCGTACTTCGAGGCTATCTCGAATAGCCAGTTCGCGTCGGGGGGTGGGCTCCTCCCCAACTTGCACACCAAGCTATAGCAGGTGGTGCTTTCGAGGAAAGAGTGGATGATTTGGTGGTCGGAGATGTTGGGGAGCTCGGTGCAGCGCTTGGAGAAGCGCCGGATGAAATCCCTCAACGACTCGCCAGGTTTTTGCCTGCACCCCCGAAGGTCCCACGTGTTTCCGGGGCGCACGTAGGTGCCCTGGAAATTTCCCACGAAGGTCTCGACCAGGTCGTCCCAGTCGCGGATCCGGTTCGGGGGCAGGTGCTCGAGCCATGTCCGCGCGGAATCTGCCAGGTGGAGTGGCAGATTTCGGATGATCATGGCGTCGTCTGTGGCGCCGCCGAGCTGGCACGCTAGGCGGTAGTCATTGAGCCATACCCTGGGGTCCGTTTCCCCAGAGTACTTGGTGATGGTTATAGGCTGTCGGAAACGGGGGGAATCGGGGCAGCGCGGATGTTGTAGCTGAACACCCGCGTGCCCGCTCGCTCTGGAGTCGCATCCCGGTTCCGTCCTACGTCGTTGCGCCCGCGCTGGTTGGTCCAGTCTCCCTCTCGCCGCCTGATTTCGTTCAGGGTATTGCGAGCGTCGCCATCTTCGTCCGTGCCACGGGTGTCCCGGAGGCGTGACCTCGCGGGTTCCCTTGCTGGAAACGTTCGTGTTTCGAGCGCACGTGGCTCGCTGGCGTGGCGTCGCGCCGTGTCGCGGCGGGAGTTGCCCCGGGATTGTGCTCGCGCCCTGCCGTTGGGTCGGGGTGAGCGTACCGAGGATTCCCCTCCTCGCTCGCCCTTCGAGGCTGAGGAGCGTCGAAGGCGGGAGGCCGAGCTCTCGGCATGCTGTCGGGCAGCATGCTCGACCAGCTTTTGAGCCTCGAGGTGCAGTTTTCGCCCTTCGGGGGTGGCTGCCTCCGGCATGGCTCGGAGCAGCGCGGCCGCCGCGATGAGCTTCTGGCTCGTTCTGGGGGCGAGATCGTCGTCTTTGCCCTCGGCGAGGATGCGGGCCTGAGCCACTCGTCCCGCGTGTCGGGCGTCCGTGCCGCGTTCGTCGTCTTGCTTGGCTGGTTCGCGGTCGGAGCGCGCTGGTGGCGAAACGTCACCACTAGCTCGTGGCCGATGGCGCGGATCCCGCTCGTCCTCGGAAGGAGAGTGATCCGATGGGTCCGACGGCTGCGCGCCTGTCAGATTCATGCCATCGTCGTTCCCCTGGTCGTCACCCCGCCGTCGTCGTCCGACGTCGACCCCTCGCTGGCTTGTCCGTCGTTGATGACGAAACACTCCCTGGTTGGGTCATACTCATCATCGGAATACTCGAAGCAGTAATCCGCCGCTGTTTGAAAGGCAATAAAGGCCTCTGGGTCGCGGAGACCCGAGTAGTCCCAACCAAGGTGTGTACGCATAAATGCGTGTCCATCATTGGACTCTATGCGGGAAACGGCGGGCAATGGGTCGGCGAAGTCTTCCTCGGAGACGGGGTGGCAACCAGGTTGGTCGCCATACGCACTCATAGTAGTGCGGATGGAGGAGGCGTACGCATCCGCGGAGTTGCGTAGCCCGTAGGGATAGAAATGCGCCGTCGTAGCGCGTGGTGGAGTCATGGGCCCTGGGAGGAAGGGAGCAGCCCTCTTCTGTGACCCTGACCGCAGGGCGTCCCCTTCCCTCGTGGGATGGGGGTTGCCGACGTCGGCGGCGCGCCTCGCGGCGCGTGCTCGTCGTGCACGAGGTCCTGGACGACTCCGTCGTCGTGGTGTCGCTGGTTGCTGATGATGAGGCTCCGGTCGGTCGCTTGGATCCTGCTGGAGGATGGGCATGTGGTAATCATCGCCAGACGCCCGGAATCGCAAGCTTCCGAACCAGATCTCCCGGCCCGCTGGGAGCAGATCTCTCTTGCCCAGCGGAGGCCGTCCTTCGCCGAAGTTCGCCATCGGGAACGAGAGTTGTGCAGCGCTGGCCCCCTACCTGGCGCGCCAACTGTCGGTGCCTGATTTGGTCGCACCGGCACCGACGAGTGATTGCGGTGCTAACCACTCGTTTCCCCGATGGCGAGAGTGAGAGACGGAGTTTTATCCTGGTTCCGGCCAGGGGCCGTACGTCCAGCAGTGGTGCGATGCACCTGGTTACGTGTTGCTTGTAGTAGGGGTTTACAAGCAAGGTGGGAGAAGGAGATAAGCTCCTAAGTCCCAGGCTATGATGTGTGGGTGCGTTCTAGAGTGTGTATGAACTCGTGTGTTTGTGTCGCTTGAGACTTGTGATCTCGTTCCCTCTTTCCTTTGCATGAGCTTCCCTCCCCCTTTTATAGACCAAGGAGGAGGGAACGGGTACATGCGTTCGTGTCGTGACGTGGTCGTGGCGCTGACGTCGTTTGGTGCACTGTGCTGCCCATGCCGTGTACCACGCGGGCGGGAATCGCGCCTTCCTACTCCGGCTGACGGCATGGCGACAGTTGACGTAACGTCCTCGAGTGACGGTCCACGGCTTCGAGGGTAGAGGTCTTCGTACGGCCGCCTGGGTCGGGGTTCGGTAGCTTCCTTCGAGGGTTGCTTTCGAGGGTAGTGGCGCATCCGAGGCGGGCGGAGTCAAAGGAGTGGTTGGCACAGTGTTACTGCCAGGTTAGGTTTGCCGTGCGGCGTGGCGCTCAGAAGTCCACTGTGCGATTGGATTTGACCGATGTCTTCTCCGTGGCGTGGGTGGTGACATGACGCAGCGATTCCCCCGCTTTTTGACCGTGGAGGGACGACATCATGTCTTGAAGTGATAGATCGCAGAGCGAGGGCGTCGTTCCAGGCGTGGCGGGCTCGAGCATGGACCGCATGCTCGAGCTAGCCGACCCTCGTACGAGACGGAGATCCCCGCTCGAGGGTAGTTGTAAACCTCGAGCTCGGTTAGGCTCGATCGTCACGGACATCCCTGCTCGAGGGTGGTCGTCTACCTCGAGCGGGATGGGTTCCAAGGAAGGAGTTGTCGTGACGGGCCTTTGCCGGGCTGCAGAGCCAGGCCGACGTCGTCGTAGGCCTTGTTGCTAAGTAGTTTAGGGCCCAAGTTAGGGTACCCCTTTTCCAGGGTCCCGACAAATTATATATATGCATATTAAAATGCATGATTTTTAGATAGCATAAGTCAACTGTAAAATAAAATTCGAATATATAGTTTTTTATTTTTAATACATTTATTTGATTCTCATAAACTTGAGCGCACGCATTCATGTTGTGTTTCAATTTGATGACATTTATAGATAAAATTCAATCATAAGCCGATCATTTGAACAATCACAACATATACCGTATTGCATCATTCATTTAGATTCTTATTTGAACAGTTTCTCTTCTGAAACAAAATCACTTGTTGAAATTATTTGTCTACCAATGGTGTTTTAGATTCAAATTATTCCTAAAATATACTAGAATCGGTGTGAAACGCCTATTCCTCCTATTACATAATTTCAGGTAGTCAGGATCATAATTCTTCAATGATCCTACAACTCTTAAGATCATATAGGACTCTCGGCTAGGATTATGTGATTACGATAATTTTTTCAGTGTGGCGCCAAGATCCTTTTGGCTTCTACTAGAATACGATCTTTCACAGGTAGGCTCATCCAATTATGATACTACAAAATTAGTTAAGATGCGGGATCGATATCTTTTTGCCTTGAAGTATGACGAGAATCCTTCGCAGTAGGATACAATCTTGCTCCGGCTGGTTCTAGCGTCTCTGGTCAATCCATGTGGATCAACCGTCAACGAGCTAATTGGTGCACGCGACTTTGCAGTCTTCGTAGGACAAATCAGAGAAATCAGCCTCGCGATGTGCAGGCCAATTTCGACGGCGTTGCTCGACGGTTTACCCCTTGATACACACAGAGAGCCACGTTCATCATATCAATTCCCTGGTTCATCCGATTTCGTTCCAGGTGTTCTTGGATCAAATCCTTTTTTTCCCCTTAACGAAGCAGTTAATAAGACTGCGGTGACTATTAACGCTTGCACATCAAGTGAGACGCGAGATGTTTTGCGAACGGTGATTCAAGATTTGAAGCTCCTCCTCGATCCAAAGTTACAAACTAGAAAAGCTCACAAAACCATCCGTAATTTACAAGACAAGAAACGCAGGCGAAGAAGCCTTAAAACGACAGGTTGTCCTCGACGAGGCAGCCGTCGTCGAAGCTCCAGAGCCCCATCCCCTCGTCCACCGCGGCGCTGCCCTGCACGGCGTCGGCGCTGAAGAGGCTGTCGAGGGACTCGTACGCGCCGCCGTTGAAGTAGGAGGCGAACTGCTGGTCGCCGAAGAGGAACGCGTCGTCGAACAGCGCGTCGTCCGACGACTCATCGGAGTCGGACGCCCGCGGCGACGCCTCGTCCGTGCTCTCCGCCTCCGTCCTCGGGCGCTTGCTGGTGGCGTCCTCGACGGCGACCTCCAGGGCGGGGCGCGCCACGGGGGCCACCTCGTCGTACGCCGAGACGCCCTGCCACGAGAAGTCCGGGAGGGCGCCGCCGCAGTCGGAGCCCTCGCTCTCGGTGGCCGTTGCCTCGTGCTTGATCTCTTCGTCGGCGACCAGGTCGACGACCTCGACGGCGCGGGCGCGCTTGCGGCCGGCGGCCTGGGCGTCGGCGGGGGAGGGGAAGTTGAGCTTGGCCCTGGGCCCGCGGATGTCGCGCGCGGCGGCGTCGTAGGCGAGCGCGGCGGCCTCGGCGGAAGGGAAGGTGCCGAGCCAGACGCGGACGCCCTTGACGGGGTCGCGGATCTCGGCGGCCCACTTGCCCCACGGGCGGCGCCGGACGCCCTTGTACTGCGCCGCCTTCCGGCGCCTGGTGGAGCTCGGCTGCTCCTGCTGCTTCCTCCTCGGCCTCGTAGCCGCGGGTGGAGCGGTGAAGACGAACGGCTTGCTCTCCACCTCCTCGTCCTCGTCGGAGTCGGAGTCGAACTCCCGGAACGCGGCCTCGAAGTCGTCGGCCTTCCGCTGCTTGCCCTTGCCGCCGGCCGCGGGCCAGAGGTGGCCCGCCGTGACGCGGCGCGCCGGCGCGCTCGGTATGAGCTCGGCGAGGATCGCACCACCGCACATCTTTGCTTTGATTGCTAGTACTCTCCTTTGCTGGCTGTTGAAGCGAGTCGCTTCTACTGGGATCGTCTTTTGCTTGTGTTGTGTCTGGTTTGGAATGGTGGAGGGCCTCGGCTGGACGGGGCGGTGTTAAATAGGCAGGGGGAGGTGGCGAGGTCGAGGACGCGTGCTAGGCGGCGTCAAGTTGTGTGGTTGTGTGGTGGCGACAGGCGACGGGACGGCGTGGGGGCGCTCCCAATTTCGCGGGGCTTCATCGGCCATCGCAGCGCGTGGGAGGGCTAAGAGTGCGTTTAGTTTCACCTACTCTCACCTAAAACACTATTTATCTAACTTTTTTTTATTATCATACTCCTCCTACTCACAAAACACTATTCATCTACAGTGTATTACTAAGTCTATACTATTTTTTCGAGGAATCTTTGCCCGGCCGTCGCGCACGGCCCCGCCCTCCGTCGCTGTCCGGTGGTTGGACCCCGCGAGGAGGTGCGATGCATCTGCCTCTTTCCTCCTGTCCCGATGATGATCACGCCCAAGTTGCGTTGCGTGTGCGCCCGGCCGCTGCTGTCGCGAAGCGCGGGCGCGGCGCGGCGGGGACAGCGACGGCAACACCCCAGCCGCGTGTAGACCCGGGCGGCCGGGGCGGGATCAAGCTGGCCGCCGCGCGTGGCTTTCCGCGGTTTTGAGCTTTCCCGGAGATCCCAGGCGGACAGTCCACTCTGCGGTCATCGCTGTTGCCGCCGCGCGCGCCGGGGGAGGGAGAGGGAGGGAGGTCGTGTGCCCGCCACGCGCCGCCGGGGGAGTCACGCGTCACGGCCATTGGAGCCCGTGGCGAGGCGGCCGGCCACACGCGACGCTCCAGAGACGACGGGTGCCCGCGTCGCACGGCGCCAAACCGAAACCACCTCGCTCGCCCCCCAGTTTGTGGGAAAGGCTGTATCGGCAAGTGGCCCCGGCGCCCGGGAGCTTATTCTAAACCAGGTGTGTTAACCACTCCACTAAACCCTTTGCTAAACAAAGCAAGTGGCGTCGTGCTTTGATGATAAGACCGAAGATTAGGCCTGAATCCTGATGATGATTTGACAAAGTTAGCAAGTGGACGTTCCGAAGTGGGGCCCGCATTGGGAAAAAAACAAAGGACGTCATCAATCGTCTTCTCTAACATAAATAAAGGTTAAAACAAACATATCGCCGCAACTTGTGAAATGTATCGGTGTTGGATACATCGTCTTCGGTCATGAGCCGCTGCCAAAAAAGTCCAAACCATGGTAGCTCCTCGGGCCTGCCCAAGTTTCTGGAAGACCGGTATTGGCGTCGCGCTGGACTGGATTACCAGAAGGATCACGGACCTGCGCTTCGTCGCTCGCTGAGCTTGAAATCTCCTCCTCCGTCGAAGGTGTCCTCGTTGGTTTTACGTGCCACATATTTAACTTAATTTATAGAAAATTTAGGTGTCCAAATAATTTTAATAAAAAACTATATCTAAATATCTACCAAACAATATAGGGAGTCACCGACCGTGAGTCAACGATCTGCGCAGGATAGACAGCTCCACGCAAACTCCAAGCTTTTTCAAATATAATTTTAATTTTCACTTCCTGCAAGAACAAAAAAGGTAAATGTTCGGAGAACGCAAACTCCAAGCTTTTTCAAATATAATTTATTTTCAATTCCTGGAAAAACAAAAGGGGCAAATGTTCGGAGAAGTGGGTGTTGGTTGTTCGGCCCTAGGCCCTTCCATGAGCTTGTTAGGCCTTTTCCTCCGTCCTCGGCCCAACAAACCAACGACCACGAAAGTCCACCAGTATTGTTGGGCCCTTCTAATTGAGTAACATTACAACCTTACAAAATCCATAACATTATGCTTTATAAGTAAAATAAATGGGCTCAAAAAACAATTTTTATAATTTCCAAATCAAACAATTTATAATTTTGTAAATATTTCGTAATTCATAGCTAATTCATGTTAAAATAAAAAAAATAGGAATATAATTTTTACCATGCAAAGGATATCATTATGAATACAATCAAGTTTATTTATATTAATTGGATATGTATTTATTTTTCTATGAATTTTATAAGATCCTGAATACACAAGTTATACATTACATATGGTTTAATTTGCTTGTACTGTAGTGCTGGGTACCTATCAGCTCAGCTGATAGTTGGACAGCCATATGTGTAATGGAATCCCGGGAGCTCCATTGGCGGCTTTTGAACCGCCGATAGACTACTAGGCTAGAGTTGAAACTTCTAGAATTTCGAGTCTAATTTCTATTAAAGTAATATTATTTTTTAAAAAAATGAATCTGTGTGATTGGAAAACAGGGAAATAGGAGGAAATGGGTCTACGTAGGTACTAGGAAATGGGCTGGTTTGGTTTATGGCCCAAACGTGTGTACTACATGCCTTCCGTTGCAGCCCAATCGTTCTTCCTCAACGTGATCTTTTAACTTGACTGTTTTTTTTAGATTATGGAAATAAATCCGGTCTTGAACATTCAAATTGAATGTCTATGACCACTACGGTACAAATCTGGTCACACGGCCATAAGATACAAGAGCACTCGGACTCTAAATCTCAAATTAAAACCATAGAAAAATAAGAAAGGAAGAGGCTACGAAACTACTAAGCTTCAGCTTTCTTCTAAGTACAGTAACTCCGTAAGTACCAACAGCAATATGCCAATATCCATGCCACAGTACGTGACAGCTTCCTCCAATTCATTCATTATACGGAAACACAAGGCCTTCCTAACATGTAAAACGGATCGGAAGAAGACAACAAAATTTGCACCATTGCAGTAAATTTGCTGTATATGAGTCTGCTACAGTACAAGTCCTCCTCAGCATGTGTCTGTCAGTACGTCATCGTGCAGCAGTGGTTTGCAGTCTCAAGAGCCGATTTGAGCCTGGCATCCTCGCCGCTCCAGCGTGCCGGCGGTGGAACGCGTCGCGGCGCTTCCTAACGAGCGCTTCGATCTCTCGCCGCTCCTCTCTAGCCATGTGCTGGCACCGGCACTCGGCGCTGCAGAACGCATGCTCTCCTCTGCAAAAAAAACCACAACAAAATCGAGACCCACATGAGTAACTCACTCACGATCACAGGCTCGAGACTGAACGAGCATCTAAAAAGAGATCGTTGATAAATGTTATTAGAGATCGAAGTAGTATGTCTTACTTGTACACGAAGACGTCCATGGTGGCGTCCAGGTTCTTGTGACAGCACAAGCAGCTCTTCAAGAACTCCAGACCCACAAATACCCTGCCGTTCTCGATCTCGTGGCACCTGGATGCGGCCGAGGCCGGGATCCTCACCGCGGACCTCCTCAGGACGGTTGGAAGCTGTTTCCTCGGCGAGGGCTGTATGATGAGACGGAGCCCGACGAGCTCGCCGGCGGCGGAGGCCGCCATTGGCGTCGTCGAGGTCGAGGCGCCCACCCCTTCCTCGAGGTGGAAGAGGCTTGGCGCTCTTGGGATCATCCTTTGTGCTTGATTTGCAAGTATCTGACACTGATGCCGAGACAGAGAAGATATTGCAAGAGAGGATGAAGAATGCCTGGAGGTGCTTGAGCTGCCTGCAGGTGCTCGCGCTGTTATATATAGAAGCGCACCACTTCACTGTCGACACGCGTTTTATGAGTTCTTCTTGTGGTCGCAGTTGAGTTTAATTGGGGCCCGCGACGAAAAGCTCCCGTGTCCTGAGAGAGAAAGGATATTTGTACCGGCACATGCTACACATGGGGCAAAAGCTGGGCCAGTTTTCACAGCGTGTGATCGCGCGGTTGGGTTGGCCTGCAGACTGCAGTGTCGTCGCCCTGGCCGTGTGGGTGGTGGTGCCACTTGTACCCGGATAACACGTCCTAGTCGTGGCTGATGTGGGTTGGTGTTATCTCTACCGTTTCATAAGACAACAACGTACAAGGCGCCGTTTCGTTTACAGTATCTTATTGCTAGCGTCACTGTCCTGCAGGCACAATGGTCAAGCACGGTAATTAACAACTGGAGCCACACACGCACTGCGGGTTTGGATTACGAAAACTGTGGCTACTGAGCAGAGCTAACCACCCAAACCAAACTATATCTAGCATATGCTTAGACATGGAATGTACGGAGTAACGGAGTAGGCAACAAGCCACATCGGCTTTGTCATAAAAAAATGTCTAGAAACGGGGCAGGAGGTCCAGAGTCTAGATAGCCACAGATATAGATGAATATTAAACCAACAATATTATGCCATGTGAGGCGCGCGTTAGAATAGAATCCGACCATAGTTGTAGTTTATTAGGCCTTTTAATTTGGCACGCTAGCAAGCAACGAAAAGCAACGCATGCGTGTGTATGGACGTCGACGTGTGCGGCACATGGCGCGCAGCGTGCACATACGGGGGGCATTCGATTCTTTGTTCTCCGCCCACTGGTCTCAGGCCCGTCCACGCCCGTGTGTGTCTCTCGCTCATCCGGCACGCCCCCAATCCAACGCTGAAACGACGACTGCAAGTGTGTTCCCGGGTACGCCTTTTTTTTTTTAGACGCGACGTAGGGGGAGGGACAAGTACTAGTTGTGAGAAATTCTCAATGTTGGGGCTCAATGGTAGCCGCTCACACAATCAGCTAGAAATTCAGCAGCATTCAAAGGGCGTGCCAAACCACTCCACACATCGTGGTTAGAGGGCTCAATGCTTCCATCTGCGAGATGATAGGCTACTATTTGTTGATGGCCAGTTCTCTCATCCAAGTCGAGGCCAGGGTAGACTGTGTCCGCTCTAATGTTGGGGAACACCCGATGAGACACAGAGAGCGCACGGTGACCACCAATGAAAACAGCTCGCCCACTGAGGCCATGGACACGGGTCGTCTTCCCTGCATCCAAATCTACCCGGTACACCTTATAGTCTGTCTCGAAACAATCCCCCGCGTCAGGGATTTCACGTATCGTACGGTGCACCAGCATGAGCTCGCCGCCATTGTCCACCAGGTGCACGCCGTCCGCCATGGGGCTCAACGGCTTGGCCAGCCTCGCGGCCACCACCAGCCGCGGCGGGAGGCTTCCTCCTCTCATGTCCACCGCCACGACGGCGTCCGTGGTGACGCCGTAGAAGCGGCCTCCAAATGACAGCGTGGGCACGAGCGGCTTGTCAGTTTTGACCAGCACCCATTGCTCGTCGCCGGGCTTGGCGAAGGCCAGCGTCTTGATCCTGCAGAAATAGAGCAGGACAGTGTCCTCGTCGGCAAGCCCAGCGCTGTCGGGCGAATCGGGGTCGAACTCGGAGGCCAGATCGGCGGCGATCGGCGGGAGCTCGGTGACCTGTCGCGTGAGCGGGTTGAGCACTCGGATGAGGTTGCTACTGTTAGCTGATTTTTATTAGGAACGTTAATTAGTTGCAAACAATAATTAATGCTCTATGATCATCACGACAAGGGAGGAAGGAGGGATTCCTTGATTGCAGGCACAGATGATCAACCATACAACGGCCAAATTCAATAAACAATAGTACATACGACGATAAAAACAACCAGCATAAACATTGGTCGTATATATAGCTATTGCTGCACAATCTTCAAAGTTGTCAGACTAGCCACTTATACTGACTTACATAAGTAGATAGAAGATCAGTGATACTCCAGGGATTTGCCCATCTATTCTGCGTGTCGTAGCTAGATGGCTCAAAGCTTCCATCCTTGAGACTATAGGCGCCAGTTGTAGCTACGAGATCGGCTCCAGGGTAGACTTTGTCCGCGCCGACGCACGGGAACGTCCGAGGGGACACAGAGAGCGCACGGTAAGAGCCAATGAACACGGCCCGGCCACCGAGGTGACGGACATGGATCATCTTCCCTGCATCCAAGTCTACACGGTATGCTTCATACTTCCTCTCGAGCCACCAGTCTTCTTCGCCGTCGGAGAATTGGTAGACCTTGTTGTGCACCAGAACGAGACCATCACCCTCGCCAATGTCCACAAGGTGCACGGTGTCGGCCATCGCGCTGAACGACTTGGCCAACCTCGCAACCACCACCAGCCGCGGCGGGAGGCTTCCTCCTCCTCTCATGTCCACCGCCACGACAGCGTTCGTGGTGACGCCATAGAAGCGGCCTGCGTATGACATTGTTGCCATGATCAGCAGTTCGTCAGTTTTGACCAGCACCCATTGCTCGTCACCAGGCTTGGCGAAGGCCAGTGTCTTGGCCCTGCCGAAATAGAGCAGGACAGTGTGCTCATCGGCAAGCCCAGCGCTGTCGGGCGAATCGGGTTTGAACCCGGAGGCCAGATCGGCGGCGATCGGCCGCGCTTCGTCCCCCACGAGGGGAAATAATTGGTATGCGCGGTGGAGCAAGTGCCGCGCGCGCGCGGGGTCCTCTGCTTCGGATGTTGCCGAGGGATCTCGCCGCGGCCGGAACACCACGAGCACGAGCCTGGCCCTGGCGGCGGCGCGTCGTGGAGCGCCCTCTGTCGCTTCAAGCGCTGCGCAGAGCCCATTCGCATTCGACCTCGATCTGAACGTCCTCTCCGGAGGGCGATCCACGTCGACGTTGCTTTTAGCGGCCGGGTTGGAGTCCGAATCCGCCGCGGGTACGGTGTTTCGGGTTGATCCTAATCGGATACGATTGTACGAAGTTAACACGAGACTACTGTAGGAGCCAAAGTGCTAAACACCAAGATATATATATATATATATTTTTCTTTTTGGCGAACCTAAACACCATGAATTTTGCATCAACACGTACACTAGACTAGCTTCAAAGCGTTCAACAATGGCAGAGTAGAGTGTCAATACATTTTACCGTCAACTTGCTACTGTTAACTGATTTTTAACCGGCACAATAATTAGCTGAAAACAACACACAGCCTTTGGTGGTAGCCTGGTAGGTAAGTGCACGTTCTTGACCTTTTTTAATCGATGGCTAAGTGCGGACTAAACATAAAGGCTGAAACCTGAACACGCGTGCACGGCCACAATCATCATGTCACCTATTCCGTGTTACACGCCACAAATCATGGCGGTAAACCTTCAGATACAAGCTAGCCTCCTCCCCTCAGCTTTTTGCTTCATAACAACTGCTGCAAACACTATCCTAGCAGCTTAAATGCCCAAGGATCTGCCGACTTTCTGAAACGCATTAGCTTCGGCCATCGTTTGCTCCGGCGTTGCCCGTTGGCTGTTGCCTTCAGCTTGCCCTCCGGCACCTGCTGCGCTGTGCTCATCTGCCGCTTGCATCTGAGGTATCAGGTAACACTGCTGATGCCTTGGGGTACCTGACGACTTCCCTCTTGATTCTTGAATGGAACTGGTCTTCTTTTGTCTCTCCTGTTTTTTTTTAATAAGATAAATCTGCAGGTTTGTTACGTACTGATAGGTGAGGATCTTCTGCTGGTCAGAGAAGATGAATGAGAGGTGCAAGGATCACGGATTATTTGTGCTCAGCACCTCGATTGTTTTAAGGTAACGAGATTCTTCATTTCAAAGAGCAATGGAAACTTTTTGCTGGCAAGATGAGTTCAGACAGACATTCTGACCACCTGGCAACATGAATCTGATTTTCTGACTATCCAACCACTCGGTAGTCAGGAAAGCATGGATGATTCAGAAATTCAGATAAACGACCTGCCGTTAACAAACTGGCAATCTGGCATGACAAATGATTATGACATTTTGCTGTGTTACTCTGTCTATCTCAGTTCACAGATGGAGAAGCAAAACGGCAACGACTAGACAACGCAAACATTCAGATACAAGCCGGGGATGGAGACTTCAAGGGAAGGTACCTGAAGTTTCAGAACAAGGCCACAGACTCGTACCAAGCATTCCTCACCTCCAGCAGGGAGATGCTAGTCAGAGAATGCGTCAAATTGGCCAGCGCGATCAGGCGAGCAGCAGCGGGCTGTGTCACCCCATCATCTGCGGCTGACGAGGGCGATCTCCCTTACATGCAGCTGGACAAGGTAACGCATACAGTGAGCAGGGAGACATTTGGCCCGATTTACTTGGTCACGTGATGTTGTTGAGTCCGAGATTTAGTTCGTCGGCGCCTCTCAAGTTGCTGTCAGGTTTCAGTGTGATTTTTTTTTGGAGACATTGCCACTTGTCAGGTTTCAGTGATTAGGCATATAGCCATCCCCTTTAGTTTTTAGACATTCTCGGACGCGACGTAGTAGTGCTGTTAGTGTAGTGCTCATTTTAGTTGGGCCTATCCTTCACTTATGCGGCCCATATATGAATTTAAGTTAAATGGACTTGGAAAGAAAAAGATAAACTGAAATTATGCTTCAACCAAAACGATGATAGGGATGTCTAGTTTTCTTTTCGGCCCATATATGGCATTTTCCTTTTGAGGAATAAAGGTGGGTGAGAGTGTTTTCCTCGTGTATTTTATCAGATCACATATCCAGCCTACGTGGCCATCCCTCCAGGTGAGTGCGTTTTATCTTCCCTCCTCCATGTCTCTGGATCCTGATTGCGAGCACGTTACCATCAACCCATGCGTGATGCATCACACTACTGGCTGCTCAATGGAAGTTAGTTGGCGCGTCGAGCTCAACGCAACGTCCCAAAAAAAAGAAGAGACTGGACGAAAAGGATAAAATCTAGTGCAACAGATTCCATTAAATTTCTAAAAATGAAAAAAAACTCTAGCCCAATAGAAGAAGAGAAGAAGCAAGACAACATGATGGAGTTCAAGCTTGGAAGTTGCAGCATCTCATACCAGATGAGCAACCACAGCGCTAACAACCTCACGGATCGATGCAGATGTCCACCGAACCTAGCCCGTACGTTGTTCCGTTACGATTACGAGCAATACAGCATTACGGACAGACAGAACGGCATGTGAATCATTCAAGGAGCGCACGTAGTACAATACAGGCTATACAGCTGTGTTATCTCAGCACGTCGTGGGCAGAACGGCTAGTGGACACGGATCTCTCCTGCATACACATACACTGACGAGGAAAGTGTAGAAACTAGAAAGCAGAAACTGAAGCACAGTAGCAATGTATCCATGTCTGTGCCGGTGGTTGCAGTCTCACTTTCTCAAGTCTGAACGACTGAACCTAAGCTGAAAACTAGCACTAGGGGTTCGAATCCGGGAGAGATACAGACACGGACGTGCGTGTGCTTTTCAGCCTTTCAGGGCTTCGCTCTTCTTGCCCGTACTTGCTTGCCTGCGTTCCAGAAAGATATTCACGTCTAGTATCTGAAAGAGAGCCATTCCAGCATTGATCCCTCCATCCCAAGTACGACGAGACATGATCCAAAGCCCTTGTGGGCCGTGGCGCCGTTGCCCGTTGGTGTCGTGTCAGTAAAGGGAGGGAGATTAGCAAATCCACGCTGCGCCGCTAGTGGCTCTGTCCGGGGTGTGGTTGGTTGGTCGCACGTTGCTGTCGGAGCTAACATCTTGCCACGAACGACCGATGAATGGATCGAGCTGCTTGCTAGTTGCATTGCAATGCGATAATGGGAAAGCATCCCTCCCTCAGTCCCTTGTGTGACGCGGCGTGGATGGTTAACAGGACATGGTCCTATCATTAGCCTGTGGCCGGCCGGGCAAATGGGTTGGTCCTAAATTCCGCTTCTGCCCTCGCTCTGAAACTGCCTCTAGTCTCCTGGCCGTGCGGCAATGCTTCGTCGTCGTACGCAGAGCCAACGGCAGCTGTCCTCCCGTGTTCCTGCCTCGCGGCCCGTTGGATTGACCTTCTGCACAGAGGATATGTAATCTGTTTCAAAGATCCAGCTTAATGGAAACGCACGTGTAGATTGGGAGGAATACCACGTTATACTCTGTGTTCGGTGAAAAAGTCCCTCTCACGTAACATGTTTTTCAAAAAATTTCTATTAGACTATCTCCAACAGAACATGCATCCGGCGACCAAATCGATTTTGCATCACGTACAGTATTTTTAGGTACCAAACACACGCTCCAACAAGCACCCAAAGGGACGACGCATTTTGCGTACGAGGCTCGTCAGACGCAAACATGCGTCCTCTTCTCCCCACGACCCATCCTGCCACGCCCACGCTCACTCCTCCTGGTCCGTCGCGTGGTGCCCGTGGCCTCCACCTCCTTCAGCGTCGCCGCGGCCTCCACCTCCTCCCGATCTGCTCCCTCCCCTGCCCTGCCGCGCGGTCCTAGAGGTGATGGTCCGGACAAAGGGGCGGCGCAGCAACCCCGGGGTGGTCGGCAACTCGATGTCAATGGCGGAGGCCATGGCCGGCGAGCTGCTGCGACGCCTCGAGCGCGACGAAATCCCCGAGGAGGTCTCCGGTGCGCAGCTCCTCAAGCCCCCACGGCGAGCTCGGCTCCGGCGGGGATGCATGGCGGACGTGTGGGATTCACTACCTATGGGCGCGAGGAGCTCGAGCTTCCGTGAATTGAGCTCCGACGGCGGCGAATCGAGCTCGAGCTGCCTTGACTCGAGTGCCGGCGGCGGCGGAGCTTCTGCGGATAGCTCCGACGAGACCTCCCCTGCGGCTGCGAGAAGCACGGCGGCGGCGAGCGGCGGCACGGTGAGGGCGTTGCCGAGGAGCAGTGCGGCGACAGGCTCGTGCTTCTGCTGCTGGTGGGCCGCCGCCGTGCTGCTCCTAGAATGGGTGCGGGTTGTTGGAGACGAGCTTTTTTTTTTTTTTCCTCCTCGATTGCATTGTGCGTGACCCAACTCCAAGAATAGATCTTGTGTATGGGTGCTCGCTGTTGGAGACAGTCTCAATTTCCTTATTCATCCACTCACAAAACAAGAAAATTCATATTCTAACTTTACTATTCCACCCCCTCACAAAACACGTTTTTAGAAAAAAAAATTCTTACCTCTTCAAACTAAACACGGCCCAGCACCGTTGGATCATCGCTGCAGAGCCCGAAAAAGAGAGGCCGAGAAGAATCCAGCCTGCATTTTCATAGCATCCATCGCAGGCATAGAATCTGGCAATGTTTTTAAGCTTGTACTTGTGCAGTAAACAAAAGGGGCCTGTGCTCACTTTTCCGGGTCCCAGAAGCATGTAACCTTGTCACATGTCCCATGCTTTAGAAAAAAAAATTGAGAAAGGGTATAGCCTGGAGAGCTGTACTGAATTGCCGATGCCACGACGGAACGAAACAAAACAAACACCGCCCATCGGCCTGACAGATTCAGAATAATCTGCGGCGGTTCGTGCACTAATTTTTCATATTGTATTTGCACATCTGCCTGTCACAGCTGACAGCTGGGAGACAGAGGCCAAAATTCCATGCCGCTGACCACAGCACAGCCGATACGGCCTGCTCAGGTTCCGGCTGCAAGGCACTTGCCACGTTCTCATTCTTCATCAAGAGAGAGAGATACGATCACTCGAGGAGTTGAGACCTAATCACCATGTTAATGTAACGACCACTGTCCATCCCAACCCAATAATTTGCCAGCCTCCGCCTGCTGCTGATTGTCCTATGAGCTGCATGGTAGGTGTCCTAGCATTATTCTCGACGATAAACAAACAACCCCGCTCGAATTTTCATTTCCTTGCATTTTTTTTTTTCGCGAAGCAAAGCTCCATTCTCTTTCGAACGTTACCTTCCTCGGGCACCAGAATCACGAGAGTGCCCCCTGACAGTGACACCAGCAAAGCTATTGACCTCATCACACCCGGGTTCTTGTCCCGGCGCTCTGTTTGCCAGCTGCTGCCGTGCTAGCTTCCAATGCGCGCACTGCGCACACGCACAATTCATCTTCCGGGTTGAAAACAGGCGCCACGATCTGTAAAATAAGGGATAAATCGGTCGGAATTGGAGGAGCCGAGTAAACAAGAGAGCTCGCTCATCCCGGTACGGCAAGCTCTGCCCTTCCGGCTCCTAGCATTTTCGCTGTGGGGCAGGAGGGGAGAGAGCATTACTGCCGCGCGAGATGGCGAGGAGGAGGAGCGGAGGCGGTAGCGGGGCGGTGGGCGTCGCTTGGCTGGTGCTGCTCCTGGGGTGCTGCTTCAGCAGCAGCATTTGGCCCGCCGGACGGATCTTTGCTGCTGCGGACACAGACCCCGGCGATCGTAAGTTACAGACTTATGCTTCTATATACTGCTATTCTTCTTTTTGTTTCAGTAACTTGACTAGAGCTCTGCTTGATGTTTTTAGTTCAGAAAGAAAGGTGGTTTCTTTTTTTTTCAAGGGGTGAATTTTCCGATTTCTTTCATTATTCCGGCCAGATGGGTACCGACGTACCGTGCTCTAGTAGATTCGATTATTCGGTTTCGGAATCAGGAAGTCTGCGGAAACCCGCTCTCTTCCTGAACTAATTATTGGTTTCTTCTCGCGATTTCCCCGTTCTAGTTATTATTTAACGGTATTTTTAGAAATTAGGTCATGGAGGTCTTTGCTTTGCCTGAGATTTGAAAATGGTCGCGATGTTGATCCTTTCTACATTGTGGACAGAGTGTTGTCTGAATTGGGCTGTTTGTTTGCTAACAAGCTCATGAATGTTTAGTATGCGTCCGGACGTTTCTCCCGTAGAGAGCAAAATGTTGCTAGCAGGCGCCTGAATTTTTTTGGGTGGATTTAGAGGGATAATTCAGCAGTGGATTCAGAGGAAATTTTAGTTTTTGCACTGTTTTTTCTATTTGCTGCCTTACTCGTTCTGGTTACCCCCTTCGTCAAGGACCTGATTAGAAATCGGAAGGCCTCTGAGAGAAAATTCTATTGTTAGCTGATTCCTCTGAACTTAATACCTCAAAGTAGCACCACCTGAACTCAAAGTACTACTTTTAGATTCTTGAAGTGTTTATGGAGCTGGTGGTTGGAGGAGTGCCATTGTGGGAGGGACATTTTGAATTTAACAGTCGTCCCTAGAGAAGACATTCGTTTTTCCTTCAGGCAGCTTCTTCATTTTACTACCGTTCTCCTTTGTATTTTACTTTATCTCATCTTCAAGTGGACCATCAAAATTATCTATTGATTCTGATAGTCTCAGTTTCCCTTATCAGCTATGGACCTATGGTAATGTTTCCCCATTAGAAGCCATGCTATGTTAACCTCAATCTGTGCATATATTCTTACTATTTCCTTTGCAATTGAATTGAGATTTGCAAGGACGCGTCCTATCTACTATTCTAATCCAAGTCTCTCTTTCATGCAGTTAATGTCCTCAATACGCTCTTTACTAGTCTGAATTCTCCGGGACAGCTCAAAGGTTGGCAGGCAAATGGGGGCGATCCTTGTGGTGAGTCATGGCAGGGTGTCACTTGCTCTGGTTCAGGGGTCACTAAAATGTGAGTTTGTGATGCAATGTAATATTAGTTGTTACCAGACTAGCACAGTTTTTTTCCCTTATTCCCTGTATTTCCCTTTGTCTGATACTGTAGCATACTGTCGAACTTGGGACTCACCGGGAATTTGGCCTACAACATGAATAACTTGGGTTCATTAACTGAGCTGTGAGTCCTCAATAATAGCTTTTGCTCTCCTTTGTTTCCTATAGGACTTTCTAAATCAATTTTTTATGCAGTGACATGAGCCAAAACAGTCTTGGAGGTGGAAACCAAATACAGTACAATCTTCCCAATATGAAGCTTGAAAAACTGTAAGTTCCTACACTGAACACATGCATTTGTGATTTTATATAACTATTCAGGTGGCATTACTGTTGGATGATTCTTCTTGTTGTGCAGCAATCTTGCAGGAAATCAGTTTGGTGGCAATTTACCCTACTCGATCTCGACGATGCCTAATCTTAAGTATTTGTGAGTATCTTTGCATCCAGGAGTTGATTTTTCCTTTGAATATGTATCATCTGGATTCTGGAGGTCTAAATGATTTTTTCCTTGTCATACACAGAAACCTTAACCATAACCAGTTACAAGGAAATATCACCGATGTTTTTTCCAGCCTTTATAGTTTGACGGACTTGTAAGTACTCTCTGGCCATTTTCAGATGGGTCTTAATTTGTAGTAAACTCACTCATTTTTTTCACTTTCTGCTGTTTTGATTCTCATTATTTTCTATCTAATGTGATGCAGGGATCTCTCCTTTAACTCTCTTACTGGTGATCTACCACAAAGTTTCACTGGATTGTCAAGCCTGAAAAATTTGTATGTAGGATGCATGTGTATTTATTTTGATCTCCTGGACATGCCTCGTTAGATTTTTTTTTTTGTAATAATCCATTCCTTTTCTTCTCAGATATTTGCAGAACAATCAATTTACTGGTTATATCAATGTCCTAGCTAACCTTCCCCTTGATACTCTGTGAGTTATCAACGCTGCAATCAGATGGTGCTTTATTTGCATGTTCAGTACCATATCTAATAACTTTCCTATCTATAGGAATGTTGCGAACAACCGTTTCACTGGTTGGATTCCTAGCCAGCTTAAGAAGATAAACAGTATACAGTGAGTTACCTCGACTTCCTGACATGAAACTGTTAGAGAACTATATCTTGGACTAATGTGCTTCTTGTGTATAGGACTGACGGAAATTCTTGGAGCACAGGACCAGCGCCACCGCCGCCTCCATATACAGCTCCTCCTCCTCCAAACCGTCAGAATGGCCCAGGTCAGAACGGTGGTGGTTCATCAAGTTCTGGTGGAAAATCTGGGATAGGTGGTGGAGGTATAGCAGGAATTATCATATCATTGCTGGTTGTTGGAGCACTAGTTGCATTCTTTCTGATAAAAAGAAGAAAACGCAAAGCTTCTGTGGAAGAGCACTTTGAACAGCACCAGCCATTCACTTCCTTCTCAAACGAAGTTAAAGGTAAGTTAGCTTGAAGGCTGTCACACTTGAGGTATGTTTTCTCGGGTTTATCTGATTATGTGAACATCTTCTTATACACATGTTGCAGACATGAAGCCTATTGATGAGTCTACCGCAGTAGACATAGAGTCTTTAGCTTCACCTGCTTCAATTAGTCTGAAACCACCCCCGAAGATAGAGCGCAACAATTCTTTCGATGATGATGAATTTTCAAAACCCGTTTCGAAGAAAAACATCATAACGCCTATAAAGGCAACTGTTTATTCAGTTGCAGACCTACAGATGGCAACAGATAGTTTCAGCTTTGACAACCTTGTTGGAGAGGGTACTTTTGGACGTGTTTACAGGGCACAGTTCAATGATGGAAAGGTATGCTACATATCCTCATCTCACAACTCCTATTTATTTTGAAAGGTGCACGAGAGGTTTCTTCTCATAAGTAGTCTGTAAGGTCTTTGAAACTGGGGTTAATATTTTCAATCTGCCACTAGGTGGTTACATGTCCGCAATGACTCTTATATCACTTTTTGTAAATATTATAACATTAGTGAAAGGTGGCAATCATACAAAGTAGCATAGAAGCTCCTGAAAAATTGGCTACATCCTGTTGCGTAGTGACAGCATCGGCTTTCCTGTTGTAATATTTGTCCTTTTTAGAAAGTACTTACGTAGTGGAATACAGAGTTGGGCTATTTAAATATAACACACTTACTTTTCTTTACTCTGTCTAGGTTCTGGCCATCAAGAAATTAGACAGCACTGTGATGCCATTCCAATCATCTGACGACTTTGCCGAACTGGTCTCAAATATTTCAAAATTGCACCATCCGAATCTTAACGAGCTTGTTGGCTATTGTATGGAACATGGGCAGCACTTGCTTGTGTATGATTTTCACAAGAATGGATCACTTCATGATCTACTCCACCTTTCAGATGAGTACAGCAAGCCACTTAGTTGGAACTCTCGTGTCAAGATTGCACTTGGCTCTGCCCGTGCACTAGAGTAAGTTGAAATCTAGATGTTGCATATATTTGTTAATCTGAATGGCATAGATTACAATGTTGAGTCTGCATATGCATTGTATTTTAGATAATGGAATAAAAGACATCCCAGAATAAACTTTTTTTGTTTATGCATACCTTTTTTTACTCTTTCAGAATAATTGGTTTCTTATGCATAAACATTGTCAAAATATGTTAACTGAATGATTGAAGAACACGAAGAATGATCACTGAGCTTGTTCGTTACTTGATAATACTGTAACACTCTATTTTACTTTTGAAATGCATAGTCCTTATAGTTTCCCACTAAAAATGTGATCTGTAGGTACCTTCATGAAATATGCTCTCCATCCATCATCCATAAGAATTTCAAGTCGTCAAACATTTTGCTGGACTCGGAATTCAATCCACACCTTTCAGATGCTGGACTTGCAAGCTTTATTCCTGATGCTGAATTCCAGGTAATGGCCAATATAACATCTAATTCAAGAACACTAATTTCATAGTCGAGTTGAACAAATTTCAGTACATGGAGAACTCTTTGGTACTAAGCCACTGAAAACCCAGTTAAATGAGCCTACAAAAGTTCATGCAACTATTTACATGTACCTACAATTATGGAAAAGCAAATATCCTGTGTCCTCTTCGTTATATAGGTGTACATTAGCTTCGCAATTCTTATCTAGTCTTTCAGATAGTATGGCTCACTAACCATCTTTGTAATGTTTACTTCCAAATAAATTTGTTCAGGCAGGAGAACAAAGTGTGGGATACACTGCCCCAGAGGTGGACATGACCGGTCAGTACACCCTCAAGAGTGATGTCTACAGCTTTGGAGTTGTCATGCTTGAGCTATTGACGGGACGTAGACCATTTGACAGGTACACTCCCACCATTTGTTTCCACTTTTTTAATTATAAATATGGCAACTGATGGTGCTATATACCATTGTATAACTGTTTCCATTACAGCTCTAGACCCAGGTCAGAGCAGTCACTTGTGCGGTGGGCGACTCCCCAGCTGCATGACATCGACGCATTAGACAGGATGGTCGATCCTGCACTCAAGGGTCTATACCCAGCCAAATCTCTATCCCGATTTGCTGATGTGCTTGCACTATGTGTCCAGGTAGGAGTTTCATTCTTCATTTATGCAGATTAGCTGTAAGAAATAAATGTATCCATCCAAACAACATCTGAACCTTGTGAACCAAATTCTCGTTGCAGCCCGAACCAGAATTCAGGCCACCGATGTCAGAGGTGGTGCAAGCATTGGTTCGACTTGTGCAGAGGGCCAACATGACGAAGAGAATGCTCGATGGCGATACTTCTCGTCGACCAGATGACCAGGATCAAGATTTCATATGATAAGCAAAATCCGAACCATTCAGCCTGTATTTATTTCATCGGACTAGCACACAGCAGAGGGAGAAAATGGAGGAAGAATTCAGAGAAGTTTGTCGGTTTCGCCAGTACATATTCACAGGTTTTCTATGGTCCATGGTTATATTGTGTCTACAAAACAGAACCTTGATATTAGATTATACCATTCTGTTGTATTCTTTGGTTATATTATATGCAAATGCACCTGATAAAAAAAAAACTATGGTGTCCAGTTTGCTGAATGTTAAAATAATCAAGTAGTCTCAGTACTACAACATGTCAGACTAGCTTACACGACAACCCAATCTAGTTTACTGAATGACGCCTGGCAATGAAAGGTCCTACTTGATTGATTTATCTTCCATTGATTTCAGGGTGAAGTTCAGTCTTCCATTCTCATTCATAGAGAGCATCAAGCCCAAAACCCTTTTGTATCCTATGGTTGTTACACCCAGAATGCAACATGAATTAGGTCCAGTGTTGGATGCTTGTTATCCCCGGCCTGGTACCAGTTCACCGCTCTTACCGTACGTACTTGAGGCCAAAGAAGGTCATCATCAGCACACGGAGGTGAGGGTTGGAATCATCGTCCTCCTCGGGCACCCGGGACTCGATCACGCAGAACCTGCCGTCACCCATGTACACGAGCGTCGCCGCCGCGTGCGTGGCCAAGGACGAGGCTCGTCCTTGCCCAACTTCATCGGCAGGCTTGGTCTTGCACCCTGCGGCTGGCGGGACGTCGTCGCAGCACAGGTGGCCCGCTCCTTCCTCGAAGCGACAGATGCGCATCGAGCTCCCGGTCGTAGTGAGCCTGACCTTTGAATGGCAGGAGCCACTCGCCTAGGTGGCTCCACTCTAGGCGTTCCGTGTCGAAGGTGTAGGTGCCGTGCCGCACCGTCCGGGTGGAACGCCCGTCCGGGTGCAGCGCCTCGAGGCAGCCAAAGAGATGGCCAATCGTCGGCTCTTTGGGGTTGGGGGACAAGGGAACACCGCCATCTCCAGCGTCTCGGTGTCGAACACGGGTATGCCGGGGCTGAACCTCGCGGGATTCATGGCCTGGATCTTGGAGCCGTGCGCCGCGAAGCCACCCGGAAAAGGAAACCAAATTAGCGAGATTGCTCTCCATATACTCGGCAAGGAAACCAAATCATAATTGTAAGTGATCGAGCTCTTTCCATGAGCCAAGGAGCTCATGGCGCAGTGGAAAGGCCACTGACCGGAACCCTCCAGCCCAGGGTTCTAACTCTGGGTGCGGCACCTAAAACTTCACATGTCTTCTTTGGGGTATTACTACATATACTAAAGCTCCAAGAATTGGAGGTCCCTCGTGAATTGAGGCCCCACATGGGACCCACATACTGTTTGGGTGTGACCCACATACTATTTGGGTGGGACCTGCGTACTCTTTATGTGAGCCCACACTTTGACCTTTTCTATATATGAAAATAAAATTCAAAAAAATAAACTTAAATTACTCATTTATTATTGAAGTCATCTTCTCTTTATCAAAATCAAGAATCTTTGCAATATCAAAATAAAAATTAAGGGATTTCTAAGAAAAATTATACAATATTTAGAGGACCATTATGATAACAAAGTTGTCTAAATTTAGTATTGGATCGAGTATACCAATAATATAACAAATTTTTGTCTCATCAATATTTTAAATTAACATCTTCTAGATAGACGTGCATCGCGCGTCAACCTGCCTAGTACACTTATAAACCATCCAATACAGGTCGCACTTATCGTATATATAAACCATCATCAATATTTAGTTTGCTGGCTTCGTGCTCATGATTATAACACAACATTGAATCATCAGGCCGTCCTCACAAGAATGTCGGAATAAGCCACGACACATATGGCCTCAAAAACATGAGCGAATTGAGAGTAGTGAGGCGGTGAGGCCTGAAAAATACGTGCTACTGCTGCATGACTGAAAAGCCAGAACCTCTTTTCTACACACATTGGATGTAGGAGTATCTACCCGTCCTGCAATCCCAAGTGCCCCGCCTTAATTAGTTTCCATGGGTTGCATGATCCAGTTCACGGTACACAAATAGTATAGATATAATCAATGGAGGGTGGGTAGGGCCCCTGCTGGCCTCCCTTTATCCGCTCCTCGATATAATAATATGGAATAAGCTCTCTTTAGCTTTCCTGAGATCGGATATGTGCTCGGACGTTTGTCTCTTTATTTACTCGTCTTATTTCTTGTCATTATATGTTTATTTGGATTAATTTTGGATCCTCATATGTCAACTCATGCCGCCGAAAGTGGCTAAGGTCATGTTTTGTAGCCTAGATTACCCTCGTAGGGTAGCTTCTGTCTCACCCAAAAGTTTGTTGTGAATAGAAATCATTAAATAAAAATAATTTATAGTTTTCTATAATAATGGTTAATATTTATTTATGTTTTTACAGTGTTGCAGATAGAGAAAGTAAATGAAGGGCTTTAAATTTTTAATTCAATTTTTTTAATGTTGCATTCTCATGTATTCTCTGGTTAGATTATATGCAAATACACTTGTAAACAAGACTATGATGGTGTCGCGGTACTATTGCATGTTAGAGTAGCTTACACGAGCGTTGTTACATCTAGAATGCAACAGGAACGGTCCAGGGTCGGCAGGGGCAGACCCACGTTGAGCCCAGTGAGGGCACATGCCCCCACTCAGTCTGTAAACATAGTGTAACTTGGCACTGTTCCACCTACAATATCCTGTAGCAAACCTATAGTCCCCCAGCTGATTTTTGCCCTAGGTCTGTTTCTAGGTCGGATGTTTATTAACTTGCGGCCTGGTATGTGTAAGCTCGGTATGGGTCGTCACCAGTTCACCGCTCTTTAATTTTCGTATTAATTTTCGTACTTGAGGCTAAATGAAAATCCATTTGATACGATAACGAACCGGGAGTGTTCCCGTGCAACAAATCAAGTTCGAATCGTCGTCGAAACCGGGCACTAGAAATAACGAATACAAATACATCCAAATTAAAGCGACACTGCTCTCCATATATTTAGTCTCTCTCGGCAAGGAACCAAATCATGATGGCACTAGAAATAACGAATCCAAATATATCCAAATTAAAGCGAGATTGTTCTCCATATATTTACTCTGTCCCTCTCTCGGCGAGGAACCAAATGATTGAGTGCTCATGTGATCGACCTCTTTCCATGAAATGCTACTCCTATGTTACGTGTAGTATATACTCCCTCCGTCCCAGGATATAAGGCGCGCACGTAAATCAAGATTCAAACTTTAAAAATTTTGACCTACGATTAATTTTGTATAATAATTTTTTTCTAACAACCATCATATCATCGAATTTATGTTTAAAAGTAGTTTCATACGAATATAATTTTGTTAATATAAATATTATATTATAGGAGATATTAACAGCCAAATGTAATTGTTGGAGACTGTGCCAAGTTTGACCGTGCCTTGTATCCTGAGACGGAGGGAGTATAACCCATCCAATAGATCAGGTATATTGCGTTTTAGCTGCCAATTACCCAGCATCGCCTTGCATTGTTTCCAGTGCTCTCTAATTCATATTCAGATATAATAATATGAATATGAAGGACATGGTTGTTGGAGGTCTGGCGTACCTGATAGCCATAATCTTATTCCTCATGGCGTCACCAGTAGATCAATGTAAGTAGTAGTATTGTACATTATTATTTGTGATTATTATTTGTGTGTTTATCAATATTTCATTTGTCGTGGATCTGGCTTTGTGCTGATGATTGTAACACAACATTGAATCATCAGGTCGTCCTCACGAGAATGTTAGAATAAGCCGCGACACATATGGCCTTGAGAACAGGAGCGAACTGGGAGTAGTATCTGAGAGCAAGGTGGACATAGTGTTCTGCAACAGGGCTCTATGTGGAGTTTTGAAAAAAGAGTGCTACTGTTGCATGATTGAAAAGCCGGAACCTTTTTGCTACGACACAATGGATGAGTGTAGGAGTGCCTGCCCGTCCTGCAACCCCAAGTGCCCACCTTAATTAATTTGTTTCGATTGGTTGCACGATCCACTGCACGCACCATGATTAATAATAGATATAATAAGCTCTGTTAGCTTTGCTCAGATCGGAGTGTCGCCTTATATATTCTTCTTTCATGTTATTTTCTATACTAATATAATATAGTATATATTTATTTGGATTCGTTTGTCAAATGTCTCATTCACCTTAGTATTTGTTTATTTTCAATAAGATGAATGGTCAAATATGATGTCTAAAAATCAAAAGCGTCATTTATTTTGAGACGGAGGAAGTACTTGTATATCTACTCATATGTAGACTAGATCGGGTCCACATGCACGTCGATAGACTTCGGGCCAGGGTATTGCATATTTCTTGGGAAGAATATATAGTTCTGTGGCAAATGCCGATGCGTTGAATATAAATTTGATTGCTCGTCTTACTTAAAAAATTATACAAATTTATTTTTTATTATAGCTTACTTTATTAATCAAAGTTCTTCAAAAATAACTTAAATTTGATTATGTTTATGCAAATTTTCTCCAACAGCTACCTCTTAATTGGACGCGCTTGGAATCAAACGTCGTCCCAGCAGCAACCGTGGTGTTCTGCGACGTGTCAGCACTATATGGCAGCACAGTACGCACTCTTTTTCGTACGTGAACGTGTGGCCCACTGGCCCTTGGTGAACTCCGTCCGTGTGCTACACACACGTTCCCACAAATCAACAATTTACCGATCGACATTATGGACTGCCTTCATCGACCTTCAGAGCTGCTTTCACGAACAGCCTCGATCAGCATGACCGATGGGGGCGCAGTACTATCTGCAGCGGGGTGTTAGCTGCGTATTTGTAGGCAGGCGCGTGTACATTGTAACCTGACTAGCTAATACGTAACGTTTAGTTATTCTTTAGCTAGATCCTGTTGACTAGGAACCATGAAGTGAGTCCCGATGGCTCCGTTTAGATTTAAAAAATTCCCCAAAAAACACTTTTTATCTAATTTTTTTTTATTCAACACATCCCTCCCATCCAAAGAACATGCTTTTCAGAACTCAACTACAATGATTTCGGATCAACAGTGCATTTTTCTTTAATCTAAATGGGTCTGCGCGGTCCAAGACACCGCACATACGCGTGCTGTCTCCGCCTCCACCGACGGCGGCAGCTGGCACACACGGCTCGGAGCATTGCCACCCACGTCCTGCTGTGCTGGCCAACGTGTTGGCGCTGACCTTGACTCTTGATGCCGCTGCCTCCCGCAGTTGCCGCTTGGATCACATACGAGACGAGAGGTTGCAGCGGCAACGTACACATCAAGCCTCAGCCACAATGTGATTTTTGCATCCCAAGAAATCAATCTGTCTCAATTTTGACCAAATATAGACAACAAATTAATACGACTTGTGACACCAACTAATCATAATTAAATTTATCATGACACATATTTTAATATCATATATATTTAATATTACAAAAGTTAATAATGTTTTTTTATAATCTTAGTCAAATTTATCTTCTGGACGTTAGATCAGAAGGTAAAGCTTGGAGCTCATGTCAAGCAGTTTGCGTGTAAGAAATTTAAGGAAAATATGATATTGGATTACAAGTGGTTGTACAAATCAATGGTGGAATTGTTAGAGAGATGCAACATTGAAATTTCTGTTGATTCACTACATGATCTATTTGATATCATGTGATCTGGTAATCTAGAGTATAGGTGTTGATTAGTTACAACTTTTGTCTTATGGATGAGATTTCCAAAAGGGAGTATACAACAACTCTCACTACATAATTAGAGAAACTCAATAAAGAAGAGATTAAGAGAAGTTTGGTACTTCCTATGAATTGTACAGATGGAATTCACCCTCCCATCCTGATCCTCTGGCATCTCTAGATCTACAATCTGTGATGGATTCACACGTCCTGGACAATTGGTCTTTGAACTGGGAATACATGATACTCCCTCCACATTGGTAAAGGAAGACGCTTTGAGATTGTCCTAAGTTAAATTTTTTAAACTTTGACTATAAATATTTTTTTATCTATTAAGTTTTATAAAAGTATTTTAAAATATATTTTATAAGGCTTTTGCTAAGGTACTCCCAAATGTCTGTAAAAAGAAAGTTTAAGAACATATTACCTCCTCCTAGGTAATAGGTTTAATATTTGTTATTTATATTTTTAAATATGAGAAAATATCTTCTTATTAGATCTTATTTGATTGAGTTAGATTTAACTTTCCTTTTGTATCATAGATTGTATTTAGACTGGACATATTTTTCTCTTGTTGTATCATATGTATGAAAAAAAACGTGACAAACGTGTCACAAACAAGTTGTGGGAAGAGCTAGCCCAAGCTGAAACATGCATTGGCGGTGCCTGCTACCACCATGACTGCCATGATGCAAAACTCAGTCGTCTTCGTGGGCATCATGGATGGGCACATGCATATATATATCTGCCTGCGTTTACTCATAAACAACACATAATCTCGTGAATTAAGAGACCATGACATCTGAAACTAGTTGGAGTAGATCATTCTGTCGGGGTCCAGTTTTTGCACGCACACACGGTCGGTGTACCCCCATATATACTGCACAAACAGCACATGTTTACGTGACAAGGGAGGTTTTGGAAAAAAAAAGTGACAAGATAGTGAACTTTGGTGAGAAGGAAAGTGGAGGAACTTAGGAAAACCAGTTAAGGAAAGCTGTAGATATTGTAAGATTTTTTTTTTCTTTTATCTCCCTATATTAATTACTAGAATATTTTATTTATTTTGAAAATCGATGGCTGAGATTCATTTGAGATCTTACCTCTTAGGAGGTGAATGGAGTACTTTAGCATAGCCCATTTTATAAATATTTATAGCAAAAAGTATTGGCCAAAGTTGTATTTTGAAGACCGTGTCAATGTTCTAAAATCTTCCTCTACAAATATGGAGGAAGTATGTTGGTTGTTGGCCTGTCGAACACTTGGGCTAGGTACAAAACATGTGACACAACTGCATGCCTATGCGCCATTGGATTCAAGAGCCGCCTCTAGTTCCGTCGTTGGATGCAAGAGGAGGCAGGAAGGTGTTGGGGCCCTTGGGAATCATTGTTGTACCTCTTTTCTTGTTCTAGGTTATGAACCCTAGCTAGCTAACTCTTGTTCTCTTCAGAGGGGTTGCGAGCCCCAACTAGATCATTGTGGGAAAAAGTATGCTAACTCATCTAAGGGACGTGTTGCGAGCCCTAACTCACCGTAGGTGTTTTTTATACTACTTCATCAAAGCTCGCATGCTGGCCTGACCTAGTATGTCACCACCGATCAACCACGACACCTATACGGCCTATGTTGACTAGTGCATTGTTCGTGTTGATCGATCTATACTGAGCCACGAGCTAGTTATATGTATCTAATAGAGAAACAGTAAAGGTAAGTGGAAGCTTGTGAGCGCCTGTTGCATGGTAGTCATGTTTTCCTCCTCCATTTTCTCTCTTTACTGCGTGCTGCCTCAGATTCTGCTCATCTGGTTGCCGAGAAGTATCTCCATCGAGCATTCTCTTCATCATGTTGATGGCCTAAGTCGCAAGTCACGATTGCATACGAATGAAGAGAATGAACGGATTGCTGCATGCAAGTCCAAGACTCTCAACATGTAAAGCAAAGCATCCTCAACTTCCCTGCGCTCTCCTTGTTAAAAAAATAAATCAGTACCACGATTACTGAAAAGAGAGGTCTTTTTTCCTATTCTCCTCTCATTCATGTACAGAAAGTGTTGGATGGCTCAAGGAGGGATCTAGGTTTTAGGAGAGCAAGGGGGCTAACATCTGTATTTCCCACTATCTATGACATATATAGCATTCTTGTACCGCCACCTTGTACCGCCATATGATCACCCACGAGGCCGCGACGGACCTGAGAGATCGAATGACGTCTCGCCTTGCACCTGCCGCGCTCAGGACAAAGACAGGGTGGGGGGAGGGGAGGCTAAGCAGCACGGATACGGATACGTGGATTGTTATGTTCAAACAAATTCGATACGAGGATACATTTTATTTTTTTAATAGATATATAATAGTGCATATTAAATTATATAATTAGTAGATAGTAATGTGTTTATAAAACCTATTGTACTACTCCTCTCGTACGAGGATGAAAAATTTCTTTTCGTTGCTAGCTAATGAGCATGCAATAGCGATGTCTGCTCATGACTACCCTCTTGCACTGCTCGTGCTCGGAGTAGTGCCGAGCACCTAGGTGTCGGACGCACCATCTCCTTGAGATGCCTTTCATACAACATACATGGACAGAACCTCCCAATATACATACACTACTAGTTGTTGAACCTTAAGATGCCCTACATAAAGGTGCATAGAACGATGTAGATGGGTTGCCGAGTGGATACGGTGACCGATACGTATCCAAAGCTGAGTTTTAAGGTCCAATACGACCTATTAAACCGATACGCGACGGATACATATCGACCGTGTATCGTGATGTATACGGATACGTATCCGATACGCCATACGACACCTCCTAGGATCGTGCTGCATAGAGAGGAGGGAGGGAATGAATGAGACGACAGGTTACACAAATAACGAGCTGCCAAGTGCCACGTGGACTCAAATCGTTCTGCCACGTGTTGTCAAGTTTTTCTATTTCTAAAGGAAAAAGAAAAAGGCACGAAAAGGAAATGGGAGACGGTGATGTGGCGGTATATACCACGGAGACGTAGAGCGCACCAGGCGCCAAAACGCCGGCATCCTCCTCCTCCACATCCTCCTCACCCCGCCTCGTCGTGCTCTTGTCCCTTTCCACCGCCCCAGCAACTCAAGTGCGGAGGAGGCCGCCCGCCTCCCCTTATCATCGGGCTCGTTGAGAAACGGCTTCCTCCCCACCTGGGCTCCTCCGCCTCCACGCCGCTGCGCGCTAGCCGCTGCCCACGCCTCCCCTAGTCCCTCCCTTCTCCTCATCCGGTGAGTCCCCTTGCCTGCTCACTCTGCGTTTCCGTTTAATCACGCGGGAGTCAGGTCAGGCACAGGCAGGATCCGGTTCCCATGGGGATGGGTGGCTCTCGTGGTACCTGCGGCCGGAAATTATTAACGGGCTATAAAAGAAATGGGGGTTTTCTTAGGGTTCGTGCTTTGAAGGCACAGGAAATTTGGGATTGGTTTGGGGAATTGGCAGTTACAACATACATGGAGTAAGGTGCAATTGTTGGGCAGAGAGTTTTAGCGCTGTTCTGGTAGTGATTGTTGAGTATGGCTCACATTGTATAGTATAGGGAGACTTGGTTCAGGTTTAATATTAGATGGTCATGCTACAAAATGGGAGGTCCAAGTTGTGTATCATGTTTCCTCTTGAGTCATTGTTAACTCATTACTTGTTATTGGCATAGAATAACTTCGTTAATGTGTACCAACCATGATCAGTTTACTTCCATATACTTGGAAAATGCGTATGAAATGATTTCATGAACTGCCAGTCTAATAGCTCCTCTTGGCTATGCAGTAGTCTGCCTCTGTGTATTTTGAACCAGAGCTGACAACAATCTACCAAAAGTTGCTTCGACATGGATACTGGCTGCCTGTCATCTATGAACATTACGGGAGTGAACCAAACGAGATCTTTTGCACAGCAACTTCATACTCAGAGATGCTTTTCAAGTAGTCACCACGCGGGCTTTTCTGTGAAATCTCTTGTTGTGAGGAATAAAGGAAGAAGGTCACACCGTAGACATTCTGCTTTGCAGGTTCTGCTTTGTGTTCATTTTTTCTCATACTTTCAGGTCATTCCTTATTGAAAATATGATTGATTAGCCATTCTGCAGATTGTCTGCAAGGATTTCCCAAGACCTCCACTAGAAAACACAATAAACTATTTGGAAGCTGGACAGCTCTCTTCATTTTTTAGAAGCAGCCAACGCCCCAGTAAACCATTGCAGGTCGTGATTGCTGGTGCAGGTTCGACGTAATTTGTGATTAATGTTTTCACATATCATTTTGTCAGTTACTTCGAGGGCAACAACAGTTGACTTCTAGCTTTATTAATTCGTGGTGAAAATTTTGTAGGATTGGCTGGTCTATCAACGGCGAAATATCTGGCAGATGCTGGCCATAAACCCATATTGCTTGAGGCTAGAGATGTTTTGGGCGGAAAGGTCTGATAGATATTTTTATGATTGTTTGCAATTGTCTTAATTGCGTGCATATGCTGTTTTCATCATCTGTTCCTTTTTTATTATTTTTTATGCATTGAACAGATAGCTGCTTGGAAGGATGAAGATGGAGATTGGTATGAAACTGGGCTTCATATCTTTTGTAAGTTATAGTTTCTGGTGCTCGAGGTTCTCTTCATGATATTCAATTTTCTAGATTATTTCTGTTAGAAACATGCATTTAATGTATATATGTTAACAAACTGTTAAGGCACACCAGCACACAAACTTCTAAACCACAGTTGTCTACCGTGCTTGTTTTTTCATTATGCATCGGAATTAAGGACTATTTCTTTTATTTTGCAAAATCATTATTGAGAAAGGTATGAAAGGAGTTTTTTTTAAATACTAATAACAGTGTCAGAACAGCCTGAAAAGTTTGCAGATTACTAAAGCATACATCAGTGCATGTTTTAATGTTACATAAACCATGTTGTGTACTCCATAGTATCCATAATGGCATAGTTGAATATATGTTATTCTGTTCACAAGAGCATTTGATTGCTACCATTCCCTTCCTAGCATATATAACACTGTCACTGTGTGTATGTAACCATGCATTTTTGTTTAAAGTTGGAGCTTATCCCAACATACAGAATTTGTTTGGCGAGCTCGGTATTGAGGACCGTTTGCAATGGAAAGAACACTCCATGATATTTGCCATGCCAAACAAGCCAGGAGAATTCAGCCGGTTTGATTTCCCAGAAACTTTGCCAGCACCTGTAAATGGTATGACCATACATGATGTTGGAGTTTTTTCAACTGATTTTGCAGAGAATCCAGAAATGCATTCTAATCTTAGTCTACTCAGTTTGCTAATATATGGACAGCATTAACGCTCCCAATTGATACTGTACTATGATTCACCATTGTACTTTTAACAGGAATTTGGGCCATACTGAGAAATAATGAAATGCTTACCTGGCCGGAGAAGGTGAAGTTTGCTATTGGGCTTCTTCCAGCAATGGTTGGCGGTCAACCTTATGTTGAAGCCCAAGATGGCTTAACGGTTTCAGAGTGGATGAAAAAGCAGGTACGAGTTTAATTCGTCGATTAAACTAGTCTCTGTGTCAAAGAAATACTCCATGTTATTAGTACTGCTAGAGAGCTTTTAGTTTTCCAATAGATTGTTTCCTATTTTCTTATCTTCCTGAAGAAGTACAGGTAGCTCCATACATGAAAAGCATATGCTCAAATTCTTTTCTTATATTTGTTGTAAATCTCTTTCCATGGTGATATATCTTTCTATTTTCTTGTGGAGACATGTGGTGCCTGATACAATTATTTGATCAGCACAGGGTGTTCCTGATCGAGTGAATGATGAGGTTTTTATTGCAATGTCCAAGGCACTCAATTTCATAAATCCTGATGAGCTATCCATGCAGTGCATTTTGATTGCTTTGAACCGATTTCTTCAGGTACATCTGTTGTTGCTCTATGTGATTGTGTAATATATATATTACTTGCCTGTTCTTTTTTTTTTGGAGAAATAGCTTACATATGTTGATTGTTGCTTTCTTGTCTGTATTATTTTTTTCCCTGAGAAAGATGCTAATATCTATTTGCATGTGGATATTTTGAAAAAGATTATTTTGCGTAAACGTGCAGGAGAAGCATGGTTCAAAAATGGCATTCTTGGATGGTAATCCACCTGAAAGGCTGTGCATGCCTATTGTTGATCACATTCGGTCTAGGGGTGGTGAGGTCCGCCTAAATTCTCGTATTAAAAAGATAGAGCTGAATCCTGATGGAACTGTAAAACATTTCGCACTTACCGACGGAACGCAAATAACTGGAGATGCTTATGTCTGTGCTGCACCAGGTGTGATTTATTACCAGTAAACCTTGTTTCCTGTGCAGCTATTCAACTGAACTGACTAGTCTTTGTATTTAGTTGATATCTTCAAGCTTCTTGTACCTCAAGAGTGGAGTGAAATTTCTTATTTCAAGAAGCTGGAGAAGTTGGTGGGAGTTCCTGTTATCAATGTTCATATATGGTTAGTTGATTGAAATATTTGGTTCTGAATTGGAAATGCTTCATTTACTCATATGGTTATGCTTCTTCCTTGAGATATTTATGAAACTTTCCTGAGAACATCTTGTTGTTTTGAATGCCTCAGGTTTGACAGAAAACTGAAAAACACATATGACCACCTCCTTTTCAGTAGGTACATCTCCTGGCCATATTCTTAGTTCATGCATTTTTTGTGCAATATATCTTGATTATGATTGTATCAAGATATTTCATGCGCTGTTTTGCGCACATCATGTGTAAATGTCCATTTCCTTATTAGATATCATATGGCACTTGTTGATCTTGTTTATTTTTTTTTTCCAGGAGTTCACTGTTAAGTGTCTATGCAGACATGTCAGTAACCTGCAAGGTACCAACTTGAGGACAACACCAGTTTTCTTCAAACACTAGCATACTAATACACTGGCCATGATATCTTTATTCTAGAGGCTCAGTGACCTTCACATGTGTCATATACATAAAAGGTCCTGTGGTTCACATGATTAAGAAGGAATATATTATTAAGTGGATATATAAAATTTTAGACATCTGTGCTAGATGTATTGAAGTGTGGGACTTTGTTGTTGCGAACATGTTGGTGGTCACTGTGTTGTATTGTCGAATCATGATATATTAGGTAGCGAAAGACATGGATGCACACTCACCTTTTTTATTTTCTTTTGTTGTCCAATTCTTTACAGGAATACTATGATCCAAACCGTTCAATGCTGGAGTTGGTCTTTGCTCCTGCAGAGGAATGGATTGGACGAAGTGAAGCTGAAATCATTGATGCAACTATGGAAGAGCTAGCCAAGTTATTTCCTGATGAAATTGCTGCCGATCAGAGTAAAGCAAAGATTCTTAAGTATCATGTTGTGAAGACACCGAGGTGAGGATATTTGTCAGACACTCCTGATAGATAAGCACGATTAGCTCTAGCTCTGATAGTTTTCTTTTTGTCCGTGTGTTCATATTCTGCCTTGCTTTGACAGATCGGTTTACAAAACTGTGCCAAACTGTGAACCTTGCCGACCTCTCCAAAGGTCACCGATCGAAGGGTTCTATTTGGCTGGTGATTACACAAAGCAAAAATACTTGGCTTCCATGGAAGGTGCAGTGCTATCTGGGAAGCTTTGTGCCCAATCTATAGTGCAGGTAAATCCTCGCCATGTTCCTGGTTGGGCATAAAAGCACCAGATAACCAGATTGCTTATAAGTTTGATCATTTTGATGTGGTACGTTTTTGCAGCTAATTATAATTATTAAACATCTGCTGCTTTCAGGATTATGGCAGGCTTTCCCTCAGGAGCCAGAAAAGTCTGCAATCCGAAGAAGTTCCTGTCGCATCTTAGGTGTAGTTCAGACTCTTGCTCGGTGTGTCATCTTATCGCCTATTTCGTGGGAACCCACGAACTGCTCATGTGGGAGCTGACCTCTTGTGCTCCTTTGACAATTCCCTAGAGCTGAATTGTGACAGTAGTTGATATCATATTGGGAAAAAGGTGATATGTATGTAAAACGACCCTCATAGCAATTCTTAGACCATTGCAAAAAGGAAAAGCGAAGAAGAGATCTCAGATATTATCTTGTAGCACTTTCAGATGGTGGCCTCGATTGATCCATCCCACGTGGGAAGAATTGTCCATTGTGCGCTTGAGGTAAGCCGGGTCAGCAGAAGCCACTGCCCACTGGCTGATTTTTACGACGAGAGGTGCTGTGCACCAATTAAAAAGAACATATTCTGATACTTGTGTCATGCTAAAGAGCAGATAGGAACATAGACAATCTCGAAGCCAAGTTGCAGTTATATACCAAAGGAAGTTTAGATTGGACTTTGCCACAAGATATTTTTCATCAGATACCTGGCGTCTCAATAACTATCCTTTGAGCCTAGATATTATCGCTGGTCACATTTTCTCTTATCTGTTTGTACTGGCATCCTGGTTGTGTGCATCTGCTGTTACATCCAACTGAAAGAAGCTGCCAAACTTCCATTGTGCAAAACTGAACAAAGAAAGCATCCGAACAACTTACCTTTTTATTGTTCAGATTTGTATTACCACGGCCCAACGGAATCAGCTGGTGACTTTGCTTATAGAATAATAACAGAATAAAGCGCGCTGGATTATTCAGAGTCACACGGCAGCAAAGACAGGACGGAACCTGAAGATAACTATTGACTCCAGGCTGTGATGATCCTTTGCGATGCCTGCGCCCATTGCGAGTCTTCATCCGGCAGCGGCGGCGGCGGGCCCGCAGAGTCCCAGGTGGGGCTGCAGATTTTTTCTCGCCACCCTTTTCCCTTTTCTGGCGGCGAGGGAGGCCAACAAATATCTGAGGCCAGATATTTTCCGCGCCCCGCCACGTGTCGAGCAGCCACGTGGAAAAGCGCCGGCACGTAGGCGTAAAGCTCCATCCAGAGGGTCCCGTCGGTTGCTGAACCCTTTTAATCCTTGTCTTTAATTGTCCTTGCGTTTCAATGGCCATTCTCTCCTCCGCGGCTACATGCCTCTCTCTGTCCTCTTCCGTCCCTCGCCGTTTATCCAGAGCCTGAGCCAAATCGAGGAGTTTTCCTCGATCTCTTTTCGAGGGTGGTTTGATTTTCTGGGCGCGGTCAAGAACTCACCTTGAATTCCGCCGAACTTGGTCGTTTTTCTTGCCTAGGTGGTGTTGTTGATTTCCGTTCCTTGGGGATTTTCTTGGTTCTTGAGTTGCGATCCTCTCTTGCTCTGTCTCACTCATTTTCTAGGACCAGTTTGCTTCTTTGGTGATCTTCTGCGTTTTCTGCATCTTTGTTACAATTTCACAAGGGGGAAAGGTTTCTGTTCATCGAGGGAACAAGGAAACAATTGTTTTATCATCGGACAAACAAAGCCTGAGGAATACAAGCAAATCCTTGGAAGTTGCATCCTTTGCTTGTTCCTTGTCTGATTCAAATAATACAATGGGTGATGTGTCGTTGAATCGACCCATTAAGGCCGAGCCAGCTTCCGGTGGCATTGCCAAGGTACTAAACAACATAATTTTCTTTTTCCCTTGGCATATCGTGTTAGTTCTTGAGTTCATGTAACTTCATTACTGTCTGCTGAACTGTTTGCACGGAATTCCATGATCCTTCTCTCTTTACAATGATATTAGGAGTCGAGCTTGGTAGGATGATTGCGAACTGCTATTCGGTAAACTTAAGTGTCGAATCTATGGACGATGAGACCTGAGTACCTGACTAGAGGCATACTCCCTCCGTCCCATAATAGATGACGTTATGGGATGCGTGCACGTGTTACTTTCTCAACTTTGACTCGATTTGTAGAAAAATATATGTAATATTTATATCTCTAATAAATTTGTTAAAAAACTAGATTCAAATATCTATCAAATGATACTAATGATGTATTGTAAATATTAATATTATTTTATATATAATTAGTTAATGTTGAAAGTTGCTGTTTTTCTTGGGAAGCGAGAATGACATCTATTTTGGGACGGAGGGAGTATGAGTTTGTTCAGTGCTGTAAACGCTTTTGCAGTGCAATGAGACTGGGATCAACCCTTTGGCTGGATATGAAATGTTGTTGCAATGTTGCATACATGCTCATTCCAAGTCAGAAAATGTTCCCTGACCGTGATAGAAAAATCACCCTTTTTAGGATTAATAATACGTTTTTGAAACGATATGTCTTATCCTGTTGCACACATAATTTTGATCGTGGAAATAGTGCTGTTGTGACTCTTGGTCATGGCTTCTGTTTTCTTTCTTAGTTTTTTTTTTGTTGGCCAATTCCTACACAAACTAAATATAATGTTCATCTAATTTGTTGACAGGGAAATCGAATTCTGGACATGATGTCGGCCGGGTGGACAGATGAGAGACACATGCTGTATATAAGCTCTATGGAGGCTTCTTTTGTCGATCAACTATACAATCACGGACACCATCCGCATAATACAATTGGCAATGGTTTCAAGGTTCTCCGCAGGGGTGTGTGGGAGTACATCAAGTATGAGAAGACTAATGCTCGTGTGCAAAGTGGGACCAAATGCTGTCTACCTGCAAGTCCCTGGATCCAACATTTCAGAGCACGTGACTGTGGTAGTAATGCACAAAGTGATGGGCTGGAGGCTTCAGTGGGCGATCATGAATCGGGTACTCAGACAAACACGGAGAGGGTTTCAGTATCTCGCGGAAGGGAATGGAAAGCTTCTAAAGGGAATGGGCTTCTTGCTGAAAGTACAGGTTGCTAATTTGATTTTTATCTCATTGTCGTTGGTACATTTTGGCTCAATCCTCAAAAATTTTATGCAATTGTCTGAACATCTCTGCTAAGTGTCTGAACATTTAATTAGCTATTCAGACAGTTCACAATTTGATGCAGCCCATCTATGCTAGCTTTGCATGACATGTACTGAGATTCCCCAACCAAGCCATAAAAAAGCATTCATATCATCATACGTTATTGAATTCACCTAGTACTGCCCAGGAGCAGCAGCATGCAGTAACCTTTGTTTCTAATGCCAATTTTGTATCTTTTCTCCCTCTCCAGAGGTCTCTGATCAGAATTTCGCTGATGATGAGGCTGAAGTTGAAGCAGAATCAAGTAAAGCACGCAAGAAAAGGAGATTAAGCAGAACGTCCCACTACGACGATGAATGATGAAGTAATTCGCAGGACCAGTTAGCTTATTAGTCTGTTGCATGAATGGAGATGACATCCCAAAAGATGATGCTAAGATGATTTCTCTGCAGCCGCAAAAGCTGTTGGAAGCCAAGATACTTTGATCAGAAGGAAGGCTTTGAAAGATCAGTTATTAGTGATTTTGTAGTCTAAATACCTGAGCAGTTAGTAGAGGCGTTTTGGCGGATCAAGTTCTTTCTATATGTATCTGTGTTTTTTTTTTCAGTTTTAATCAGTAGTGCTGTTTAGTGCCTCTCTATCGTCAGAAGGATAATTGGCTAGCTCTCTACTTGGTAGGTCTATGTATTGCCTGATCTTGTGAATTTAATGCTTTTTGCTGTTGCTTTGTGGGGCAGCTACCATGAAATTTGCAATACTCCCTCCGTCCCATAATGCAAGCATTTATCGATTTGCGTGTCAATCTTTAACCATTCGTCTTATTCAAAAAAATTATGAAAATATATAAACAATTATCATATACATAAAATATATACAATATATATTTTATGTATATAGCAGTTATTTATATATTTTCATAAATTTTTTAAATAAGACGAATGATCAAAGTTTGACACGCAAATCGATAAATGCTTGCATTATGGGACGGAGGGAGTACGAGTGGGGTGTGTGTACATATTTGCTACGTGATGAGAATCATAAAAGATTTCCAATTCCCAAACTATTTTTGTTGCCCCAACTGTCTGGAAGTCGCACACATGTAGCATGTTCCCGAAATTAAGGTACTACATGCTTATCGTTTGCCGTTAAAAGATCATCGTTTCTTTTAGAAAATTCTGAAAAATAAGCTAGAACGGTCATGATTTGTATGCTTTTATATTCAATTAATGGAACTGTTGGATCTGAATTTTAACCATTTCTCATGCGCATAAGTTCGTAGTCACCTTAATTCTCAGCTACACAATTGGTCCTGCTGCTAGGATGGCACTGTTACTACCAGCTTAATTATCTCACTATCCTAAAAAAAGCTTGATTCTCTCACTATATAGTTCATAAAAAAAAATTAGAGAGCATAACAGATTAACAGGCGGTATATTTAAGTATTGCCTCAATATTAATGCCATATTTATCCTTCGTCGACTAGTAGTAGTCGCTGCCACCCAGAGAGCCCAGAACCACAAACGAATACTCTTCCCGCCTACGAGCCACGCCGCCCTTCTCCGCTTCTCCTCTGCGCTCTCTCCATGGCATGGCCACCCGTTGCGTCAATCTCTCCAAATTCTTCAGGATCCCAAGGATCCGGTACCAATCCAAGCAAACCCGCGTCAAATCCTTCGCCACCTCAGCTCCGATGAGTGAGCCTCCGCACCTCGAGGTCCTCACCGTGCTCCTGCACAGTACCTGTTCGTTGAAATGCCTCAGAGCGCTCCACGCGCGGCTCGCCGTCGCGGGCGCGATATGGGACACCTCCGTCATCTTGGGACTGGTTGAGAGATATCTTTCTTTGGGGAAGCCCTCGCCCGCGGCGTCTCTTTTCTCCGAAGCCTACCGCGGCCGACCCACGATTTACTCGCTGAATCTCGCCGTCCGCTGCTTCTCTGACCATGGTTTCCACCGAGAGCTTCTTGATCTGTACAGGGAACTGTGTGGCTTTGGGTCCGACAACTTCACGTTCCCGCCGGTCATCAAGGGTTGCACGGCTGTCGGTTGCCTTCGACTGGGGAGGGAGGTGCACTGCAGGGTTCTGCGGACAGGGCATGGGGGCAATGTCGGTGTTCAGACTGCGCTTCTTGATATGTACGCTAAGGCTAGCCAGATTGACGTGTCAAGGAGAGTCTTTGATGGCATGGCGCAGAGGGACTTGATTTCTTGGAATGCTATGGTCTCAGGGTACTCGCTCAATGGTTGCTTCCAAGAAGCTGTTGAGGCATTGCAAGAGATGCAGCAGCGTGGCATGAGGTTGAATGCAAGCACACTTGTTGGCATCATTGGTATGTGTGGTGGTGTCAATGCAAAGGATCTTGGTAGTTCGCTTCATGCATTGGCAATGAAATATGGGACCATAGCTGATGAGTCCCTAACATCTGCATTCATTTCAATGTATTCTGCATTTGATGATCTTTCATCATCTCGATTGGTTTTTGATCTACAGCCTGCGAAAGATTTGGTATCTTTCAATTCCATGATATCAGCATACATGCAGCACAGTAACTGGAAGGAAGCTTTTGATATCTTCAGGTTGATGCATTGTGCAGGTCTAGAGCCTAATCTAATCACAATGGTGTCTGTCCTTCCATCTTGTAACGAATTCTTTGGTATAAACCAAGGCGAGTCTGTGCATGGTGTGATTATCAAGTTTGGCCTTGCAGAGCAGGTTTCTGTTGTCAGTGCTCTTGTTTCCATGTATTCAAAGGTTGGGAAGTTGAATTCAGCTGTGCTCCTTTTCTGTTGCATTACCGAGAAGAACAATCTCGTGTGGAACTCTATGATTTCTGGATACCTTGTGAACAATGAATGGAACATGGCTCTTGATACGTTCTGCAAGATGCAGATCGAGGGTGTGCCTCCAGATTCAACAGCTATCATTAATGTGATCTCTGCATGTAGACACACAAAGGATTTCCATGTGGCGAAGTCAATACATGCATATGCTGTTAGGAATAGATTTGAATCAAACCAGAGCGTAACGAACGCACTCCTAGCTATGTATGCTGACTGCGGAGATATATCAACGTCCTATAAATTATTTCAGAAAATGGAAGTACGGAAGTTAATATCTTGGAACACTATGATATCTGGTTTTGCTGAAATAGGGGATTCAGAAACTTCTCTATTGTTGTTCTGCCAGATGTGCCAAGAAGAAGTGCAATTTGATCTTGTAACTCTGATAGGTGTTATTAGCAGCATTTTCGTGTCCGAGGATGCAATGGTTGGGGAATCGGTTCATTCTCTGGCAATCAAAAGTGGATGCAATTCAGATGTTTCTCTTACAAATGCTCTCATTACCATGTACACCAACTGTGGTAGTGTTGAAGCAGGCCAGAAACTTTTTGACAGTTGTTCTGATAGTACAATCACATACAATGCTTTGATGAGTGGATATCGTAAAAACAATGTTTCTGAGGAGATATTGCCTTTGTTTTGCCAAATGGTCAAGAATGATGTGAAACCAAATCTTGTAACCTTACTGAATTTATTGCCTGTTTGTCAGAGCGAGTTACAAGGGAAGTCTATACACAGTTATGCAGTGCGAAATTTCACCAGGCTGGAAACACCGTTCTCAACATCAGCAATATGTATGTATAGTAGGTTCAACAATATAGAGTACTGCAGAAAAAAATTCAGTTTGGTTGGTGAAAGAAACATAATATTATGGAATGCCTTCTTATCAGCATGTGTCCAATGCAAGAAGGCTGATATGGTAGTTGATTTCTTCAAGAATATGCTCTTCCTTAATGTCAAACCTGATTCAGTAACCATGCTGGCACTCATCTCAGCATGTTCACAACTTGGAGATGCAGATTTTGCTGCTTGTGTTACGGCTGTCGTTCTTCAAAGGGGTTTTAGTGCAAAGGGTTTGGTTGTCAATGCTCTTATTGACATGCATTCAAGGTGCGGCAGCATATCGTTTGCAAGGGAGGTCTTTGACAGCTCAGTGGAGAAAGATTCAATCACTTGGGGTGCAATGATCAACGCATATAGTATACATGGGAATGGTGAGGCTGCCCTTGATCTTTTCTCAATGATGACAGATTCAGGTACAGATCCAGATGACATAACTTTTGTTAGCATCTTATCGGCATGTAGTCATAGCGGCTTTGTGGAGCAAGGAAGAACATTATTCAAATCACTACAGGCGAATTATGGAATTACACCACGAGTAGAGCATTATGCATGCATGGTGGATCTATTGGGCAGAACTGGCCACTTGGATGAAGCATATGATATTGTCAGATCAATGCCATTCAAACCATCGGATAATTTGCTTGAATCGTTGCTTGGAGCATGCAGATTCCATGGTAATTCTAAAATTGGCGAATCTGTAGGGAAATTACTCATTGAATCTGAGCATGGCAAGTCAAGATCTTATGTCATGCTCTCGAATATCTATGCTTCAGCTGGCAAATGGAGTGACTCTGAGCAGCTGAGATCAGACATGGAAGCAAAAGGATTGCGAAAAGATGTGGCGGTTAGCTTAATTGGGATGACATAGTAGCCCTGATGAAACAAAGGTCTAGAGTTTGAGAAGTTTTGGGTCACACATTACACTTTTGGGCGATGTCTTGAAACTGTGTTCATATCTAGTTGACTTCTCTTACAGGCAGTCGCCAGACCATTTATTTTCGTTTGTGCACAAGAAAACTTTACATCATTCTTCCACGACTCAATATTTTGGAGTGGCCAATTATTGTATAAACATCTAAATATTCCTACTATGTGCAACAAGGTGCATTTAAAAGCTGCTATTATAGTTTCCAAGGAAGACAGGTACGTCTAAATGGTAAGGCACTGCACGGTTGAACAGCTGTGCTGATTGCTACCATGTCGGTAACTGTGAAAAATTATTTGACCTGATTTTTTTTTAAGATGATGCACAGACGGTATCAAGACAATCCAGTTATTTCCAAATCTGATATCAGTTACATGAGCACAGCAATATATGCAGAGAATTGAGCAGATAGTTGAAGATTTATAGTGAAGACACGTGCCTTTATTTTCCAGTTGTCAGGTAAATGTTCAGTTTGCACAATCTTGTTTATAATTTCCAACTGTCATGGGGTTATATGTGTGTATTTGCCAATACAGCTGTTCCTGCTTCATGGTGGCACACAATTTCCTTAGGCTATCCAGCTTGTGTCAATAGCACCAACATAAAGAATAGGCTACAGAATAAATCAAAACAAGCATTTGATTACGGAATGAGTCCAAGTCTTCTCCTGTAATTATTGTATGGCTTCTCCCTCCACCCAAATGGCTCTCCACTGCTTCAAGTCTTTGCTCTGCCTCCAGTTTTCTCCCTGAAACATCATGCATACATTGCCCAAAATTTCTTGTCCTACCTTTAGTATTCTGCTGCGATAAAAGCGTACACACAAGAGTGTTAAGAGTAAGGTTTGGATCATGCTTTTGTATTTATATTTTGATTTAGTTTCTGATTCATGTAGTCTTTATTATACTTTCCTTTCATGTGTTGTTTTAGATTGCCTTCACTTTTTCATTGTTCTCACTCATTGCTGGTTTCATAAGTTGTTGAGTTCTTTTGTGATGTTCTTTTGGTCCTTGTGTTTGTCATGGGTTTTGCTTACATGTTGTGATAAAAATTATTGTGGAGGTATTCATATGTTTAGCAATTGGATACTCATTTTTGAGCCATGGTAATTAGCTAAAAGGAGCTTTGTCCTGACAAATAATTGGGCTAATGATTTGTGTCTTATAAAGATGATCATGCACCTAGAACCAGGTTTTATCAAGCTCTGAATTTTGATCATTCCTAATGTTCTTTTTGAGCTACTTCATAAATGAAGGATAGTTTCTCGGTAACACAGTGCTATAATTCAGGATCTGAGTCATTTGGTCAACAATTTGACATTTTAGATTTACATTGATGAAATACTCTTTTCTTGCTGTGTACATATCTAGTATTTCTTTTAGTAAAATTAATTGTAACTCAAGTCTAGAATTTGACTATTTTGTTATCCATCCTTGATTCTCTTCTTCAATGTTTCTTCTTCAGGTTAGTAACAAATCTGTTGAGTTGCAGCTTGAAAGGATGACAGACAAGAATATTGAAGAAGCCAATTCATCTCTTAGTGTATCTTCACCAAAATCTTTGCAAAGTTCAGTAGAGCCTGAGCTAATTGAAGGTACTGATGAAGATTATCATAATAACCTTGAGAAGACAGTACGTGCCAATTTTGAAGCACCAATGCATCAAGATCAGCCTATGATCCTTGTATTAGCTGAGAAAAAAAACAATTTTCAAGATATTTCAGTTGATCAAAAGGTTTCTACTGGTGATCCTATCAACCTTTCACCAAAAGTGGACGGCAGCAAATTGCCATCTACCAATGAAGTTCATGATGGTAATCCATCTTCCTCTAGCAAAGACCATGATGGTTCTGACACAATGAAATCAGATACTGCTAGTTCCATGTTTGGGGCATCAATGCAGCAAGACCATATGAGGCTCACATCGACTGACGAAAAAGGTGATTTGCAAGAGATTTCAGTTGAACAAAAGGTTACTGTTGGCGATTATGTTGCCCTTTTACCAAAAGCAGACAGTTATGAATTGCCATCCACCAACGAAGTTCCTGGTGGCTTCCCAACTCCCTCTAGTGATGCTTATGAATCGAAGGAAGCCCAAGATGGTTGTATCAAAATGGAAGCTTCGGAAGTAAATGTATGTGCAGCTTCGCAGTCTTTGCTTAGGTTAAATGAAGGGGTCCAAGATGGTGCTTATTGTATTGAATCTGACAAGGTTACTTGTGGAACACCACCTGGCATCCTGAAAAAGGTGGAAGAAGATGAACCACGGACTGTTAGCAGATTTAATAAGCGCCAAATGAGCTTAGGACACACACAGCAAAAGTTAACTGCACCTTTGAGCAGATCAAGCACGGGCAAGTACTTGGGAATGGATAACACCGTTGTGGATACTACGACCCCCATTGAATCAGTAAAGGTTGCAGCATCAAAGTTTGGTGGTAGCATCAACTGGAAAACGCGCAGATCACAGACAGCACAGGTAACTAAGAGTTACCTTCCCTTAGTTTTATCTTTTATTTTTACGTTGATTGTATCTGTTATAACTCTGTGACATACTCTCCATTTGTTTGAATAAGCAGGAGAGTAACCATATCATACTTGAGCTTGATAAACTGAAAAATGAAATTTCAGAATGTAAATGTCAAGCAGAAGCTGCAGAGGAGGCAAACTTAGCTGTATTCAGTGAGCTTGAGAGAACAAAGAAGATTATTGACGAGATGAAACATGTCTTCGAGAGGCAACAAACTATAGAGGTGGATGCCAAGGAGGACTTGGAATTTTTTCAATTTATTTTACAAGAGATGGGTGCGGGAGTTGCCTGTGACGATAGTATTATGGTTGAGGAGAAGTTGAATAATATTCAAGAACGGCACAAATCATTGGTTGCCAAAGTGATGTTAGTGAAAGATGACTTCAGAAAAGTCCAGGAGGAATATGATTCTTTGTTGATCGAAACAGATATTTCCGTTCGAAAAGCTCAGAGAGCCTTCGCAATGTCCATAGATGCCAAAAAACAAGTAGAGGAGCTCACCATAGAGCTCCAAAGACTGAAAGAGGTGTTTGATTTGGCTCAGGCCACATGGCATGATGCTGAAGAACACAAGAAAGGCACATTGATGGCGCGTGATGAGGATTGCCTTGCATGGGAAAAGGATCTCAGACAAGCAGAGAAGGAGCTGAATCAAATCAATATGTACCTTTCTTCTGTTCAAGAATTGCAATCAAAGATTGATGCATCCTCCAGCTTGTTGCTGAATCTAAAGAATGAGCTAGCCACTTGTTTGGAGGCAAAGCGGATCGAAGAAGCACAAGAACAAGAAGGTGGAACTCATAAATTCATGCAAGAAGAAGCCATCATTCTGTCGAGGAATGAGCTCGAGGAGCACAGGAAAAGCATAGCTAAGGTGACAGATGAACTCTGTTCTCTGAAAGCAACCGCTGCATCACTAAAATCAGAACTGAACAAAGAGAAAGCAGCACTTGCCGCCATTCAGCAGAAGGAAGCGATGGCATCCATAACCATCCAATCTCTGAAGGTGGAGATTAAACTGTCTCAGCAGGAACTTGAAGCAGTTCATGCCGAGGAGAAGGAGCGCCGAGATAAAGCATTCGAGTTGCCCAAGGTTCTCCAAGACGCAGCCAAGGAAGCGGAAGAGTCTAAGTCCGTTGCTGCCAAGGCCCAGGAGGAGCTAACAAAGACCAAGGAAGAAGTGGAGCAAGTGAAGGCTGCTCTGAGCACTATGCAATTCAGGCTTGAAGCAGTTCTGAGGGAGGTAGAAGTTGTGAAAGAGTCTGAGAAGCTGACGCTGAATGCCTCCAGAGCATTGGAAGACACCAAGGTTTCAACAAACACAGAAGAACAGGTTTCTTCTCAGATGATCACTCTTGACTTGGATGATTACACATCTCTGATTCAGAAGGCCCATCAGGCAGAAGAGCTTGTGCGCGAGAGGTCAGCTTCTGCTATTGCACAGATCGAGGCGGCCAAGGAGTCCGAATCACACACCTTATCAGCACTGAATGAAATGTACAAGGCCTTGGAAGAACGAAAGCAGGCATTGCTCGCCGCCACAGAACAGGCCAACAGGGCCACAGAGGGCAAGCTCGCCATGGAGCAGGAGCTGAGAAAATGGAGAGAGGAGCACGGAAGGCGCCGCAAGGCTGGTGAGCAAGCTTCCAAATCTGAAGCCAAATCCTCAAACACTACAGAGATCATCGTTGGAGACACAAAGTGCAGGAGCAAAGAAGACAGCTGTGCTGGCTCATCAGTTCATCCAGTGTCGGATGTGTCCGGGAGGAGCAGCCCCAACGATCTGGCCCTGCAAGTGAAGAGGAAGAAGGCAAAGAAGCTGTCCTTCTTCCCTCGCGTCATCATGTTTCTTGGAAGGAGGCGGATCAAAGCTGCGAAGTAACAGAATGCGCTTTCATCCCTTCTCCTTTCTGTTTCCTCCTTTTTTTTTTCCTTTGATGTTCGTCATCATTCATCAGTACCAGGGGTGTGTAAATTTACAGTAATTTGTTGGATGGCACATTGTCTGTGCTATATGTGTTGAATTGAAGTAATGAGATTGCTGGTGTATTCAGTTTCCTGTACAAGATGCTTCTGTAACACAGCTGGATCTGTCGTACAATATGCGTGCAGTTGGTTTGCTCTTGTAGCCAGAAATCTCTCTTCTTTCTTCGGAACTGATAAAAAGATGTCTTCCATTTCGTCTTCCTGATGCTGTAAGGTTTGAACAGACAGTGCGAGATGCTTGTAGCTATAGCTGGGTTTGGATGTAACGGCGCCATGTCAGAAGAAAAAAAAAATGGTATGATCACGCTTGGTGAGGATGGAACTACGGATCGGCACGCATGAACGCTGGAGCAGCACGACGTGCTCGCAGCATTTGGTAGAGTAGCTGTACAGCCAGCCGTACAAGAGCTGCAGCGTTGACAGTTGACTATGGGGCTTGCCCCGAGAGATGCGTGCAAGCTGGCCCAGCTAGCAAATGCCGTGTGGACTCAGACGACGACGTCGCCGACACGATGTGCAGGCCATGGATCAGACGACGAGGAGTTTGGCTAGACGACGGACGTCGAGGACGAAAAAAGAAAAAGAAAAAAAACCCATATACTACTCACATGGGCCAAAAATGGGCCCAGTTTTAGTGCTACTGGGTTGCACTTGAGTCGCTACAGTCCCAAAAAAAAAACCTCAAGTCACTACAGTAACCAGTGCTGTAGCCTGTAGGGACTGCAGGGTGGTCAGGACGGATAGGACTATTGGAGTAGCACGAGTTGGCTGGCGTCATCGCGTGCGCGGGAGACCGCCGGTGAAGCATCTCGTCTCCGGCGGCCGCGAAACCCGTCGACCGCACGCTAGCTTCTTCCCCCGCGAAGCGACGCACACCACGGGTGGTTTTCAGCAGCCTCAGAACGCTCGGTGGCTGCCTGCCTGGCGCGGCAGGTGCGCCGTCGGCGAGGATCAGATGGGCTCGCTCCCTCACAGCCATGACATGATCCGTTCCTTAATCGGTTGCCAGCGCGGCTGCCGTCGTCTCACGCGTCCCCTCGAGCCCGCCGAAGATCAAAGATGCCGAAAGAAACCGGGCGGCCTCCGTGTGTCCGTGACCTCCGGCTGGCACTGCCGCGACCGACGGTGGAGGCGCGTCTGGCCTCGCCGCGCCGGCGCGTCCTCGATCGACCGCAGGTCCCAACCAATCGATTCGCGGGCTAATCCGACCCCAACAAATTAACCGCGACGGGGTGCAGTTCTTTAGCTTCAGATGAGGCAGCAGAACCTTGCAGTTTTTTTTAGAGTTATAGAACCTTGCAGTTTATACTGAAGAATAAATCTTCTTCCTCTGAGTCTCTGTTTGATTACCTGCAGATCGATGCGCGTACTGAATTTGGCGCAATGTACACATCACTTATATCAAGTGACTAAGTGAGATGAGTCAGCTCACAACTCGCAACTAGATTCCCACTGGCCAGGGCCAAATAAGAGATAACCTGTGAGACGACAGTCACGACACAGACACAGCAGGTCAAGTCATCCATCAATTCTTTCTTCTTTCCCCTGGGTTGGAATGATATGTAGATAGCACGAACCAGTAAGCTTCGCACATCCCAAACTTTCTTAACGGAAAGACAAAGAAATCAACCATAGATTTGGTGAGGAATTAAACACGTTCGATGTTCTAGCGATCGAGCACCGACGTGGAAGGCGAAGAAGAAATAAAGCCCATGATCAAGAGGAAAACGCGCCGGAGAAAAGTCTAGGGTAAGTTTGGCCATGAAGTTGCCTTGAAGGATCTGTAACCCCTACTGCCACTCGGCACTTAATCTCTTGTAGTAAACCTCACTCTCACCTTTTCATCTTTCTTTCTCCTTTCAAATCGCGTCGTCAGCTCTAGAGGCACTCGGATGATGAGTCGGATCGGACCGGCCAACCAACGGTGTCCGATAGCCTTTTATTTTCTCGTACCCCGTTGCAAAAGAGCTCTTTGACTGTAACCTATAATGGCTCCAAATGCCTGTGCCATGTCTTCTTCGATCAGCGGTACACATGATTAAAGAAAGATGAAATCCGCCCTTGTTCGGCTTACTAATCAGTAAAGCTAGTGAGATTAGACCTGTTAAATTTTATCAAGGACGTACTACTCTGAAAATCACCTGAAAAAGATGATTTGTTTTTTTCCTTTTCTTCGAAGCTTTTTTTTTGGAAAAGATATTGTCGGCCATTTACCAAGATCCATTGCACACCACATCAAAACCAAAAGAGAAGTATGGAGCCAGGAAGGGTTTAGAGTAGGGTAACATCATATATAAAGTGCAAGCAAAGCACAACGTTTTTCTTTCCAATTTCCAAAGACCACTCAAGAAGACCATATTTTTCACCAAACAGTTGCAGTGGTTTTCTTTGGTAAAAAGAAAAGACATACAGTAGGAAGGAATCAGAAGTGGTGTGTACTGTACGCAATTTCTTACGAGACCGAAACAGAACTAGCACTTCAGAGTTCAATGTGCTTGTCGTATGCTCCAAATCACTTCTTAAACCTCTTCCTTTTCTATCGAATTCAGGTGACACGTAACGTCACAGTTTGTGATATACCCCCCCCCCCCCCCACACACACACACACACAACAGCTCTTGAACGTTCAGCAGATCCGTCGTCTCGCAAATCCCCTGACATTACAGTGGAGTAAAGCTACTGAAAGTGTCACCGGATACCGAAAGAACAGAAAAGAAGAACACGAGGGAGAAACCAAAGTGGGGAAAAAGGAGGAGCAGAAGCCAAAGTGGAAAGGATCGAAAACAAAAAGGATTCTTTGAAGCATTCGGTCCAACTAATTGGTTGCTTTCGTGCATTGCTAAATGCGTATAGTATTCCTTCCAGCACCGCGACGCGATCGACCCGTCGTCGTCTTTCCACGTATGACGATCATGAAGGGCATGTACGACCCGAATCATCACTGAAACAACATAGATTTGTTGGATTCGGCGGCCTGTAGCTGTAGCATGGATGGGAGCTCCTGATCTGATGCGATCTGAGCACGCATTCTCTATAAATTGAACGTCGTTTTTAATCCAGTTCTGAGTTCGACACACTTGACATCATTGCTCGTTCATTGAACCGGCAAAGAAAACATCATTTTGCAATTTTTTCCAGTATATATATCTCTCTTTCTTTATTAGCTGGTGCCAAGATAAGGTTAGACTGGACCAGCAAACAGTAGTCTATGCTATGCTTGTGGCATTCCTCTGAACTCTGAAGTGCGAGGGATAAGTCAGGTTGGTATGCAGTAGTCACTAGCCAGTAGGATTAAGATGAACTGAATGGTTCAGCTAAGGTATGCATATGTGTGGTGCGCATTAATTCAGATATATATGATGCAACACTTGAGCACCAGTGAATCTCCGCTTTAATTGTGATGGTTACATAGCCTAGACATACTCAAACTCGATCTCTTCGATCAGTTGCACATCGAGGACAATCGAGACGTTAAAATCATGGGCGCGCGAGCTAATTGGATGGCTAATGATCAACACGGTTGCTTTTTGTTCATTCCCGAACGCGCAGAATGTAAAGGTCCGGTAGCACTAGGGTCACTGTCGAGTGTCGACTGCATTTCGATATGCATCTGCTAGCATAGCAGCTTACCCCCTCCTTTTCATTAGTACTTCGTCCCTGTTCTTAGGAGCTCATGCTTAATGCTATGGGCCTCTCTTGGATCACTGCATTTAGCAATTTCTGTTCTCGAAATCCTTTCACAATATATAAGAACAACTTAGACTCTCTCACAGCCCTAAAATTTCACGTGAATTTTCTGCGTCCCAAAAAAAAAAATCAAAGCGTTGTCTTCCCTGCAGGCGTCAGGTGAAATCGCAATGCTAAGGGCAGCTCCTAATGCCGGCCGCTTGATTCAGGACGACTCGAGAACAGGAAAGGAAAGAACGCCCAGGATCGCACCGACTCGAGCAAGTTGTTTGCACAAGGCGGACGACAAGGAAGAGGACCTGCAGGTGTCCTTGCTGGTCCTGATCGAGCCCGGGCAACCGAATCGTACCTTGGTGTGCAAGCGCCAGCAGGGACACGGCGGCATTCACCATCACTAGCGATCGTATCGGGAGGAGCCTGACGACGAGTTGCTATCAGGAACAGCACCAAGAAAATAAAACCCTGACCAAATCACTGATAAACTAATAAACTGATCGAGAGGCATTCAAGTCAGGCATCTATACACCGCAGCAGATCAGATCATCAAGCAATACTACATGGCTTCTGGAGGATCAATGCATGCACCAACCCAGCAGACAGATCGTATCGCAATCGCAACGCCTGCATGAAATGGGATTGTGTGGCTGTGACCAAACCTGACTGAATTGTATATGCAGGAATGGAAGTTAAATTGTCCGGGGCACTGTCTTTTAATGGAGGGTATGTACTTATGCGTGAAGTTTGCTTGTTATTCCATGAAACTAGAATAATGATAATTAATGGCACCACCATATAATAAGGTAGGAAGGGTATGTCATGGATACTGCTGCTATTGCAAAGCAGCTGTCCTACTACTAGGTAGCTAGAAACGTCTCTACTGACGACTGATACTGAACTAAGTAACTAATGATACAATGGCAACACTGCACTCTAGGAGTGTTTTTGAGGATTCATCGATGACCATGGGTCATCTCGGTCCCCTAATTAAGGTCATGATTTGCATCAAGAGAACCCCCTGCTAAATTTACCATATGTGTCACAAATCTTTACAGTTTGAGTTTGGAATCGGACGACTGTAGGACTTGACTAAAACGAAGAAAAATACCGTTCATTTGAAATAACACCTCCCGTATTTTCTCTGAACAAATGCACATAGACCATCCATGGAAAGACACAGAAATATTTTTTGGAAGAACCATAAGCACTCATTAATGAATAATGATGCAGGGGACAAGCAACCTTTCTAGCTAGCTAGGCGAAGTTAAGCTTAATTGTCATCATCATAGGTTCATAGGAGTGTATACTTTGGTCACAAACTGTACATGATCTAGCTAGGATGGTGAAAACTCATGCATGACTGCAACAGCGCATCACCAAGTACGTCATCGATGAAAAACCATGACTGCAAAATCATTCTTGAAAGAACAAGCTATCTGGCCTGCTGGGACTGAATCACTGCGAAGCGATCGACACGCCAGTCGTCCTTGCGACCGAAAACAACCGTGACACGTGGACCCTCGTTCGTTACAGCCGTCCTTTCAAGCTCACCCCCACCCCCAACCACCGCTGATTGGCCGCCCTCAGATCACACCCTTGCCGCGCACTCGATCACACCACACGGACCGGACGGCATCCCCCAGCTTCACCCGTCACCAACACATACCACCTCCCTATATAACCCTTCGCATGCAACGCGTCTCGGCTTAGCCAGCTCGATCTCCGATCAGCACCGCCTGGTTCGGACGCCGGAACGCGAGTGGACGCCCGGGATGGGGGTGACCACGGCCGGGGAGGCGGCCAAGTCCCCGTGGCGAGCGTCGGTCATCGTCAAGCTCAACGCGGCCTTCCTCGCCTTCTTCCTCTTCGCCTACATGGCTCTCCTCCTCCACCCCAAATACTCATACCTCCTCGACAGCGGCGCCACCTCCCTCGTCCGCTGCACCTTCCGCGACGACGCCTCCTGTCCGCCGTCGACCCAGCTCTCACGCAAGGTAAGGTGAGTCAGGATTGAAAAAGAAGGCGTGACTGACCTTTTAATTTATCCAGCTAGCTGACGACGTATGCGGCTCGTTAATTTGCGTGCAGCTGGGAGGCGTTCCGGCGAACAAGAAGGTGGTGTCGGAACGGGTCGTGAACCCGGGGCGAGCGCCGGTGATGTTCGACGAGCTCCGTGGCAGGCTGCGGATGGGCCTGGTGAACATCGGGCACGACGACGAGCTCCTGCTGGAGCTGGGCGTGGAGGGCGAGGCGGTGACCGTGGACATGGAGCGCGTGTCGGACGTGTTCAAGTGGTCGGACCTGTTCCCGGAGTGGATCGACGAGGGCCCGTCGTGCCCGGAGCTTCCCATGCCGGACTGGCCCCGCTACGCCTCCGGCGGCGACGTCGACGTGGTGGTGGCGTCGCTGCCGTGCAACCGCACCGCCGCGCTTGACGGCGGTGGCGGGTCGTCGTGGAACAACCGCGACGTGTTCCGGCTGCAGGTGCACCTGGCGGCGGCGCAGATGGCGGCGCGGATGGGCCGGCGCGACGGCGAGGGGGCGGTGCGCGTGGCGCTGCGCAGCGAGTGCGGCGAGCCCATGATGGACGTGTTCCGGTGCGACGAGGTGGTGGGACGGGAGGGGAACTGGTGGATGTACAAGGTCGACGTGGAGCGTCTTGAGGAGAAGCTCCGGCTGCCCGTCGGGTCCTGCAACCTCGCGCTGCCGCTCTGGGGATCTGGAGGTACGTACGTGCACACGGGAGCGCATCGATCGATAATCCCTGTGTGTGATTCGTCTGCTTCGCCTTTTTGTATTGCACTGTCCATGCATGCAAATCAAGCCAAAGCATATAGGTGAACCTTCGCTAACTATCATGATAGATTGATAGGCTGCGGGTAGTTTGAACTTTGAACAAGAGATGATGATGATAACATTAAGATTATTTTCTCATGGCCTGTGGTGCTCCTAGGAGTAGAATTACAAGTAAAGTATTGAGACAGCCAAACTGTATTACATATTTTGTGCTGTGCTTTCTTTCATATAAAAACGGTGTCATACAAAAACATGTATATTAATTAGTGCAGAATATTAACAAAAATTTGCTAAATTTAAATTCCAAAACCTTGTGTAGGCAAAAAAAAAATTGAGGACAGAAAATAAGAGCATTTCATTATACGATATTATTAACACATCGTCCTAGTGGAACGAGTAATAATGTTTGGAACATGTGCTTCTAGAACTGTTTTAGGGACATAACGTTCCACCTGCTAATTAATGGATCAAAGCACATAATCATCGAGCTAAGATGCTGATCTTGGGGCATATGTGATCAGTAGGGACGACTAGCACAACGAGGGGTGTGTAGGGCAAGCCATCAAGAACAAAATGGGGAATCTGGTCGGGAGATGTGGCAAAAGGCCACGATCAAGCCTACTATAATGCATGAAAGTCGATTATTCTCACCAGCACTCAACGCTCTCCCTCTCTTTTATGCATGAGGAAAGAAACAATTTGAACCAGCTAGCGCAGCCCCACATGTATTCTTACCCAACTTGAAGAATAATCCTGACCATAACACGCGCGCTGGACCTAATTGGCTAAAATCAGGGTAGGCTAGGAGGAAATCTACTGGTGGTGATGGACCTATTAGGCTATCACTGTCAGTGTATCATTGTTGTTATCCGAAATAGAGCCCAAATTAGCCTGTCATTGCAAGAAGCAGACAGATAGAGGCATTAGGTGTGAGCCTTCCGATCCACAAATCCCAGCTCCGGCAAGAACCTGACAGAGGATTGCCAGATAACAAACCACAAATAACAGGTGCTCATATCCAATTTACACGCATGTAAATTAGAATAGTAAAACTTGGTCAAAAAAGAAGCAGAGGAAGAAATGGGAAACTAGAGCTAGAATACCGGCAAGGCGCTAACGTGGTTGGGGCATTTCGTTCCCACCCGTCTGATGGACCGATCATTCGAGCACACGCACGACATGATGGCACGACGAATACGTCGACACGATTGGCAACCGATCGATTGAACTGGATTCATCGGTTGGTGAGCTGCCCTGCACGCTGCTGCTGCTGCTGCTGCTGGCTGGCTAGCCACCAGCTCGTGCACCACCCAATCCAAAGCTATGCTAGTGTGTGATACTTGCATGCTACTGCATTCTACCAGGTGGATTGGACTGGATCGCCAACCGTACGCAACGCCGCAAAGTTCTCCTTTTTTTCGCCGAACATTCGTGGCTACTCTTTTTTGAGTAGTTTTGACTTGACGAACACTTCAATATAATCTATCTACTACTAATACTAAAGCTTTCTTTTCAGTTTCTCATTTAATTATACGAATCAATTAATAAACGTAACTAATGTTTGCAGCAGGCATCCACGAGGTGCTGAACGTGTCGGCGGCGCCCTCGCCGGTCACGAGTCGCCGTCCCCGTCGCGAGGCGTACGCGACGGTGCTCCACTCGTCCGACACGTACCTATGCGGCGCGATCGTGCTAGCCCAGAGCATCCGCCGCGCGGGGTCCACCCGCGACCTGATCCTCCTCCACGACCACACCGTCTCCAAGCCGGCGCTCCGGGCGCTGTCGGCGGCGGGGTGGACCCCACGCAAGATCAAGCGCATCCGCAACCCGCGAGCGGCGCGCGGGACCTACAACGAGTACAACTACAGCAAGTTCCGCCTGTGGCAGCTCACCGACTACGACCGCGTCGTCTTCGTCGACGCCGACATCCTCGTGCTCCGCAGCCTCGACGCGCTCTTCGCGTTCCCGCAGCTCGCCGCCGTGGGCAACGACGGCTCCCTCTTCAACTCCGGCGTCATGGTGATCGAGCCGTCGGCGTGCACGTTCGACGCCCTGATCCGGCGGCGGAGGACGGTGAGGTCGTACAACGGCGGCGACCAGGGGTTCTTGAACGAGGTGTTCGTGTGGTGGCACAGGCTGCCGCGGCGAGCCAACTACCTCAAGAACTTTTGGGCCAACACGACAGGGGAGAGGGCGCTCAAGGAGAGGCTGTTCGGGGCCGACCCGGCCGAGGTGTGGTCGATCCATTACCTGGGGATGAAGCCCTGGACGTGCTACAGGGACTACGACTGCAACTGGAACGTGGCGGATCAGAGGGTGTATGCGAGTGACGAGGCGCACCGGCGGTGGTGGCAGGTGTATGACCAGATGGGGGAGGAGGTCATGAGCGGGCCGTGGTGTGGGTTGTCGGAGAGGAGGAAGGTGGAGATCGCTTGGGCCAGGCACGTTGCGGAGGAGGCAGGGTTTGCTGACCAGCATTGGAGGATCAACATCACAGACCCGAGGAAATGGGAATGATAGAGAGTTCATCACCTGCTCAAACTGGCTACGAACTCTGCTACTAGCTCTTGGTAGTCGCCACATTTTGATTCGTGGGTTCCTTTTCCATTTATCTCTGTTCATATACACACACGCATGCATAAGAGAGAGAGAGAGAGAGAGAGGAGCAGGCACAACTTGGATCGACTGAATAATGAACAATTCTTCAGTTCACTTAATTTGCTCACGTCAGTCGCCGGTTCGTGAGATGTTTAAAAGTTGGGTTAGAACCAGTGCCGAAGATGGGGCAGCAGCCACGGCCCACGGCCCAACATGATGCCCACGCGGTTTGGCCCGATCTGTATTTTCACCTGGGCCTACACGGACTCGATTTCTATACTCTTGTTAGAAACCAAAACCAAGTCCCTTTCCTTTCCCAAAAAAAAAAAGGACAAGTCCCGTTGTTTTACAACATGGAATACAGATAGGTACAGTAAAAAAAAAAAGGAAGGAGAGGACTATAGTCAGTTCGTCGGAGACGATAAAAAAAATTGTTGCTGCTGTCTCGACGAGGGAGGTGGCCGTGCAGAAGAAAAGAAAGACAGAGACAACATGGCAACCCCAGAGACGCCTAGGAAGACGAGGACGGTTAGACTGTCTCAATCGCAGATCGACCTCTTCTTATCGTACGACCCAAAGCCTGTTGCTCGAGATCCAGATATCTCTGAAGACCCGCTTCTGGCTGAGGCATATGACATGATCGATCAGTGCGAGAAGGAATTCTTGGAAGACAAGGAGATGATCCAGAAACAGTACGAAGAGAAAGGCTACGTGGAGTACCAGGTCTTCGACGACGACGACGACGGAGAAACTCGAGCTCGGCCTCCTCCGAGAAGGAGGAGGAGCCGTCCAGGGGTCGTGAAACGCGGGGGAGAGATTAAAAGACTGAACTAGTTTCTCGACGTCAGGGAAGGAGGCCAGGGATTGTGAAACAGAGGATTATATTCCTTCTAGTTGGCTTCAGAGTTCAGAATTCTGCACTCTTTTCTATTGAGTATTCCATTATTAGGTGATTTGAGGTTTTAGTCAGACTATCTCTCTGTTCAGTGATTTGAAGATTTGCTGGTGTTTCCTGAGTTGACTTACATTGGAAATCTCGTTTGATCTTAGTTAAGAGTTGTGGGCTTGATTAGAACCATGTAAGAAACTTGAACTGACATCGATATTGCTTCTAACTTTATGTTGGTATATCGATTTGCTGCATCTCCACAGCATAAAGATAAATAGCTTAAAAAAATTAGCTTTCTCAGTATGACCAGCTTTTCTGAAATATGGTCACTACTGTTGAATTAGCAACAACCATGGTGCTGGTAGAGAGCTAGCTAAAACACACACCAGGTCATCATCAGACAACTAAATCGCATTGTATGGTTGTGTTTGTAAATCTGATTCCACTGTATCGAGCTTTCTATTGTGAGTCCGAACAGTTTCACTGGAGTCAGATCAGATTCACCTCTCGCTGCTGCATATTCAGAACTTAGATGGTTCGCTGCAGCACCTCCAGAACTTCAGATCGTTAACAAACATGAAACATCCGAGAGAAATTAATTAGACCCGTTTAGCCACAACATTCCACAATGCATAATTTTCACATCATTCTACACTTGAGCGCGCTCGTCGTCGTCCAGTCCAAGCCTCCAAAGCACCCCGAAGCGCCATTAGAGCATCTCCAGTGGGAGCTCCTAAATGGGCTCCTACTCTAAATTCTAGAGTAAAGCAAAAAAACATTCTCCAGTGGGGCTCCTAAACTCACTCCTATTTTGCATGCCTCCCAAATTTCCTCTCCAAGTCCCTAGATTTGGGAGCCTCTTATCCTCCCTCTCAAACCATCCTCCTCCTTCTCAAACCTTGGATTCCATCATTTTTCATGCCTCACTAGTGTATGGATGCATACCCCACTGGAGTTGGATGTAAATTTGAGCTCCTAAATTTTACATGTGGACTTGTAAAATATGATTTGGGAGCCTAAATTTACATCTCCACTGAAGATGCTCTTGCTAATTCAGCTAGCCTCTTCAAACCTTTGCTATATTTGAGCACAAACCAAAACCATCCATCCGGCCACATCCTCTTCGTCGTCGTGCAGCTGCCAATCTGCCATGCAGCCAGCCCATAAACATTTCTCTCCTTGGCTGGCCTCCCTTTCCTCGCCTCTTGTCCTTCCGGAGCCTCCCCTTCGCGGGTGCTCCATCCTCCTCCCACCATTAATCCTAGTATGTCATTACGATGCCAAGCCGCATCTCGTTCCCCTTCCTCGCCCTCCTCGTCGCCGCCGCCGCCTTATTCCCCTCCTCGTCCTCCCAACAACCGGCGGCCCCGCCACAACCCAGAGGTAAAATCGACATCTAGCTTGGTGATTGATTGATCATGACAACAAGATCATCTCGATCATCGTCGTCTTGATCGAGTGACCTGACACAACACGACAGGGTTCTACATAAGCTGCGGGTCGACCAAGGACGTGCAGGTAGGGAACGTCAAGTGGGTCAAGGATGAGGGCTTCACCGCCGTCGGCAACGTCTCCACCATCAACAAGCCCAACCTCCTGCCGGTGCTCGCCACCCATCGCTTCTTCCCCGACGCGACGGCGCGCAAGTACTGCTACGAGCTCCCCGTCATCAAGGGCACGCGCTACCTCGTCAGGACCACCTACTTCTACGGCGGCTTCGACGGCGGCAAGGACCCTCCCGTGTTCGACCAGATCATCGGCGGCACGCTGTGGAGCGCCGTCAACACCACCGACAACTACCGCCGCGGCATGTCCACCTACTTCGAGATCCTCGCCGAGGCCCAGGGCAAGACCCTGAGCGTGTGCCTGGCCCGCCGGAACGACACCAAGTCCAGCCCGTTCATCTCCGCGCTTGAAGCCATCGACCTCGAGGGCTCCATGTACAACACCACCGACTATGGACGGTACGCCATGAGCGCCGTCGCTCGCAGCCGCTTCGGCAGCAAGGGCGAGATCGTCAGGTACGCCGCCGTCGTGTGTGTTCGTGCGTGCGTGAGGAATCGAATCCTCCTGACCTGACGTGACTTGGTTGGCATGGCGTCAATTTCAATTCTAGCTATCCAGATGACGAGTACAACCGGTACTGGACGCCGTACGTGGACGCCAACCCGGCGGTGGAGAGCCACTCGGCGATCTCGCCGGAGGACTTCTGGAACCTGCCGCCGGCGAAGGCGCTCAAGGCCGGGGTGACCACCAGCAGGGGGAAGAAGCTCACCGTGCAGTGGCCGCCGGTGGAGCTACCGGCGGCGACCTACTACGTGGCGCTCTACTTCCAAGACCCGCGCACGGCGAGCCCTTACAGCTGGCGCGTCTTCGACGTGGCCGTCAACGGGCAGGACTTCTTCCGGGGGCTCAACGCCTCCGCCGCCGGTGTCATGGTTTACTCCAACATGATGCAGCTGTCGGGGAAGACGGAGATCTTGCTCACGCCCAATCAGACGTCCCCTGTTGGCCCGCTCATCAATGCCGGAGAGATATACCAGATTGTCCCGCTCGGCGGCAGCACGGCCACAAGAGATGGTATGTCTGCATGCATTTTCAGATCATTTGCAGTTTCGGTCTGTGAGATAAAAATGTCTAGGACTTTGTCCATTGTGCAGTGGTTGCGATGGGTGATCTTGCAGGGAGCCTCAAGAACCCACCTCCGGACTGGGCTGGAGACCCTTGCCTGCCGCAGCAACACTCATGGACTGGGGTTGAATGCTCCCAGGTATCACCCGTGCGTGTCTTGTCACTGTAAGTGCTCACATTACAATGGATCAGTTCTCATCATTTTGCAAAATTTCTTTGGCTACATTCGGCCAATAATGCATTTGTATTCAACAGTTGGCAGCAGTGTTCAAACTGTAAATTTGTTTGGCTAAATTCGGCCAACGCATTGGTGTTCTACTTCTTAAACCGATGGAAGAACAGCATTACAGTTCAGTAAAATAGAACACCACGGAAAATGTTTCATGATTGCTGCACTCATATGACCGATTTTTCTGCAATACAGGGATCTAAAAAACCGTGGTCTTTCAGGATCGCTTCCTGACAGCATTGGAAATTTGACAGGGATGAAAACCATGTAATAAGATATATACATAAAACTAATATCTGTGAACAGTATATAATGGTACGCCGATCCTTCTAATTGTGCCTAGGATTTGGCTGCAGCTATCTCAGTGGAAACAAACTCTCAGGCTCCATACCTGATTTGAGCGGCATGCGCACCTTAACTGTCTTGTAAGCTCAAGCATACTCTGGCTTGTTCTGGACAATTCATCATACAATTTTACTAACCGTTTTCATCACTTGGAAAGGCACCTTGATGGCAACCAGTTCAGTGGAACGATCACACCTTCGATGGAAAAACTCATCAATCTTAAGGAGTTGTAAGTTTCCCATGTTTTTAATGTATCTCAGATAATATCCCCATACAGTCTTTGTCTAATGCATTTTCTCTGGTAATTGGCAGATACCTAAACAACAACAATCTCACGGGCAAGATACCAGACGGTCTAAAAAACAAAGTTGGGCTTGATTTGAGGTATGAAGAATGAGAGTCTCTTCATTGGGTTCCTTTTTCTTTTTCATGAATCACGATGATATGGTTTGCATGAATAATTTACAGAACTGAGGGGAACAAATTTGGATGAGGCTGGCAAGGACAAAATGCCCCGATGCTAAATTGGCTACTTCTCAATCTGATGCTGCACCCATGCACGCAGATACCACAGTTGAATGATGAAGGGAGAGGACTGAAGGCTTGGAAAGTTGTAGGATGGTATTGGTATCTGATGTATGAAGCTGAAGATTGATGTTGTATCTTAGCATTCCTTGAGCCATCTCTATTCTTAAGAGTTTTGTTGTACATGTGCATCAGAAAGCATCAATTTAGGGATAGGTGTTAGGGGACAGAAGTCACAAACGTGCATATTCTAACGCTTCGATTAGGACAGCATCAAACAGCAGCCAGAAAATAGCTCATAATGCATCTTACAAGTTATGATTTCTGGAACTTAGGAGTGTCACTAGTAGTACTGACAGACATACAAACAAAATACATAACTAAGCCAGTTTTCACACATAAATCCTAAAGCATACCCACCCAAAATCCCACTTTTCACACCCCGACTGATAAGTTAGTGCTTAGTATGGCTGTCTTGTGATGCTGTCACTGATCTTCATCAGAAGCTGCTCGGATGATATGCACCTGGGAGATAAATTCATTGATGAATGAGCACTGAACATCATACAGACAAAAATCATGCTTTGAGATCCACACCACACTACTCAGTATCATGCTGAACGTATATTGTACCTTGAAGGTTGTGGGCTTAATCAACTGAAAAACGGCAGCGTCTCCATCCTGCATCCCATGGCATATGGCAAAACCAGCCCAGCCACCACTTAGCCCCTTCTTGTAGGCAAGGTAGTTCGTGTCGAACTCTTCATCTTTCTCATCCACCAAGGTGACAATGGAGTCTTGCTTTGGCATGTAAGTGTCACAGAAATGGCTGGGGAGACCCTTTTGATCATGTCAAACGGGGGGGAAAAAAATTAGTACACGTGACAGGAACCAAGTTGCTGGGAAGAGCAAACGGTATAGCACTCAGTACCCACCAGCCAAAAACCTCGAACCACATGTGAATGCAGCATTGCCTTCACAAAGGATGGGAATTCAGGGTCAAGTTGCGATTCTAGCTCCTCGGCTTTCCTTGCTGCCTCCAGCCTAGCTTTCATGGAGACTGATCCACGGCTCACCAAGTAGAGGAGGTCAGTTGGTTTTCTAGGAGACCTACGGAACAAATGCGAGAACATGATTGTTATTTAATAGGAGAAGAATGTGTTTATATATAGCTCCTATGGTCATGCTAGCAAATATCCACATACCTTGTCATTCTATCTGCACTGTGTGGTGCTACCTGTTGACAAAATATTACTTAATCAGTAAAAGCATATGTTAAATTGCAGGATGTTTCTCAAAGAAGCAGCACTCGAAGACATAATTTTTCCAAACAGTTATGCCATGGGGATATTCCGAATCTCAGTTTACAGTGAAGTGATTGTGCTACACAGTACACTACATGGTTGATAGTGAAAGAGCTGAACAAAACAAAGGGCTGCCCTGTTTCACATGGAAAATGGGCGGCGTTGAACTACCATGCTGACCAGCCACACAAACACTTATGGTTATGGAACCAACTACAAATAGCCAAATAGGTGCACTTAATTGTTGAGCCCAGAAAGAAAACAGAGGATGCGAAAGAAAAATGGGGGGAAAATGATACCTCTGCGTACTTGACCTCAGGCAGGTTGGCAAGCCGGCGGGACCTCCTGGGAGGAGAGGGAACCACGACTGCGTCCTCGATGATCCTGCGCCTCTTCTGCTTCTGCTCAGCCGCAGACAAAACAAAGCGTCAGACAAAAAGATGCACCAAGATGGCCGGGTGTGGCGGGCGTCACTGACCATGGGGGAAGGGGTCTTGGGGGGCTTGATGGCGGCGGAGAGGTGGCGCAGGTTGAGCGCCTCCATCTTGCGCTTGTTCTCCAGCACCGTCCGCTCCCGCGCCGCCTCGTACGGCGACATCCCCTGCTTTGCGACCGCCTCCATCTCTCTCTGTCTCTCTACTACCTCTCCCCTTCCTAGTTCCCTTCAATGAAGTGGCCAGGCGGCGCCGTACGTGGAGGAGAAAGGATTGGAGCAGTGCGGCCGCGGGTTCTGTGAGGGTCTAAGGGAAGTGGGTGCACGGCCGAAGGTAAGCGGTTTTGAAGGAAGGCGAGGAGAACTGACCCAGTGACCGTTGGAGACGACGAGGGGTAAAACGGTAAAGTTCGGGAGGCGGCGTGCCCGTGGTATGGGGAAATGTCTTGTTGTCCTCCCGTTGCCCTCCTCGGGGAAATAACTGCTGGGAAAACAGAGGAGTAAAAAACATAGGCCGGTATAGGAAAAGGAGCGAGGGAGAATGTTTTTTGCCGGCCCGTCTAGAGACACGTCCGGCCCATACACTTGCTCTTGCCTCCTCTGAAGAAAAAGGAAAAAAAAACAGAGAGAACACTGGCTACTTATGTTTTTATATTTTTTAGAAAAGGAACTTTATGATTTTGTACTTGTGTTAGAAAATGAAACTTGTGTGAGTATACAGACAGGAAAATTGAGTAAAATATAGTGGAATTATCCGGAAAGAAAAAAGTGAAAATATATGAGCGTTGTACTCCTTTCGTACCCCTCCGTCCTAAAATTATAGTCGTTTTGGTGTTCGTGCCACGAGTTTTACTAAGTTTGTAGAAAATACGTACAATATTTAGATCTTCAAATATTTTTTTTATAAAAACTAGACCTACAATTTATTATATTTTATATATAATTGGCCGTGACATTTTTTCGGGAAGCGAGAAAGACTACAATTTTAGGACGGATGGAGTAGATAATAAGGGCAAAATGAACTAATCCCTGAATAATTCGTATGACCCGGCCGGGCTGTTGGTTGGAGCCTTGGCTGTTGGTTGGAGGGTGGATCGCAGTACAAAGCGACCGACTGCATGGTGCTTGTTTTGGCACGTGTATGGACTCTGGTGAGTATCTGTACCACATTTATAAATGGTTTTCTCCATTTATAGAGGATATATGAGTATCCCCGTGGATGGATTATATCATTTTGTCGTTTCAGGGTTATCAGGTTCCATGCAAATAGCTGAGTCTGAGTGCCTGAGTGGCAACGCATCAGGCTTTATCCTTGGTCCTCTGTTCATAGGTGGATATGTTTGCCAGCTGACGTTGACAGTGTCCCTTATCTTTCGTGTTGACCCCGTGCGATTGGTCTCTGCAAGAACCTGTTCTCCAAGCTGTGATTTTCTCTACAACACAAAGTTGCCAGACCAGATCTACTATTCTTTGATCTAACAGGAATTGTACTGGTGCAAAAGACATGCAGTCTACCACACTGTTATTTTTCTGGTTGGTGTCTTTTTACAGCGGTGGTTTCAGGATTGTTTTCTACAGGGAGCCTAGAAAAGCTGGGTGATAATCAACATTAGAACCTTTGCAACCATGTGCTTAAACATTAGTCGTCGAGTTTCTTTGAAGCTGAACAAGATCTGTAAACGACAATGTAGAGCTGGCAGAAAATCTAGAACCAAGTTGCCGGATCGGATCGCTGCTAGTAGTTCAATACTCCCCTACTAGTTGCATCGGATCAGGTTCAGCTCCAGGCTCCAGCTATGAGGATGAGGGGTGAGGCCACGAGGGTGGTCATGGCCAGGCTCCCGGCCCTTCCATGGAAAAACAAAACAATACGTAATCAAATTGTGGGCTCCCAATTAGTTGGCAGTTGAATGCCGCGCCCCCTTACATTGAGTACTCCAATTTGCAAGACCGGTGGCTTGTGTAGTCCGGGTGGACATCTATATAAATACTCAGCCCGAGCTAGCACGCTGCGTGTCACTCACCTTCGAGCACCACAAGAGCAGGGGAGCTCAAAGCTGCCGTGCACTGCGATTCGGATCAGACTGGAGCTTTTGATCGGCCGGTGGCCATCATGCGGGTGGTGGTGACGGGCGCGACGGGGTTCATGGGCGGCCGGCTGTGCGCGGCGCTGGCCGACGCCGGCCACGACGTGCGCGCGTTCGCGCTCCGGGGCGTCGACGCCTCCGGACTCCCGCCCTCCGTCGAGGTCGTGTACGGCGACGTCGCCTACGGGGAGTCGCTCGCCACCGCCTTCCACGGGCGCGACGTCGTGTTCCACGCCGCCGCCGCCGTCGAGGCGTGGCTCCCGGACGCCTCCGTTTTCCACACTGTAAGACACGGCCAACTGATCGTCAACTAGCTACTTATAATTTTAATTATATTATATATAGTGATATGATTTTTTCGTCTCTACGCCCGTTACTGGATATTGCTATATTAACATGAGAGCAAGTGAAGTCCTGCAGTATATATAGCCGATCACCTGATTATGTATAAGGCAATGTTTACGTATAATAGCTAGTAAGGCAATATACAATAAGGATAGATCTTCGACCTGTCTATAACAATTAACAAAGGGCGTACCCAGTGCCGTAGGCTCCCGCACTGTGCGGGGTCTGGGGAAGGGATGTATGCGCACAGCCTTACCTGCACAAAGTGCAGAGGCTGGGGCTCGTACCCTGGACCTTCCGGTTACAGACGGTAAGGCACTACCGCTGCACCAGGGCCGCCCTTCTGTCTATAACAATTAACAACTCCAATAAATTTCTATACCTTCACCTGGCCACACACTCCACCGACTCTTGGTTATTGGCCGAATAATATACATGTGTGCGTTTTTTTTGTCTAAATGAAATTGTATCTCCATGAAAATATTGATCTCATCTTCCCATTCTTTAATTTCTTGGCATGTCACTGTGTGTCAACAAAATGCCCTAGGTATAATTGGATGTAGCCAGGTTATGGAGAGTGGTGTCATGGACACCACTTTGAAAAAAATGCTAGTGTAACGATGTTACAGTAGATAATCACTAAAGTCTCGACAATATTTTAACTAAGGGACACCATATCTATATCCGCCCTGGATGTAGCCTTCCGACACATACTCTCTCCGTCTAAGAAATAATGTAATTCTAGGTATTGACTCAAACTTTCTTAGGTTTTAACTTTTATAACTATATGATATTAAATTATATTTCAAAGATAAATCTAATTATAATTATTTGGTGACATATATAGCATTAAATTTTGTATATATTTGGTCAAAGTTAAGATAGTTATGCGAGAATTGTAATATTTTTTGATAGAGGGAGTAGGCGATGTCATACTACGCATCTTTTATGGCAAAAAAAAATGATTAGTGGTTGCCATGTCTACCTCATCTTTCTAAAACTTTCTACAATAGGCAACCTCTAGTAGGGATGAAAGCATGATGGACTGTCCAATATTGTTTCTGTATTATGATATCATTTTCGTTTTTGGAAAAACATAAAAGCTGTCATTTTCAAGAGATTGGGGATTGTATTAGTTCATTTCATAACGATTTTCTATACCGATTCCGATTGTTTTCATTACATCCCTCCAGCGTTAGAATCACACATTGACTATGCTATCCATGTGGCAGTGGCACCTCCATATTAACAATGAATAGTATAAAGCAACAATTCTAATGGGTGAACTTTTTGGCACACGACACAAAATATAAATAGCCGCATGCATTAGCCCCATGTGATTTTGGAAGAGTGCTACTATCTCTTCATCAAGAGGTAGCCTCTCTCCTGTAGCTGGACAAAAAACTGTGAGGTGATGAACGTGCATTGAAAACGTGTTTATTTTCCCATCGAAAAACTTACTCCTTTGAGTCGCCTTCAAGAAGCATACGCATTTACCACTGCAATCAACAGGTCAATGTGGGGGGACTTGTGAATGTGTTAAAGGTTGCCAAGAGAACACCAGAATTGAAGAAGATAGTGTACACATCCTCATACTTTGCAATTGGTCCAACCGATGGTTACGTCGCTGATGAGAAACAGGTATAATTCATGATTTCTTTTATTTCCCAAACTCTGAAATTGCATTATTGCCACGTAATTGTACTTGTATTAGTAGTCGTTCTTTTGAATATTTTTGTGGCTTTTTTTCCAATTCGTCCTGTTCAAAGACTACATACCTCATATAGTTGAGTTTTTCATGTTTATTCAGAAACGATTTGAGAAAACATTACAGACTGCTTCAGATTGTGATTTTCGCATTACAGATTACTGAATTGCTCCTAAATCTCAGATCCATCAAGGGAAAGCGTTTTGTACAGAGTATGAGAAATCAAAGTTTCTAGCAGATAGAATTGCACTGCAGGCAGCAGCAGAAGGGGTGCCAATCACCATAGTCTACCCAGGTGTCATGTATGGCCCTGGAACGCTTACAGCTGGAAATGTTGTATGCCGCGTTGTAAGAGAACTTTCCTTTTTTTTTGCAGTTAGGCCCTGTTTAATGATGAAATTCGGTGAAAAGTTTTCACACTGGAAAGCATGTCCTGCTTCCCAGTGTGAAATTTTTTCACCAAATTTCACCATGGCCTTACAGACTGTCTTGACCATGAGTATGTTGTCAAAGCTCTGGTTATGTATATTGTACTATTATTAGTATTACAGTCATGGGCAGAAGCTGAACCAAACAACATATTCTTGCAGTTAATCGAAAGGTTCAGTGGGCGTCTACCTGCTTACATTGGAGATGGGTACGACAGAGAGTCGTTCACTCACGTCGATGATGTGGTTAGTGGTCACATAGCTGCTATGGAGAAGGGCAGAGTGGGTGAAAGATATCTCCTCACAGGAGAGAACGCGTCATTCGTGCAGATTTTCAATCTGGCTGCGAAGATTACCAACACAAACCCACCCAAATTCCACATACCTCTCTGGTCACTTGAAATCTATGGCTGGATTTCAGTTTTCTTTGCTCGCATCACTGGAAAGCCCCCACTTATCAGCTACCCTGTATGTCCTTTCCCCCCTTCCATTTTTAATGTTTCAGCTTGTTATCATATAATGATGCTCTCTGTTGATATACAGTTGGTCTGTAATTTCTGCATGGCAGGGAGTGGATTGTCTCAGGCATCAATGGGCATACTCATGTGACAAGGCCAAGAAGGAGCTGGGCTATAGCCCTAGAAGTTTGACTAAAGGGTTATCCGAGACGCTCTTGTGGCTGAAGAACGAAAAATTGATCAAATTTTAGAGCTGTATATCCGTTTTTATCAAAGTCCATTTTGAATTACTTTTTATTACGCCATCCAACAGAAGTATACTAGAAGATGAATAAAAAAATTTCAACGGAATCAGCTACGATCGAGGTTAGGGGTTGCCCCCCTACCAAATCAGCTACCATACACTATCTCTCCATTTCAAATGTTTTAAGCTATTTGCCCACAGGTAATGCATAATGTGTTTACGCCATGAGGCTTAACCTATTGTTGCTGAATGCTGAAGGATGGGAAATTGATAAAATCTTAGAGCACTGCCCTCTTTAATTTCAAATGGTAAAAATGTATAACGGTGAGCTCGAAACAAAACTTCCATGAAAGTAGGCCACATACGAATATACATCTACGTGAATTAGAAATGAAATTTTCAAATAAGGTCCATTTTTAATTTTAATAGCCAAGGAAGTATAGAGTTTAGGACTTGAGGTAGAGACGAGTCAAGACGCACGTAGCAGGCCGTGGCCCCCTTGCTGGGCCACCAACCCAGCAAAGGATTAGAAATTTCCAGCCCAGCGGCCCAAACCTTTCGTTAGTCGCCGTGGTTGAGGAGTTGACTAGCTCGACTAGCCTCGGCGGCGAGAAAACCTGGAGCTCCTCTGCGGCTCTGCCTTGCTCGGCAGCAAATCCTCCGATCCGAATCCAGTTTAATAATGCCTCACCAAATTCTCGTTGCAATCGGCAGCCATTCTTCTCGCCTCGCCCGTGGCTGACTTCTCCCACGGGTTGTTTGCTGGGCTGGCTTCGAGCAGGACAGGGGGGACTGTGTAGTCCTAGCTCGATCGGATCAGAGGCTGCCGCGCTGCGGTTGCCGGCGGCGGCATGAGGGTGGTTGTGACGGGCGCGACGGGTTACCTGGGCGGCCGCCTGTGCGCGGCGCTGGCCGACGCGGGGCACGCCGTGCGCGCTCTCGTCCGCCGCTCCAGCGACGTCTCCTGCCTGGGCCCCGGCGTCGAGCTCGCGTACGGCGACGTCACCGACGCCGACTCCCTCGCCGCCGCCTTCGACGGCTGCGACGCCGTGTTCCACGCCGCCGCGGCCGTTGAGCCCTGGCTCCCCGACCCCTCCGTTTTCCTCAAAGTAAGACGTTATCCTTGTGTTCGCCTGATTTTTTTCAGTTCATTCATATCGCAGTTTTTTTTTTTTTTGGCCGCGGCTTCTGCCTGCAAGGCTGGAATTGGATGGGAGACGCCATGTTGGAAGGATATATGTTCACAATTGTTCAATTAAAATATGCATGAATCATTCAATTATGATATGGTTGGAATTTCATACCACCCACAACAAACTCATTTATTACTAGCCGATACATGAGATCTGCCAAACTGTTCTCTCGGCAATTGCTGTCACACTCAAGTCTATCATCTATCAGATCTCTTTGTAGGCACTAGTATCATTGCTTATGCCCAGGCTGCGTTCAGATTGGAAGTAAAAAGTACTTTTTTCTAGATGAATAGTGCACTGGAAACCGTGTTCTGTGAGTGTGATGAATAGGAAAAACTTGTTGGAGAAGTACTTTTTCATAAATCTGAACACAGCTAACTCCTCATCTTGGTACCGTTTCTTATACTACGAAGTAAAGGTAAGAAAAGAATTCCGGAGATGAAACTGGAAGACATATATTTAATAAAGATTGGTACAAGAAATGCTCATTTTTCTGCTGTGGTACAAGTTAATGTGAGAGGACTGGAGAATGTGTTGAAGGCAGCCAAGAGAACACCAACCGTGAAAAAGATAGTTTACACATCGTCATTCTTTGCAATTGGCCCAACTGATGGTTATGTTGCAGATGAGACACAGGTAAAACTGTATTATTGAATTCTGTCTTTTAATGATCGGTCCTAACCAAGCTTTCTACTTGTATGTGCGGAATTTTCATGGTTCTATATTTGCAGATGCATCCCGCAAAGGCCTTTTGCACTGAGTACGAGAAATCAAAGGTTCTTGCTGACAGGATCGCACTGCAGGCAGCAACAGAGGGGGTGCCTATCACCATTGTCTACCCAGGTGTCATCTATGGACCTGGAAAACTTACAACTGGAAACCTTGTTTCCCGCATTGTAAGTGAACTTTCTTCCACATTCATACACGAAATACCTGTTATTTATTCTGAAATTGTTTGAGTTATAAAGATTAGGAATATCAACTTGCATTTTGTTATGAACATAGCCATGAGCACAACCTGAACCTCAAAATTTCTTGCAGTTGATCGAAAGGTTTAATGGGCGTTTGCCTGGTTACATAGGAGATGGCTATGATAGAGAATCGTTCTGCCATGTTGATGATGTTGTTAGTGGACACATAGCAGCTATGGAAAAGGGCAGAGTGGGTGAACGATATCTCCTCACTGGAGAAAATATGTCATTCATGCAAATTTTCAATATGGCTGCTAATATCACAAACACAAAGGCACCCCTATTCCATGTACCTCTCTGGTTGATTGAAGTATATGGGTGGATTTCAGTTTTTGTTTCCCACATCACTGGAAAGCTCCCACTTATCAGTTACCCAGTAAGCCCATTATTCTCTGTGTTACACAATCAAGTTTATTATTTGCATTAGCGCATGCTTTAGGAGTTTGGGTTAATATTTTGTCCTTAACATTTATTGCAGACTGTGCACGTTCTTAGACATCAATGGTCGTACTCATGTGACAAAGCAAAGGCGGAACTGGGATATAGTCCAAGGAACTTAACTGAAGGTCTATCGGAGGTGCTCCTGTGGCTCAAGGACGAAAAACAGATCAAATTTTAGTGATACACCCTTTTTTACTTCTACTTGTAACATTTCACATACACTGCACTTTAGATATACTGTTTATTTGCCATGTATATACTTTGATGTTGCACTGTGTTTCATTTTGATCGGCAAGCTGACGATGAGATTTCCATATATAGCTTTAAATAGGTCCTTCCAGAAATACATCTCAGGGACACTAGTATCAACAAATATGGAGAAGGTATACATTGCTGTGCTCTCATTGAAAGGCACTCTGAAAGTTGATAAGACTGGGCTCTGCCATTCATGTGTAATTGTGTTTATAGACAATACTAGGACTGACAACACATTTGAGATCTTGCACCAGATTCAGAGAATACAGGCCCTGTTCGGCTGGCTGGAAGCCAGCCGAACACCCCCACAGATGATGGTGGGCATTCCCATGGTTTTGCATTGGCTGTTCAATACCAGGAATGAAATTTTCTCAGCAAGCACAGCCAACAAACAAACGCAAGCCCTTGGAAAAATGATAGGGGTGAAACCAAAAGGTATCTGCTGTAATTTCTGAAGTTGAACTAGCAGAAGCATGGTGAAAGTCACTGTTTCTACTTGCTGCTTGAGCTGCATTTGAAGGTATGTTGAGCATGAATGCATGATGTCTATCACTTTCAGTTCCATTGTGCCAAATAGATGTGCTAATAAATTGGCAGTGCCAACTCAGAGTTCAAGATTAAATTTTCAAGGAAAAGAAACAAAACCAGCCGAGCACAGCAGACCAAGGCATGCAACATGCTGCCAATTAAGGGTGGTAATAGACAATCAATGTACAATCACAGAATACAGACTGTAATGCTCATCAGAGTTCTTTACAAGGTGATATGTTTTCCTCTGATTGGGAGCAAATTCTTCAGTTACATGCAGCAGAAAACCCTTAAACTTTAGAGTTTACTGACCAATGGAACAATGTCCAAGAGCAGGATGTCAAGCTAATTCTTGCAGCAATTTCTCCAATGCATCAGAAACAAGAGGAATCCGGAGGCAATCTTGGCCATCAGAGTGCTTTCTGACCTTAACCAGATCATGGTCTTTAAACTCCGTCAGGTGGGAGTTCAATGTCACTTGACTGCTTACCAGAAAGCGCTCACGGCATTTTGTATACAAGCTACTGACAGGCATACCTGGGAGCAAAGCAAAGTATAAGTAGTACAGCCATCTGAATTTTCCAGAAATCTAAGAAGTATAAGTATACAGCCATCTTAATTTCAGGAATATAAGTCTATAATAAACCCACCTTCCTCTTTTTCATTTGCCAACTGATATTCAGCAAGAACTCTAAAAACACTTTGCGCATTTGGTGTCAGACTCTGCAGAACAACTAGAGCAGTTTTTGTGGTTTGGGCGTGGCCACCACTAGCAAGTATTAATGGGTAGAAAACACATTCGACTTTGTAAGGTGCAAACGTCGGGACGTGGTACCAGCTCCACTTGTACTGAGTATGCACCATCTTCTTGTCCCACACTGCAACAGTTTCCAGTTTAGGATATATTTTATAATGAGGGGTTTAGTGAAGATGAAGCTAAAAATGCCGAACAAACTTACACAAAGGTGCATTAACATGGTCTATTGATGCAACAACATGAACTTGTGGGCAGCAAGAAACTTGTGCTAGCCACTGCTGTGATTCAGCATCACGCAAGGCAGGTCCATCAATATTGTGTATAAGAAGGCACACCCGATCATCCACGTCATCTGATGTCTGTCTCTTTAGAAATGAGATGATATCATCGAATGATTGTGAAGGAAAAGGCTGCGATAACTGGGACCTAGTTCCAGGTTGACGTTTGCGCTTAGATTTAGCTTGATCCCAGAACATTTCAGCTATTGTTACTATGACCTGGAAATGAAATAATTTGAACAAAATTAATGGATAATTTTCAAAGCATATACATGTAGAAATCAACAATTGTTTAAAATAGTACATGAAATGGAACTATGGAAGCACTTCCTGAATCGAAATTGATAAGCAATCCAAATCAGCATGTTCAAGGTGTCAGATTTGATAAATCAAACCAGAGCACATAAACCACTACATGTTCTTGGCCTCAGCTTTTAAATAGCAACTGAAATCAAGGAAATGAAAATGCAGGGCGCACATGGGAAAAACTAATCAGGCCTCTTTAATTGTTCGCTTCTTCCATTTTTCAAACTTATAATAAAAGTTAAAGCTGAAACGAGCATAAAAAAAAGCTAAACCTGCACAATAAACTTCGCTGTTTAATTTAGCTTTTCCACATGGACTGGACTTCAGAGGAACTCAAGAACATGCTTAATAGATTAAAGCACTTGAACAGGTGCAAGGAATATTTAGAGATCAGTACTGGGCAGGCAAGGTCGCACCTGCTTCAAATTGATGGACGGAAGGTAACCATTGATTACAATTACAGTGAAATCAGTCAAAGTAGTGGTGGCAAAATCCTCAAGCAGCTGCTTCTTAGATCCAAACCCATACATCAAGAGACCAAAACCGCATCTACATCAGAACAATGCATTGATTACTCACTGCAATCCACCATAACGTTAACCAAACTCACTCTAAGATTGCACTGGTGCTGCGAATTTGGAAAGAAACCTTAGCTCGAACAGCCAATTGCGGTACTGGTCCTTGTAGCTTCTGGTGAGGGCCTCTACCTCTTCCTCGTGCTTCGGGGGGATCTCGGCAAGGGATGCACGCAACACCTGCATAGAGTCGAGAGATCCCAAAGTAACCAATCGTACCCACAGAATCGTATCGCGAGAGGTGAAATATTGCTGGGATATGTGGGGTGGGATGGCACCAGACCTGCTCGTCGACGAGGTTGAGGTCGGAGAGCTTGCCCGCGGCGGCGCGGGCGCGCTTCTTGCTGGAGGAGGGCTCCTTCTCCTTGGCCAGGAAGTAGCTCCTGGAGTACCCGGCCTCATCTTCCTCGTCCTCGGAGCCGGAGCTGGCTGCCGCCGCCGCGCGGCCTCCTCTGGGGGGCATCCGGTTTCGCTTCCGCGATTCCGCCGCCGCCGCAAAGCTGTAGAATGGAGAGGCGCGCAGCAGGTTAGGTGTTTCCCGCGCAGTTTCTATCTTTTTCGCGGGCAGTGGATACATGGGCTGGGCCTATGGCTCAGCAAGGAGCAGGCACTAATGGCCCATTATTAATCAATGCGAGTCGTAGAGATGTCAGATGTGAAGATACTCATTGTTCTAAAAAAAAAAAAGATGTGAAGATACTGATTCAACTTCAAATGCCCTTTGCCCCTTGGTACAAATCCTCACGTAAAATATCAACTTCAAATTGCAGTAGCCCCTTTTCAGCTACAATTTCACAGGGTATTCTCATCTTAACTTGAAAACTTTTCTTTTTCAATATAGAAACTTAGACTTGCAGATGAAATACTTTCCCATCAGAAAATCTTGTATCACCCTTACGACAAAATAATTTGGCTCTTACCCTCAAAACATAAAACGAATTTAAAAAGGAAAAAAAGAGTCTCTTATTTGCCACAGTATGCAGGAATGCAGGGACCCAATACTTCTTTGCCTCTGTACGACTGTACGTGGTAGAATTATATACAATCTACAAAGGTAAAGGCACGTCTGCCGATGCTAATGTGAATAATCTTTCTGTGATAGGAACATTACTACTCCAACATGAGCTGATCCAAGCAGACAAGTTAGCTGGAACGTGAAAGATCTTGCGGAAGCTCTTAGCTCTGCCATGATCTTTTTAAATCACCAATACTTCTGCTCATGATGGCTTGCCAGGGAGATGATTTATGTACGACGTGGGAAGGGAAGTCTACAGTTTTTACTCGATTCCTTCATAGAGAACTTTTATTTTGCCTTCATTTCCTGTGAAGCAATCAGAATATCAGACTATATGTCGTGGTAACATATGCTAATATTCATATTCAATCAGCTTCATAACTGCTGAGCAAGGTAACTAGGAAAGGCCAGAGAAAATGATAAACTGCAATAGTAAGTAAAACCTGCTACACTATGCTGTCGAATATCAGTCTGCAGGATGCCGTGCGAAATTACCATAAAAACATATCGGCACTTGACTTTAGATCATATGCTTGTAGCTGTAGGCTCTTTGTCTTGCTGCCATCCTTGCTCACAAACCAGCATTAACCATTGATAATCTGAAATCAAAGGTAGTTTTCTGTGTCAATAAATTCTATTATTTTCGACAATCAGAATGGCAACAGGTTTGTGAGTAGTAAAGTAGGAAGTAGCTGAACCTTACCCTTTTCGTATGCGTACAAGTCTCAACAATCAATGGAGTCTTATACCTTATTACAAAACTTCAACACAGCTTTGTCCAGAAGGTTTCGCTAACTCTACCCTGTCAATCATCATCCGCACTCTCTTTGCATCCTCTACCATTCCTGCCTTTGCATATATATTTGACATAGTCACAAAATTCCCAGCATTCTCTGGCTCCACCTGAACCAGCTGCTCAAATGCGATCCTTGCAAATTCCACATTGTGATGCATCCTACTTGCAGACAGCAGAGCACCCCAGACAACTGCATTTGGTCTCATTGGCATCCGACCAATAAATTCCAAGGCCTCCAAGAACCTCCCAGCACGTGCAAGCAAATCCACAATGCAGGCACACTGTTCCATTGTTGGGATGAGACCAACAACTGACACAAAGCGCTTGAATAGTTCAAGCCCTTCATCAATCAAACCGCAATGGCAGCATGCCATGAGAACGGCCGTGAACGTCACAGAGTCTGGCTGCATACCACACCGCACCATCATGTCCAAAAGCTCAAGAGCCCTTGGTCCATATCCGTTCTTCGCAAATACCCCAATCATCACGTTCCATGATATGACATCCTTCCGTTCAATCTCCAAGAACACTTGCTCTGCATCGCTGACACAGCCGACACGTGAATACATGCTCATCAGCGCATTCCACAAAATTGTTTTGGAACCACCACCATGGATTCTCAGCATGTTCCCATGGACCTGCCTTCCAGAATCCAAATCACAAGCCCCCAGCACCGCCACAGCCGTGCGGGCATTCCCTCGAACACCTCTCACGCGCATCTCCCGGAGGCAATTCCACGCCTCCCTGTCCCTCCCAGCACTAGCGAATCCCCCGATCATGGCGTTCCAGGACACCACGTCCTCGCCGTCCATGTAAGAAAACACTCTCCGGGCAGCGCTGACCTTCCCGCTCCTCGCATACAGCGCGACCAGCGCCGGACCTGCCGAGGCGTAGAAGACCAGCACCGCCACGTTCTTGACGCCGTAAGCATGCGCCGCGAGCGCGGGGAGTAAGGCTGACGCGCGGCGGCAGCACGAGACGAGGCAGGAGAGGAGCTCGGCGTCGGGGGCGACCGCGGACGCGGAGGCGGAGAAGAGCGAGAGCGCCTCGTGGGGACGGCCGTGGCGGGAGAGCGCGGCGAGGACGGTAGTGTAGGAGGCGGTGGACGGGGAGGGGAGGAGGTAGAAGGCGCGGAGCGCGGACGGGAGGAGGCCGGTGTTGGAGTAGGCGGAGATGAGGGCGTTGGAGGCCGGCAGGGAGGAGGGGAGCGCGCCGAGCTTGAGCCCCGCCGCGTGGAGCGCGGTGACGGCCGGGCCAGCGGCGCTGGGCGAGGAAGTGGCGGCGGAGTAGAGGAGGCCAGGGAGGGAAGCAGCGTCGAAGGGGACGGAGCGGCGGTCGCCGGCTGCGGGCGGCGAGATCAGGCGCGCGTGGTGGCGCTCGAACATTGGGTTCGTTGCGGGAGGCGCGGCCTGTTCGCTTCTGATTTTTGGGCAAAGGCAAAGCCCATCGGCGGCTGCAGCCTGCAGGCCTACAAATAATTTTGGGAAAATTTCTTCCATGTCATTGCCTTAAAACTTTAATTTCTCGTATGCCTTCTAAAAAACTCATATCTCTTCACTACGATTGATCTTCTACATGCTATTTTTGTCTATTAGCTGAGAAAATTCATTCTCATGCCTGAAGGTTTCGTGAAGCAAGAACAGCAAGAACGTCGTAATAAGCTCTATTAGCTGGTGAGGTCAGCCTTGAACTAGCTTAGAGGATTCATCGCCGTGGAATATTATGGTGGCAGTATGTGATTGCTGTAAACATTGATGCAATATAAATTGCGGTTACTTCAGCATTTTCACTGAAGCATTTCATTCCATTCAATCCAGTGCCATTGTCTTCTTCCAGCGTTTACTTTGGACAAAATTTAGCACATTAGATGGCATCTCAGGTCGTCGAAATTGGCACAATGTTTGGCTGCTTGTCACAAGACTCACGGCACACGGCACGTCTGATGGTAAAAGAATTTCAAGGTCGTGCCGGGCAGCCGGTGCCATTTGGATCTTTGGCAAGGGAGATTTTCATTCATTGATATCATATATATTTGTTCCGCCAGGTTGCATTATGTAGTACCATAAAATATGGACAAGTTTGAACGACCGCGAGTCACGAGTGTCTACTTGACATTTGCTTAACCGCTCTCTCTTCGGATGGCGTGGTTCCTTCACCAAACATGAGCTCTGTGGTGATAATGCAGATGCCAGTCTGGGATGCTTTGCTGTATTTGCACACGCAAAGCCAGCTCGATCGGCTGTGTGCCTGTGTTGGCCACACGGCCACACCCCCACACAAAGTGAACAGCCAACATTTGTTTTTTTTCCCCGAACAAGTGAGCAGCAACCTGCCAACCTTCCTAGAAAGTTTTGGTGATCCTAATCCTACTAATTATAATTAGTGACCATAATAACTTCCATTAAAAACAGCCACCATCCCGTAGGCAGTAGGCTTATGTTGAAAATTGGAAAGTCTGAATTCTGAAATGCATGGGTCGTTGCTACAGTACAAAACAGAGCGCCAAACTCATCTCATCACGGCAGGCAGGAAGGGAAACGTGAAACCTCGAGTCATTCCGAAGCTTCGAGTCAGTTGTATCCAGCCCAAACGCAGGCCGGCCCATCACGGAAACCAAGCCCAGCCCGCCGCGCCCTCCCGTCTTCTCTCTCGTCTCCTTGCCGAACCACCTCCTCTGTCTCCCCCGTCTTCTCCGGCGGATATTCCCCGCGCCGCGTGCCCTCGCGCACCTTCCTTCCCACGGCTATCCGGCAACCGCCGCTCCGGTCAAACACGTCGTCCAATCAACCCGGGAAATCACACCCTCACGAAGAGGAGAAGCCACCCGCGGCGCTCCCCCCTCGCCGGCGATGCTGCGACGCGCCCTCCTTCTCCGCCGTTTCCATCACCACCGCCTCCGCCAGCTATCCACCACTCCGAATCCGCCCGTCCCTCCCCTCCGCCCCTCTACCTCCGCCTCCGCTTCCCTCCCGATCGCCGCCAACTCGCCCCCGCCGCACCACCTCGCGCCCCGCCGCGGGGCCGCGCGCCGCCTGGCCCCGCTCCTCGCCTTCTCCACGCTCTCCCTCGCCGCCGCGGGCACGGTCTACCTCACCACCGACAACCTCGAGGAGACGCTGCAGAGGTCCAGGGACTCGGCGGGGCGCGTCGTCGAGCGGATGCAGCACACGCTGACGGCCGCGCGGATGCTCTGGAAGTCGCTCCTGTCCGTGCTCTCGTCGGCCAACCAGGAGGTGCGCTCCGGGTTCGAACTGCGGGTGGCCGCGCTGCTCGCCGACATCACCGCGGCCAGCGCCGCCCGGCGCGCCGCCATTGTCTCCGCGGGTGGCGGCGCCGTCGTTGATTGGCTGCTCGACAGCGTCGTGCGTGGGGCCACACAGGCCGAGGCTGCCAGGGCGCTCGCACACCTTGTGGCTGACCCCTGGGTAGCGCCCGTCGTTCTCGGGCGCCCGCACGCCGTGCCCTGCCTCCTCAAGTTCATCTTCTCGTACCAGCCCACGCGCGGCAAGAAGGTAATGCTAGGTGTTCCACCTTTTTTTTTTTTGGCTTTACCCTATGGCCGTAATGTGGTTTGGTAGAAGCTTGCAATAGTTTAATTCTATGGAATTGTTTATAGGCAGCTGTAACCACTCCACAGAATTAATATGCTAAGCTGCAATATTTCTTATGTACCCTGATCATCAACTGATATTTAACTTAGGTTTCCTAGATAGGCATATTGATTTGATGTTGCCCAGTTTGTAGCAAGGAATGGTTGTTGCCCAGTTTGCAGCAAGGAATGGTATTCATATAGATCTCATCTCGCAGTATTCAGATGTTGAGATCTTGAGTGAGTATAACTTGTGGCCCAGCACAAGCGGAAATAAGATCATACTCATATTTTGCTAGATTAGGATGTCGATGCCATGCCATATTTGTGTTAAATTTATAGGTGTACTTGTGCTTTAGGTTGCTTTAGCGTAAATTTTCTACACAATGTTATGGAATGTGGTTTGCATTTTGAAAACAGCAAATTATCTTTGCAAATCTGCTGTGTTTATTGTTCTGCAAGGCCCAGGAATTAGATTAAATGTCATTGACTGTGGTTTGGACATATGGCTCTTAGATTTGCCTATACTTTGTTTAAGACTAGAAAGTTGATGTGACCTGAGGTCAGCATATTTGTCTATCCTTTGTTTAAGATGTTTGATATGCTACGAATGATTCTAATGCTGCAGTATGGAATTTCTTCTTCTTTCATGTGGCTGAAAAAGATGTGCCATCAATAGGGGCATACTGATATTTTGTTCCACGTATGCCAATTAGATGCAAAATAAACAAATGACTTAAAGAAGTTTTCTACATGTTTCATTTATATACGAGGTAAAAATTCAGAGAAGATTTTTGTTGCTGACCACTTCATTTTCTTAACCTTAACTTTTTCTGTATATATGCTATGAAATTAGCAGCCTAAATTTCTTAATGTTCTAGCTCTATGTGGACACAATTAGTTCGCTGTACCTAAAATATTTTCTTTTTTGAGACAGAAATCTTCATTCGATGGTTCAGATCATTCTAGAGGGAGGAGCATGCTTGTGGCTGCACTTATGGATATTATTACTTCGAACTGTGATAATGCAGACTACTCGTCATTTCAGCCTTTGCTTCCTGCAGATGCTGATACAAGGGATATTGCAGCAGTAATAGAAGTCATTGAACAAGGGGGGATGCATTTTGATGATCATGACGATAATAGCAGCAGTGATGGTGATGGAGGATTAAAAGGGATAGGTATCAAAGTGCTTGGTGGAACCACTATATTGGGATTCTCTAGAGGAAATAACTCCTTGGAGTTGGACAATTCAGATGATGATATGATGGAAGTCTCACATAACAGTAGAAGATTAGTGGCGCAACAGAGTCTTATTGATTATCCACTGGTTGAGAAATTAAGTTCATCTGCTGTCCCAGGCCTTTGGGATGACTTGCAGAGGGAGCACGTAGCTGTACCTTTTGCTACATGGGCTCTCGCAAACTGGGCTATAGCATCAGATCTGAATCGCACTCGTATTCAAGAACTTGATAGTGATGGGCATGCAGTTTCAACTGCACTGAAAGCAGCTGAAAGAACTGTAAAGTGGCATGGAACCTTGGTGGCCCGAGCTCTTTTAGAGGACCAGAATTTGGCCTTGGCTCCATCAGTTCCTGATTGGTGCTCTAGTCTTCTTTCTACAGCCTCCCAAGCTACCGAGAACAATGACATGCCATTGGGTCAACTGTCATTATCAACTTTCCTATTATCCATGACACGGTGTAATGAGTCAAAATTTGTGATAAGGCAAAAAGGCCTTCATCCACTTCGAAGTATTGCAAAAAAGATAGAAAATCAGAATGGCCAGAGCAGTATGAAAGAATCAATAGCAAGCGCGCTGAGTTTGCTTTATGCTGGTGAAGTTCCTTTATCATTTGAGGAATCTCAAAGATGGTCTGGCATTCTTCTTAGATGGCTTTTTGATAAATCTGTGTCAGATAAAACACATCTTACAGCTGTGAAAATCCTTTCATGCATACTTGAAGATTATGGTCCAGCTTCTGTGCCAATTTCTCAGGGATGGTTAGCTCTTGTCCTTTCTGAGATTCTTGGAGACAGCAAGGCCCAAAATTCAAAAGGAACTACACAACCTGAACCAGAGAGGGTGAAGGTACTCGTTTCATTTCTTTTACTAATACAAAAATAAATTTTGTAGGAGTATTTTTCCCAGCGCAAAGATCTTAAGCGCACACAATCACACCATAAAAATGGATACGTTCTACCGCTGACAAAAGTACTACATTTGTTTCAATATAGATATTATTTTAGACATTATTACAGTTTGTAAGTACCTTTGCAAGTTCTTTAAAACACTGATGCTGTTACCTGATAAAATTGTGGAAGTTAGGATGTTACCTGATAAAATCCTAATGACTTATACCAGTACCCTTTCTCATTCGCATATCAACCTAATACAGCTTCTGTTATTGACAGAATCCGGTTGATTACCATAATGCTTCCACTGCAACTCAAGTCCTGAATCAATTAGGCAGCGCTGTTGTGAAATTAGCATGTGCTCAATCGGGCTATGAACCGGGATCTGATGACAAAGGCAAAGTACCGCTTGCCGATTTTTTATCTCTTGAACCATTTGCTACAGCTCTTAAGAATTTGAACAAAAAGAATCCACCCAAGTTTGATGCTGCTGACTCAGCATCAGCTACGCTCAAGGGAATAAAAGCTCTAGCTGAACTTTGTTCTGAGGATGGTGCATGCCAAAAGAGAATAGCTGATTTAGGAGCTCTTTCCTTGCTGAGGCATATCCTCCTCGGTGATGACTATGAGAAACTTGCTGCAATTGAAGCATATGATGCATCACGTGTTCGAGAAGTGCAAGACAAGAATGTTTCTGCTTCCAACACTTCAACTACTGATACTAGTGCTGATCCCTCGAGTGTACGAGTTCCTCCTGCTGCACATATCCGAAGGCATGCTGGGCGGCTGCTTACAATTCTCTCTCTTCTACCCAATTCAAAGAAGGAAATTATTTCTGATGATGTATGGTGCAAGTGGCTTGAGGATTGTGCTAGTGGGCGAATTCCCTGCAACGATATAAAGCTAAAGAGTTATTGCAGGTTAACATTACTCAACATATTCTGTTCTGAGAATACTAGAAGAGGCTCCGATGAGTATCCTGGTTCAGAAAGTGAGTATAAAAGAAACTGTCCCCAGTTTGGCGATGCACTATTCTTGCTAAATCCAGAGTTGCCTCTCGAGGTTCATCTGGACAATAGTGGTTTTAGGATATCAAGTGTTCCAATAGATAATTGCAAGGATGTTGGAGGCATTGAAGACTCTAATGAAACTGGGAGCTCTGAAGATGGTGCAGATGCTGCATTAAAAACTACCCCTTTGATGGATGTTGTGTTTGTCCATGGCCTCCGTGGTGGCCCTTTCAACTCGTGGCGAATAGCCGATAACAAATCATCAACTACCAAAGCTGGTTTGGTGGAAAGCATTGACGAGGATGCTGGAAAAGAGGGTACATGCTGGCCAAGAGAATGGCTTGCAGCAGATTTTCCTCAAGCACGTTTTTTTACAGTCAAATACAAGGTTTGTATTCTCTTCAATTCCCTTTGCCTTGCTTTTCTTCTCACTCTGACCGACCTGTATTGATTACCTTCCAAAATGAGTTGTTCTGGTACATTTGAATATTGCCTGTGATACCATCCTTGTTGCTTTTATCTCGTAGATGTTCTTATTTGTTTCAAATAATTTATGCAGACAAATTTGACTCAATGGACTGGAGCCAGCTTGCCCCTTCAGGTTATAACTTCTGAGACTTCTTTAGTTTTCCTGCTCTCCAAATTTTCTTCCATGCCAATTAAATAATCTTGAGTTTTTGGGGGCTGGCTATGTACTCTTTATGTGTGAACCTGAACCCAGCTCGTCAACATTATAAGTTAAAATACAAGGTTTTGAACTTTGTAGCAGTGTGTACACACTATTGCTGCAATTTTTTTGTGTTGTGCTACTGCAGCTAAATTTTTTCCATAATTCTAACTTGCAAGATTTTGTTTGATGTAGTATATGTTAGTGTCTATTTTCATATTATTAATTAATTATTTGTTTTATACAGGAGGTGAGCTCAATGCTGCTGAGGAAAATGGTGGCTGCTGGGATTGGTAGTCGGCCTGTTATTTTTGTGACACACAGGTAAGGGTGGTTGTTTCGTCTCTGAGATGCTGCTACCTCACCCTTGCAATTTCAGTGGCGTGTTGCTGATGTGCTAACTTTAATAATTGTTGACTAAAATAGCTGATAACTTGCTTTCTGCCCACTTTCATACTTGCAGCATGGGAGGACTGGTGGTTAAGCAGCTGTTGTATCAAGCAAAGCTGAATAACTATGACAATTTCCTCAATAATACTGTTGGACTGGTATGTATTTGTCTGTTAAATTTTGTTATAATATGTGCGACTGAAATCTGAATAGGGGCGAACTATGTCTATCTCAGGTTTTCTATAGCTGTCCGCATTTTGGCAGTAAACTTGCAGACATGCCATGGCGTATGGGGTTGGTGTTTCGTCCTGCTCCTTCGGTATTGTCTTCAATTCTTCACAAGACAATTGGCAACATTTTTTTTTGTCTTTCTTGTATATGATCTGACCCTAAATTTCAATAGATTGGGGAACTAAGAAGTGGATCTCCAAGATTAGTTGAATTAAACGATTTTGTGCGGCAGCGCCATAACAAAGGACTTCTTGATGTTCTTAGCTTTAGTGAGGTAATAAAGGACTGCAAAGTTTCCACTACCACAATTCTAAGTTGTATTGCTAATTGTTCTCATGACAGACCCAGGTCACACCGATTGTTGAAGGATATGGTGGTTGGGCACTTCGGATGGAGATAGTGCCAATCGAGTCTGCATACCCTGGTTTTGGGGAACTTGTTGTAAGTGTGTTCTCTCAGTTCAATTAATCTGTCCAAAATGTTATGTTTTAAAACGGAGGGAGTATCATGATTCATGAGTGATTAACATATAATTAAATCACATATGATGCAGCAATTAATTCCTGGTTATGTCAATTACAAATTTATGTTATAGGAATATCTAATTTTGAAATAACAAGGAAAAACAAAGGGCACTATTGATAATTTTTTAGATTACGTAAGCAGCTGGTAAACTTCTGTACTGAGCTATGCATTTTTCCACCATTCCCGCACCACTTGCATACTTCCATAAATTCCTTGTTCTGTGGCAGTTCCAATTTGTGCAAATTTAAAGGGCTTACCATGTTTTGTTTTTGGGCAGGTTCTACCGTCCACTGATCATATAAATTCATGCAAGCCAGTGAACAAGAACGATCCTTCTTATGCAGAAACCTTGGCATTTATGGAGAAGAACTTTAAATTGCGTCTAAAAAGTGTTGAATCCTAGGTTTTATTCCGTAGGTGGCTGTCCTTAAATTTTGGGCGCTGGCAGAGGCTTCATCTTCTCTTTTCCTCAGGAAACTGATCTGACGAAGCGATTTGGGCGCGCAGCGTTTTATGAAGCTCCCACCCAACTGACTAGTATACTTTGCACATAGCTGATAGACTGTAAATAGCTGTCATGTCTTTGCCTTTGAGACAGTTGGTCCCATCTCCCATGTAAGATAAGTCATAGTACTCCAATACCAGTATCATTTTATTATAGCTTCTCCATTCCTCCCTTCAAAGTTCAGGAAAGCGTGTACATTCGAGTTACCAAATACCGTTTTACGTGTAAACTTTGAATTAATGAATGGTATATTGATGGCCAAATAACAGAATCCACCCCTTAATCCATCCCTTCTTTTTATATATAGTTGTAAAATGAGGAGGGAAATGTTTCGTACTCTAGAATTGAGGTGGACCTTGCAATGTTCAGTAATATCTTAAAAAGGGAAGTTAAAAAGTGAAGTCCGAATAAAAACATAGAACCAAACACGCCCTAAATATCTTAAAAATGACATTACTCCTCTAAAAGGGATAGAGAAAGACACTTCTCAGGTCAGGATAATCGCCTGATTAACATTCAGCTAATCAAAATCCGTTTGCAGATATGAAATAGTATCTGGACAAGGCACGGTAAACGGATGAACCAACTGCTCCTTGCGCCAGCAGTCGGAAGCGCTGGGAAACAATGTTCAGTGGTTCTTTCGTTGAACTATTGGATTGGGCGTAGTATGAACTTCTTCAGTTGTCAACGACAGCCGCGACTTTGTCGGCCGGCCCCCTGTTCCTCGCCGCTTGACTACAGACCAAACGCCGTTCTGCCCTGATTAGACATGTCCTGACTTTGCCTTTGGACAACATTTGGGAAGACTTTCTATTCTTAGTATTTCTATGTAGAAGATTAGAAAACGTCTCATCACAATGAGCACAATGCCACAATCTACATCTGGTTAGCTGGTCATACTCATGCGTTCATACCATTCAACTGGACATCTAGCTATGAGCCTATGATTAACTGCACCTAATTTACCCAGAATACAAAATAAAATACAGAAATCATTTATACAGCAAGCAACTACTAATTATAAATAGGCCTAATAACTGTAGAAAACGGTAAAGAGGTATAAGCACGTTCGATTCAGTACAAATTACTACTCAAATAGCAATTTATGCAACAATACAAAGTGGACCTTACCAAACAATTGTTGAAACCACAGAAGAGGTATAAATACTCTGCATTCAGTACAAACTAAAACAAATTACTTCCCAAGCAAGCCCCTCTTCAAAGCAGACCCTAATACTTTGAATGCTGTGTCCAACTATGAAATCTTAGATTCATCTTTCTGGGATTTGGTATGATCAGCAAGGGAGCCATGCAGCCGGACCATGGCTGAGGAGATACAATTTCATCCATGATCTTGGTTTTTAAGTTAAGCATGCCTATAACGAGGCGGTAGCGCAAACTGCATTTCAAAGACACAGACCTGGTGTCATCAGTGAAATAGACATGATTCGGTTTCACCTGTGGATATTCCTCAGCACCGAAACAAAGTGACTGGCTATGCCCTAGAAACAAGACATGATCATCTAAGCTATTTATTTGCAGTACTTTTCCGGAAGAGGTGGAAACTTTATAGATTGCAATCTTCCAAGTTCTGTTTTCGAATGTTGCCTGGCTAGCACAATCACCATGCATGGGCCTGGGTCCAGCCGGTGCTTCTTTTACCCAAACTTCCGGTCTCCGAACCAGTAGCAAATCTCCCAGCGGATCCTGAACAATGTAAACCCTCTCAACCCCATACGAATCCTTCCTATCGATAATTATCTTTGTCGTGACCACAGACCCGCTGAAATCGAAAGTGATAATTTGACCAAGTAACGTCACTGCATATAGTAGATCGTCCTTATAGATGCAGTCATCAAAGTTTGAGTGCGGTGGAAGCCATGTCCACTTCTCATCCCCTAATCTAGCAAACGAAAGCTGCCCAAATGGATTGTGGATCAACACCACCATATAGCTTTCTGTGGATGTATCAAAAAAATAGGTGTGCCTTATGAAAGAGATGGTCCCGCAAAGTGCTTAGAGAATATGTACAAGGTGGTCCAACAACCGAGTCTGCCGTATGCATTGAGAACCAATATTTGCACAATATACCGTTTTCATCCAAAATGGGTGTCACTTGCTCAATGGTGGTGACTGATGGGAGAGAAATCTGTTCACTGGTGATTGGATTGACAAGGTGCATCTCAGAACGCTCATCAGCAGTAACCAACCACCCATTTGATGATCCAATCAGATACCTTCTATGGATGGGTGGCTCTGGGAGAGTTAATTTGTAGACCCTCTTTTCCGCTAGGCTGTGGAGGAAAGCAACATTTTCATCAGCAGATTCAGAGGTGTAGATGAGGCATGGTGTTTGGGGCCATTTGCATTGCCCAAAGCTGCATATGCTGGAAATACGCCGAGTTCCAGGAGCCGCAGACAGAGCCCGCGCGCACTAAGTCAGGTGTGTCCAGAAGGGCAAATATATCCAACAGGATTTCCTGAGGCAGCTCTGCAAATTTACCTACCACAACCTCCAACAGTGGTTGTTGAAGTTTTCTATCTTCTAATTTCTCACAGACAGGTCTGGTAATCCCTTGTATAAAATCTTTTGTACCATTGTCACTTTCACACTGGAACTCCTTGACAAGGTCTCCCAGGGAAACATTCTTGAAGTATGATGTGAGGTCCGGTGAGTCAATGTACCTGCTATCTAGTTCATTTATTATACAAACATGACCCATCACCTGTCTTGAGTCATATTCCCAATGATGAACAAATCTGCTGACACCAACCCCAGCATTCATCATAGCATGGATAGGATCGCAGAGCTCACTCAGAGGCAAGGTATGTGAGACCAAATTGTTAATCCTGAATTTGCTTGGACAGACAAAAAAAACGCTGCATCAGTAATCGAATGATCCCATAAAAAAAATATCATCATGATACATCGGAATACTTAAAGGAGATAATGTTTTCAGAGCTATTCATCATCAGCTGATAAGTGATCTGGTATACAGAACCATATGGATCCAACCCAAGCTTCATCTTAGGGAATGGAGGAAGATTCTTTGACCTTGTAACCATTATGGCACATTGAATAAACAGCAAAGCCTAAAGTAAAACAGCATACAAATATATAAACTGAATGATATGATGACCCTGATAGGAATTCATTCTTCAGCGTGCTACATAGAACAATGGTCATGTGAAAAATCTTATTTCCATGGAGAACAGAGGCTGTGCATAGATATAATGGATACCTATACTCCCCAGTGCCTACTAAAGTTGGCAGAAACTAAACAAAAGAGGAGGAAAGAGACCGATAGAACACCCAGCTGACTATGCTTTGGGGTTTGGACACACTTCGGAACTTCCTGAAAGCAAGTGACGCATCAACAGCGTAAGAATACTTGCTTAAGGACTTCATAACAAATTTACCCGGCAATCAATGCATCTTGCAAGGGAATCAACTATAGATTTTCATGACTATAATCAGCATATAGATTAACAAATGATTGCACATGCAAACATCCATAGAAAAAAATAGATTCTGAACGGAGGTTCAAAAGGAAAAAATGAACATGGATTATCAAGAAAAGAATGTCGAACATTAATTCAACAGAGAAGCTAGATTCTGCACGTGGATTCGATCAGGCTAGATTCTGCACTTGGATTCGATCAGGCTAGCTATACACGACTCAACATATATATTAACAAAATGATTACATATGTATACATCCATAATCCAAAGAAAAATTAGATAACAGGTAATCAACAGGAAAAAAAAATAGATCTTGACATGGATTTGGAAAAAATTAGGTTTCACAATGGAGTCTGAAGAAAAAAAATTGATCATTAATTTGACGAAAAGCTAGAGCTACATGGGTTCAATCAAGCAGAAACGCAACACGTGAATCAAAGCGAGCGAAGAAGTCAGGTCGCCTTACCATTGTTAATCAATTGAATCAAAGCAAAGGGTCAGTGATGCCGCAGGGTAGGAGAGACAGGGAAGCTGTGTGGCGACGGGCCGGCCGCGCTGTGGTGGTACAGCTGACGCCGCTGGCGGGGGTCTGTGACGGGGGAGAGGCACCGTAGAGGTTAGTGTAGGGCGCGGTGGAAGCGCCGGCTGCTGGTGGTGGCAGGCAGAGGCCACGGCGGTAGTACCGGGGGCGGCAGCTTTTTTTTCTTTTAAAGAACAACCGGGGGTGCGGCAGGTGTGGCAGGGTGAGGTGGTGCTCGGGTTGTATTCCAGCCCAAGTCCGAATACAACTGAGGTGTACTCGGGTTGTATTCCAGCCCAAGTCCGAATAAAATTTCGGCCCATTTACAGCCCGACACCGAATACAGCCAGCATCTGTTCATCTCCCCCCACCCGCCGCACAACAGATTGGATTGGACATTGGAGTCGGAGAAAGGGAGCGGCGCTACCTCGTCGTCCTCGCCTAAAACCCTCTCACCTCCCCTCTCCGCCACCCGACGACGCGTCTCGGCGAGCAATCAGTTCATCCCAAGGTGACACCGTCAATCCTCCGCTTCTTCTTCCCCTTGTCGACTCACGATTTCGTCCTTTATCTCTGCTGCGGCTCGTGGGGATTCGGCCAAATCTGACCCGTGCAGACCTGATTTACGCGCAGGCCCGCGGCGCGATGGTGGACGCGTGGTGGCCCCTTGTAGGCGCGGCGATCCCGGCGCTGGTGGCGGGCCAGTTCATCCGCATCAAGCGCCGCCGCGACGAGGAGCAGCGCCTCAAGGCGGCGCGCGGCCGCGAGAAGAGCTCCGACGAGGTCTTCGTCTGTGAGCGCGTCTGCACCTCCAAGAGGATGCTCAAGAAGGTGGGGGCCTTCTCCAAGGACCCCATCCCGGAGACCTGCGTCACCGTCTGCGGCGTCTCCGAGCTCGACGCCTGCGCCGACGCCTGCGCGCGCACCGTCTGCGTCAACCAGCACCAGGTGCCCAACTGGAACGATGTCTGCCTCAAGAGGTGCCAGAGCGAGTGCCTCAAGCTCTCCTCAACCCTCATGTAGTGCCCATCTCGCAACTATGCTGCGCTCCTTAGGTACCACCCGGTAGGCTTTTCACTCCTGCTATCCATCTCGTGGCTGAGGAATTTCAGACATTGATAGCTGTGGTCTATAAATCTCAAGGAATTGGAATGGGCGAATGTGGCTTTCGTGGTTGTATGTTGTTCATTCCACTGGCTCATGCACATCTCTCAGCAGAAATTGCTTTTCTTCACTGATTGTGTTTGCTAGGTGCCATATCCTGATTTTGTATTGATACCTGAACCTGTGTGGCCTCCTAGGGTGACATGTTAAATTAAATGCGGTATGTATTTTCCATGAGATTGGTGGTATTCATTTCAGTAAGATGCTTATTGCTTGGCTTCTGAGAATTGTTGTGTTCTGATGAATCAATGTGAAGTCTCCTTGCTTGGGTGGGGTTTGGTGGATGTTGTATACTGACATTCATTACCCTTCACAGTTTAAGCTAAGAACTCTGAAATACTTGTGAGCTTCATATGCCAAATCTTATAGCTGTGGTTTCTAAGGTTTTGAATAGTTAAATTTTGTGAGCATTGGGAGAGGGTAGTCCCTAGTTGGAGTTTCTACTTTGTAGTGCAAATGCCCAAGGTTGTGTTAATTTTGGTTTAATATAAGTTGTTCACGTTATGCCATGCCTCTTTGAATTTAGCATTCCTGTTTGTACCTCATCTGTTTCATGTCGAAAAGCAATAGCAACACCATCTTTAGATCATCATGTGTTCAGGTAGGAGTAACAGGTGGGCCGTTAGCTAACCTTTGTACAAATATGGTTTCTGTTTGATGTTGTGTTCAGATAGGGATATGATGTGTTCAGAACTTCAGGTAGGAGTCACAGGGAAGCGCTTATCCTGTTCGTCAGGGCACCCGCCTTGGTGACAAGGCATAACTAGCCCACACCTAAACGTTACTGCCTGAAGAACATTGCATCTGCCAAATTTCAGTGGCTTTAAACATTGTCGATGGTTTACTTAACAATGTTGCTTATTAGAACTGAGAATATAGAAGAACATGAAGAATAAAAAATATGGTGTTACCTGTACTCAAGGTAATCAAAGACAGAAAAATGATTTAATGTACAATGAAGTTTACGTATTTGGTACTTGAAACTTTTGAATGGAGTGTGCAGATCGATGATAGGATCTGATGTAAGGTGTTACAGAATGTATGCTTATGTAAGGGAAATGCACTTGTATGCAGTCTTCTTGACAAGAGTTTTCTTAGATTTTTTTTGTGGGGGGCTAGATTATCAGAGCTGTTTTCTTCTATGATGTTCGGTGAACGTAGTTGATGTAGTATTAGAGTATCTCAGCAAGACCCCTACTCAGGCCCTACTCGTAAAACCCCTACTCAGGCCCTACTCGTAAAGTAGAGGTCGGACTGCAAAAAAAAATACAGTCAGCAAAGAATCAAGCCCCTTCTTTTCTCCTCACAGCCCCTTCTCCCACGAGTGGAGTAGGGAGGCCCCTACTCCATCGCGTGCGCTCTCTCTCTTCTTCCCCGAGCATGCGCGCCGCTCGTCTGCTCCCTCAGCTAGCTGCCGGCGACGCTCCCCTCCAGCCTTCCATGCCGCGCGCTCCTCCATGCGGCCGCCCAAGCTCGTCGCGCCGTTCCCCGCTGGTCCGTGAGGCTGGCGGCTGCTCAAGCCTGTTGTGCTCGTCACCCTCGAGCTTGCCACACCTGTGCTCGTCGCGCCACCCAAGCTCGCCCTTTCTTGCCGAGCCAATCGAGTTCGCAGTCGCAGATCCCGTGCTCGTCGGCCGCCTCTCCTTTTTTTCTCTAGCGCGCATGCCCCCGCTGAGAGCTCGAGCCACGGCCAGATTGCCATGTCTGGTTCCTGCAGGATTTGCAGACGTAAGTTTTGCCACGGTCAGATGCAAGCTTTGCTTGCTGGGACTCCTCGCCGGACTGCTGCATGAAGCAAACACCAGGAGCGAGCTTGGCCTTGGATTGGATCGGAAGAGGAACGGTCGGCCTGGGATTGCATCGGAAGAGGAACAAGATAGAGGAGGGAGAAAGTAGTGGGACAGAAAGAGAACAGGCGGGTCTCATCTGTCAGGAAGAAAAGCAAAATAGTCAATGACATGTGGGTCCCACCTGTCATAGTAAAAGAAGGGGCTGAAAATAGGGACCATTGCTGGAGCTTAGCACGAAATCATAGCCCCAGAAAGTTAGGACCGGCCCCTACTTAAGAAAGTAGAGGCCTGAAGTAGGAGCTATTGCTGGAGATGCTCTTAGGTACTTATTATTAGGCATCCATATGACAGTGTTGGTGCATTGGGTTTCTCTACCACATTTCTCCATTGCTGGTGTTATTGATCTAGTCCCCAGTTTTCATTTGGAATTGCGACTCCATTTCGAAACAATTTCAGTGAGGTATAGCGTGAAAAGCTAGTGTCATGGGATGGTCTATAATTATGGTTCCTTTCCTTTCTGAACAACTGATGTTGGTGGCCCAGTCTTGAATTCCCATCGGACTTTTGGCGATGGTTTGCAACGTTTATCTCAAATTTCCAAGGAATTTCACCAAGGCGTCGTGCTCAAGGCCCAAGACTTCATGAGCAAGTGATAGGGATGTCCCATGCTGGAGCTCGTACCGTGAAAGTGAAGAAGAGGGGATGTTGGTTTAGCGACAAAATTCACCCATTAAAGGAATCCGCATATGACATAAATATCCTAAATACGCATCAGCTCAAAAATATACCCGGCACAGGCAGAGAAAAGGCACTACTCAGCATAGTCGCCTGATTAAGTTGGAAACCATCATTGTGACCTTAATCTGTTTGCAGGTATTTCGACAAGTCACAGCACAGGTAGTCTGTCCTGATTGAACCTAATCTTCCCAGAGACATTAGTGCCACATCCACCAGTGTCTTCTCCATGTCAACCGCGACGGCCCACGTCATCGTATCCGTGTCTTTGATCCTGGACATGAAGTAAACTACATCGCCGCCATCGACGCTCAGGAAAGGCACGTCCATCTCCAGCTTCGCCACCGTCAAGTCCGGCTCGCCGCCGAAACCCCCCATCTCACGCAGCAGTGAGGTGTGGCCAGGGTCGTTCTTGAGTATGTCTGCGACATGAACTAGCCGCTCCTTTTCGCCAGCAGTCCGAAGAGGCCGCCCTGCGCCACGTGACGACCCTCCAGCCAAGGTACTCGTACCGGACCGACGGCCACTTGTCGTCGTCGCAGCACCGGTCCATTGGCAGGTCCGAGTCGTGGAGCACGTCGGCGGCCGACACGTCCACAATCTCCGGCAGCGACCGCCTCATCTGGTGCTCCATCTCGACGCACCTGATGGAGCCATCGGCGGCGCAGACGACGACGTCGCGGTACTCGCGCGCGGGGCGGTGGTGCTCTTGGCGACGGCGCCACAGGTTGAGCCGGTTGCTCGGCAGCAGCTTGGGCAGAGGGATGGCGCGGGGTTTGGGGCCGTCGTCGTCGAGCACGTCGCAGACCAGGATGCCCCTGCGGAGGTCGACCCAGCCCAGCTCGCCGCGGCCGAGGGGGATCACCTTCTCTAGCTTACGGAGGCACACCTCGCTCCCGAGCTCCACCGTGGTGCTCTCCCACGCGCCACGATGGGACCGGAACACGTGGAGCATGTACTTCCCTGCTGTGCCGTCGTTGCTGGGCCATGGCGTGACGGTGGCGACGACGAAGTGCTCGCCGGAGGGCAGGACGCCGACGGCAGCATTGTGAAGGTGCAAGGAGGGATCGAAGTGAAGGTCTTGCAGTAGATGAAGTGGTCTGTCACGTACGCATGTCCCGGTAGAGGGACGCTGAGGAGCACGAGGTCACCCCAAGAGTAGAGGATCCTCGTCTTCGTCATGCTGACCGTCTCCCCCTGCACGCATAGGTACGAGTCGCGCGGCGGGTCGGCGGCGACCAAGGTGACGTGGATGGCGCGGCCCCTGCTCGTCAGCGCTGAGGCCGTGGTCGCGTTCCGGCGGTCGGCGACGACCGCGTCCATGTCGAGCAGGATCCACGCCGGAGGAGGACCGACTTGTTGGCCGGAGGTGGCGGAGGCGCCGGAATAACGCGACATGGACCTGTATGTAATCATGTGCGCTGGTCTGTAGGTAATCACGAAGGAAGAAGAAGCGGGAGGAGAGATTGATATAATGTGCTTATAAATGCACGTCGGTCCGGTCGATCGGTGCGACGACGACATCGATGCGGATTGTAGATATTGTCCTTTCCTTGGTATGCAGCCGGCGTGTGCAGATACAGTCCTTTGCTGCCCGATGTGCAAACATTCAAGGTTATGATAAGTTTTTGACGGATTTATGCCATGCCACATTTGATTTAGGCATTCCTGTTTGTACCTCACTACAACAGTTTTGCGATATCGATTCGTGTCGGAAAGCAATACCATCTTCAAACCATCATGTATCCAGGTAGGATGAGTGACAGGTGGGCTGTTTGGAAAACCAATATGGTTTCTGATTTTTGTTTCAGGCTGTAGGAAAGTTGTCTTTCTTAAATCTCACTGGTTCAGTATAACGAACAGTGATGATTGTGGTAGTTTATTAGGGACTGGGGACAGTAAACTGCTAAGCTGACCGTAGGAGAAATCCAGGAGAAGATCTTTATTAGTAGCTTGCAATTAGCTATACTCCTTTTTATTTATGTCATCATTTTGTGTGTTTATATAGTTGCATTTGTCCAGGGTTCTTAAGGGATATCTAGAATATTAGATCACAGAGATGAACTTATCCTGGTTGCCAGGGCACCGCGTTGGTGACAAGGCGTACCTAACCCATACCCAAATCTTATTTCCTGAAGGACATTGCATCTGCCATAATCAGCGAGCTTAAACATTGTGGTTGGTTTAATTGCTTAATATAAATGAGAATATATAAGGACATGAAGAAGATAAAGTACGGTGTACTTGTACTCATGGTAATCAAAAGGGCGTTGAAAATTGATTTAGTGCAATGAAGTTTACGCATTTGGTACTCGAAAGCTTTTGAATGGAGTGCGTAGATCAACCATAGGTTCTGAACTTCTGATGTAAGGGGTCACACAACGCATGCTTATGTAAGAGAAATGTACTTTAATGCAGTCTTCTCGGCAAGAGGTTTGTTTGATTTTTTTTTATTCGCAAGATTGTCAGAGGAGTTTTCTCCTATGATGTTCAGGAAAAGTGTTAGCGTATTTGATATTTTGTATTTGCTATCCAGGTAACAATGTTGGTGCATTGGGCTTCTCTACCACTTTCTCCATTGCTGGTGTTATTATTGATCTAGTTTCAAGTAACAATGTTGGTGCATTGGGCTTCTCTACCACTTTCTCCATTGCTGGTGTTATTATTGATCTAGTTTCAAGTTTTCATTTGGAACTTCAGCTCAATTTCGCAACAGTTTCAGTGAGGCAGAGCGAGACAAGCTAGTGTCATGGGATGACCTATGAGGGCCTATTTGGTTACGGTTCCTTTCTGAACCTCTGATTTTGCTGGTTCAGTACCCAGTCTTGAATTCTCATCGGACTTTTGAGTTTTGACAATGATTTGCAGCGTTTAACTCAAATTTCGAAGCAGTTTCAGTCAGGCGTCGTGCTCAAGGCTCAAGAGCAAGTGACAGGGATGTTGGGTGCGAAGGAGCAAGTAGGTGCGTCGGTCCGAGTCGTGGAGCACGTCGGCGCTCGACACGTCCACCATCTCCGGCAGCGTGCGCCTCAGCTGGTGCTCCATCTCGACGCACCTGATGGAGCCGTCGGCGGCGCAGACGGCGACGTCGCGGAGGACAGGTAGGAGGATCCGTGTGGAGGATCCGAGTGTAACTCACGTCGTCCGTCACGTGCACGACTGCACGCACAGGTAGGAGGCGCGCGGCGGACAAGGTGACATGGATGTCTCGGCCCGTGCTCGTCAGCGTTGAGGCCGTCGTCGCGTTCCGGTGGTCGGCGAGGACCGGGCCCATGTTGAGAAGGATCCACGCCGGAGGAGGACCGACTTTGTTGGCCGGAGGCGCCGGAACGCGACATGGATCTGTATGTAATCTTGTGCGGCTACTCGGAATGAAGGAAGAAGAAGCGCAAGGAGAGATTTATATGCTTGTATATATACATCAGTCGATCTGTGCGCAACATCGATGCGGATTGTAGATATAATTGTCCTTTCCTTGGTATGCAGCCGACGTGTGCAGATACAGTTCTTTAAGGCCCGATGTGCAATAACAACAGAAGTGGCGGCGTGGCGCGCTCAACGCGGTGGTAAGACTTGTTCCGAACTGATCTTTTTGTTTATCTTAGGCAAAGTTCACACCATTGCGACTGGGAAATAAACTGGATCAAAATCGAGTTTCAATTTGTTGGACATAACCTCACTGAAAACTTGCGTGTTGAGAACAAAAGTTAAATGCACCGAAACTCGTGTAATGAAAAAAAGTCAAATACACCGACGTCCCTTAGATTTGTCTTGTTATATGATTCGAGTTCATGAACTATCAAAATTGAAATTTAACACCCTAAGCATGTTCCTTAACAAAGTTCTGTCCATAAAGATTTCACAAAAAAACGCCTCACTCAACAACAAGGGGCAAGTGTGCGTGCGTATGTGTGAGCGTCAGCGTCTGTGTATTTCGTAAAAAAAAAAAGAATTAGCAGAGCCACCTTATGTTCCTCAAAAAAAGTTTTGAGATGCAAGTTCAACAAATTGCCCTTCAAAGCTTTGCATAGGGTAATAACATCTTTTCAAAGCTTCAACACAACCTTTACATTCTCAGGAATAATGACTTCATTGTAAAGCCTAGGAATGGCAACCTGGTAGTTCTTGGGCTGTACATCATCAAATTTGATGTAAAAAAACTCAATGGGCTTGTAAATAACCATTACTTCCTTACACAGCGACATGGTTGATCCCAGCCTGAAATTCACTCCCATAGGGAGTCGAACTCAGGACATAAGGAGTGCTACTTAGGCCATCTAACCAATCCAGCTATAGACCCATTCACAAATTTGATGTAAAGGTTGCACCTTCTTTGTCAATGGCACCTGCTCTGTTTAAGATTATCAAGGGAGACAACTCTGAAGATTGGCAAAGAGCCGAGTAAGACTATATATCGAAATCCATGCATGTCACTACTTGGAATAATGTAGAAATGCCGTAGCAGCATGAAAACCTTAGATTGATCGCACAATCATCCCGATCCCGCCCGAACGAATCAACTGAGGAAGTTGCAGTTACTGCATCCGCCTTCTTCAACTGTCAGCACACAATAAAAACAAATTGGAGTGAATTATTACTGTCTTCTATGGTGTAGTATGGAATTGGCATGGGATACACCACATCAGTCCAAACATTCTATGAAGGGGTCTTTTGTAGAGAAGGCACCATCCATCCAAAGCCCTAAGTGCAAGCCGTTATTGAGTTGAGCACGAAATGAAACTGAGCACATTTTGAGGCTCTATTCTCAATATTGAGCAGCGTACACTGGTCTTCAAGCCATATTGGTGTGCACCATAGGGGCCTGGGGGGCGGGGGGGGGGGCACATAACTTCATAACCTCGAGGATCCTGGCTTTCGTAACAAAGAACTTAGCAAAATCAACACGTGCCTGCTGTCCTGAATATGATTGGAGCACAATGATCTTGAGGCTGTGATCAAGACAGTCGCCTAGAGCAGATGGGTCACAGTGCACGGCATCTTTCAGACTCGTCGTCCATTTGTTACTGAAAAATAACACCAACATGTTATACGAGCCATCAGTGGGTGGGGAATTATGAATAAAGCACATCAGCTGTTGTCAAACTTGTTTCGATGTGTCACTTCGCCCACCCCTGACATGTGGGCTCTACTATCATGTTATTCAAAACCACTTTCAAAATCGGTGAAGGAACAAAAATGAACGGATTAGATACAGTAGGAACGTCGGATATCCGATTATATATATATATGACATGAGGAACGAAACTCAGACTAGGGCAATAGTTGAGGGACGAAATGACTCTATCCTCTCAAAAGTCATCTTTGACCTTCCTACTGAATACTGGGCCGATACTCGTTGTCTCGTTGGGCCTTCATTTAAGCAGGTCGGCCCATATCTCGACACATTAGGCCACGGCACCACGCAGACCTCTCTCTTCCTCTCTGTCGTCTTCTTTGTTTCGTCCCAACCCAAATGTGCGTGTGTTGTTCGCTAACCACAGCTCACCTCCTCCACGGGCCCACGGTGGCCTCCCAGCACCCGCGGCCATGGCCATAGCCTTCTCTTCGTCACTGGCGCATTTCTCCTCGCCTTTAGGAACCTTCCGAGCCCATCCCGCCGGGAGGCTCCGGCGCGGCGCGTCCGGGAAGTTCGTGGCGTGCTCCTCACCCCCGCCCGACGTCGTGGTGACGCGCGAGCGGGGAAAGAACGCCAAGCTCATCGCCGCGCTGGTGAGTCCCCGTCCCCAGTCATGGGTCCTTCACTCCTTCTTCCGTTGCACTTTCGTGCTGAAATCAATAGCTAGAGTCCGGAGGAGGTGACAGGATGAACGACTCTGACGCTGCTGCTGTAGACCCCTGCCTGACTCTTGAGTCATAACCAATTTTTGGTGAATTGTATAATTGGACGGAGGATTGTGAGATGTATGGACTGTACAAGGACGAGATTGGGCGGTTAATCTCATTTCTTACCCCCGAACATTGGAATCAAAGGCATATGTTACTAGATTGGGGAATGAAACTTATTTCCTTCACAGGGAGGTTTAATTTGGGGGCTGATATAGAGAGTTTCAGGCATACGCTTATAGTTTTGTATGGTGTGGTTGGTGGTTCTGAATGCTAGTGGAGATTGCTGCTTCTCCTTCATTTAAGAACTGTTATTGGGGGTTTAGGTTCAGTCAGCATCTCATATTTTCTGTGATTGAAATGTAGCTTTCTTTTCTTGGAAATTTTCTCTCGTGTGATACCATAATCATTTATTCTCTTTCAAATGAAGCCTAATTTCCGTGCTACATTGCCAATTCAGGTTAATTTTGACTTTGAAAATCTTTCGCTGGTCAGTTGAATTGTGATGATGTTATATTTCTCAAAACAGCATAGTTCCTTCTATTTATTTGTCTGATTGCTGATTTGCATTTACATCAATTTTCTAATTGGATTCTGTAGGAAAAGCACAATATACACTCTCTGGAACTTCCTCTTGTTAAGCATGCTGAAGGCCCTGATACAGATAGGCTTTCAGATATCTTACGTAGTAAGTGTTACAATCTTTGTGTTCCGTGATAGGTACATCATTCATCTGCTTGATTCCATTTTAGAGTTTCATTCTTTGGATATGCTGGAGATAACGTTTTGTTCTTTCACTTTTGTTTTTATTCCATTTTCTTCAGCAGGTGTTATTGTAACTTATCCTAGAATATAACTCCTCTGTGCACTTTGTTTATAAAAGTATAAAACTACAATGGCAAATTCATGATTCAGTAAATGCTATTCTGTACTTGCAGATGACAAGTTTGACTGGATTATTATAACCTCTCCTGAGGCAGCTGCAGTGTTCCTTCAGGGATGGAAGTAAGCGTAAGCAACTATGCAGCTATGTGCACTGTGTTGTTATATAAGTAGCAAATTATGCCTTAATTTCTTGTGCCATAGATTTGTGTACTGTCTATGTCTATCAGTTTTGTTTTTCTAACAAAATAAATTGCATATGTTATTTCTATAATGTTTACAGGCATATATTCCTTGAGTTCAAATCATTGTTGCACCACCAGCTCAAAATAATCTAAGGCTGCCATGTTTATGCAAATTACGTAATGATTCAATGCCAGGGCTGCTGGAAGTCCTAAGGTTCGAGTAGCGGTTGTTGGAGCAGGAACTGCAAGGGTTTTTGATGAAGTATCACAGTCCGATGATCGATCTCTTGAAGTTGCATTTTCACCTACCAAAGGTATCTTACCTTGTCATTTCTATAAAATTCCTGTATTTTCAAGACTTTGTGCTCTTTGGTCCATCGTAAATTATTTATTTATTAACAGTGAGCATTTTTTCTATTTGCTGTTAATCAGCTATGGGTAAAGTATTGGCTTCAGAACTTCCAAAGAGCAGTGACAATACATGTAAAGTGTTGTATCCTGCATCATCAAAGGCTGGCCATGAAATTCGTAAGTCAGTTTGGTGTACACGTTTAGCTTTTATCTTGTTACTGTTTTCTTATGCTTTCAGTAAAGCCACATGTATCTCGCATTCACTTTTCCCAAATGGTGTGCTTTCTTTGGGATGTTGCAAATTGTTTGTGAGCTGCAGTCAATCTTCAGTCGTCTAGTTGAACTTTTAACTTTGTGAGCACTTAAATTGTGTGCAAATATATGAATTTGATCTAATCATTTCTTTCTTTTTCCTTTTTACTCAATTCCTGTGTACATTCAGACTTTATGATGCTCAATTCTTCTCAATGCAGAGGATGGATTATCAGAACGAGGATTCGATGTTACGCGACTGAATACATACACAACTGTAAGTTTGTCACTTGTGCCTTCTGACTCTTTTTATTTACTTAATAACTATACATACACAGACAAACTAGTCTTCTGCATCTTGTCCAGGAGTCCATGTTACCTGTTTTTTAGCATAGATCTTTATATCATTAGACTATCATATTTATTTCATTTGTATTAGGCATGGATCTTCATGTGAACTGAGTTTTCACAATAATGAATAATCTAATTGAGGTTTTTTTCAGTTACTTTCTGTATGTTAAATTCAAGTGAACTCTCGAACTCAATCTAATCTTGGTCAACTACTTAATGTCTACTCCCTCCGTCCCATAATAGATGACGTTATGGGATGCGTGCACATGTTATTTTCTCAACTTTGACTCGATTTGTAGAAGAACATGTGTAATATTTATATCTCTAATAAATTTGATAAAAAACTAGATTCAAATATCTATCTAATGATACTAATGATGTATTATAAATATTAATATTATTTTATATATAATTGGTTAATGTTGAAAGATGCTGTTTTTCTCGGGAAGCGAGAATGACATCTATTTTGGGACGGAGGGAGTACATGCTTAATCTCATGCACTTCGAACCTGATACATGATATTCAAACATTCACGTCTTATCTTCTTTTCTTTGGAAGTGACATTTAGTTCTGTAAGTTGATTGCGAAAGTTGAACAGAGTAGAGATTTTGTGTTCTGAGAACTAGAAAATACTGGCTTATTTTCCACAATTTCTGTGCATGAATATGAGTCTTCCACTAACATATGAAGGTTTTGTATATGCAAGCAGGTCCCTGTAGAAGATGTCGAACCACTATCATTAAATCTTGCTATATCAGCTCCAGTTATCGCAGTAGCTTCTCCTTCTGCACTGAGGTAATTGTACAGTCCCATTTTGATATAATTTTTTACTAACTTTTTCATGAATTGTGCAAGAAAGCTGCGGCACTGCAGATCTGGATATACTAGCATTTAAGCATCAAGCAAATACTTTAAAGAGAGTGCAGTTTAACTTTATAATAAAGGATACAATTGGCATTCCTTGAATCAATGGATCGCTTTCCATTTTGCCATGATTTGCTTTTTATGTGTGGTTCCGTTGTTCAGTCTTCTTTGGTTGTCGTTGTGATGCAGGGCTTGGTTAAAGCTGATTTCAAAAGTAGATAACTGGAATAACTCCATCGCCTGCATCGGTGAGACCACTGGCTCTGCAGCGAAGAAACTGGGCTTGAAGAGCATATATTATCCAACGACCCCTGGACTTGAAGGGTATGCACACATCATGGTGCCCGTTGAGGTCTTGAGTAACATTATCCTATTCCCATGTACACGTCGGGGACGTTGAACATTGCGAACTGGTGTCCTTACCATATATTGTGCAACCCTTGACTACTGCCTAATCTGCTAATATGACTTCCAATGCTGCTTTTCACAGGTGGGTTGAAAGCATTCGTGAAGCGCTCAGAGTCCACAGGCAATCAAAAGAGGTTCTTCCCTTACCCTTGCAATGAGTACACTTTCCTGTTTTTCCTTGGTTTCTGTCGTCATGGCCTTCCCTGTTTCTGATGTAGGCCCCAAAATGTTGAAATTGGGCATCTCGTTGTACCGGACGACTGAGCTTCTTGACGCTAGTGGCCGGTTGTAGATTGAAGAATTATTTACTTCTTTGACTAAAGTCACGCCTATTGTAGTATTGTTGTCTCATCCGTGGAACCGCATCGTCAGCCACGTAGTGAAAGTAGTTGTAAATTGTGAGCTGTGCAGTGTAGCATGTCAACAAGTGCTGAATCGCGGTTCCATGATGTGAGTTTTGTTGACGGTACTTTTTTTTTCTATCAGAAGATTTTTTTTAGCACATTTTTTTCTATCAGAAGATTTTTTTAGCACATTTTTTTCTATCAGAAGATGAGATCGTTTACTTTTTTGCCCCCTATTTTTTTTGTGTGGAAACCTTTCTTCTCCTCTGTTGTCGAAAACTATTCTTGGATGAGCTGCACGCATGTTTCTGCGTCTCCATGGCCCAAGTTTGAATTGTTTCCTGGGCTCTTTTTTTTTTTGGAAAAAGTCTATTTTCCACACTCGAATTGTTTCAAATGTCTAATTTTCAACTATAACTACAAAGTCTGACACTAAAGGCCATTCAACAATCTAAACTAGGTAAAATTGGACATTGGGTCGTTTCAAAGGTGGTTTTCTCAATATAAAAAATAGTCTTTTATTTATTTTAAATTGTAAAAATATGAATCTAGTGGAAACTTTTCCCTAAAAATGTGACCTATATGGGGTGCACCATTTAAAGTTATTTATATATTTGAGGAGTTTTAAGAAAAAATAATAAAACACTGGCAATATAAATAAATAATACCTAAATAACATTAAGTAGTGTACCAATAGTTGGTTAGTTTTTTATAAAAAAATAGCACCATTTCATATTTTTAAATTAAAAATGAATAAGTTATGACTTTTAATTTAAAATATTTGTTTCAATTTCCACAAAATCAAAAACTATCTTCACCACCCAAAGGGTCAACTCTGTAGTTTGGATAGTTTTATGGCCTTCAGTGCCTGAGTTGTAGTTGTATATTGAAAATAATACTTTTGTAACCATTTCAGGGTAAAATAGACTTTTCCTTTCTTTTTCCTGAGGTTGTGGGTGTGTGTGATACCTCCACTTGTTTGGTAATATCATAATTTGTCATTCATTGCAATCTCATAATTCTCGTTAGTCTTGGGTATGTGTGATACCTGCACTTGTTTGGCAATCTCATAATTTGTCGTTCATTGCAATCTCATAATTCTCGTTAGTCCCTTTCGCGGAGGAAGCAGTGCCGTCTTTGTTTGGCAAATTGCTTCCTGTCGTCACGCTAAGTGCAGCCGCCGTTGTACTTGCTGGCGTTGACGTATTTAAACATTCGCAGTTGGAGTAATGATAGGAGATCCCGAATACCGCGAGGCTACGGAATCTCCGCCCACCAAAGATTCCGTCTCGCCGTTGAATTGAATCTAACACCAATCATAGCTTGCAAGTTGCAAGAAAAACCCTCCGCCATGGATGGAACTGTCAGCCCACACGCTAGTGGAAACCTCCCAACGATAAGTCGATAAGTACAGCGATACTCAACTGCCTGTCACGTTAGAGCTTGTATTTTCTTCTCTCTTTTACCCTCGTAGATCCGGTAAATACGGGGGTGCGTCACGAGCCAGTCCCAAGACTAGGGCAACTGCAGAGGATCTCGTTGGAGACTATTACTGCAGCTGGTAATTTTATTGGTGCAGAAATTTCCGAGTCCAACAAAGGGGCCAATCGTGATCAGTGTCGCTGTCACTTGTTGCATGTCTAAGTAAGCCTACAGTCCCCCTCCTCTTGGTTCATCGACTTAACTAATCGCGGTTGGTCAAAAGCTGCCTGGCGACGGCGACGGGGAGCCGGCCGGCGAACGCTTCGCCGCCGGCGATCGGACGCCGCACGGTCGCATACTCGCATGCACTGCACGGAGCGTGGCGGCCGACACCGACCGAGCAGAGAGCACCACCCCGGCTAAAGAAACAAAAAAACTGCAGCTTTGCGAATATGCGCCTCGAAATCTATGGCGAATTTTGCCGTCGTCATTCCTTTCGGCAGTGGACGACGGATTATTCCATTGCAATGCAGCCGACTTTTTACCTCGCGAAAAAAGGTGGGGATAAAGGAGAGGCATGGCAGCTTGGCGTAAAGATGTGGACTAGAGTTGGAGTTGTTAACCGTCGAATATATATATATAGGACAGCTACTGGTACTTGATTAAGAAGAGTGTCAATCAGCGGTAAAGAACAAACGCTCCTTTTAAAAAAAATATCAGTGGTAAAAACAAATGCAAGGTTAACAACTTGTACTTATATTAGATTAGAAAGCCTGAGCTAATACTAGTCAAGCTCGAGAAGGGCTATCACACGGCCGTATCTACAAATTGGAGGCCCTGGAACGAAAAGCGTAGGAGGCCCTAATTTTTTTTTAAAAAATAGGGCCATAAAATATGATTTAAAAAATGACACTCCATCTTGCTATATAGAAATAGTAAGCAAAAAAATAGTTTTGATGTTTGGAAATTTGAGAGAGGTGGTGCATCAGTTAGGGTAGCATGTGCTACTTCATGCATATGTACTAGGCTGTTCAACTTGCGTTAGCTGGCATTTCATATTTAATAATTGTGCGGTTTTTTTATTTTTTATTTAATTAACCTTTGGTAGGTAGTACTAAATGCTGATTTGGAGACCCTTAATTTTTGGTGGCCCTGAGCAATCGTCCATCTTGCACCTGCTAGTATACGGCTCTGGGCTATCAGATTCGATTCTCTGGCTGTCTGGCCTGATCACTTCGTGGTTCACGTATGGTGGAGCCTGGCAGCTGCTACCTGGCGCCTGTTGGAACCGAAGCAGCTTCATTTGCCCTTGGAGACATCAACCAACTGCCTGCCTGCTGCTGTTTCTTCGCGTAATCCGAAGATATCTTCCTTCCTTCCGCGAGGACCTGGCAACAAGGACGATCGATCGGTACGATAAGAGCTTGGAGTGAGCAGTTGGCAAAAAGCGTGGATGCAATTGGAGCCTACTGCAATCGTATTCCAGTAGAGCAGGGGCTGCCTTGTGCATTGCACTGTACAGGCACAGTACGTTTTGTAGGTAACGTGTCGCCGTGCCGAGACGCTGGAAATGGACAGCTGATCCAGCTAGCGCTGCACCGGTGCACTTGCACTCGTTTGTTCCAGCGGCTGAGATCTGGGTGTGTTTAGTTGGTGGGGGAGAAAGAACTTTTTCTGAGAAGCGTATTCTGTGAAAGGGATGAATAGGAAAGTTTAACAGAATTGAAGAGAAACTTCTCTGAAAAACGTGTTTTCTGAGAGGGATGAATAGTAAAGTGTAAAAGAACTTATGGATCTAAACACACAGCTAGTAGTACTGCCTATCAAGAGAGAGAGAGGGCAGGACCAAGGCACCAGGCTCAGTAGAGGCATGAAAACTGTTGGCAGCTGCAATGAAAGATGCCAAAATGGGGAGAAGGAAAGGCCATCGCGATTTGGCTTTGGCATCGCCTCACCGCTACATTCTCGTGCAAAAGACAACGTGAGCGTACGTGCGTGGTGTATGTTAAGTTCCTAGCGCATTTAAAAGGCACTGCACGCGCGCGGTTGGTGCAATGCAAAATGCATTGACTACTACACGTATAGAGTACTCTAACACTCGTATGATCTGGTGACCACTCCATGTTATCATGCTTCTTTAGAGCAAGTAATTAACCGCAGACCGATCCAAAGAGGAAAAGATGGATAACTACCGTTGATGTAACGTAACAGATCTCACTCGGATGCGTAAAATATGGCAAAGCCTCCCAATTGAATGGCTACATGTGTGTCTGTTCGGTTGGCATCAGGAGGACTGGAGCAAGTACTCTAGCTAGTGGTGCCCTGTTCTATTGGTGATAAGCACGGACGCGTGTAAATGCAGATATGAGCTTGGAGCAGTAGTTGCCCATGGTCCACGGTTGGTGACTGAAAATCGACACCTCCCGTAGTCAAAAAGGCCGTTCGACTGAAGAACATTTGATCCTCGCTTTTGCTTCTTTCAGTGATGACAGCAGCAAATGCCTCGAAGACTAATATGAAAGAGGCCAACTAAAGTTCGATGAAATTCGCTCCTCTTTTATTTTCAGCTCAGGTGTCTCATTACTGCGATTACTTTGACTCGTCCGGAAGCCGGAAGGCGAAGAAATTCGACGCAATGCGCACGAGGAATTTGCCTGCCGCACTCTGAATCTCTGAAGACCGCAGCTCCTTGTTGCCTGAATGAAACCAATGGCAGACTCGTGATTAGCCTCCATCACGGAGCCCAAAGTTACAACAGGCCAGGCCCTCCAACACCAAACCGAAAGCGACACGGCACCACAGCCACAGGACACGGACCGTGCGGCCCACCGGCGGATTCCGCGGGCCCCAGCTCTTCTGTGGTGGGACCCAAGGCACGCATCGCTCGCCCGCGCGCTACGCTCACCTGGGAATCCGCTACCCACACCAGCGCGGGCCCACGTGAAGAGCCACCGCGCAGGCATGGCGGCGGGTAAGGCCTGCGCTCGGTGCGGAATCACGAATCCGCGAGGAACGGCGACAGCGCCGCCACCAGTAGATTCCTGCCGTTAGGTGGACGCGTGTCGACACCTCAGGTGAGGGTGGCGACCAGTGGTTCGGACCTCGGGGGAGTTGAGGAGTGAGAGACTGAGCTGCCGCCCAGCAAGTGCAGTTGCTTTCTAAAACTGTTTTTAACTTGGATTTTTTTATTGCGTTAAAAAATGGAATTTTTCCTCCCGTTTGGGGCGCATGAATCGGCACGATCGCAGCTTGGGGACTCGAGGTCGAGGCAGCAAAGCATCATGCAAATCACGGAGATTGTAACTCCATTTGGGGGCTGTTTAGTTGAGTTGGGGAAAAAATATTTTTTTTTTCTGGGATACGTGTTATGTGAGGGGGATGAATAGGAAAGAAGAAAAAAAAAATTTTAGAGATGCATGTTCTGTAAGGAGGATGAATAGAGAGTAAAAAGTACTTTTGGAACTAAACACGGCTTTGGCGTCATCCGATGCTAATCATGGGCAACCTGAGAAAAAAAAGAGTACTATATCAGCCCTGCCCTACTGCAAGCCAGGGGCTGCCTGATGGCACTTTTCTTTTGATATTGTTATTGTTGCCTTTCCTAATTCATTTTGGCATAGCTAATGCACATTGTGACAAGCAACTCATGAACACGAACCTAGCCGGTTTTTCAGCAGTGTCTGTGTGATCCATTCGTTCTATTTCTATCAGCATCATTGTTTCGCAAGACAAGACCTCCACCAACCTTTGTGTGCGGAGCACGGGCTGACTTGTATACAATCATGATGACGTCGAGTGGTTGGATCATGTGCGTAGATTTTTCAAAGATGGGAAATGTTCTACTGTGATATTGGCCCCACACAAACGTATGCATGATCCAGACGCCTTTTGTCAATACGGGCCAAGGCTTCCCTAGGAAGTTGACGTGAGATATTAACAAAACAGCGCCATGCCGGACACGGAGGATTCTTCCCAGCCAGCAGCCAATGCCAGTTTTAGGAAACTTGTTTTTAATTGGAATTATTCTAAACAATAGCCTAGTTCAACCAATGCCTAAGGAGCCCCTGTCAGGAAGCAAGCTGACATTAGTGGCGGGCACGATGCACCGCAACCACGACAAGGCAGCTGTGCCACGTCGTACAATTCTGCTTTCTTATTTTTCTTATGTGGGATCAACTAGCTCCTAACGAAAAAAAAGTGGCTGGTCCCCAGATAGGGAGGAAAAGGATGAGGTTGACAAAAAATGATATGCATAAGCAGCTTTTAAACCATGGGATTATTGCCTTAGCCTTATTGGGTGTTCACCTGATCAACATCTAGAAATATTAGTGTTTTCTTGCTGGGAAAAAAGTGAGTTGGGAATTGGGTTTCATCTGGATCAGGCGGCGCCACAGCAGTGAGCAACGCCACGTTACATTACGGCCTCGCCAAATATTTTGGTATTTTTTTCCACCGCCGTGATTTCATACTATAAGAGTTGTCGAGAAAAGCACTTACATCAAATCTTGGCTTTGGTTCAAACCCCATGATAAACTTTGGTGAAGCGGAACAATGATCCAAAATGGACGGCTATAGTGTTACAGTTCGTTTCGGTTTCTTACCGCAACGACGAATCCAAAATGGACGCTGGATACTCAGCCCAAAAGTGGGAAAGCATATTCAGTTTGTAGTGGTAAGTGTTCTCTACTAAATTTAGACGATATGTACAGAAAGTGTAACATGAGAAAGGACCATTACCCCCCCCCCCACCCCCACCCACCACCACACACACACTGCGAACCAACCTAGGAGGGATTAGGTTGTTTTTAATTAAGAAGAGAAGCAACTGATGTTGGGGGGCAAACCCGGTGAGATAGACGCGCTTGCCATCCGAGCTACGTTTGGTTCTCTCTCACACACACAACACACGAGAAAACTTAAAACCGGAAACCCACGTTGATGGAGGATAGGACGTTGTGTCACTCTAAGAAATTCTATGATGAATTGTAACCTATGCTTGGAGAAGAAAATCAGGATGTGCGGCTGTTTCTACCTCCCAACTCCTAAGCATTGGTTGACCTCTATATAAATTTCCAAAAAAGGACATGGAAATTATTCCTCCCTGGACCAAAATAGAACAAGACCACATTCTATTATGACCAGCCATCAACAAACAGGAGGGAAAAGCGGGCAAGCATCTTCAATTTGTAGTGGTGAGTGTCTATTAAACTTAGATTTTTTTAGGTCAAAGGACCATTATGCCCTCATCTCATTTTGGAATAGACCTGAGAAATCCATATTGGGAATAGAACGTTGCGGCACTCGTACAAAATTAAAGGTTGAATTGTACTCTATGCGTGTACAAGAAAAATAGGAGGTGTAACGGTTTTTACCTCCTAAGCAGCATTGGTTGACCTATATATAGATAGGCTTTTAAAAAGGAGAGGGAAACTATTCCCACCTTGACAAATAAAGAACAAGACCACATTCTACTATGACCAGCCAGCAACAAGGAGAGAATTCCAAAAAAGAAAAACAGCACATGTTTTGTGGCCGTGTAAAGTGTGGCGAAGAACACAGGTGTAGAACAAGACGTACACATGCGGTGAGTCGTTTTCAGAGGTCGGGATCACAACACCCGCCGTCAAGGTCTATCGTCTCTGGAGTTGAATTCTGAATCTTTGTCCCCAGGCGCCGTCAGAGCTCAGGCTGCCGGGTCATGCCGTTTTTCGCGAGTCCAAATCCATCGAGCGTCCAGGTTCACCAAGTGCTCCCCTCAGAATACGTCTTCCTTCAGTGTTCACCGAGTGCTCCCCTCGCAATATGTCTCTTCCGACTGCCTTGTTTGTGCACAGAACAATTAAATAACAGAGATGGAAAAAGAAAAACATCCCTGCCACGACACACACACACACAGAGGCCGTCCAATCGACGACGTGCAACCGTGTGCAGGCAACCGACGATGGAGCCACGAGTTCACGTCACGGTGCGTCGCCATGGCCCCGGCCCTCCCTCAGCCGCAAGGCAATTAACAAGAACCCTCGCTCTTTTGGTCTCGCTGTCAAGGTCACCTGGTGGACGTGCCTGGCCGCTATAGCCCCTTGTTGTGTTGCGACCCGTTCGTGATCTCGACGCCTGGAGCATCCTCACCCGTCGAATCCGCCGGAAAGGGATCGGAATTGCTGGCTGCTGCAGGCTTATCTGATCTCCTCCGAACCGATCCTCCCATCGCTTGCCGGCTCGGTCTGGCGGTCTCGTCTCGTGGGTCGTGGCCACGACGAGCTTGGCGACGACATGTATATAGCCGTCGGCTCTAGCGATCGAGGAGTCACCTGAGCCAGACCACATTGGCAATGGCATGGATCGTTTCTTTTTTCTGAAAAAAAAACACTGGCATGGACTTCTTCGCAGATAGACGGGTTGTTCTTGTTCAGTGTGCCAGTCCCTAGTCGTGTCTGCGCTGCTTTTGCTTGGAGAAGTGGAAGGGTGGGACGAATGGACGGTGTTCAGTTAAAAAAGTACTTTTATTTTATTTTTATTTTTTTATTTATTCTCTTCACAGAACATGTCTTTTAAAAAATTCATTTTTCATCTTTTCCATTCATTTTCCTCACATAATACGTTTCCCCAAAAAGTATTTTTTTACCTCTAAACACAGACACGCCGCGCGAGGAAGGGACGAAGGGTTGAATGAAACGTGCATTGAGTGCTGGTTGTTCGGGCATAGTCTTTTCAGGAAGTAGTGTAGTGTGTTTGGAACACATTGCTATATATAGCACCTTTTGTGGATAATACATTGGTGCGTTCTAGTTTAAGTTCCGGTGTGTGTGAGACATAAACCTCAGTGTGTGTAGCATACGATTGACGGGAGTGTGTTGTACACTCAGAAAGGAAAATTGTTTGAATTGAGTGTTATAGTATCAACACTGCACCTTCGGTTTGAATTATGTGGATATCATGTTTTCTTCGGCCTCCTAAACCCTCTCCATGATGCTTCTTTCTAAACCTTATAAGCCATGTCAATAGCTCCCCAGACACATCGATATGGAATCATATACCATATATTTATTGAGGTCACGATCACAACACATAGAGAACACGTAGAGGTATGTGAACAAATCACAGTACGGTTCGATAGCCATGTCGGATAAGGTGGAGTGAAGAGGTGTCAATGATGCTGTCAGCTACAACTACAAGCGATAAAGCATTGCCAATCGTTAGTGTTAGATACACATGAGCTCTAAAATAAAATAGTGTTGGCTTAATGTGTTGTGAGTGACTCCAATGACATGGAAGATGGCAAAGACGGGTGCCTGCGAGCGAGAAGCGAGAGCATCAACGTGCGAGAGAGAGTGCACACAACAAGACACGAAGACAGAGCGTCCGCACGGAAAAAGACAACGGACAGTTGTCGCCTTTCCTGAACAGCTGTCGCAACTGCGGACAGCCGATTTAGCGTTGGATGTACGCCCGAGGAATCCAAAATAGATCACGCGACCGTCATGTACTGTGGGACCACATCGGTTACTTTGACGCGCGGAGCGTGTGCGTGAGCCGCTCATTGTCTCTAAGGTACATAAGGTGTGGGAAAAATTTCACAAAAAACAGTGCTACTCCTTTTATTTCTCAGGGGCAAAAATGTCATTTCCAGTTTATTTTCTTTTGCTCACCAAAACCAACCAACACCCAACTCATTTGTTTTCGCTTTTCTTTTCGCCTCCCTCTTTTTTCATTCCCCGCTGCCTCTGTCCCTCCCCTCCTCTCCTTTTCTATATTTTTCTTTCTTTTCCATTTTTCTGTGTGGATTCCCATGGTCACCACAGTGAAGTCTCGACCGCCGCATGCCTCCTTCGCCATGAGCGGCCGCCGCCACCGCGCTTCGCCGGCGGCCCCTTCCTGCTCCTCCTTTACCAGGTAAGTTCCACTTCTCCAACTCCCCTTCTCATCCGTTTTGCGCAGTTTCTAGCAATCCTGAGGCGAACGAACTGCTCTGCCTTTTCCCCTCTCTCTGAATTGTTTTCTTGAGTTCAGCAGTTCAAGCTTGATCCGTGCTTGAACCGGCCCAAAAGCGTCAGTTTTTTCCCCTCTATGTTCTTATGGTTTTTTTTTTCTCCCGAGGTTTTATTCGGCGATGTACTGCTGTTCACAGCCGCTTTTCCTCCCTACTCGGCGATCAACTGCGGCGATGTGTTGATTGTTTTGCGGCGTTTTGGGCTTCTTGCAGGGGTTCGTTGCTTGCGCTGTGCTGCTTGACCGTGGTGCTCCTTGCGTTCTCCGTGTCGGCGGCGGCGGAGGATTGCGCCGAGGAGAGTGACGTGGCTGACGGCGACGGTCGCTGTCTCGGCTTCCGGGATGCCTGTGCTGACCAAAGCACCTTCTGCTTCTCGTCCTCGGTGGCTCAGACGCTGCTTGCAAGCGAGGATGGCATCAAGGCCATGGATTTGGAGATGTCAAGTTACTGGGGGCCGTCGTCTGCGCCATTGGGCTTCCCGATGCCCGGCGGCGCAGGCGTGGTGTCTTGCTCTTCTGTTGACACGACGCTCGCCCGGGGGCGCCATGGATTGGGGCGAGACGGCGATGCTGGTGTGGGCTACAATGTAGCGTCTTGCCAGGCACCGCTTGTGCCTGATAATTGGATGCGGGCATCAACCGGGGTGCCGATGGAGTTGGATGGCACAGCTGCAGATATCCACCCAAGTGCTCTTCAAAGTTCCTTGTCGATGAACGTGGCGATTAACCCGCCGGTGCTGGATTGGGGCAGGAGTGACCTGTATGCTGCCTCCAAGGCCACTTTGACCGTGGTGAATTTGAACAATGACAGTGCCCTGCGTCTGTATGAGCCATTCAGCACTGACCCTCAGTTCTATGTATATGGTTATGAGGATCTGGAGCTACAGCCCGGGGATAATGCGACAGTTACCTTCGTTTTCTTGCCAAAGTTGTTGGGCTCTTCATCAGCACATCTGGTTGTGCAGACAAATTTTGGTGGATTTATTATACATGCAAAGGGCATGGCTGTCAGTTCGCCCTATCAGATACTGCCATTGACAGGGATAGATGTTGTAATAGGTGGACAGCTAGAGAGGAACTTGTCGATATACAACCCTTATGATGATACTCTCTATGTTCAGGAAGTGGCCGTTTGGATGTCTTCATTGGAGAGCACAAGGTATTCTTCTCACCTTGTTTGCCAGCCTGGTCCATTTGATGGAGCATTGGAGCTATCTTCTTCAAGTAACAACTGGTATACAGCAAGCAGTGAAGAATTTGGATGGCCAGCAATCTATATTAGGCCTAGTGAGCAATGGGAAGTGCTTCCTTCAAAGAGGAACTCTGTTATAGAGCTAAAAGTGCAAGCTCTTTCTGAAGGCAAGGTGTTTGGTGCTATCTGCTTGAAACTAGGCAATTGCACTCCTGGTACAATGCATACTTATGTTATACCTATTGAACTAGAGGTGCATACGCGAACCTACTATGATTCCAGTCGCTTAGTTGCTGTCACATTTGAGCATATATCGACTTGTGATGAAAGTGGTTCAATTTTTTCACTTTCTTTACGGAATGATGAACCAAAGTTACTGAGGATTATAGGTATTACTGAGGATGACAGAAATGTCCCAATGATCTTTCAGATTAAATACCTGGATGGATTGATACTGTTCCCCGATACTGTAACAGATATAGCTTTAGTAAGATATACTTCTTCAGTCCCAGAGGACATTTCATTTGACAGCTGCAATATAGTGGTAGAAACAAACAGTACCCTTGGTAGTTCAATCATAATACCATGCAAAGATTTAGTGCGTGCATCTCGTACAAGTACTGCTATAATTGCTGAATCTGATGAACCTTTTGCCACACCATTATATGAGGAAGAGATATCTACTAATGCAAGGACTAGAACTTTGAGCAGCATGCTGCAAGTAGAAGGCTTGCATAATGTGAAGGTATTCCTCCTTACATGTTTTTTTTTAACAATTGCTTCAATTGATATTAAGTAGCTTTTCACATTGAAATGCTAAATGCTTAATAGTAATTGTACTTGATATATGGCCTAGTATGAGTACTACCTTATGCTATTTGCTAGTACCTAGCCCACTGCATTATTCTCTCCCTTTTTTATTGTCGATCCTGCATTATGCATTTAATTGGTATGCTAGTTTTACTCATCTGGAGCTTGCTTTATATTCTTTTTATTTAAGAGAATATGTTGGATACCTATCCAGCTAGTCCTGAGTCTTAAACTCTTGATCAGTTATTTCAGATGAACGGCTTGATGTTATAGAGAAAACCTTTTATTAGTAATTCTTCATTTTTATGCTGCTACGGGTAATATAAATTATTTGATGTTGATATTGATGATATAGCTGTATAGCAGCAAAAGTACCTTGATAACGTGAGTGCAAAACTCATGCAGAGGCCTGAATGGAATTATCCTTTTTTTTAAAAAAAAAAAGTCGTTTGCTCTTTGAATTTGAGTTTTATGTCCTTGTTCCACATTTTTTGTGTCATCCTTATGCTAAGTACTGGCAGCTGTTTGATTACTTATTTCATCTGTGTTATACATCTGTGCATCTGTATCTTTACTTTGGTAAATTTGCTGATGCAATTTTCATAAAATGATTTGTAGCCAATGATCATGAGGGCAGTCAAGGCTGACGATACAATACTTAGACAATGGAGATCACATGGAACAAGTGATGATATTTCTGTTCTTATGGATCATGAAGTTTTGTTTCCTGTTGTGCAAATTGGTTCACAGTTTTCTAAATGGATAAAGGTTCATAACCCAAGCCTGGAGAGTGCAGCCATGCAGCTGCTAGTGAACTCTGAGGAAATCATAGACCATTGCAAAACTGTAACTGATGTATGCGAACTCGCATTCTCAAGCAAATCTCCAGAGGTTAACTCAACGGAGACTAGATTTGGTTTCTCGTTAAGCGGTGAAGCAATCACTGAGGCCCATGTTGGTCCTTCGGAGACTGCTTTGCTCGGTCCTATTATCTTCCGTCCCTCAAATCGCTGCATGTGGTCAAGCATGGTTTTGATCAGAAATAACCTGTCAGGAGTGGAGATGCTGCCTCTTCGGGCATATGGCGGACGCCAATCTATTGTTCTTTTAGAGGAATCCGAACCTGCTTGGAAGCTAGAGTTTAACCTTGCCTCTAATGTTCAGAATAACTCAATAATGAGCAAACAAGAGGTTCCAAGTTCTTTGTGCAGTCAACAATTAACCAAGGAGATACATGTTAAAAACAGTGGTGACCTTCCTCTTCAAGTGACAAAGGTTAAAATTTCGGGAGCTGATTGTGGTGTGGATGGATTTACTGTAGAGAACTGCAAGGGATTTAGCTTAGCTCCAAGTGAATCAATAAGAATGCTCATTTCTTTTCAAGCTGACTTCTCTTCAGCAATGGTTCAGAGAGATCTTGAGTTGGTCATGACAACTGGCATCTTTCCGATCCCTATGACTGCAAATATTCCAGCCTGCATGCTTAACCAGTGCAGAAAGTCATATATCAGATCTGCTCATTGGAAGCTGTTGGTACTCTTCTTTGGAGCTTTAACACTGCTTGTTCTGGTCTTTGTCCGACATGCCCCACATTCTCTGACAGCGGGCTCTCAAGACCATTACATCAAAATCGATGATGGGAAAAGTACCATTTTTGAGAGCAGGAAAAGTACCATTAGCAAGACTCTTAAGCCCTCTTTCCTTAACCAAAGCAGCAAAAGGTCAAGGTAAATTTTTTTACCAGCACCAATCCTTTTCATAAGTCCGCTTCAATTTTACATTATCCTAAGTTTTTTTTTGGAACTTACATTATCTAAGTTGGATAGTTTGTGGCTTGTCCACAGGGCCATGAAGGAACACAAAAGAACTGAAGAAGCTCTTGCGGAGAAATACTCTTCCAGCATTGTTGATAGCTCCAAGAGCACAGTTGACAAGAATAGTCCAGATGAACAACTGCATACATCGACGACTGTATCCGTGTCCCCAGCTAATCCAGTTGAAGACAAGACCATAAGAGAAGCTCCACAAACTAGTGAAAATCTCACTATCAGAATTGCTCGAGACAAAGGGAGACGAAGGAAGAGGAAAGTTGGCGGTTCAGGACTGGCAGGGAAGTTTGAGGTTTCTAGCAGCCACAGTGGGAACTCAACACCATCTTCACCTTTATCACAATGTTCAACCCCAAAACAAGGTTGGTCTTTTTCTGGGACACCGTCAGAGCTGAAGCATGAAAATAAACTCGAGACTGGAATCGACGTTGAGGCAACCACATCATCTACCGGCAGTAACCGTGAGAAGAAGACTTGGTCGCAAATTGCTAAGGAGCAGCCTCGCTCGCGTTCAGCCTCACCTGCAACCACATCACCTTCAGCTCCTGCACTGACCACCACCGCATGGCGCTCACCAATGTTGGCCACTTCTTCCCCAATCGCGCCACACGCTCGTGCTCCTGGCTCCAATCTGGTGAAAGACAAGGCTGTGAAGAGAGGTGAGGGTGCCAAGCTGAAGAAAGACTACACATACGACATATGGGGAGACCATTTCCTTGCAAACCTGCTGGGGATAGCAAGGAATGGCGCGCCATGCAAGATACCTGCTGCTTCTGAAGGGGCTCCCTATAGCTTGTTCGCTAGAGAGCCCCCGACCCTCATGATGAAGCCATCATCTGCACCACCCGTGTCCCGCGGCCGCGGATCGCCGCCGTCTGATGTAGCAACTGGTTCTGGAATAAAGTGAGCACAAAAGTCTGAAATAATTTGACCCTGGTTTGCCGTAGCGTCTTGCATGCGTCCCTGCGCTCTGCGTTTCTACTAACCATTGCGTCCGTGCTGGGCAAATTGTGACAGCGTACAGAAAAAAAAACTTCAAATCTAGAAGAAAGCAGAGCAAATTAAAACCTACTTCCAGCACTGACAATTAAATTGTTCTGCAGTTCATAGACTGAAAAAAAAAGAACAGTAATTATCTGATCATCTGATTGCAATGTTAGAGAAACCCTTGGTCTGACTGCGTTTTTGCTTCTGACGAATGCGAATGCGATTCAGAGAAACAGAAACGATCTCATTGCTACGGACAAGCTTTGTCCTGGTCCTTTTTTTTTTTTTTTTTGCAAATCCGTGCCACATGATTAGCAGCTTGTCCTGCCCTTTTTTAAGCTGACACGACACATGATTGGCCTGAGGCCCCAGCTAAAGATTCTAAAAGTGTCATGTCTCACTTCACTGTCATATGCAGACACGAGGGAAAGTATGAGCAGGGGAGGTGCTTGAATGCTTTAGGGCGTACTATTACACTGTTAGTGGATGTCTCGGTCATTAGCGCCCAAAAAATAGCCGCCCTTATGTTAACACGTGCAGATTTGGCAGAAAGTTTCCTTCGCATCAAGTTCTTTCTCCGGCAAAGAATGATCTAAATCCTCTTCCTCAAAAAGCCTCTGACCTGACAGATGCCTGATGACCTTGTGAAAATCTGGAGTGCTGAAGGTTATTTGCAGGGACTGGACTGAATCCGGACGATGATCTTGCGCGCCGTATTACAAAAAAAGGGGATTGCAGGTAACATGGAGTGCAGGGAAGAGTACTCAATACAGAGGACAGAACACGGTTTGCAGGTAACATCCAGGGAGTGAACCCATTCTTTATCACCATGCTGGATAACAAAAGCATGTCATTTTCAGGATACAGTGATACACACACCATCCAGCACTCGATAATGCCTCTTATTTTGACGCGACGCGTTGTTCGCTTTTCAATCCAGGAATCCTGCTCCAGTAATCGGCTTCACTCTGCTCCAGAACAATTCGGTTTCCATCATTTCGAGTTGAAGAGTGGTAACCTGCAGCGTCCAGATTCATATGGTTAAGTGCTATTTCCATGTGCATTATCGCACCTGCAATCTCAGATGTGTGTTGGCTTCGATGTGCCGAACAAAGAACTCCAAACTCACCCGAGCCTGAGCGATGTATCGGAGCCGCCGTCGTCGGTGTCAGCCGGTGGGCGCGGATACGATGCGTTGGTCACGGATTCAGACGACTGGCCTTCATCATACACAACTTCTGAATCGGCGCCGAGCTGCCTCTCTATCCTTGCCATCCGGGTCACCTGCAGCTTCAGACCACCGAGATTAGACGGAGATGTCACTGGAAAGAGAAGAACATTGGAATGGAAACCTGATGCAGGGAACAGAAATTTACTTGCTCCTTTAGCCTGGAGTTCTCCTCGATCAGTTGCATCCTCTGTTTAACAACACAAGTGAAGTTGTCAGAAGGCAGAAAACCGAACTGGAATGAATATAATGTAAAAGAATTCAGCTGCATCTTTTAGTAGCATTTTAGAGTGTTGCTCTGAAGTTTTCCATGTCTTTGATTAAGCGGCAGAGTGCAGACTAACCTAGGTCTGAAGCAACTGAAGCATATTACATTTGAAATAAATCAACACAAGAGTTTTGGAGAGTTGTGCTTGCCTTTCTTTCGAGACAGTTGATCTCGTCGAGGATTTTTTGGCTCTACAAAAATTGTCAGTAAGAATTAGTTAGTTAAGGTATGCATTACTGTACAGTCTGATGCTGCCACGTATATAGTCTGATGCTGTCACAAGTATCAGATACCTTGGTTTTGAGTACAGAGCCCAGGCCGGATTCGAGGGTCTTCTCCAACTCTTGCAGCTGTTGGATGCTCAGCCTCTGGAGCTCCTCTCCTCTCATCTGTCTGCAGTAGCCAGTAAGAAATTAACAGCGAGCAGATAATGACCATAGTTTAGGCAATAATGTAACTTCCGAGCAGAGTTGTGTCCCAAAAGAATAACACTAGCAGCTGCCTGCAGGTTATGTTGTCCTAGGCTAGATGTTCACCTGAGCTTAAGGCTTGATTCAGCAAGCTCCTCCCTTAGCCTTGCACAAGTGCTGTCGTCCACCTGACATACGCAGCAAACCAAAAGCTGTTAGTACCCAAAATACATGGTACCACTAGCCATTGGGCCTGTCTTTTGATTTGGAAAAAGTCTACTTAACCCCCCAATCTATGGGGGTTGGAACACATTACCCCCCAAACTATGAAAATAGATCTTTTACCCCCTGAACTTTCCAAAACCAGACAAAACACCCCCTGAAGCGGTTTTGGATGGCGGTTTGGTACAGTAATGGTGGTTTATCTTTTTTTTCTTTTTTATTATTTCGGCTAAATCTTTCAAAAATCATAGTAAATCATAGAAAAATTGAAAAATGGAAAATCCAATTTTGTTGGACTCCACATGAGTAAATCTACATAGTGAATATATAATATGATATACTTTAGAACATTTATTTGTTGTAGCTTTATGTCTATGTTTTTATGTAATTAATTCATAGCTGTAAAAAAAATATTCTAAAGCATACTATATTATATGTTCACTGTGTAGATATACTCATGCAGAGTCCAAAAAAATTATATTTCCTATTTTATGATTTTTCTATAATTTGCTATGATTTTTGAAAGATTTAGCCGAAATAACAAAAAAGAGAAAAAAATAAACCATCATTACTGTAGCAAACCGCCATCCAAAACCGTTTCAGGGGGTAATTTGCCCGGTTTTGAAAAGTTGAGGGGGTAAAACATCCATTTTCATAGTTTGAGGAGTGATGTGTTCCAGCTCCTATAGGTTGGGGGGTTAATTAGACCTTTTCCCTTTTGATTTGGAGCAAATTAAACGCCGATGGAACCTGCAGAGCATGGGTTTAAGTTAGCTCACATGTGACTGCAGCTGAGACGGCGCTTCTGATTTCTGCAGCGTCTTAGAATGCGAGTCATACCGATCGATGATCTGCTTCATGCTTTCAGAAAAAAAAAATGGAGCAGAACAACAACAGATCAGACTACAACAGCATGAGGATTACATAATGTATCAGAGTGTACAGGGTATTCTGTCTCAGTAACCATATATAAGTTCTAGAAAAACCATATAAAGTAAAGCTGTGCCTCTGTAGGAAGATACGCTACAGGCCAAAGACCCGCTAGAAGGCTAGGCGCGCATCATATTGTTGTGTCACTATCGATATTTCATGCATGAGTCCGGGGCCAACTTACAGTATACCAAGAGAAGCCTCATGACGTAGACGTAATAGGTGTTAAAAGACATGAAGCAAATCGTCTTCTAATGTCAAAGATAAAACACCCGCTTAAATTTTATGCAAACTCACTATCAAGACGGTGGACTTCTAGTGTTTTTAAGAAGTAATGAACACTTATAGAATGCTAAAACACTAAGAGAACCTCACTATGAGGAATTTAATAGGAAATGTTTCTTCAAATCTTTGAATACCAAAACAATATGAGAATCCCACATCACTAGAAGAAATTTTAAATTCTAGTTGTGACTGTAAGAATCAAACGACACATACCTTTTCCTAAAAATATAATTTTAATAATTTGCCTTGAGAAATAAAAACATGCACTCTGTAAAAAAACTATCAAAAGAGACACTATGAAGAGAAGTCATATATAGGAGACAGCGAGTTGGTAATATACGTCTCCTATGTGAGGGTAATTGGAGACACGGGTTAGTAAAAATATGTCTCCAATGATTTATCATCGGAGACGCAAATTTAAAGACGCAAAAAAAAAATACGTTTCTATAGGAGTTAATCCGCGTCTCCAAAGAAACTTCCTAGCATAGTAATGTCCATGTAAACCTACAGCCCTTGTGTGTGACATTTTTTTTATAAGTAACATAAAACGTGTGTCCGACGATACACGTGCATGCAGTGATCTATCTCAGTTACGCGAAACAAAAAAGAATTGCCTTCATCTTCGCACCAGACCGCTCAGTCGCGGCTAGCAATTAATCTTAACCTTCCCGTCGGCTAATTTTCACTTCTCGAGCAAAATAGGGAACGGAACTCGATGCATAACCTCCCGAGGCGTAGGCCGATCTTTAGCCATCCTGATGAATCATGTCATATCAGGCAACTAGCATGCAGTGTCAGTGGTTCAAAATCACTGCGTGTGCCATATGCATGAAAAGACTAAATTATCTGGCCATGCATATTTGTGGAGGCACGATGCACTACTGGTAGCCCCTGTGGTTTTTTCTTAGGCTGTGTTCAAATTGGGGTAAAAAAATACTGTAACTGAAGAAAACTGTAGCACTCGCTGAGAAGCGTATTTTGTGAGGGAGGTGAATAGTGAAAAGTTGATAAATAGTAAAAAGTTGGAATGAATAGTGTTTTGTCAGGAATCTGAACATGGCCGGGCAATGTACCGTAAATCACACCCGTTATACTAAAAGTAGATGATGAGGATGGAGAAATGGATTTAGAGGTCTCCGTAAAATGAGAGCCAGCTTTAGTAGAGGTCCCGTTGGGGTGTTTTTTTTTCACCTCTAAATTTTAAGACACATGCATGTCAAGAGGGTTAGAAGTTGTTGTAACACAGCCGACCCTTATTTTATAACTATTTTTTACTTTACTATTTATAGCAGCATATTTATGCCTGCTAGCTAGTTGGGTTATATATGTGTTTTCTTTTTATTGAAACATTGCAAAAGACCAATTCATAAACACAAAGTCTTGATATCTGTCATGCTAATGACCCCTCCACTCCCTTTTTAACCAACACCCTTAATCTATCGTCCTAAAAACCATCTGTTTAACCAACACCCTCAAGCACTAGGATTTGAAAATCCAATAAACGGGCCAATGTTTTATCCACACTAAGGCACTGGATCCGGATTAAGTCGAGATTGTTTTTAACATATATTTAGACCTAAAATGATGGAAAAAGTGGCAACACACTGATACTCTTCAACATTAACTGCATTTCTATGTAATCCAGTTTTAACTCAATTGAAGATACATTAACTCGTCAAATTAAAGATGTTTATTTATAAAAAAAAATGAGTATGTAGAAGCCCACAATTAAATGGAAAAATTTAACTTTATTAGAAATTAAAAAGCAATTATATGTACCCTTTAAGCATATATCATGGAAATGAGGTATCATTTTATTTTCTGAATGAGGCTAGCTGCAAATGATTTCAATCATGAAAGTCACATGAACATTAATGAATTTCCTGGAAAGCCTGGAATACATGTGGATATAGCGCAGATTAGGTAGAAAGCATGCATTTTCTAGGTAGGATGTCCGAATTTCTCAAAAAAAAAAAAAGGGTAGGATGTCCGAAATCACAGGTTGAAGGTACGGTGAAGTCAAAAGAAATGTAAAAGTGCTAGAACAACACCAATAGAAGAAACTTGAAGTGGAGAGAAGATTTCTTTCATATCAGAACGAAGACCTATGACATGTACTTTTTTCTCAAAGAGAATCTGGTTTTACTGGTCACACGCACTGCCAAAAGAAAACCGTCCATCTCTGTCTAGTCTCTTCCACATTATTTCAAGTTTTAATATAAGAACATCGGTGGAGAAAATTCATTACCCCACTTAGTGTTTTGCATTTACTGCTAATTTATATCTATGAATGATTGTGTTTCATAACAAAAAAAATGGAACCTGTATGAGAAATAAGATATGAAATCACAGCATCAGGTCAACAGAACCTTTCATCAATCACTAATATTTTGGGTAGATTACAGATATAACCTAATTATCATTAGGCAGATGTACAAAAAAATACTGAAATACTTATTATCAACATCAAGAAAACTTGGATCTGCTGGGCAGCAACAAGATAGTGAATTAGCCTTGTACTGTGTATGAATGAACTGTGAACTCTTTTTTTGGCAATAAAGAGGTTTTCTAGCTAGAAGAGACGATGACCTACAATATAGGGAGCATATGAAAATCTCTAGGAAATTAAATGCGGGAAAAGGAGACCCCAAAAGACAATCGAATTATCAACCAGCAATGCTTCCTGTTGGGGAAGAAATGAGCAGTCAAACAATCAACTAGTATGCTGCTTCATCAGTGGAGAAAAACTTATTAGCTTGAACAAGCAAGGACTTTCTCCTTCGATTCAAGAAAACAAGAAGCAATAATTGCGTGCAAAGCTCCAAACAAAGTTCATAAGCTACATGTTATAAGGAGGCATGGATCAAAAGATTTAAGAACGACTTGTGAGAACTATAATACACTAAAGAAAATAGACCATCAAATATCAATCCACAATAAAAACGACATCCTTGCCGTACATAAAGAAAGCCAGCAGATACAGCTGGAAGACAAGGATCCCCCGATCTCAAGAAATAGGCATCACAGCAAGTTTCTAAGTCTGGAATTAATCGATTAATTAACTCAAACCGAAATTAAAGAAGAATTTAAACACGGAATCGAAACTAGGGCATTCAGTACCAAGTTGCAGGTCAATCAATCTAAAGCCCTAGACCAGCTGTCGGTGTATATATGTATGTAGAACGAAAAAGCCAAAAGAAAGTCAAGAGCTGCAATTAAGCGGATCCAAGTGGCAGATCGATCAGCAGAGACGATATATACCTGGAGCTGGCGAAGTGGAAGAGCTTGCCGGTGGCGGAGAAGACGACGAGCCCGACCTCGGCGTCGCAGAGGATGGAGAGCTCCTCGGCCTTCTTGAACAGCCCACGGCGCCGCTTCGAGAAGGTGACCTGCCTCGCCGCCAGGTTGTCGATCCTCCGTATCGCTATCCGCTCTCTCTTCCCCGCCATCGTCGTCGTCGTCGTCCCAGCGGCGGCGCTACTAATTAATTAGCTGCATCAGCCACCATGACGACACGGGGCACACAAGAAGCGCACATGTTTAATTTGACCGACCATGCTAGTAGCTTAATAAGAGGAAAAAAGAAAAAGGAAAGATCAAGCGGCAGCAGCAGCAGCAGCGGCGGCAGCTCGTCGAGGGAACCCTAGGGAGCCAGCTGCTGCAGCCTGCCGGCCGGCCGGCCGGGAAAGCACAGCAATCACTTACAGGTGCGGTAGATCTGCCGCCGTGCGTCGGTGAACAGTCCGGAGGATCTTTGTTCCTCTTTGCGCTACTATTTATGGAACAGGTGCATAAACTGACCAATGGCGTCGAGAGAGAGAGAGGAGGACCGACTGGAGGGAGATGAGGACGGCCGCGTTGGCTGGCGTAGCAGGAGCGCTAGCCACTGGAGAGCGCCGTACGGAGGAGCAGTAGCTTTTTATGGCAAAGGTCAGGTCATGGTGTGGCGCAGCAGCGCAGGCCGGTGGAGCCAGGTGTCTGCCACGAGGTGGTCAGGAGGAGCTTGCTCTGCCCCCCGCGCCATTGGTCCTCGCGTCAGCTCGCCCACTGATGCTGTTGCCTGCCGTGCTGGACGGCCTGCTGCCTTCAAAGGTCACCGTATCCGTTCCACTGTGTCGCTGCCACTGTACGTCTGCGTGCGTCTCTCGCTCTCGTCTCTCTTTTTCTTTTGGAGCGCTGGCCCGGCTGGTACGACTCGGCTCGAGCTCGGCCTCGGCATCTCTCCTTTTTTAACGCTCTTCCGACGATACTGTTTCGGGGTGTTTTTCTCGGGACTAGAGTGAAGAAGAAGGGCGCCCCCGCTGGACCGATGGGCATATGAGTGGCGCCATGTGCGGCGTGGACTGCATCCCCGCCTGGCTTGGCTTTCGGGCAGCAGGCCTAGCCGGCGAGGGAGGGAGGGAGGGCCCTCCGGTGTAATTTTTTTATTTTAATTCTTTTTAATATAATATCTTTAAAAAATCTGTCCCCAACTAAATTTCCAAGATCTGGCCTTTTAGTCGCGCCACAGCATTCAGCGCGACTGTCCGCTGGCATGTGGCGCGACTCAGGCGACACGCTGGCAAACCGTCGGACGGGCCAGCTGACGTGGTGAGACGGAGTCGCGCCGGCGCATGTGGCGCGACTGAGTCGCGCTAGACCGCATGGCGCTAGTCCCTTCCTTCTTCCTCCCTTCCCTTCCTCCTCCACACCGAGCTCGACCTCAAGCTCCCCCTTGGCGGCTGCACTCCTCTCCCTCTAGATCCACCTCATTCCTCTTCGAGGGGAAAACTGGGGAAATAGCTAATTGAAGGTACCTCTTCCAAGCTATGGTCTTAGATTTGATTGAAATTTATGATTTGTGGTGATTTTGACTAGTTAGGGTTAGTTAAGCTTTTGGTTGATTCCTTGATAATAGGTACGAATGTGGCATCATTAGCTGCTATGGATCGTGTATTTGACTGGTGTTTTTGCTTTTTTATCGTATGGAATGTGTTGCATGCTAGGATTTTGTTGTCGGGAAGTTAGAAGATATGAATGTATATATGGATGGGAGGAATTTAATTTTTGTATAATTAGTGGATTTGCATTGTGCTATTTAGAGAAGATTTGAATTGTAGCAATATAGATTTAGTATTATAAGTGGAGTAAAGATATGCATGTGTGGTTATACTTATAGTTTCATATATGAAGTAGGAAAATGGGATGGTAGCAAAGATATGTACTTATAGTTTCATATATGAAATAGGAAAATGGCGGCACATGGTAGGTACCCACTCCTTGAGAACTTTTATGATGATCAACACCGTGCCAAGATGCTCGAGGAGCGTACTGAGGTATTAACTGTTTCAGAAGTTGTATTTGAGCAAACTTGAATGTGCAAACTTCTATTATTTGATATTTGTGGCTTTTTTGTTGTGTGTTTTGTAGGTTTTGAAGCCTCTACGTCCACGCACTCATCACCCACTACAATGGGACGAGCGTTATGCTCCTTACATTCGCCGTGCTGGATTGCTCCCGCTGGCAAGGCTAATCCAAGGTGGCCTGCCATCTATGATTGACAGTGCTGCTCTTACTGCTTTGGTTGACCGATGGAGGCCGGAGACTCACACCTTCCACCTACCAGCTAGTGAGATGACAGTAACTCTTCAAGACTCCTCTATGATCCTTGAGTTACCTATCAATGGGCGAGTTATTTCGGGGACCATCACCCCTGCCGGATGGCGAGATAGAGTTGAGTTTTTAGTTGGGGTTCGTCCAGAAGAGCCACCTAAGGGGGTCAAGCTCCCCCATGGCGGCTGCACTCCTCCCCCTCTAGATCCTTGCTATTCTCCACGGATTCGAAGGAGTCCATGTTGGAAAATACTGAGAGTAGTGCCGGAATTAGAGCGTTTTATTTCACCAACTTTTAAAAAAACACTATTCATCTATTTTTTTCTATTCATCTCATCCCTCTCACTCATAGAACATTATCTATCTACCGTGTTTTGTTAGGACTGCGGTGTTTTTTCGGAGAATCTTTCCCAATCTGCGTTCAGTTCCCTCAACTCCCACCAAAAAATACTATTCATCCAACTTTTTTCTATTTATCCTATTACTCCCACTCACAGAACACGCTTCCCAGCACGACCTACATGTTTTTTTTACCAATCTAAACTCACCCTAAACACGCCCTTAGTTTTGTTTGAATTTTATGTGCGCTACTACGAGAGATGAACCTTGGTGTCCTTGTAAATGTAACTTTGTTGCTTGATGAGCCATAGTGACCATTTCAAAAATATGTACTTTTGGTTTTGCTACTTTCTTATGCTTTGATGTTAATAGCCGCACCATGGAATGTATCTTCATTTATATTGTTGAAAAAAATATATTTTTGTATATATCATTGACCGGAAAGGGGTGTCAGACTATATTACGGACGCCGATAATGTCAACGACTTGTATTTTTTTCAAGCAAAATATATCTTTATTAGCTCGAGTTTGCAGTGTTTTTACAATGGTACACACAAATACACATTTTTTTTAGCACCACACACAAATACGTACACATACACGTGCGCAATTTCTCTTTATTAGCTCGTTTGTCTTCAGCCGCGGCCCAAAGGCGACTCGGCGAGGGGAGACAGAGCTCAACCGCGCGTCCGCGTCGCTCCCGGTTTCTCCGTCGCGAAGCAACCTCCTCTCGAACGCGCAACGCTGCTTGCGGCGAGGTAATCAACCAGCCCCCCATCTTCCTCTCCTCGTCCGTGCCGGCACGCGTTCGCCCGCTCCGCTGTCTCACCCGCATCAACCAAACCTTCCAAACCTAGCTAGAGTCCCCACGCGGCCCACCCGCCCCTCCGCCGGATCCCCACCGGCCGCTCGTCTGCCCGCCGCCGCCGCCCTCCTCCTCCCTCGGTCCAGCGGACTGGGCCGGAGATCCGCCCGGGCGTGGATTGATTTGGTACGTGATCGATTCTCCCCCCGTGTTTTCTTAACAGCTGCGGGCTCGCGTGCTCCGTCCGTCCCTCCCTACGAATCCGATCCACCCATCCATCCATCGCGCGATTAGGTTCGGTTGCAGTGATTAAGGTTAATCCACGCAGGCGCCGGCGCATTTTGTTTTGCCAAAAAAGAATCACCTGAACCCCAGTGGCCCTTCATTAAGTCCACCGCTGCCGGCTGCCCCCAGGTGCTTATTTAGCTATCCCGGCTGGCTATTTCACTGGGTAGCTGCTGGCCAGTGCACTCTGTGATAACATGATAGTAGCAAGTTACCACGGCCACGCATGAGCCTGGAGTACATGCCCACTGTAGCATAGACAATTTTACGGTACAAGTGATAGGCCTACAGGGTACAGAGGAGATGTTTACATATGCTACTGCTAGCAATAGAAACCATCACACTTTTTTTTCATGATGAACAATCTTCAGCGTGGTATCGAATGAACTAATTGTGTTTTATGATACAACTGATTGTTATTACCCTGCGATCACTGAATGCCACTATTATGTTGTTTGCGTCAGAATCTATTTAGAAATTCACTTTGATGTTCACAAATTATTGGGGCTCAAGCATTTCAGATTGCACCACTGACCTGTTTAAATGTTAACATGTAACCTTCGCTCCATCGGTGCAGATTTCACTATACAATGAGCTGGAGAATTCCTCTCTTCGGGTATGTTGGTCTTATTGAAATAGTCATTATATGCTTTACAAGCTCTGGCTTCTTGCTTATCTGTCTAAATTATTTAGGTATGGCATGTTCCTTTATATATTTGGGTACCTGTTTATTCAGAACCTATTTCAAATAAATTGTCTGATCACAGTACTTTGGTCATTTTTAGTTTTTTTTTTCTTTTTCTGCACAACCCTACTGGCATCTAAGACACCATGAAATTTTGCGCTGTTTTACTCCAAAAATTCATTTGTTAACCAAAGAGAATTTACCTAATTGCAATATGTTCCCTTTCCTGTGGATGCATCCTATATTGTTATACTAAACGACTAAGGATAGCAAATATGAAATATATATTAAGAAGTTCTGAAAAATTTTCTTTTCTTGCTTACTGCCATTGACTCTACTAAATGTGCTTGTAGCAGCTCTCAACAGCAGCAAACAGAGCCAAATTTCCAGGACATCCCTACGCAATCATGGTACCCTCCTTCAGTAGTAAGCTCGTCTTCACGTCCATCCACACCAACCTCTTCTAGTGCTAGCCCACATCAAAGAGCTTCAGATCATCCACATCCATCCCGCGGGCAACCATCTCCTGCTGAGGCTGCAGGGATAATTGCACGTTTGAAGGACACGAGGTTAATACATTGCCTTATTTTTCTTTCATGATTTACTTCTATCTTTCTTTACATTCAAGTCTCATATCTTATATTTATTATGTGTTGTAATCGAATACTTTGTTACCCTTCGCCACAAATTATAGGTTCCTGGGGTTATTCCCAAACTGGTTGATTTAGTAAAAACTGTCTCCGGATCCGTACCATGTGACTGATCTAATACCTTAACTTTATTATAGTAGAGCATGGCCGTTCGATTTACACCGTTATATAACAGATTGGCACCACATATTTGATAGAACTGTGCAAGACAGTAAAATACTTTAATATGTTATACATTTTAAAGCAAGGCTGAATGACCAGAATCAGGTAGTCTGTAGGGTGATCAGAGGGGGAAAGTAGATATGACAATATGAACTTCTAAAAAGCATGGCAGTCGATGTAATTTGGAGAAGTAGTTGATGAGTACTGTAGAATTTTGTAAGGTCCGTTTATTCATGGTAGATTTGTTGTGCTCTGTTTCTGAGTTATATGTGCTGGAAACATGTTTATCATGTTTATTTGCACCATATTCAAATTTACTGATGCTTTACTTGAATGGAGTCTACCACCTTGTAATATCTTCTCTTCTTAATCAAGTCTTTTTGTGCAGTATTGAGGAGCTACAGAGGCTATTGAAAGACAAAGAAGCATACAATGCATTTTTTAATTCACTTGATCAGGTGAAAACCCAAAACAATGTAAGCTACTCTTTTTCTCATTACCCTTTTTGTTTACGGCATGTATCTCTAAGCTTACAGTACAATTGAAAGCTCACATGTTGTAGGTGCTCCTTTTTCTAATACATTATATTGTTTCCTCTGGTCTTTCATCCATGAGTTGGTGATTGTTCTGCAATATATATTGTGGCGTTGAATGCTGGTTTATCTGTATTAGATTGTTTCATCTCAATGCGTTATATCTGGCAGACCCTCATAGAAAATTCCTGAAAGCCTTGTGTGTTTCACTATTTCGTGACTTGGTGCAATTTCTTAATGTTCAGGTGCGTGATGAGCTTAGAAAGGAGACATTGCAACTTGCAAGTGAGTTACATTCTGTTTCTTTAAACATGACATTTCAATTGATTTCAAAGAAATAATGGTGTTTCAAAAGTTCCCTTACTAACTTCAAACAAGAATTGTGTAACTCATTATTGGTTTCTCTTTGTTGTTGTAAACTACAGGAGAAAATTTAGAAAAGGAGCAGCGGATTTTGGAGCTTAGGAATCAGGTGAAGCACTGTCAACTGCATCATATGAAGAAAGCTAGCAAGCACTGTAGTATTGCTATTCATTATTAAAGCAAAGCAGAAAGCACCAGGGATAACTTAAATTCGTTGTTAACATACAACAGCATGTGAAGCGTTCTACTAATATTGCTCTGATATGTTTTAAGTGATTCATTTCTTCGCTGACATTTCATTTGCATGTCTAATGTGTACAGTGCACGATAATAAGAACTTCCGAACTTGCTGCTGCTCAAGACAGGTTGACTGATTTGGAAAGGCAAAAGGATGATATTATGAGGTCCTATTCTCCTGCTGCGCTGCTGGACAAGCTCCAAAGTAAGTACTCTGAACAATAGCTTCTTCAGTTCCTGACTTACCAGTTGCATACTTGTGTCTTAGTTTGGTTATTTTTCTGATATTTTTTTACCAGATACAAATGCCACATTGTTTGTGCATATCTGATCATGCACAACATGATCATGATAGAGTTTTTTTTTAAAAAAACTAATCCATTTTTTGTTGATGTGATCAATTCGAAGGGCACCGTTGCCTCCCAGACCCAGTGGATATAGGGCAATACCAGTTATAAGAGAGAGAAAAAATGATTGCATGTGTTTGAATTTTTGTGAAATATCTGAACTCACCACATTGTTGTTTGCTCAGCATCAATGGCCAAGCTGGACGAGGAGTCAGAGGAGCTCCACCAGAAGTTCCTGGAGAAGGATATAGACCTGCCTACCTTTGTGCAGAAATACAAGAAGCTCCGCACTGCTTACCACAAGCAGGCGTTGCTCCATCTCGCTGGGCAGACATCTCTCCGCTGATATCCCTGGGCTGTCCTGCTGGACGGTCGGTCGGTTGGAGGCCAACTCTGTTGTATGCTCACTTCACTCGATTCTTGTTACGCTCTGTTTGGCCCTGTTTTCTGAGTGCAGCTTATTGTAGGGCCGTTTGACCAAACATCAAACTGAGATTGCATCTTTTGCATGTATAGTTCTGCCGAGTGAACAAGTTGGGTTGACGTGCGGTGAACAAACTGTCAAACCCGTTGCCTAAAACCTCTTTTATAAAGCTTTCTCGTGCCTTGTGGGCACATGACACCATGTCTTGATTTCTCTTGCTACTGGAAGTAGAGTAGGGTTCCTCCAAAAACATTCCATGCGCGACAAGAGAATCAAATCTACCAGTTCCGTGGGTTTGAAAAATCAGGCTGCTGTATATTTTGTTTACTTACACGCGCGTATGGCCACGCACGTGCACAAGACGCTAAGGATAAAATCACACATGTCGCTGACACCACGAATCTCCTGGAAATAATTTTGATCTGCGAATGCGAGAGCCGAGAGCCATACTCTACTGACACTCCAGGTAAGCGCCCCGAGAAGATTCCCAGATGTGCATCTAGATTGCCAAACTGAATGGCCTCTTCGGGAGCAAATTCATGGCGCAACTGAACGCCTGCCCTGAACTCCTTCCTTCCCTTGAGAACAACTCGTCCGTGGTCGCACCCTTTTGTTCGCTCGCTAGCTGAACAAGAATAGTACTGTAATCTTTAGCTCACGAGCCCTCTGCGCGCGGCGACGGCTGCCGTCGACAGAGTTGCTGTCGATTCACGCCCGCGAGACACTGAGGTTGGCGAGGCTTGTCGGCATCGCTGCGGACCCGCAGACCCGTGACCTCTGGTGGCGCCATTGGATGCGGTGCAGAATTCCACGGAGGAATCGTAATCGTATTTGTTTTTTACAAGGGAAGGAAGAACAGGTGGATGATTTGGCCTCATGCTCCGGCCGACACTCGCCGGGGGTTGCTCAGGCGCTCGTCGATCATCTCGTTCGCTTCCTAGAGCTCGGTATAGTGTTATAGTGCTCCATACATGGAGATACGTTTTGTCCGTAGCCATGGAACTAGTGTTACTGCTCGTGCCGTGGACAGGTGATGCCGTGATGCTCCCCCGCATTTCTGGCGCAGTGTTGTTGACCAATGACCAACATTTCGTGTGTCAAATACTAGACGGTCAGACGAACTCTGGTGTTTGTCCACGTTGTCAGGTTCTCGAGGGGATGCTCTGAGAGAAGGGTTTAAGAAAAAGTCGTCGAGAATCTGGAATCAAAGGTGACAAGAGACGTTTTAGACAGGTTCGAGCCGCAATATGCGTAATACCCTACGTCTTGTATGGCGTATCTTGTATTGATCTGGTGTTTTGAGGGGTCCCTATCTCCCCTTATATATGTCGGAGGACAGGGTTATATGAAAACCGTATAGGAACAGGAGACTTTTACAAGCTAATCTCTAATTTCCTAATACAGTCTATCCTAACCGACTAGGACTAATCTTTGTCTTGTGCGTCAAGTCTTGTACTTGGGCCGACCCATATGACACTCTATCATGGTTGTTTAGTCCATTAGGACTCTGCACTGTCACATCTAGTAGATGGGAAAATTAAAACAACCTTTGGGCGTACGAAATATAAAATGGAGGCAAAAAAAAAAACCCGACAAAAACAGGCCACAGGCAGACCCGCGAGCTACTAGTACGTGCGGCGTGTGGCCGCATCGCCCGCGGCCAGCTGGAGATGCCGCTCGTGAAGTGGAAGCCAACAAAAGCGCATCACCTTGCACTGTTGATCCATGCAGGGTTGAGATCAGGCGGGGCGCACCGTGGATGCAATGCTTCATCCACTCCAAGCTTCCAGCAGACAAGTGGATGCAAGCTACTTTGCTAATCTTTTTGGCCGTGTTTAGTTGAGGGTGGAAAAAAGTATTTTTTTTTAATACGTGTTATGTGAGGGAGATGAATAGGAAAGGTAAAAAAAGAATTTTTGAAGATGCGTGTTCTGTGAGGGGGATGAATAGGAAGCGCCCTCTTGGAATCGAGGGTACATGTGTATGTGGTGCGTGGATGGATTCAGCCTGTAATTGGTAAATCCTAGACGCAAAGCACCTAGAAATGGTAAGCTAAAAAAAAGCACCTAAAAATGGCGAAGCTGAGATCTGCTCCATCTCCTCGTCTGTACACACACGATAACACGATGCGCATGCGGCGCTGGTTATCATTTGCCATCTTTGTATCATACTCCATGTAGCATTGCGAAGGTGGCCGTATGCCGACCGATCGGCGACTCGTGCCTGTCTGTGGTCCTTGATCGCTCACATGTGCCGCCCACCTCACCTCCGGGCCGTATACCGGCAATCCGGGCGGCGAATGCACGCGATGGATAAGGCTATACGTGTTCGTCGATTAACCTCTGCTACCGTCTTGCAATTGCGAGGCTGCAAAGAGAATTGTGAATTGTGATGGAGTATAGTAACTACACGTGACGTGAGACGAGAGTGGACAAGATGTGATGATCTTTGTCCTTGTTGACCCGTGAAGAAGCTGTCTCGCCCCGGTAGTCAGACTATTTTCAGGTACCGATTTTACATCTCCACAAGTACAGCTCACTGGCGTACTACTAGTAGCTTTGGATTCCAGTCCAGGTCACCATACTTTTTGCCATTGGACATGTCCACTTGTATTCACCGATCACCAGTCCAAAAGTACGAGTGGGGAAACAAGCAACAGTAATACTACTGGTTAATAAAAGGAGCTAGCTAAAACAAGCAAAGTCCTGTCTAAAAACCCTATATAAACCCACACACTCCGCCTCACTCACCCACACCCACCGCCACTCCCCATCCAGCTCGCTCGCTCGCTCACCATGGCGTCCACCACCACCATCCTTATCCTCCTCCTCCTCGCCGCCGCCACCGTCGCCTCGGCCTCCGACCTGCCCGTGTACCACAACGTGCACCCACCATCCCCATCCCCGCTCGAGTCCATCCTCTCCCTCGCGCGCGCCGACGACGCGCGCCTCCTCTTCCTCTCCTCCAAGGCCTCCTCCTCCTCCTCCCCCGGCGCCGTCACCTCCGCCCCCGTCGCCTCCGGCCAGGCCCCGCCGTCGTACGTCGTCCGCGCCGGGCTCGGCACCCCTGTCCAGCAAGCCCTCCTCGCCCTCGACACCAGCGCCGACGCCACCTGGGCCCACTGCGCCCCCTGCGACACCTGCCCCACCGGCAGCCGCTTCATCCCTGCCTCCTCCTCCTCCTACGCCTCCCTCCCCTGCGCCTCCGAATGGTGCCCTCTCTTCCAAGGCCAGCCATGCCCGTCCAACCTCGGGACCAACGAAGCCATGCCGGCCTGCGCCTTCTCCAAGCCCTTCGCCGACGCATCCTTCCAGGCTTCGCTGGGCACCGACACGCTTCGTCTGGGAAGGGACGCCATCCCCAACTACGCGTTCGGCTGCGTCGGCGCGGTGACCGGGCCCACCACGAACCTCCCCAAGCAAGGTCTCCTCGGCCTCGGCCGTGGTCCCATGTCGCTGCTGTCACAGACGGGGAGCAGGTACAATGGCGTCTTCTCCTACTGCTTGCCAAGCTACAAGTCCTACTACTTCTCCGGCTCCCTCCGGCTGGGCGCCGCCGGGCAGCCTCGGAACGTCCGGTACACGCCGCTGCTGAGCAACCCGCACCGTCCGTCGCTGTACTACGTGAACGTGACGGGGCTGAGCGTGGGGAGAGCGTGGGTGAAGGTGCCCGCGGGTTCGTTCGGGTTCGACACGACCACCGGCGCGGGGACGGTGATCGACTCCGGCACGGTGATCACGAGGTGGACGGCGCCCGTGTACGCGGCGCTGCGCGAGGAGTTCCGGCGACAGGTGGCGGCGCCCAGCGGGTACACGTCGCTGGGCGCGTTCGACACGTGCTTCAACACCGACGAGGTGGCGGCGGGCGGCGCGCCGGCGGTGACGCTGCACATGGATGGAGGGGTGGATTTGACGCTGCCGATGGAGAACACGCTGATCCACAGCAGCGCCACGCCGCTGGCGTGCCTGGCGATGGCCGAGGCGCCGCAGAACGTTAACTCCGTTGTTAATGTGGTCGCCAACCTGCAGCAGCAGAACGTCCGGGTCGTCGTCGACGTCGCCGCGTCGCGCGTCGGCTTCGCCAGGGAGCCCTGCAACTGAGAGGAGGAGCCTCACGTCCGTCCGGTTCGTAGCCGGGACTGTGTGTTTTTCTTCCAGTGTTGTGTCGTCGTGCAATAAGGCCATAAGGGGCGGGGCGTGAGACGAAAAAAATTGGTTCGTCACGGGTAGCTAGTTCATGTAACATTACTCTGCTAGAGTGTGTAATGCTTTATTTACTTTTCTTTTTTTATTGTTATGTATGGCCGAGATTGGTTTGCCAAAATTCGATGGAGGACGTGTACGTCGATGACCGTGTCACGAGCGTGTACACTGTACGCCGGTACAAAAGATGGTTCATCACGGAGCGATTCACGAGCTGTCACTTGACCGTATCTGGACGTGTGTCATTCCGGCCCAGGCCGACACCACCTGGCTCGCCGGTTTACAGAACTTGGCATGCATTCCGTGTGATTTTTTTTTCACGTGGAACGAGTGAAAACCCTGGTTTATACCTGCGGCATGGTAGGACAGCCCCCTCATCGGAGTCATCACGGGCTCACGGCACGGCGACACGGCCGTCGTCCCCAGCAGTAGAGGATGCTGGCCGTAGGCTGCTGTCACTCTTCAGTCTCAGCTCTGAAGCCCTGAGCGCCTTCCAGAATTCCATTGCCGACTGGCCCCAGGCCGCGCCGTGGTGCCTTTTGCAGTAAAAATATCTCTCTGCTCTCAACAAATTTCGCATCCCAGACTTGAGGGGAAATCATCACGTAAAAAACGTGCAAGTGATACGAGGAGTAATAATCCTACAGCCGGTGGATGAAACGTAAGTAAGGTTCAGGCACACGCATCAGCAGAAAACTCGCCCTCAAATAGTTATCAAGAGCAACAATATAGATGCTTGAACATGTTTAGGCCTAATTTACAGGATCAATCTGTCCCAGAGCAATGCGTACACTTGCGTACCCCACACGAGACACCCAAATTATTTGTCACAAAGAAGACGGTAAATACTCCATATTAATGTGGTACAGCAATGTGACTTGATATAAGTAGGTCAACGAAGGAAACACCATTGTGCAAGCCACTGGAATAACTGACTAGTCACTTCATAGTCCTGGGACATTTTGATCTTCATTGAACATTACACCAGCTGAAAAACAGATCAGTTTTCCCTAGTGCTGTTCTTGATCCATTCCAGGTACTTGGTGTTACCACCGGTTATGGGCAGAGCAATAACTTCAGGAACACTGCATGGGCGAGAACTTAGTGAGCAAGAGCAATGTTGCACACAGGTGCAGTCAAGGCATCCACACTAGGATCAAGAAACACAAAATCAGCAAACCAAATGGAACTTACTCATATTCATGGTTGGCTTTGACATGCTCAGTCAAGGCATCAAGAAGTGATTCCCTGGTCTTTATGATGAGCAATTCTTCAGCGTCAGATTGCACCTAAAAGAGGGCAGAGAATATCGGCCCACTTTAGAAACTTCAGGACAACAGAAAAGTAAACCTGAAGATCGACTAATCTATCTACTATAGATGCAATTCTTAGCACCATACCTTTCCCTCCCACCAGTAAACCGATTCAATGCCTGAAAGGATAAGTATGGCTTCAGTGTGATGAATAGCAAGGAACATATTATATGCAATTATACTGATAATTCTTGTTTATGGGCAAGAGGCCTTGTGGTTTTTTTGTCTCAAAATTACAGACTATCCCCCTGTTCGTTTCGCTGGGCTGGTGGCTGGGCTGGTAGCCTACTGGCTGGAGGCAACTCGAGGTCCCACACATCAGTCTCACTCTCTGGCACTTTCCAGCCCCAGCCCCAGCCAGTTTTGGCCATCCGAACAGGCCCTATGATTTCAGTTTAAGGCTGCCTAGGTTGAGTGAATGTAAGGTAATATTTATCACGTGGGTCCAACTAAATCATTTCAGTAAGCTCTGCCACAGTTACTTCTTACAGTCGAGCTGATAATTCAATTATTTCAAGCTCATATCGTTATACAGATGTATGCAGCCTTACTTCACCTGGTGCAACATAACAGAGAAACCTACAAACCATTTGAGAAGTGGAACTATCTGTTGTTCAACATTGAGCAGCATATTTTGTGGGAAAATCTACAGAGGCCAAGATTCCAAGGTTCTCCTTGCCCATCAGAAACTATACCATTAGTAAACTATATCCTTGCACCTCCGAATACAAGTCGACCTACCCAGTGCTGTATCATTATTTAAACAGAACACAATCTTCATATGTAGGAAAAATAAATAATTGAAATGAGAAGTCACATTTTCGCATGCGCTGCATTCATAATGTCAACACATGGACAAAAAAAAATATAAGCGAGGAGAAAATCAAATTCGAACCAGGTACTATATTGACACAGGCAGCAAGCTTCTCGCTGATGATGCTCTGTGACAGCTTCTTGCCTGCAGTAGATGTCAGACACAGTTCTTTAAGACTTCATGAGCAAAAACCAGGAAGGATACACACAAAAATGGGCAACGATAATAACACTAAAAGATCAAACATTAAAAGAAAAAAAAACTAATCAAGCGAACAAAGATAGAATGTTCACAAGTCAATACATACTAATCTGACCCTTTCAATTGAGACAACTGGTCAGGTTGATTAGAGAGCCCTTAAAGTGGTAAAAGAATAGTCAGCACCATAGAAAAAGAGGTACCAGCAACCTGCTTCCCTGTTTGGAACAGTCACGTACACAACAATGGAGGGCACGGTGGTAGAAGCCGACTCCATTCGAGCGGCGCTGAGACCTCTTGCTCTGCAAATTTTTACATAGCTGAAATTTCTTAACCTTGGTATCACAATATGAGCAAGGAGATACAAAGACAGACATAAGACCCAACATTTATACCCTCCAAGGTTTGTGTGCTTAACTCATCATGCAACACTGAAAAATTGGATCGGATTTTTCTGTTCTTTTTTCTGCAGTACCTGAACGTGGACAATTCACTAGTCCAATTGTAGCAGCGTGAGTTGTAAACAGGCACCATGCCAACGTAATAGTGCGATGGTACTCCATATGATCTTACCAATCCTCACAATCGCGATATAGATACTCCTATAAGTATGTGATTCTCAAACTAAATGCACCCTAACGACTCTGCACAGGCAAATGTGAGCCGGATAAGCCAAAAAACTGACCCAACTAGCCCGTTAACTGCGCCACCACAATATTATGCAAATCGATGGGCTTGCGAGTGCCTTCCTCGCACCAGTTAAACGAGCTCTAGTAGGAGGGAGGGGGGGAGTTACCCTAGGAAGGGGAGGCGACACTGGGAGAAGGAGCACCCCGTCCTGCAAGCGACGGCGGCGCTGGCAGCACCGATGCTGAAGAACAGGAGCGCTCCCGCGAGTGGCGCGCGGCGCCCGTAGATCAGCGCACGCTGCGCTCCGGCTGGAGTGGCTGCGGTGGCGGCGGAGGGTAGGGAGAAAACCCGGAACGGCGAGGGGAGTGGCATCTCCGGTAGCTTCGGTAGCCGTTTATGTACTCGTCGCCGGAAAAGCGCATCCCCTTCTTCTCCTTGCCTCGGTCTCTCACGAACCTTCCCCCGCTACTGGGCCACTCTTGGGCTCTAGTGGACCACTCTGGGCTTGATGCAACCTCATTCGGCCTTTCTCATTGCATTGGGCCATAACACCACAGCCCACATCCCGCCGGTCTTCTACTCTTTCTTAACCCCTTCTCTCTACCAAGGACGGAACGGAAGCACCGAGCCCCAAACCCTACACGAGCGGCACAGCCTCCACCTCCAGCGCCGACACTTCGAGTTCTGCTTCGGGCCTTCCCGCGTCTCCGGCCATGGCTGAACCCGAGGTGGAGGTAGCAGCCGACGCCACAGCAGCGATGGAAACCGAGGCGCCGGCAGTTGCTGGTCAGAAGAGGGAGCGGGAAGAAGGGGGTGATCCCGCCGCTGAGGGCGGCGAGGCGGCGGCGGCGGCGGCGGCGGCGGCGGAGGAGGGTGAAGCTGCAGCGGCTAAGAAGCCGAGGGTTGAGGGAGATTCCAAGGAGGAAAAGGAGGGGGAGACGAAGGAGGAAAAGGAGGCCGATGGCAAGCCCGTCAAGCTTGGGCCGAAAGATTTCGCCTCGGGCGTCGAGATGTTCGACTACTTCTTCGCCCTGCTCCACTCGTGGGCGCCGCAGCTTGACTTCAATAAGGTGATTGGTTCTCTCTCGAAGCCTCGAGATGATCTCTTTGTGCTAAAGATTGTTCATGTATGTTGATTTGCTGTGCGTGAAGTGGTCTAATATGGCCTGATGAATTGTAGCCTTGTTGCAGTAGTGAAAAGGTAATAGTAGTCTAGTAGTAGGTAGATTTCATATATGTTCCGGGTGTGCATTTAGCTATTTACTTGTTTGCTCCTCGTTTGGAAATTATTTGGCTTGTTAAATCTATTGTTAAGGCTGCGATTTCGCAATCATTTAGTGTGTACTAACAGGTTCGAAGTTAGAGCTTTTATTGTGCTATGTGCCATCCAGCTCCTTTGTTTTGATCTCTCGGAGCTGTGGGCAGAGGCTGAAAAAAAATTATCTTTAGTATATTATTATGCATATCGTGATGGAGCGTGCTGTTCTATAGTTCCATTATTGCTGAGGAAGTCATAAGACATTTTCGCTTGCTTGGATTAAACATGGCTGGTGTTTTCTTAGCTTTGTTTTTAGTTTTCTGTTACTGGTATGATTTTTAGATAAAGTTTGGGATTAAACTTGTGTCCCCGACATATAACTTATTTGGTGTGATTTGTTGGGAATGCATGTGAGTACCCATATTGTGTTTGATTAACTTGGATGGCTTGCATTGCTTTCAATTGCATATTAGATTTTTCCCCCCTTGTCTACAGCATTAACATTTTTATAATTCGTTGGTGTTTGACATCACTATCATAGCCATACAAAACATGAGCTGATGTACTTTGTTCGACTTGCTTTGTGGTGCTTCAGTTTCGATCTGGATTTCCAAATGTTTTTCTGGTTTTTTGAGTAAGGACTTTTCTGATGTTAGCTTGGAGCTATTCTCAAAGTTAGAAATCTCTGCCCTAGCATGGTTGCTAACTTATTGCTTCAAGTTTCAGTGCATATGTGAGACTTAGGAGGGATAAAGGTTCTTCCCTAACAGAACTCCAGTCGATGATCTTGCACGATTGTGGTACTTTGGATCTTATATATTCAGTTGAAGGTCTTGCGCCATTGGGATACTTTGGATCTCATATCTTCAGTGTGTCATAATTCATAAATGGAAAGCATTAGAGTAATATTTACCTTTCTGGTGTTGGTGAAACTTTGTTTACAAACTCACATTTTATCATATTTGCCCTTTTTTCTATTTAATGTCTGAGTTGTGATTTTTGCCTCATTCACCACATTTTGCATTTTTTGCATTATAATTTGCACTTTATGATGGTGTGTTTGCATTAGTTTTGTGTATGTGAGACCTAAAAGAAAACTGCAGCCGTGGTCTGGTTGCACTGAAAGTCAAGTGGATGACTTTCATAATTTGAAGATGCTTGGTTGTGCAACCGGGATGCTTGATGCGATAGGTCAAACAAATTAGTACAACTGCAGTTTAGTTTTCCTGAATATGCATATATGACTCACATGACAGAAACATCTGTTAATTGGCTGTTGTGCTTTTGGGAATGAATACTAGGTACATAATGGCCACCAGATTTCTTGGCCAAATATATTTTCATTGTTCTTTGAAGTTTCCCTAGATAAAGTCATTGCCACCATGAACATATGCTCTCTGGCACATGGATTTCTTATTTGCATATCAACTTTTGCAGTATGAACAAATGGTGCTGGAGGACTTGCTGAAGAAAGGACATGCTGAGCCTGAAAAGAAGATTGGACCAGGCATCGAGGCATTTGAGATCCGCAACCACCCTGTGTGGCAAAGCCGCTGCTTCTTTGTCCGCAGGGTTGATGGATCTGCGGATGATTTCAGCTTCCGCAAATGCGTGGATAACATACTGCCTCTCCCTGAGGACATGAAGATCGGCAACGGCAAGAAGTCTGGTGGCCACCACAAGGGTGGTGGCTTGGGCCGGGGAGGAGGGCGCGGTGGAGGGGGCCGTGGTGGCTGGCGTGGTGGGCGTGGCCGGGGCAGGAGAGGCGGCTAGGAAGTTAACCGGAGCCCTGCAATTTTGCCCGGTTAATGCTGGGGTGGGTGGTCGTGAAAACGAAGGGCATATGTGTTGTTTTTATGTTGGCTTGTTTGCCCCTGTCCTAGAGACCGATGGTGCCCGCTTCTGAAACTTGGAACTCGGAGATGATCCACGGCGAATACTTGCGCCTTGCTGTTCAACTGTGTTCCATCCGTTCTGATTTGGTTCAGTCATTTGCATTGCGTTTGCACTCACATATGCCATGAACTGGGGCCAAGGTAAAAACACGTTGGTAGCTCGGTGTACTTGCTAGTCTCAGAAACTCAAAAGGGGTAGCGGACAAGTCGGTTGGTCTTGTCGAGTCACACGATTCCGCAGACGCTGTGCGGCCGGCGAGTACTGGAAGTGGAACGCGTCCCTGGCCATCGCCTTATGTACGTCTACGCACACGTATTTTTTTTGTCACGTGTGAACGTGGCCTGAAACCAAGCTCAGCTGTTGCTCCCGGTTTCTCTGCAGTGCAGTCTTACTGACTAGTTGACTCATTAACTTGTGGGTTGTCCTACATGGCGCATGTTTTTTTCTGTCACCTGTGAACGTGGCCGGAAACCGAGCCCAGCTGTTGCTCCCGGTTTCTCTGCCTTTTCGAACGAGGCCGGAAACCAAGGCCGTGTTTAGTTGATGAAGGGAAAAGATCTTTTGTTTCTGGGATGCGTGTTATGTGAGGGGGATGAATAGGAAAGGTGAAAAAGGAATTTTTAGGGATGCGTGTTCTGTGAGGGGAATGAATAGTAAGTGCAAAAGATCTTTTGCATCTAAACACAACCCAAGCCCAGGAGTTTCATCCTCCGCGCGTGGCTGAGCACCAGACCGGAATATTTGGCATCCAGATGTGTCTGCCGTTGGTCTTTACGGTGACGGTTTGCGCAGGAATAATGCGATGAGGGGGCTGGGCATCGGTACCGTCAGAGACCAAAGTCGAGAGGCCACACCACCTCTGGTGTCTGGAAAGGGAAGGGGAGGAAAAGGGACAGATGCTTTTGCCACTTGCGGTGTAATCCAATAATCCATCCACTATCCTGTCACGCTACCCGCACTTGCGCTACTGCTCGTTGCGTTGCGTGCTTGGACGCTTGCTCGTCATCAGCCACCGCGGCCCACCGCGCGCTAGGCTTTTTGCAATGCCGCGATCCGCACTGCCGTGGCCTTTCGAAAGCACTGTGAGCTCATCCTCATCGATGTTTTCCAAAGGATACCAGTCAGAACCGGTACTATCTTCACCTCCTGAAACTTTTAACCTGACCTGATTGGCGTCGTCATCGCAAGCGTAGCACGTGCGTAAATAACACAAGCTGCAGGGCACCCTCAAACCGGGGTGCTCCCTTTCACCGTTTCGTGGCTCCATCGGCTGCCACTCGCGGTCCGCAGAAACCACCAACTTTTGGGGAAAGGGGGATCAAGATCATAGATCAATCACACGACACGGCTACAACAAAAGCGATGGATCCGATCGAGCTGGGGATATGCCACAGACACCCATGCGGCGTCGTGGATCCGACGTCGCTGCCGCCACGCGGCGATGTTGCGGGCTGGCCATGGACGCAAGTACGCAACGGCCCTGGTGGATGCGGCGCGGATAAGATGCGACTCGCCTGCCTTCTGTTTGGTCTTTTCCACCGTCGAGGCCACCGTACTGCGACTCCCCGCCCGTAGTCCGTAGCTGCGGTCTCTGGCGCGTGACGAGGATGTTCCGTAAGTGCAAATAGCTTTCACCGGCCGCGTCGCGGGGCGGGTAGGTAATGTCAGGTTGTTATTAACCTCCGGTGGTTAAGAAGCGCAAGATAAACAACGCACAGACACGTACCTTAAAACCGTGGTCCACAGTAAGGAAGGACTTTGTTTAGGCCATGTTCAGATTCCCAACTATTCACTATTCATTCCAACTTTTCACTATTCATTCCAACTTTTCACTATTCCCTCCTCACAAAACACGTTTCCCAGCGAATGCTACAGTGTTTTTCTTATGCTACAGTGTTTTTTCCTACAATCTGAACACACCCTTACTCAGATTTACCGAACAAGGGTTTGCTGGTTTGATGCCGACGACTGCGATAACCCAATCATAGTGAGCCATCCACTAGCTGATGTCATGGTCAGTCCATCACTACATCTGGCAATATTTAAAAGATGCAGATGTGTGTACAGGTATTGATCGGATGCAATTTCAGCATGTTTAGATGGTAGAAAAAAACACTGTAGCATAAGAAAAACACTATAACATTCGCTGGGAAACATGTTTTGTGAGGGAGAAATAGTGAAAAGTTAGAATAAAGGAAGTACTTAAGATCATCGTCTCATGGATTCATAACCTTTTTATACGTAAGATATTGAACTAAGAATCTGCGTACAACAAAAATATTTAAATAGATTTTATACGTTTACATTTGTTTTTTCTCACACGTGGAGTGATTTTCACTTTAGCACTAATACAAATTTGGCACGTCTATAGTTCTCGCGGTACGGGTGGAGTATATCTGTAAGCTTTCGGCTATATCTGAATGTTTTTGTCCACATCGTCAAGCTTATTACAATATACTTTTGATTCGCCCATGAAATGAGTATTTATGTCGGTTTTAATATCACAACATCTTTTTTTTTCTACTCTAAACTTCTCTCACGCATAGGTACTCCTGTAATATTGTATTTGAAACAAAACAACTCTGGCAGGAAAATACAGAAGGGAAACCCAGCCAAAAAAAAAAGAGAAAAAAGAAGAAATTTCATACGATTTCTGCGCCCTCTCCTTCGGCGTCTTCGCTACTCTCCACCAGCGAGCCCCGATACGACCAGCCTCCTCCCGCCGGCGCCGCCGCGAACCGCGGGCCATGTACAAGCTCGGCGGCCGTGGCGGTGGGCGCGGCGGCGGCAGTGGCGCGTCAAAGCGCCCGCCGGCCCCCCACGGCCGCGGCCGGGGCGGCTCCTCCTCCATCGGCGGGATGGGCGCGCCTCCCCGCGGTCGCGCTGCCGCCGCCGCCGCGCAGCCGGCCGGGCGTGACGAGTCCTTCCGCCTGGAGTCCAGCGGGCCGCCCGCCTTCGCTGCTATAATACGGCTGACCCCCGACCTCGTCGACGAGATCCGGCGGGCGGAGGAGGCCGGTGGCGGCGCCCGCATCAAATTCAACCCTAATATGTATAACTCGTCGGAGAACGTGAGCACCCTCTGTCGTTTAGTTCTCTTTCCATGAGTCCCATGTTTTAACCTAATAAATTTGGACAGTTTTTCCACTAACAGTACATCCTAAATACGTTTTCCTTTTAGCTGTACTTTTACTGGGTTTGAGTTAGTATTTTCTGTAATTACATTCCGATTAATCAAATTTATTTACTGCATGCTACGCAAGTGATAGTTTGGATTGTTAAGTATCTTTTTAGGATTAACAATTTTGTCTTCATGTTGTGTGTTGGTCTTTGGGTTGCCGTGGTTCATATAGGGCACTGAGCTTGCATTGTTCATTGGACCCTTTCAGTGTACCATTTTGACACTTGTTTAGAATTTGTACGAAACATGCCGGCATATAGTTGCTGTATCTTCTGAGATCTGATTGTTACTCTTTATTTAGTTTGATTTGTTGGGCACAATGATGTATTGCATCATCATTGGTGGTTTTTTACTGTTTTATCACGAATAAGCTTAGTGGTGTTTCCTAGGAACCTAGAGTTTTTCCATGTCATATGGGCTATGACCCTGGACTCAGAATGTTACTTTTGGATGACTTTGGATTTTTATCTGTTAAGGTCCTGCTTGAATGCAAGATATTTTTGGAGTACAAAAAAAAAGGTTTTATAAAATACTTTGTTTTTGGAAAGCCATGAGGTGTTTGGAACAAACGTTAGTTTTTTGAAAGCCATGGCACTGTTAAAAACTGTAGTCTTTTTGGAGTTATAGAAACTTTACTTTAGGCGTCTTCGGGTTTAGCACATCTTCGGGTTTTGAAAGAACAGTTTCTTAATACCACGGCTTGTCAAAACTCTGGCATACAAACAAGCCCTAAGTGTTGCTCAAAATCTTCCCAAAATGGTGATTTATACTAAACAATAAGTCATAATTGAATTTCAATTAGCCTGTTGTTTTGGAGCAGGAGCTGAAATCTTAGTTTCTAAGGAATAGCCTCCCATCTGGTTTCCATAGACTGGATGGGCCTCTCCTCTTCCAGGCATATATATTTTTATTTTCCTTTTTTGTTTGTTTTATAATGAAATGTCTATCTTTAATATCTATGGAATTACCACCAAACATGCTGCCACTGTTGATACAAAAGAAAATATGCCTATTCATTTCGTATTGCACTTCCAGCCCACACAAAAATTGTGGAGATTGGTGGGAAATGTCTTCGTTCCCTAAGGTGAAGTATGCTTTGACAAAATTCAAGGTTATAATGGTCCATCTTAGATTTTCCTACTAGGTCTAATTGGTATACCAAGACAAATTTGTTCTACATGAAAATTACTCTTGTATGTTTAGTTGATTCTGTACAATTTACGATCGTTTCATGCGAGTGCTCAAATATCTTTTCCTGCACCAGGTTATAGATGTTAATGGTAAAGAATTCAAATTTACGTGGGCATCTGAACGAGGCGAATTGTGTGATATTTATGAAGAACGTCAGAGTGGAGAGGATGGAAACGGGTTGCTTCTAGAGTGTGGCTCTGCTTGGCGCAAGGTGAATGTGCAACGCATTTTGGATGAGTCAGCAAAGAACCTTGTCAAAATGCGTTCTGAGGAGGCTGAACGTCTCTCGAAATCTCGAAAGTTTGTCTGCTTTCCCCATTCCATAACCCTCTTGGTCTCTATTGATTTATGACAATCCTAATATGTAGATTTTTTTTTGTAAAATCTCTGTTTTACGATATGATCAAATTTGCTTATGTATCCTTGTAACATTTCTGGCTGTAGATCAATTGTGCTGGACCCAGCTAATCCATCTGTCAAGAGTCAGGCCAAGTCAATGGCTGCTGCAGCTGTAGAAGGTCTGTTCTTTGAACCATGAATCATGTTTTCTGTCTTAACAGTATATTACGAGTTTATTTTCTCTACTTTGATTTTGCATTCATAATAGAAAATGTGTATTGTCGCATGGTTATTCTAAGCAAATTCAATGTATGCTAATTTCCTTGTATTACCAGGCAGTATGCGGAGGATGCCCTGGAAGAAGAATGAATTTTTTAAAAAGAATAAAGGTTGAATCATGTTATTCATATTACTGTTTTTCAATTTGTTTATTTAAAATTAGTTATGATTGTTGTTCCTTGCCTGCTCCAGCTGCTGCTATTGCACCGACCAAATCAGTTTCCAAAGTGAAGTTATCTAACAATATTCCCAAAGGAAATTTCTCAACTTCACCTGCACCTTCTCCTGAACAACCTGGAGCGAATATTCCTTCATTTCCTGTTGTATCGGATGCAAATAATGAAGTCATAACACCTTTTGATTTGAATAAGGAGGAAAACAGTAAAACTGAGAAAGCAACACCAAATAAGATGTCTAAAGGAATAAATCGCCGAGCAAGTGCTCATTCTGCAAGTGTTGATGATAATACAAATGAAGTGCGGAGCCTCTTGATATCTGTACTCTCAGAAAATCCAAAAGGAATGAGCCTAAAGGTAACCCCTCCCTCCCTCTGTGCATGACGCCACATGATATTAATCAAGCTCCAAATGGAAATAAAGCCCTGAAATTTTCCTGTACTTTGTAAATAAATTTGTAAATAAATTTTCCCTTAACCTTTTTTTTGGGGGGGGGGGGGTTGGTCTTATACTACAAACGCTTTCATCTGTTGTCTTAGACGCCTTAATTTCCTCCTAATTTGTCTGAATTCATAGTTCTTACCCCAAATTATTATGTGACGTTCTTCTCACATGTAATCATACACAGGCTTTGGAGAAAGCTGTTGCCGATGTATTACCTAATGCATCAAAGAAAATAGAGAGCAGTATCAAGAATGTGAGTAATGAAACATGTTCACGACCTATTTTACCAAATAGTAAATGTAGGAAGTAAGGAGTCAATTCAACTAACATTTTGATTATTCTTCCAGATTGCGAATTACCAAGCTCCAGGGAGGTATGTGCTCAAACCAGAGCTTGAGGTAGAAAACTCTAAAAGGCATGTCGAAGGTGGAAGGTATAGCCTCTTCTTGTATTAAAATTAAATTCCTTGTTTTTTTAATCTTGCGGGAAATGGTTTGTCATGTTGCTTCAGAAGCTTTGTATAATATTTCGACACTCTACTGCAACACCTTAAGAGATATCTTTGTGTACAACAGATCAATCAATGAGAACACTGAGGAATTCACTCCAAGCTTAAAGATTGATGATCCTGATATATTTGAGAGTATTGATGTTGTTGGCTCCCCAGCTATTACCGCAGGAGATGGAAAGGTCAATAATGGCAGTGAAGATAAGGCAGGAACATCTAGTGAGAGCGGAAGTGATAGTGATAGCGACAGTGACAGCAGTGACAGTGGAAGTGACAGTGGGAGTCAAAGCAGAAGTGCTGCAGATAGTGGCAGTGGGAGCAGCAGCGACAGTGATAGTGATGCTTCTTCTAGCAGCAAGGACGGCTCTGATGCATTTGTGGATATTACAAGTGACGATGACAAAGCAAATACTGCACACACAAAAGTTTCAGATGATCTTAATTTGTCTACATCACCGAGAGATTTGACAAGGCTTGATGTCGATGATGAACAAATTGACATTGGAACAAATATGGATTATAGGACTGCATCACCACATATTGATTTGAACAATTTTAATACTGATAATGATGATGCAGAAGCTGAGGGCTTTGCTGCAGGCAACCTGAAGAAGTCATCTGAAATTCCAGGAAGCAAGAACACGCCAAGCACCAGAATAGACCCTACCCGTGTTGATAGCAAGTATAATGAAATGTCTTATCAAGCAGACCTTTTTGATGATTCCTTGAAAACAATTAGTGATAACTTACCCAACGAAGAAGCTGGTCAATTAACAAAGCAGCATAGTAACAGGAGAAAATCAACATCAAAGGATGGACCAAACCATGGCCCGATGAGTATGGCCGACAAAAGTGCCAAACCCAAATTGAAAAGGTCTTCTGGTAATGAGAACTCCACAACAAAGCCTGAAAGTGCCAAAAAGATTAAGGTTGACGTAGCATCTCCAGGCATCACAGGTTCTTTATCTGAGCACAAAAAAGGCTTACCGCCTGAAAAACATTCCAATGATAGATTGAACAAGGAGTCAGGAAGTGTTAGCCGCAATGTTTCACGAGATAGCAGTCCTGCCATGAAAGGAAGGCCTTTGTCTTCTGGAAATATACAAAAGATAGATCAGAGCCCAAATGTACCTATCCCAACAATGCACTCTGAGAGACCGAAAGAAAATATTGAGAAATCAAGTTTGAAGAAAAAAGCAGAAAAGATGCAGAAACCATGGCATGGTACTGATGGTGACTTTGGTATAGGTTACTCACATGGCGAAGGCCACCATGCCAATTTGGATGGCTCTGATGATTCTTCCGCAAGAAAAAAGAGTAGATATGGGGACCCTCTTGTTGATGATAAAGTGCTCAAACGTTCAAAGGATGCTAATGCTAATATAAATTCTATGAATTTAACTAAATCTTCCAGTGGAAATGCTGGGCTTGATGAGATCACTGCTTTTCCTGGACTCAATGAAAGTAATGGTGAGCTATCAACTTCGCAAAGAGTTAATGTTGAGAGATCACCTCATGGTAAGAAAAAGCTCCAGAGGGAGCTTTCAGATCTCGAATTGGGTGAATTTCGTGAGACTTCTTTGGAAAATGACAATGAGAGGACAAGGAAGCAATTTGAGAGAAATAGTTCGTCCAAGTCACTTGATGCTAAATTAGCTAGCATAGATAATTCCTACCCCGGTATGAATAACAGGAAGGCTCACGTAAGTGGCTTTCATGATAGGGGAAAACCATCACCTCAAGAATACGGTGTTGGAGGTCAGAGAAACCAGGAAGCCTTTCCCAGGAAGGCAGCAGGATATGATTTTGATGATAATAGGCCTCAACAAAGAGGAAATATTCCAGAGAATCAGCATTTTCCAAGGACTGATGCTTCAGATTCTGAGAACATATCATATAGGCCAGGAGAAAAAACAAGCAAAAAGGACCCAAGGATGGCGCAAGGTGGAGTGCTAGAGCATGCAGATGTGAAGAAGAAAACAACCTCAAGGCTTCCACAGAATGGTTATAATAATGCCACTGTGACTCGAACACAGAAATCAATTTCCCCATCAGATAATGAGGAAAGAAGTAGAAACAACTCTTTCATCGAATCCGAGACAGGCAGGAAGAGAGACAGCTCTTCAGATGATGATAACTTATTTTTCTCCAAGTATGACAAGGATGAGCCAGAACTGAAGGCTCCAATAAAAGATTTCTCACAGTAAGTTCAAATATCCTCCAGGCAGTCAGTTTATGAAGCATTTTGTTTAGTGCATTTTGATTTCCCCATAGTTTTATGGGTAAACTGTACCTGAGTCCCCCTGTTCATGAAATTGTTTGATACAATCATGGTATTCCTATCTAACTTTTTGTATATAGTATTTACATGACTGGATTATTGCCTTTCAGTTTTTCTATGGGTTTCCTTGGAGTCCAGCTTACCCAATATAGATTTTTACTTAGAATCTGAGAATGGTTGAATCATATCAGCAGGTCTGTACCAGCCATTTTACTAAACATTTCCTGTTTGCAGAACGGTTCAGTTGTCTCATCTAATTTCCATAAATCTTTTAAGGCCTCCACTGCCTTTTAAAATTGTTAAAACTGTTTACACATGGGCTGGTGTGTCCAATGCTTGATCGATTTTCTACTGGCTCATCTGGAGGCTTCTATTTGTCTGTGTTATCTGAAACATTACAGATCTGTAAATTTGATTGATTTTGAAAATGCAAATTGTTGATCCGTTTTGAATTTTAAGCGTATTTTGTTGTATTACAACTAACTGATTATATGTTTTTGCAGATACAAAGATTATGTGCAGGAGTACAATGAGAAGTATGGGGTTTATACTTACTTAAACAGTCAGATTGAGAAAACTAAGTATGTGTTTTGTAGTTCTTTTGCACTTCATGTTTGTTCCATTTAATAATTCCTAATTTAATAATATCCTTTAACTTGTTTTTCATTCTTTTTTCTTAAACTTTTTGAAATACAGGTCTGAATTCTTAAAGGTTCAAGAGGATCTCAACGTTGCTAAAGAAAGAGACAAGGAGCAATATTATAACATTGTAGGAAGACTCAGAGACATGTACCGTGAATCAGGAGCAGTATGTTTTCTGCCTGACCAAATATAACATAACTGCCTTTTTTTCATAGTCTGAAAGGGGACCAAATGTTTCTCATTTCCTATTTTCTGTCTTAAAAATTCTGAAAAATGCTAGCAGTATCATCAAACAGATCACTCTGCTCATTTGACATTGGGATATTAAAGGATACTATTAAACAACCTAGCTATTTAATTTAACTATTGCTAATGGTTGAATCTCTCCCCGAATCTGATTGAGCATTATCTTCTGCAGAGGCATAAATTAATGAAGAAGGTATTTGTATTGCTTCATGAGGAGCTGCAGGTATGTAAATTGCGAGCCGTAGTTTATTATGCAACTGATTGCAGCAACTGCCATACCATTGTAGTTACTATCTGCATTCTGATATTTTGCTTATTTCCCCTCAGACTATGAAGCAAAGAATCACAGACTTTACAGAGGCCTATTCAAATGAGTAGTGTCTTTACACCCATAACATGTGAGTTTTGTCCTACTTGATTATTTCCCTGAAGCACTGCAGAACAATGTTCGACTGACGATGGGCGGTATTATTCTTTTGTGGTAACCATGCAGTGCATTTATAACTGCTTTTGAGGAGCTGTCACTCACCGTCAAGTCTGAAAATGCCGGGACACCGACATTAACTTGCCTCTGTAGAGTTTTGCTTGGCTCGGACATTCAGCCAAGCGCACTTTGCTGTGACAGAACCTGAGAGTTCGTGATTACTGGGATCACTGTGCTGAGTTCCTCGGTAATCATGCGGAAATGAGGCCAAGGCTGTTCGAATATCAATGACCATTGACGGATTCCTCCACTGATGCGAGACCCCTGAGCCAATGGCACATAACTCACGAAACGGAGGTTTGATATCTGAGGCGACGTTACAACAGCAGTTTTGCAGCTAGTTTGGTACTGTGACCAGGCGGTTCTCTTTGTAGATGTTTTGTACTTCTTTTTAGCCCCTGGCCCTGTACATATTTGTAGACCCAATAGAGAAGTTTTGAACGAGCGAGAGAAAAATCTGGGGATATGTTGTTAGTACAGATATTAATTTTTCAATATCACCTGTAGATGTTCAGTTTCCAAAAATATGCAGTATCCTCATCAAAGCCCTCCGGGTGTGTTTAGTTTCAAAATGTTTCTCCCCTTAAAAACACTATTTATTCGACTTTTCTCTATTTATTACATATTTTCTGGCCATAGAACATGTTTTCTAGGACTTAGCTTTGGGTCTATGGTGTATTTTGAAGGAATCTTTTGTTATCTATATGCACCTCGGTTGTTTCCCTGTGGGATCGAGATGTCTCCCTCTCGAAGTAACATGATGCGCCAATGCCGTTTCACAGAAAATTGACATTTCTGTGGTTTTAAAGGAAGTCTAGGAAAAAGACGAATCCAGATGTAATTTTCTGGTTCATCCTCATCCCATCGAAACTCCGGTGTCAGCGTGAAGATACAGGCTGCTGTCAGAAAGCGTAATGATACCTTTTCTTTGGGGAAAAAAACTCGAATTCTTTTGGCGAATACGTACGCCCGAAATTACTGAAAGTCAAAACATGTCGGACATGCCTTTTCAAGCTTTTTCTCCGTGTGTGCTGCTTCCTGCGGGTACGCTGGAAATTCCAGCGCGCAACGTGTTCACCTTAACCAACCACCTCACGGCTTATCCCGTCATCATCCACAGTGGGAAAAACGGCACTGGGCTGGCGTCGTCGGCCCCACCTGCCAGTCCACGCCTCGTTCAGCCGTCGATCCACGCGTCCCTGGCGTGTGGCCCCACTCCCCCGCTCCCCGACCCTCTCTGGAAACCAGAGAGGCCCAGGCCCTGGAAGGCCCTCCACCGCCCCACGCCCACGGGCTCACACCACAAATCCGACCCCGAACCTCGTAGAGCACAGAGTTTCCAGAAGCATCCCCCAACCCCGAAGGCTCGCGGCGATCGCGTGGAGGCTGGCCACGCGGGAGAGGGCGCGGCGGCGAGGGTTAGCCGGAGATGGACGCGGCGGAGAAGTTGCGGTGGCCCTTCTCGGACGGCAGCGTCACCGATCTCCTCGACGCCCGCAGCCTGCACGGCTCCCACGTAAGGCCCCTCGGAGCAGCCCAGCCCTGCCCTGAGTTTGTTCCCCATGGCGATTTAGGCAACTAGGCGTCATTCGTGCTTAGCTCTGGGGTCGAATTGCCCGATTCGCCGGGGTCTCACCGGAACATGATAGATTGCCGAGGTGGTTTGGGATGTGAGCTACTGGGTTGCATTTCCGGGCCGGTCCTCCTGAACTTACTAGGGTTTATGGACGTGGAGAACCGGTTGCTATTCCAGTGCTTTCGATGAGGCAGCTTGATGCCAGTAGTTGGATTGGAATGCTTGTTTGGTATATACTCGTAGCTGTTTGTTTAGGGACCAGAATTGCTTCTGAATCTTTTTCCGAAAAGAATTGCTTCTGAAATGTGGCAGCATCAAGATGACTGCAGGATGCTTGCTCGTTGTACGGTGCAAACTAGAAACCCAGCTCTTGAAAGTTGGAAGGTAGAAGTGAACATTGATCCGTGCTTCATAATAGCAAGACGCTGAAGCAATGATGATGCAACCTTTTATACATAGAACAGAGCCAATGACTTATTAGTTGCTTGAGGATATTGTTTTTAGCTGTGCGTGCTGTGAGCATTATGTACGTACTTGGTTCTTCCTTTGAAGCTAAACGCTGATAGGGTACCATCAAACGTTCTTGCGAACTTTTGTGGTATTCCGTCACAATACCTGTTTTCCTCTCAACTTACATCCATAATTCCATGCATTTGGATGAACCAATTGTACGGACCTCAGGATTCTTATTTCAGCAAGAAACTGTATCTAGGAATAAATGGAGGAAACCAGCATCACATCTAGTCTTTGGAGGAACTGTTCCACCATCTGAAACATGCCATCCATGTTTTCTCTTTTGCAGGACTTTAAGAAAAGAGTGCAATTCCATTCTTCTCTAGTGCAAAAGCTTGCTTTGGAAAAGGAGATGGAGGTATTTAGCTAACTGTGTGGTTTGACCATTTCATCATGTGCATTAATATATATGGATCCCATGCTGGCATGTTAAAATTTCTCTGTGCTGGTGAGGATAAAGTTGAAAAGTTTCTTTCTCTTTGCTTGGTTTTCATAATGTGTACCTTTTCCTGTGGTGTTTAACAGGGCCACACAGGTTGTGTGAATGCTATTGCATGGAATTCAAATGGTTCGCTTCTTATATCGGGATCGGACGACACTAGAGTAAGTTTCTAAACTTAGGTTGGTTTGCTAACACCTAATATTTCCTTCATCCATTTATTCGGACTCTTACCTCTCTGTCAAAACTGTAGTGCCCTAGAAATGGTTTTGAAATTGAAATGAACATGTTTGTTTTTTTAGTGTAGCTTTGGCATGCTTTCTTGCAGGAGGACTTGGCCATATATTTAAGTGAGAAATATGTAATAGATCCTTTTGTATTTGTATAAATATGGTAGTGCACGATTAGTATCTGCCTTCACAAGTTTTTCGTACCTCTTTACAGGACTGAACCACTGTTGTTAATTATGTTGTGGATTTCTTTATCTTTCAAAAAATACAATAGGGTGTGTATGCGTTTACAAACCCTGAGAACTTTTTATTTGCATATCCGAACTTTAATCTGTCAACTAAAGAAAAAGAAGAAATATGTATTATACAAGCAAATGAGACCCCTCATCTTTTTGCATATACATTGCTCCGCGGTGGCCTGATGCACTTAGTCGTGAAATGTTTCCTATGTGACTTGCTTCAATGTTTTATGATATGAAGACACTTGAACATTGATTAGTTGGTCTGCAGATTAACATCTGGAGTTACAATAACCGGGAGCTGTTGCATAGTATCGACACTGGACATTCTGCAAATATCTTCTGCACAAAATTTGTCCCAGAAACAGGTGATGAAGTAGTAGTCTCTGGAGCAGGAGATGCAGAGGTACACCTTTTGTTTTCCTTTTTCCAAAAAGAAAATGTTTCTTATTCCTGTTATTTTGGGTCTTTCTTCAGAAGAGTTACTGGTTCTTTTCAGGTTCGTGTTTTCAATATGTCCCGTTTAAGTGGCAGAAGGCCGAGAGAAATTTCTGTGGAACCAGCAGCAGTTTACCAGTGTCACTCAAGAAGGGTCAAGAAAGTAGCTGTAAGTTATCAGACTGTTGGACCGTTATTTGTAATATGAAATTCTAGAAAATGTGTGTGTGGGGGAGGGGGGAATGGAATGTGCATTTAATTTGACATGAATCTGAGAAAATTGAAAAAAAAAGAACTATTTTATTCTTTAGGAGAGCCGATATCATGTAAGACTTGTCATTTGAGATGCTCATACCTATGTGTTTAGACATCGATGTGTTGCATTTTACTTCTTGCCATATTGGATATGTTTTGCTCATCCATGCACTTACATTCTTTGCTTTTGTCTATCTCTGCATGGTTCAGTTATTAATATTTTCATTTGTTTGCCAAATTTAGGTTGAAATTGGCAATCCTAATGTAGTGTGGAGCGCAAGTGAGGATGGTACTCTGAGACAGCATGATTTTCGGGAGTGTAGTCCCTGTCCTCGTGCAGGATCTGCTAACCAGGAATGCCGCAATGTGCTTGTGAGTAATCCATACTTTTGATTTCATTTTTTTCCATTGGTTTCCGTGTTCTAGGTGTGGTTATTTGACTGCGCTGATCATACAGAGCTTGCTATTCTGTTGGTCTAGCGCATCATGTTATTAAATATTTGTCACTATTTTTTTCTTCCTCATATTAAGATCTTTAGAGGCCTAAGAAAGACTAGTCCCAGTGCATGTTTCATAGGGGTTTCATGCGCATTAAATATGGTGCCAAGTCAGCATTTTTTTTAATGATGTGGCAGAGTTAATGAGAGATGAAAGGGGTTTCATCCAGAATTCCAGATGAACATAGCTTGTCTCTTGCATGTATTGCCCACGAAACACCAAAATGAAATAATGCATTGTATGGGCTATTTCATCCATCAACTATATTTTTTGGTTACCACGTGTCTTCCTTGGAAACACAAAAAATAAAATCTCACATAAGGAATGGCCTAATGACAACCAAAAATTTTTCGTCTGTAATTTTCGTAAGTGTTTCTGGATCTGAACATCACTTTTTGTACTGGATGAACCCATAAATCTAAAAAAATGATGTATTAACTTGTAATGCTCATTTGTTGGACAATCATTATATAATCAGTTATGGCTTTGTGTTCAGCGTGATGTGCTTCTCATTCACTTGCTTGTTAATTACTCCCTCCTTCCCAAAATACTACGCATTCGTTTTGGCTTTTCCAGATACATAGTTTTTTTATATGCACCTAGATATATACTTATGTCTAGATACATAGTAAAATCTATGTATCTAGAAAAGCCAAAGCAAAAAGTATTTTGGGACAGAGGGAGCAGTTTATACCATTGATTTTTTTTTTGCTCCTTTCAGATTCTATTTGAAATGTATGGATAATTGATGCTTTGAGATAAATGATTGCTAATAATATAGCTGATTTAGTTTTAGGCTTGGTTCTAATATTTATTTTCTGCGCTACACATTTGTGGCAGCTTGATCTACGTTGTGGAGCAAAGAAGTCTTTAGCTGATCTACCTAAACATCCATTGGCACTGAAGTCTTGTGATATTAGTTCTGTTCGTCCCCATCAAATCCTTGTTGGTGGGAGGTAACCTTCTTGTCAAGTTGTTATCCTTAGGTAGTACATAACATAACAAGTCTCTTCTGTTCTTTTGCTTGATTAACATAACTCTTGTTGATGTTCATGCAGTGACGCATTTGCCAGGCTGTATGATAGGAGAATGCTTCCACCATTGAGTTCATGTCGAAACAAAAGGAAGCCACCGCCATGCCTTAAAATGTTCTGCCCTTTACATCTTGCTGACAATGTGAGTTCGCTCTTACTTTTGATTGTTATGCAATGCTGATACAGTAGGGTATGGTAATGTTAGCAAGCATAGCTAGCCTGCACGGAGCCAAAAGATGTCAAACATTTTAAATGCTATATTTGTGTGCTAAAAAGTTATCATGACGCGGTAAAGATTCAGCAGTTCTTTTTTCCTGATCACCTCTATATAACCAGATGGCACGTGTATAATGGTTGCGTCAGTATCACTATACTATCAGCATTCTTATCCGGTTTTTTGTTGGTAAGCCCTTTCATCCACGAGCTGTGGATGAGTCCTAGTTGTCCAAACATTCTATAGGGAATACTGGAATAGGAGGTCTGGTGCTGTTATGTTTTTCCCAGATACTTGAGCTAGAGCATTTGGGCTGGAATATGTGGTTGACTTTCTCTTTGTTATCCTCTATGGACTACGCTAGTGGTCCATTTGTTGACTTGTTGCATATTTTGTAATCAGAAGAAGACATATTTGCACCTTACACATGTTGGATTCAGCCCAAATGGGAGCGAGGTTCTTTTAAGCTACAGCGGTGAACATGTTTATCTATTTGATGTTGAGCCAGGTATGATCACTTTGCTCACATTGTGCATTTTTCGTCTTCTTTTCAAACATGCAGAACACATATCTTTGCATTGTAGAAATAAAACCTCCGTCAGAATAAGAACTCTTCGAAAATGAAGATAAACACATACTCTTAACAGTCCAAATCATACGGGGCAGGTTACAGAACCTAATGTGACCATAGGGCCCTTGGCCTCTTTGCCCCAGCCTACCTGCCACTGTTGATAGTCCTTAAATACTGTGCTGATCAATTTTTTCATCAGTTCAGATGGTAATATGAGTTCAATGAGATACACAGCAGATTATGTACGAGAACAATTATTTGTACCTCCTTTTCACAAAGTACCAGCAAATGAATATGCAAAACAAAGGAGGATTTCGGCAAACACAACTTCAAGAAAACTGTCTAGGGTGAGAAACTCTCTCTCTCTCTCTCTCTGGGTGGGCATGCACGCTTGTCGTACCTTGATATGCTACGCATACTGAACCCCTCTGCCTTCATGGCACCCGTTTCAGGTAGATTTGTGCAGCAAATTTATGCAAATCGCAACATCATCTCTGGAGACGGGCAAGAACTTAATGTGTGGGATTGAAGCTTGCACTGAAGTACTTGAATCCGTGGGACCTGATATCGATGGTAACACGAGGCATGACTGCTTGTGTACTCGAGCAGGATTGTACCTGAAGGTTTGTCCGCTACATTGATCACTTGTAAAAATTCTGTTCCACAGTAAATGTAGGGATCATAAAATTTTGATCCACAGAGGAAATGGAAAAATGATGTTTACATGGCAATTCGGGATTGCAACCGAGCGCGGAATTTTGATCCCGTATCATATCAAGCACATTTATATATGTCAGAGGCCCTATTACAGGTAAGCATCTGTGAATCAGTTTGAAGAATGTGAGTGTGTATTGTCGTATAGCCGGTATGTCTGTATATGTACAAAATTGTTCATGCCTTCTCGAGTTTATTTCTTATAATATGTCCAATTTCACAGTAAAACGAAAGTTCAAGAAATTACTAAGTTTTTAAGCCTTTCTATTCTTTTTTAACTGAATAGTTTCCTGTTCCTTTTCTTTTTTTTTATCTGACTATTTTCCGATTATTTTCTCAGATAAATTTTAAAAGTATAAGTAATCTCTTATACATGGGGGCTTAGATTATTTTGATGATTCGATCAGTCATTGTTTAATCATATTGTCTGCTTTGTTTACTTTTGCTCATGCTAATAAATTCAGTTATCCTTTAAATAAAAGTTTTGAATCAGATGGTTAGCTTCCTCTCTTAAATAGTCACGCCATGTCTTGTGTAGTTAGGAAGACTGAGGGAGGCATCTGAGTATGCAGAAGCGGCAAATAGTCTTCTTCCGCCTCATTCTGAATTGAGGAAGCAGGTGGATGATATAAAACAGCGTGTTGCGTCAGGTGAGTATATTTACCAACAGCAGAAGCTATTGTTTTTCACATAACTTTAGCTTATGAACTTATTATCAGATTTTATGTGATGTATTTGCGTGCTAAATGATTAAGTTGTCGTTTTCCTCTACTCTACTGTTCTGTCACCTCTTATTAATTTCCCATTTTTGGTAGCTGCTGCCATGAACATATGTTAGTTCTTCGTTGATAAACAGATGACCTATGTTGGAAATCACTCTCTCTCGCTCTCTCTTAAGTGTTCATCACAAACACACTAGCTTTCCTCTTGGCCGACAGCAACACTAGTGTTTCGTTAATGCAGGTCACACTAGTGTGTGTATAGATAAACACTTAAGAATGAGGGAGTGGTTTTCTTTTTGTGAACATATCATGGTCATACCCTTTTTGTTTGTCTCAGTCCATTGTGTTTTTTTTTTCTACTTTCTACCTCTGGGCATTGAAGTAGAGGAATTATAATATAAGATGTTGCCCTCTTCTATTTCATGATATATTTCTTTTGTTCAAGCAGCTGAACTTGAGAAGAATAGGACAGATCAGAATGGGAATGCTAAAGCTAATGCACAAGGAAAATTACGCTCATTGAGTGATATATTGTTCAGATCCAATGTTAGTGGTTCTTCATCGCAGGAGGGCAGAGAAGATTCCGATAATGATGATGAAATGGAATTAGACTATGAGACATCAGTATCTGGTGACGAAAGCCGAGAGAACGATCAAGGTGTCCTTCATGGTAGTTTAAGTTTCAGATTTCATCAAAAAGATGATCAAACTAATGAATACACTGGTGAGAATGGATCGAATTCCCAGGTATCTTTCTTTTATTTTTGTCTTTCTATGTGACTCCTAATGTGATATACCTCTTATACTGTTCATTCATGGATTTTAAAACATTTCCCTAATCATGTAATGCAGTCAGATGTTGCCATTGACATGAAACAAAGATATGTTGCACACTGCAATGTGGGGACAGATATTAAACAAGCTAGCTTTCTTGGCGAGCAAGGTTAGGCTATTCATCATGCATTTATGTTATAGGTCTACTTTAGGAGAAGACCTTCCATCAACACACTTTCATTTTCATTTGCAGATTTTATAATAACAAAAACATGCTAACCTTTTTGTGTAAAGAGTAAGACAGACCTTGTGCTGACGTGCTGTGCAGCCTGTGCAGTAGCCTGTAGTTTAATATGGTGGTTTTGAAAGTAACATGATACCTTGCGTTATGGGAATCCGTAGTCTTTCCTTTACGGTCGGTCCTAAAATTGAATTAATTTGCTTGTTTAAGGATTGCGCACGTATGTAGCAGCCAGTGTTGACCCATATCTTCTTAGATTCATGAAACAGAACATAACTCAGGTCAATAAGAATAGTAAATGTTTCATGCTGTGTTCCTTCACAATGCCCCTAAGTCTTTTATTCAAATAAATAAATAAATAAAGGCCCAGAGCTTCACATGGGGAAAAAAACTGAATTGGATGCACAATTTAGATGCTAAAAGCTTACCTGTGCGGTTCTTGATTCTTGTGCTTTATTCCTCTTACAACAGGGGAGTTTATTGCAAGTGGAAGTGATGATGGTAGATGGTTCATATGGGAGAAGAGAACAGGAAGGCTTATTAAAATGCTTGCAGGGGATGGGGCTGGTAATTAGATTTCTCTAGTTTTTTCTCATATCTCTTTAACACTGCCTTCTCACGTGTGCCATATTTTCGTCAGTTGTGAACTGCATACAGCCACATCCCTTTGATTGTGCTGTTGCTACAAGTGGAATCGATAATACAATAAAGGTATAATCTGTACTTGCTGCAATCAATAACCAACTTGTAAAGCTATTCTTCACATGCCACTAAGTGAGATCTACGTTGATGTATGCTACAATTGTATTAGTGACATGGGGACTCCAGCCCTCCATGTCAGCTTTACAATGAGCAAAAGGTTGCGAATCATGTCATAATTCGGTGCTATATTGTGAATTATCTCTAAAATAGCCTCATATAGTCATATTTTAGTGGAAGTGGTTCAATATTTGACTCATTCTTTTCTTTGTTTCTTTGTTAGCTATGGACACCTGATGCAAATTCTACATCCATGGTCGCTGGACCAGAACTTGATGTGCTGAGTGCCATAGAGAATAACCAGAGGAAGTTATGCCGGAACCGTCAAATAGTGCTGTAAGCCGTTCAAACTATAAAAAGAACATGCTATTTTACTATGATATATGCTCTAAACTTCCATACTTCCCTTATGCAGGCCTTTCGAATTTTTGGAACGATTTCGGATGCATGAGCTTGCCGAAGGTCTCGAGTGTGCACAGAGTTGATTACTATCGCTAGAGTTGCTGAGGTACTGCTGTTTAATTAGGGATCTATTACAACCCAAGGAATCAACACTAATAAAATAAACACTATGTCCTAAAGTCAGTTGCAACCTTTTTCTTCCAGTTTCCGCAAAAAGGGGGTAATAGATGGAAGGATGATTATTTGCATCCAAGGTGGCCCATGTTTCGACATGAAAGGGATCGCAACGTTGTTGCGATAGTAGAGTACTGGAATTATTACCTGAGGTCAAATAAACAATGCAATTATGCTGTGGTGTGGGAGCGTATAATGGTTCATATATGTAATGCAGTGTGGATTCATTACCTTGTACAGATTGTAGATATAGGTGATGTTATGCAATAAGTGGAAGTCACTGGTGTACGTGTCCATGAACGAAGAGTCGTACATTCTTTTCTTTGTACTGTCTATTAGGCGATGCTAGTTCTTGGTTGACTACTGGGAAGAGTCAACCCTTGAACATTGACACAATGTTGTATAGTGTTGGAACTCTCTGCTACATAAGTTTTTCCCCAATCGACGTAAGGTGAGCTCTTTTACAATTGTGTGGGTGGTACTTTATTGTTAAAATTTTGTACACCGTTGATATGAAAATCATAATTAAGAAACAACAACAACAACAACATAGTCTTTAGTCCCAAGCAAGTTGGGGTAGGTTAGAGGTGAAATCCAAGAAAAAAGCTTTAAGGCTCAGGCACATTGATGGCTAGTCTCCAAGCGTTCCTATCGAAAGCTACCTTCCTAGAAAATAAATTAAAAATAAATTAGGTACTGTGCTCATCATTTTTGGTATTTAGTCCCATCTATAAGTACTTTTGGTACTTTTATCTAGTACTTTTAGTGGTACTTTTGTCTAGTACTTTTAGGGAGTTGCTATTTTTTTCACGTACGATTCCCTATGATGGATGGTTCTCGTTGTTTTCAATCACCGAAAAAATTCTCAATCTGTAAGGTGGTTGTGGCACTTCCTTTTTGTGTTTACAAATTACCTGTGTGCAGGAGTAAACAATATCACCATTTTCTGACCTAGGACGAATAAAATCAACCGATACGGCAGCTCTTACGTAATGCTACGTTGCTTGCATGTCTAATAGTCTTAAGAATGTGGTGGTGTAAAACTTTCTTAATTTTGACCACTTATAGTGGTCAGATTGGAATTATTGCAAGCATTGCTGGACTTGCTGTAAGAAATGGGCCATAACGGCTTTTATAGAGCTGATCGTTGAACATCCTGTTTATACTATTATAAGAGAAGCCTCCTCTTGAACGGAACGAAATGTTTGGAGTTTGGACCTTAATCAGTGGTAGACTAGTACTAGTCGGCAAGCAGTCTGACTGTCAATAAGTCATGATGGTTAGCATCACGTCGTTCGGTGGAAAGAATGATGGTTAGCATCACGCAGCAATGGCTAACGTGAGCAGGACCTTAGGCACGCAGGAAACTGTAACCCTATGCTTCCAGCCTTCCACCTGAGCTGAGTTTCCAGAGGCGGTTGGTTGCATATCACTCGTGATTACTACTAGACGAACCATGTGCAGCTTGCTTCCCGGTCCTATCCGGAATGCTCGAACGGGTACTTGAGAGATAAGCATGCAGCCCGGCAGATGCCGCCACGTACGGGTTTGTCAGCAACGGGTGCCCACTGGCCACTACCCTATGCCGGCTGGCGTGTCGGCGTGCCGAGGCCAAACAGCCGGCGGATTAGACCCCGGTTTAGATACCGCCGGTCTCCTTTGGACGAAGCAACTGCAACTTGTATCTCTCTCTCCACTTGCAGACTCATACTGCAACTGGCTAGTTCCATCGACTCCGAGAAAAAAAAAACGAGTCGGATGATGATATTATGGTAATCCGATGTATACGTGCAGGCATCCATCACCATCAACGCAAGAATAGGAAACGGGAACTTGGCCATTAAATTACCTCTACGTAAAGCACTAGGCCGCCGTGTCTGATGGGGGCCGCCGGCTTTCCTCCTCGACCTCCCGGTGGCAACCACATGCATGGACGCACCGGGACACCTGCCACGTCGGATCCACGTGGGCCCCGTGCCTTCCTATTGGCGGTCGCGGTCGCCGGACGTAGAGGGGTCAAACGCGGACCCCACTACCCTCTCTCAAAACAATCACCCCCGCGTTTGTCGTCAATTTACACGGGATGCCATTGTCTGGTCTTCTTTTTGGCCCACCGACCAGCTTCCCCCCACGCGGTGCGGGAGCAGGTCGGCCACCTCCTTGCCAACCACGTTGCCTGACAGGTGGGCCTCACCTTTCTGGGCCCCGCGTAGCAGAGGAACGGCGGTACGTTCGCGGCTCGTGAACGTAGGCCCACGCTCGCCCGGCCGTCCAACGAAGCCCATCCACCCAGCTGCAATTATTCCTCAGCGGAAAGGGTTCGCCCCTCGATGCCTTGCCATTCACGGTCTTGCCACTGACAGGGACGTCTTGTTTGTTCTGCGATTTATATTATTTATTTCTGAAGGTGTTTTTTTGGTACTGACCCTTCATAGATGTGCTATTCGTGATTCTTTTTTAGTCCCTGGCCGACCTGCCCGCCAATGGATGTTACTTAAATTTTAATTAATGTTAAGGAGAGCTCGTATTACAGGGATACTACCCTCAGTGCTAAATTATAAGGGGTATATTTCAAAACAACTTGTTTTTATATGTAACCATTCTTTCAACAACCTACAAGCGCCCATGGTTTTGATTAGAAAAATACTTGTCCTTAGTAACTCAATACAGAATTACTTGGATTAACTCCTAGGCATTGAAAAGTGAATTCATCTTACGGCACGACGACTAGATCATATACAATTTTTTTAAAAAAAACTGTACCAAACCCCGTAATTTATAATGGACTATTATTTTTTCATCAAGTAAAAGATATTACATTTTTTTTAAAAAGAAAAAAGTTCTTGCAAATAAAACCACTGAACTTGAAGGCCTAGATTGCAAAACTAGACCAGTGAATAAAATATTACAGGAAATCTTTACCGGCCATGGCAGGAAGAAGGACAAAAGAGGGCAGCTTCTGCAAGATCTTGAGATGTGTGAAGACACCGCATCAGCCACCACCACCACCACCTTTAATTGCTGCCTCCCCCGAACATCCATCCACCTCCCACAAGTTTGCCATCGCCACCATCATCCACGAGGAGCGGCGCGCGCGAGATCAATCGATCGACGCCGACCCGGCAGCGGCAACGCGCATCAATTGATCGACCAGTTCGGCACCAGCCGACCAGCTAGCTAGCGTGTTGGCTTTGATCCCGTCGGATCCATCGCATGCGGCGCCGGCTCCGCCCATCTATCTGAGAGATCTCCGGCCGGAGGCTTCGAATCCATGGAGAGCGGCAAGGAATCCCCAGGCGCCGCCGTCGCCAGCGCGAGCGGCGGCCCGCAGCCGCCGGGCGCCACCGTCTGCTGCATGTGCGGCGACCGCGGCCTCCTGCCCGAGCTCTTCCGCTGCTCCGCCTGCTCCGTCCGCTCCCAGCACACGTACGCGCAATCCATCCCCACCCACCAGCCTCCTCCCCCCAATCAATTTCCTTTCTTTTAATGCACGCGTCGCTCATGTAGGTAGTGATGAACATGTCCGTACGTGCCACCGATCCCTAAAATTCGATCTGCACTTGCAGTAGCATCGAACATCGATAGGTACTTGGGTAGATTAAAAGGCCATCGATCCATATATTCTTGCTGGTGAGCGTGCGCATCGGGGATTTAATCACTTTGTTTGTTCTAGTATTATGCTTGAATGAATCGAATCAGGTCCAGATTCATGCGTTCCTTTGTTTTCCTTGACATAGATGAGCATTCCGTTTATAGTTTTATAATTTCTCCAATGGAAGAAATAGATGCATGGTTCTCCTGCGCGTTCTCGAAAAAGAAAAAGCTATCGAATTTGGAATAAATATCTAGGAACCACTCAAATATGCAGATTTTAGTAGAAAAAAGAGGAGACATATGCATGCATCATGCTGCTTTGAATCTAGAAATGGTCACCACACGATCGAGCTGATAGTTCATGAGTTGATTTCAACCTGCACAAGGTAACCTTTGTCTTTCCCTTGATGAAGAACACGTGAAATTCTGCACAACTGCATGCTCATCAGTGCTAGCTAGCTACTCCCAGAATTTGTCTCTATCCAGAAACTCAAAAATTCCATCGGTTGCGTGCGTGCTTTTGATTTGAGTTTGGCATATTGTTTCTCCGATACGATCCTTTTCGTCACCGCTGTCCTTCTAGTTTATTCCGGACACATCTACTTTCCGCACGTCGCCAAATTGTCAAACGAGACGGGGCCTTTGCACATTCGCATGACGTTGATTTGCAAGCCGGGGCTTATTTGTACCTGAATCCAACTGCACCACTGTTTATCAGTTCCGGTTCTTTAAAATCTGATCGGTGATCGATCCCACGTGAATGCACGTACATACGTCGTCTGCACCTCACAATTTTGCATGCAATAACGTATACAAGCATATATGTACTTTTACATGAGCCTGGCTAATATGTATTCTGGGCACGTATGTACATACGTGATCGTATACAACAGATACTGCACGGATCGGTACCCGAAGGTGGAGTCGTACGGCACCTGCAACTGGTGCCTGAGAGCCGACAGAGGCGTGGCTTCTACTTCGTCCTCGCCTAAATCCACCGGCAAGGCGGCGGCCGGCCGCCAGGCAGCTGCTCACCAGCAGCACGGTGAGACGAGCGGCGGCGGCAGGTCGCCCAAGGTCGCCGCCCGTGGCGACTTCGCGTCGTCGAACCTGAGCAAGCCTATCAAGAAGCAGCAGCAGCCGCAGCATCAGCGGCTCCTGCTGCGGCGGTCGGCGTCGGACCTCGGCAGCCGCGTCCGCGACGCGCCGCCGCCGTCGCCCGGCGTCGCGCGCGGCAGGCCGAGGGTCCGGAGGTACAAGCTCTTGGAGGAGGTGATCACTAGCTAGCTAGTATATAGCCAGCGCTGCATGCCCGTGTGTCGCCGTTGATGTCGTGGATGACACGTGTACGTAGATCTTCTGCCGCCATGCATGCATGCATGTGGATCTAGCTGTGTGCTGATCAGCTGCTAATCATATAGCGCGCCGTGTGCATGCTGTACATGCGGAATAATACTCTGCGAGATAAGCAGCTTCGCTTGATCGATCGTCTATATATATAGAGAGTTCTGTACCTGCAAATAAATTTATTTCTTGTGATTTAGGTACACTTCTAATCCTGAGCTTAATCGAGGTAATCAAAGAGAATGCTTGTGTTATTTTATGCGTGCATGTGATTTCCTTGTTCCTTTGACTACGGGAATCAAGTATTTTGCCGAGTGCCCAAAACACTCAGCAAAGCTATGTAGACGGCAAAAGCTTTGCCTGAGTGTTGCACACTTGCACTTGGCAAAGGTCACTCGGCATCGATCCATGCTGGCAACACCATCTTTGCCGAGTGTTTCTCGTCGGACACTCGGCAAAACTGTTCGCCGAGTGCCAGGACGGCAAATAAAGTGCACAGAGATGGTGGAATGACGGAATATCATATACACCGAGTGTTTTGTGTTTGTTGAGTGCCCAATGAAATGCACTCGACAAACAGAATTGCACATGACAAACGTCTATTTTCCGGTAGTGTTTCCTAGTGCAGTCGGTTTATTGATTTCTTGTTTTGTGACGAGGCTCAACTTTATTAAGAAAAAATTTTCTTCTTTCACTGAACTGTTGGTGTTCCTTGCCTATCACTGAACCTGCAAATTATTGAGTTCCAAACCCACCACTGAGTGCTAACGTTATCACGCATTTATTCTGGGAAGAAGCTCAGCTAGCTAGCCGGATACACGGTCGTGGTCAGCTCCGTTGTGTAAGGTGGTGTGTACAACGAATCAAAGAGTGATTTAGTGGAGGATTATTGTGGGTTTCGTCAGAGTCTGGCTGGCCCAAACAAGAGGCCATCCTGAGGTTTTGATAAATAGTTAATCAATATATATGGATAATTATGTGCACAAAACATATATCAACAGATCCGTACCTTTTAATCTTTTGTTGATGATTCATGGCAATTGATAATCTAGTGTGCTTTTTAAGATTTTTAAATCCTAATATGGACTATACAAAAAGGATGGAGAGTAGTATTGAAAACCATACCAGGTTTGTTGATCAAAAGTGTCCAAAAAGATTGACCTTATATTATTACCTTCGACAAAGTCATTGGAAGCTCCGATTCCTTTAAAAAAAACGAAATCCTTTGACCTATCAGAAATTCACAATATATATGACAGTGCAAGCTGTTGACAATTAATACGTGTATAAAGATTACGGTCTTATATAGCTGCTAAACCCAAAAAAAGAAAAACAAGGTTGGAGTCTAGACTCTTCAAATCATAGTTCTGACATCCATGACGATGACAGAAGATCCTTAAGTCTGACATCGCAAATAAGCGACGTGAGATGTCGTCACTGATTAGCTATGTGTACGTCATGAGATAAAGAGTTATTATTAGCAGCCATATAGGGCAAACTGATGAAAGGCAAAGAGATCTATCGATATATATTTTATACAACCTTTAAATTGTTCGGGTACCAAACTTAACCAACCTTTTGTATTCAGCATAGCAGCTAGCTGCTTTCTGATCACGCCAAATTTCATCATCAGAGACGTACATGTAGGACTGCCCAATCTTGCCAATCCTCATTGTAGCAGTTTGTTAGTGTACGTCGATCAGTTAGGTATTTTACCATATATACATATGTCGGCACATCACTCTGAGGGAAAACGGCATTTTATTCCTCTGAATTTTTCATTGTCCAACTGAAGACTGAACCATTTATCAGTCAGGTGCCCGTTATCCGCGCACATCGAATTTATCGATTGTTTTTCTGGCACCTTTTCCGTGTCTCACAGGATCTGATTTCTTGAGTACTAGTAAACTATAGTTCTCCCCATCCAAATGTGCGTACCTGAATCGCCATTCCCTCCAGTGACTCAAAAAGCTCCATGCATCTTTCAGCTGTTGTCGGATGAGCCATCACCGTCATCAGTACTGCAATCCCTGGTAAAGTGTTAAGGAATCTGTTCAGAAGGTTCCAGAAGAAGAATCTGCTGAGAAATACTGAACGATGAACGGCCAGCTACTACGGAGTCTTGCGACACTGACAGCTGATAAGTGCTGATCATCACTCATGCTGACCACCTACACGTGGCACAGATCAAATCATCTTCGGTTCACTGCCAACAGCAAAATGGCTGCTGTGCCAATGCAAACACTGATGCTCGGTCGATGTGACGTCTCTCGATCATCGCCACTACATTAGCTCCTTCCCGTTGTTGGAATACTGCAATTATTTATGCAAATATCATGCGTTGACACTGAGAGACACTATCTTAGTGCGCATGATCATATACTTCTACTCCTAATTACTAACTTTTCAGAACGATAGATATGGAGCATATCAGCAGTGCGGTCAGAAAGTAGGTAAGCCTAACCTACCAAAGTAAACTCCGACCATTCTTAATCTGCTTTGGACCTAATTTAGAGTATCAAAATCATTGTCTTCACCTCTTGCCGCGTTGTCACTCTGTCCCAGCTTGTTGACCCATTGCATGCAGTGGTGAACACAGATGTCCATGCACGCATGCCACGATTCTTCAGAATCCAATCCTTACGTTCAATACTTCACTACCTTTAGGACAAAGTTCAATGTTGAATACTCCATCAGTTTTCTTGAAGGAAGATGAAAGTATTCTCTAATCCGGTGAAGTATCTCCAACTCCGGGGGTGCCATTTTCAAAGTTTGGCACCGTGACCATTCATCTCTAAGAGCTGTTTGACAAATGGATGATCGTCTTGCCCAATTGATCCTGCTGTTGTTTAAGCTCCGTGCATCTCTCAACCTTTCCACGGATTATGCACTGAAGAGTGGAATCGCTTTCTGAGGAGGTGAACTGGATGGCATTCATGGAACCAGTACAGCAGAATCTTATCCTGGCATGCAGATCGCCATGTTTCTGCTATCCTGACTTCTGAAAACACACTCTGCCTGTCAGGATTTCACCTAGACTGATATGCCAACTTTCTGTCGATAGATGTACTCTGTCACTCTCATGTGTCAGTGTGGTTTCTTAGAGATGAACGATCACCATGTGCCGTTAAGATGAGGCGTTGCCACGTACAGTACGACTCAGTGACTGCATTGGACGATCGATACAAGGAGCGTTCGAAAATGCGAGACAGAAACGTTATCCTTCAAACGAGAAGAGGAACTGCGATATACTATCATGTGACGAACAACCTGGAGAGTGATGAGCTGCAGAGAACCAGATCATGGCAGCACCTGCTGTGGATCTGGGACGAGCAATGTGATAAAAGACTCGGCATGAAACCAAAGCTGTTCTCCCCAGTGTCCGTCTGTGATGGTCCTCCCCTGCTAGGAGAGTACTCCGATGCGCTGCAGACTATAGCAGTAATGAAAATACAGTGCTAAAATCCAAGTACATGCGTCCAACATGTAGACCAACTTGTTTTCATGATTTTCTGTCCAGATCAACACCTCTTCATATAATCTGGCACTGATTGCGAACTTTCTGATGTAAACTAATAAACGTTTCAAAACAAAGCCGTGAAAGCGAAGCGGTGGGGACGAAGTGATGCCTGAAACGGCAAGGGGGCATAGGGTCATGCCTTCATGTATCATCTTCAACCATGGCGCAAGATTGCAATGATAAGAGAGAGGACCCCAGCGAGTCGGCGATGTGCATAGCATATCCCCCAGCAGCGCCACCACAGGCCCTGAAGAACCGGTGGTGTGTACTAGCAAGACGCAGAGCTGAGGCAGGCTCATTCTTTTGAGGCAGGCATGCCTCTGCATGCGAGTGACTCTATCTCTCTCTAGCCACAGAGATGCATTGCTTTCTTGCTCTGTTCATGACACTGTGCAGCATCACTTGTGCCCTTTTGTGATCACCACTGAGCCTTTCCACGACCACAGAACTTGAGAGGAGGAGGAGGAGGAGACTGTGGAAGCTGGTTCTGGTTGGAGTGTATCCATCACCTTGGATTAGATGTGCATTGGCCCCAGCAGAGACCGAACACTGATAATAACTGGAGATCATGGAAGCACAGTGCTTCGCCTTTGCAAAGAGAGGCCTGGCCCCCACAAGGGGTTTGAATGGGCACGCCTTTGACCATCTCACAGTGCCATAACCAACATCAAGACCGCTCTCTTCAAAACCTGAGTTGTTGTCAGTTGAGGACCTGATATCCTGATCAAATATGCTTTGGTGTTGAAGCTGCTTGCAAGATCGAAAGATTACATGAGCCTTACGAGATTGTGGAGTAGGATGAAGTAAAAGCCGATACTCGTGGGAGCAAAAGTTTTCACTTGGTACGACTAGTTCAGAAATGGTGAGTAGGGATGAAAGGCAAAATGCATCTGCAAGTTGCCACTTTGGCCTCTGCAAGGGTAAGGCAGCCTTTCCTCTTTAGCTCTCTTATCACTGGTCAGTTTGATGCGGTTCGTGTCCCAATAAGTCCATGGTTTTTGGGGTTCGAAACGATGAGCAAGATCCCCCTCCCTTTTTTTTGTCTGAAGGTTAAAAGAAACAACAGAGCATAAAATGTTTAAACAGCCTCGCTTACTTCAAGTAGAAATAACCTCACCCCAGAGGGCATCAAATATGCACAGCACTAGAATACAATAGTTGCCATATGATCAACTGTTTGGCTGTCTGTCAATCAGGCTTGTGCTTCAATAGAGATACTCCACTCCAATATAGATCAATCAGCAGGCCAGCATTTGCGAAATGGGTGAGGAAAAAAAGAGAGAAGAAAACCTGAGAGAGAGAGAGATGGGGATCGATCAAAGAATCGATTCAGGTTTGTCCTGGCGTGCTGCAATCTAACTAGACCCCTTGTTTTCTTCTCCCCAACCCCTTGTGCCTTGTTCGTCTAGTGGCTGTCACCTGCTCGCACACCCTCTGCCCCGCTGTAGATCTGCCAACATTGATGCCGCATGCCTTTACAAATCTCCCCTCTCTCTCTCTCTCTCTCTCTCTCTCTCTCTCTCTCTCTCTCTCTCTCTCTCTCTCTGCTCTCTGTGACGAGGAAGCCCTCAATCATGTGCTCCTCCTCCTCGCCTGCGACTGGCCGGCCGGCCTCTGGAGGAGATCACATGGCGAGCCGCGAGGGCGAGAGCACACGCACGGCCCCATCGTTTAGCGCCAACGAACCAGGCCGCACGCACCTCCTCACCTGCCGCTTTGCTCGGGCAGCGATGGCTCGGCTCGTCTCGCCTGTGCTGTGCCGTGGCATGTTCGACGGGGAGACCGGAACTGGATTGGTCGGGGCGGTCCAGATCCGGAACTGAGTTGTCCTCTCCGGTAATTGGCCGCTGGACGGCCCGGCAGCAACTTGTGGATCGCCATGTTCATGACCCGGGAGCAGTGCGTGCAAATGCTCGCCGCACTGCACTGCACTGGACTGCACTGGTTAAAAGGTAGAAACAGGAGTTGGTTTGATGAACAACAAAGTGCCTGATTGAGCCTCCAAAATCATTTCTTTGATGCTAAATTATTCTTTAATTTATTTAACCAACTCTTCACCTAAGAAATACTATCTCCGTCTTAAAAAGATTGCATTATAACAAATCAACATATCTAAGTTTGACCAAATATATAGAAATAATAATACTAAGTATGCTATTAAATGATTATAATTATATTTACCATAGAAATATTTACATATCACATATATATATATGTAATTATAAAAGTAAATAATATTTTCTATAATTTTAATAAAATATAAAAAAATAATTCGGTCTATATCCAAAATTGTATTCTTTCTGCTGAGAGTAGTAAAAACCGGAAAGCTTTCTATGGGAAGGTACACTTTTCGGTATCGAAAAATATCCACAAGATTTTAGGGAAGATTTCTCAGATATTTTGTCGGCTGAGCAGCAATCTATCTAGAGAGTATCAAATAGGCAGGTAAAAAAGGTCCATAGAAAAAAGATAGAGGCGGGAACATTTCAATTTCTCAATGTGACGTGAACTAGGTTCAAAACCTGATTCTTCACGGTTAGGTTGAGCATGATCAATCACTTCACTTCATCCAGAAACACTGCACGTACCAGAAGCCGTTGACTAACCTCGCACGCGGTTCAGGTTACAGAATATGTTCTCGCAATCCAGCTTCCACAAATACAAAGCCGCTTTGCTTTTCCTTTTTCCTATAAAGCAAAGGTAATATATCCTCTGCTGATGTTCCGACAAAAGATGCGCTTCTCGCAGTGTGCATTTCATCTCGCCAAGAACTTTTTTTTTTTGAAATAATCTCGCCAAGAACTTTGACATTTGCTTGCGGTAGTCGAATGATGATTCTCTCCCTGTACAGGCTGCAGGCTCGTGTTACGGGAGAAGAACGAAGCTCATGAGCTAGGTTTTTTTAGTGGAGAGCACTCCTCTTTCTAGGGTTCTTCAGATGCATGTGGACACGCTGGTCATGTGTTATCTTGGGATGTTTAGGAACATGGCCCTGCTACCTCAATCAACAAAGGGTGAGAAAAGGTGACAAGACCCCCAAAGATTTTTTTTAAAAAAAACAAACTAAGGTGTTGACACTCTATAAATAAAGTAACCCTAGAAATCCAATCTCTTCACTGTTCGCATATTCACATGATTGCAAAGCTCTACTCGCCATGGGCCCGTGGTGCAGGAGAAAGAAGCAGTTCGGAGTTAAGCTACTCTTGATCGCCCCGTAATCATGAGTCGCAAAAGTGATCACTGGCCACGCTTTCTTTCTTCATATGGAGGCAGTTCGGTTGAGCCATGAAGTCTGACAGGATCTGAATACTTAAACCCGCTAACGCCTCTGCAGATTTGGGAACACATGCCTGCCTGCCTGCGGCTTTGATCCATGTCCTGAATGGGCGCCTAACTTTCAGAAGAGATAATCGAGTGGCCACACACACAACAGATGATCCATGTCCCCGTGCCTTTTGCTAGTTTTGGACCCGGTGAAGCTGTTAAATTAGGCGAGCATGCAGCAGCTACCGCCACGGTGAATCGCCTTTCTGCCATCATTTTCCATCCTTTTACCCGGCATAATGAGCCCGAGAAAGGCGTGGTTTAGGACGTAATGAGGAGAGGAAAAAGGCACAGCAATCATAAATTGCACATGAATTCTCTCACCTGCCCGTTTCTGAAACTGTTGAGCCATACGTACCTTTGACCGAGCTTTTTACGTTCTTCCAAATTACTTACCATTCAGTAGCAGTGGCCCTCGAGCTACTAATGTACACTAGTAAAGGTTGCACATACCAAGCGCTGTTCCACATGGCTCATAGCAGTTGCAACTTTCCCGCGGGGTGAATCCATCACAGTCTCCCTCATCAGGCGGCCACCATCACAACCCTGCACAGCATCTCGAGCAACTAGCAGGAGACCCTCATCTTCTTTTCTTTCTTTTTTTTTTTCCATGGCCGCTTTGCATGCAGTCGAAGCATGAGGTCCACTAGATCTGCCGGATTTCCCGATCTTTCGATCCTGAGGCCGAGTTGGAACAGCAGCCAATTATTTGACATGATGCCTCAAAATGGAGAGAAAACAGCGACGGATCCCAACCGCTAGGCCTCCAGGCGCCATCATGGGATAACTCAGTCCCGGTCTCGGACGATCAGAAATCGATGGGGATCTCCTACTCCCTCCCTCCGTCCCGTAATGTAAGCATTTATCGATTTTCGTATCAACATTTGACCATTCATCTTATTTAAAAAATTTATAAAAATATAAAAACAATTACTATATACATTAAATATATTGTATATACTTTACGTATACTATAATTGTTTTTATATTTTCACAACTTTTTTTAATAAGACGAATGGTCAAATGTTGGCACGAAAATCAATAAATACTTATGGGACGGAGGGAGTATTCTTGGAGATCGCCATCACTGGCGTTTGGACACTTGCAGGGGGCGATCGGTAGCCGCAGCTTTCAGTAATCCACCTTTCAGTTGTGTCATTCAGACCTGGTTTAGATATATTTTTTTTTACCAGAAACGACGAGGCAGGATCACCACCTGCACTTGTGGTGGTAAAAACTTTGATAAGTTCCTTTCCTAATCATGCATTTATGCATTGCACATGCTGTGGAGCTGGTCGTTGGCTCAGAAAAAAAAAAGGTTGTAGAACTGGTAGTTGGTAATTTCGTGCGCCCCTTCAATCATGGACGACGAAACAAACATCTTAGGGCATCGCTAATAATAGCGCCGACTGCCGGCTGGGAGGTAAGTCATGATGGTGGTAGGACCTGGTAGCTCAGCCAATAGCAGCGGATACATGCCTTCTCCGCCGGCTTCAGCGGGCACATGGCGAGGCGCCCGCCTTATTCTCTCTCTTAGTCCACATAGGCTCTCAGCGGCTCCCCGCCACCCATAATACTTGCCCTTACAACAACGACCAACTGTTGGCGACAGCAAAACGGTCAAGGAAGCCAATGAGTTTGCTGGGGAAGCCGGAAGCCAATGAGTTTGCTGGGGAAGCCCTTTCACCGGCTGCAGATTTCACTGTCCTCTCTGAATCTCTAGTCCTCCACGCTCGCTTGGCATCTACTGCCCCTCATTTCACTCTCGCCTGGTCACTCAGCCAGTCAAACGATGGATGGATCGATCGATCTCCATCGCCATCGACCGGTCATCACTCCCTCATCATTTGCCATCTCGGCTCCGTCGTCTTTTCCTCCTTTCTCCTCATCCGGATCCACCCGGGCTTCAATTCGCCGGAGGACTGGTCTCCATCCAGGCTTTTTTCTTTCGCCGAAGCTGTGATCGGCCGGGCCATCGGGCAGCCAAAGGAAAGGAAAAGAGAGGCCATGGTGGCAGCTGTTACGCTCACAGCGAGCGTGCAAGAGCATCAGCATGACACTTGCGTTGGGGCAAAACAAACCTAATCATCGAGTAATCAATCATTCATCATCGTCACATAATCGCTAAGCTGCAGGAGTTGATGGTGGAAGGCTTACTCAGTAGACTCCGCCGTCGCTGTCGCCGGCCTACTGTGGACGGCCAATACGTCGGCGAGGAACTGGGGCTGTCAAGACAAATGGACGCCAGGCAATCATCACTTGATGGACCAGGGGCCTAATAAGCATAATGACCCTTTGCTGACCTTTCAGTAAGGATAGAGCTTTCAGGTTGTGACTGTAGGTCCTCCAGTAATGATAGCAACAGCCAAAGCTCGGGATTCAGATGAGATAACGAAAAGACAGGCGCGGGCACTTTCCAAACATCAACAGAGATCACAAAACTTTGAGATTGGAAATTTAACAACACAAGCTCAGTTCAGGAAGTTTTGCTCATAGTTTGCGAAAATGGAACGGAAAATGTGCGACAACAACAGAAGGGGAAAGTTCTAATGAATTTAATCTGACAACAAGCTTCACATAGAAAAATCAGAGAAAACCATGGTGATTGCGCCGGTATAGAAACATGATCCTCTAACTGGAGTCTCCCAGAGCAGCAAACAAAACTGAGACGGCCATGACACCCCCTCGAAGAAGCCTGCTCTGCTGCGATTATGGTCTTGCTTTGGAAAACTTTGCATACACTGATCAACTCCTACAAGCACAAGATTATTTGAACACCCCGCCTGCCGCTTACAGTGCTCTGATATCCTTCTCTAGAAATTGAAAGTGAAAAAAATGTACCGTATCTGCAGCTCCAACAACTTACATAGATTGCATTAGATCAGCACTAAGCATCATACTCCCAGACAGCCATTCATGATTCATACCATGCCTCTGCGGCAGAAGCTTCACAGGATTTTCACAAATGGCGGTACGTCTTCCCTTGGCCCATCGAGTGAACGATACATGTATAAGATGTCCACACCTTCGTTCCTTTCATTCTGCGGCTGGCCATTTATCAACTCCACCACCATACGTGGTAACCCTCGAGCCACCTCCTTGCACCCTTGCAGTGTCAGGTTGCAGCCTGACATCCAGACGAACCGCATGTTGTAGAAATGGTGCATCCCTGAGAGGAGGCCGGCATCACCGAACGGGCAGTCTCTTATCTCAAGCTTCTCTAGCTTTGAACAACCCTGGAGGATGTATTGCAGAGCCACATCACTATTTCCAGCAAACGCCACTGAGAGCGTCCGCAAGGACTTGCCATACCTGCCAATGTACTCAAATGCGCGATCAGTAAGGTGCCCCGACGTGGATAGCCTGGTAAGCTTGCTGCAATTCTGAACAATGGCACCGAACCCTTCATCCATAGGCTCCCCAGTCACATGGTCAGGCTGGTGCCGTCCCATTATACATAACCGGAATACCTTGAGCTCGGGGCAGTTCCGCGACATGGCGATAACAGCAGCGTTGGTCATTGTCTGGCAAAAATATAATATCGAACGGAGCTCAGGGCAGCCCTGTGAGATGGCAGTAAGGCCAACCTCTGATACCAACTCTTCGGCGTCCTCATGTGCATCCAACGGGAGCACACGGAGACACCGGAGCTTCTTGCAGAAATTTGCCACGTTCTGAAGCCCCTCGTCGCGCACCGAGTCAAGTACCTAGCAAACAAGTCGCCATCAGCAAAACAGCAGCAGGCAGGCAGATAAACCAAGCCAAAGGCAGCAATCAAGGTTATTACCCATAGTGTCTCAAGGTTGTGGCATTGCCCGATGAACATCATAATCTGATTGGGGGTGACCGGGGTGTAGCTTAAGTCAAGGCTCTTCAGGTTTTGACACACCACGGTGATGATCGGCAGGTACTCCTGCGCGAGCTCACGGAAACCAGACAGAGAAACAAGTGTGCGCGCTCGCCCAGCGGACGCGAATGCAGTGAGAAGGTCCCCGAACCCGAGCCCCTCCTCGCCGCCCTCCGCCGGGCGGAACGAGCCGGTGCCGAGGTGCGACAGGTGCGGGGCGAGCGCCATGAGGCGGCGCAGCTGGCCTAGCGTGACGTGCTGGTTGACCCGCAGGCGGCTGAGGCGCGGGGACCGCGCCACGAGCGCCTCGAGGGCGGCGAAGGACACGGGCGGCTCGTAGCACTCGAAGGAGAGCGTCTCGAGGTTGGTGGGCTCCGTCGGGAACGCTGCCACCCAGTCCACGACCTCCTGCTGCTCGGCCATGTCGCACTCCACGACGTCAAGCACTCGCAGCCCCCTGTGGGTGGGGGAAAACCCATCAGGTTCCAGAGAACAACGCATCGGAATGTCGCAGAGGAGGACGAGGAGGAGGGATGGATATACATACATACCTGCAATGGGAGGCGATGGAGGCGAGCCCGTGCGAGGAGAAGCCGTCGCAGAGGTGGAGGGAGAGGTCGCGGAATGAGGCCGGGAGGGAGCCGGCGAGGAGGTCGAGGTCGGCGTCGGTGACGGGGATGCGCTTGAGGTAGAGCGAGGCGAGCGCGGGGAAGGCGCCGGCGGCGACGGCGGCGGCCCAGGGGCGGAAGGCGGACGCGTCCCACCCGTGCGGGAGGAGGTTGAAGTCGGCGAAGCGCGGGCGCCCCTTGAGGAGGAGGCTCCGCGCGTTGGGGAAGCGGCGCGCGGCGCGGGACGCGGAGGCGGCCAGGAGGTTGCGGACGGCGACGGACTCGCGGGTGGCGGACTCGGCGCGGTGCCAGGAGCGGCAGACGAGCGAAGCCGCGCTCCGGTCCCGCGGCGCGTCGAGGAACTGGAGCACCGTCTCGAGCACGTTGTCGAGCACCTGGTCGGCCGGCGGCGACGCGCTGGTGGGCCGCTTGGGCGGCGGCTGGTCCTCGTCCTCCTCCGACATCGCGCGCGGGCTGGCTCCCCCCGACGACGTCGCGCGCGCTGGCTGGAGAGCCCGGCCTAGTCAGAGGAGGAGATGGAGATTGAGATGGAGGAGCACTGGAGCAGGAGGGTGGTGGAGGTGGAAGGGGGGAGGAGGAGAGGGAGAGGGCGGGCTGGGTGGTGGGGTGCGGGGGGTGGGTGTGAGGTGTACTTGTGTTCGCCTGAGTCAGTCGACGCAGCCGCCGCCCCTCGCGTGGCGTTGGATTGGCTTTGAGATCTCTCTCTCCCTTCCCTTTGCGAGGGAGGCCGTAGATCTGTGTGTTGCCTTACCTGTGTCACTGTGTGTGTCCCTTTTCAGGTCAGGTGAAAGAAATCGCAGGCAAAATCGTATCCCGGATTATTATTCACGTCAGCGCATTTTCACTGACAAGGATCACCAGTGGGCGGTGAACTCATCAGGCCACTTGCGCTGTGCTGAGGAATCTGCATGGGGGTCATCGCTAATAGCCGTTGCCTTGCTTCTGTTAAAAACTTGCCAACTTCTGAAATTGGCAAAGAGGAATTTGGCAGGCCAGACGAGCAGGCGACGAAGGAAGCAAAGTCCGTTTCCTGCTGGAGATAACCAAGGGTTGTGGTTGATCTTGAACGAGGCAGGCCCGGCAGTGAGCGGAAAGCAGTCCAAAACCCAGCGCAAAAACTAAAAGCCACTGTTGCCGAGTCCACATGCATGAGGGGCTTAGGGCTTGTTTGGTTGGTGAAGCTGGGGAAAGTTGAAGGTGTGAATAGTACATTGATAAACATGTCTGTGAGAGAAGATGTGACTCAATGTGACTGAAAAGTTGGCAAAAGTTGACGATATAAACAAGGGCTTAGTTTACAAGGCAAGCAGCTGCAGCAAGCAACTGCAGCAGTAGGAAAGAGCGGGAGATAGGCCAAGGCGAGCGCCCGTTTGTTTTTGTTTCTTCCCACATCTTTTATTGCGCCTGGTCGGTCCTTTCGGGCAGGGATTGCTGTCAGTCAAGGCATTGGGATTCTTAGCGCCACGCATTTGTTTAAAATCCCCCCTGTTAGAAAACACTAAGCACAGCTCATAATGTCCCGGCCGTCCCGTGCCATCTCTCCCCAAGTCCCTCCTCTCCTGCAAATAAATATTTGCAAACGCCATTGTATACAGAGATGCCGATTTGAATGGTAGTAGCAACTGAGAACCCTAATTTAAATGGTTGCCTGAACCTGGTTATCCCTTGCCTCCATCGCAGCAGCGTTTATTCTTTCACTTCTCTTTGTTCCAAATCAACTTTCCTTTTTTTTTTTTTGCTTTTTTTCCGAGTGACATGCCAGGAAGAACATGGCAAAGTAATCGATGCTGCAGCAAGTCGATATGGCCCGATCAGCAGTGGCCCTCCTACCGTCACTCGCCTCAAGCTGTGCAGAATGACCGAATGAGCATTCGGTGCTGCAGTCATCTCAGAGCCCAGTCATAGCTTTCTGTCATGTGTTGTGACGGTGAGCGAGCTTGCAACTGCTGCTCGTCCAAGCAGCTCGAGATGCCTGCCAAATGCCCAAATTTCAGGCACAAGCTGTTAGCTGTACCACACAAGCAACAAAGCACTCATATACCTTCAGCATCCATCCATTCATCCTTTCAGTTCAGTTTCATCAGATGAGATAGTTCAGTTTCTTCAGATGAGATGACGAGAAAAAAATGGAATGAGCAGCCACACCTAAATCTTCAGCATTGCAATGCGATGCCGCTGCATGATTAATCGATGATATAGGAGTATATATTTTTATTCCAATTGCAGAGAGCAGTTATCACATCATGCTTGGACACATCACGTTGGCCGGTGGTTGTGGCATTAGTTTACTTGCGGTCCGCAGCATCAGCCTAATTACTTTACCCGGTCTGCTGCTGCCGCTCCTTGTTTATTAGCAAGAGATTCAAAAGGCCCAGATCGCCGATCGTGTTGCTACGAGCAGGGCACTGCGGATTCTTTCTGATCGGAGTTGCAGATGAGCTGTCCGTCCTCCAAACACCAAAAGGCCACGCACTATAATTTGACCTGGCGATATCATATAAGCAATTGCCCCGCACGGAGAAACGGAAACTGGTGCCAAAAGTCGGCACCTTTCTCAGTGGACTTCCTGCACGGCATATTCTGGTTCAACTTATCATTTGCAACTCGAGCGCCCAAAAGTGCCGGTGGACCATGCGTGCATTCAGAGAACTGGGCACGGTTTTCTGACCGATGCTGCTGCTGTCTTACAGTGTAATGTGCGTATTTGTCCTTGCTTCCCTGATCTCAAGTACAAATCCACTTCGATTAAAGGCATTGCACCTCGCACATGTGGTGGAAGCATTCTGATTTCTTCATCTTTTGACCAGGAGAGGCGCCTCGTTAGATATTCCTGATTTTGTTCTCTGATTAAAGTTAATTACCTTGCTGAAAGATGGTGGTAAAGGCACTGCTAGCAAGGTCAGATTGCCCCCCTTTGCTACACCCTGGCCTCTCACCGCCATATAGAGAGGCTGGAGTATCTTCTTCCTCTTGCAGAATGAAAAAAAAAAAGAAACTATTGATCTCAAATCTTGATTTTTTTTTTATCAATAATGTTTTCTGCCCTCCATGTCCATAGCTGATTGAGTTGTCCAGTGAACTTACGCGGACTTTGCAGACGTTTTTCCTTTTTAAAAATATGCCGCACTGCACGGTGCCATGTGACTCCATATCAACCTCTGTACATGAAAGCATATTATTTTCCTTGAGTATTTGTGATGATAAACTATTTTATTTCATGGTGGGAATACATTTTGATCTGTTCCATGTTAATTGCTATTATATAGTGCTGACCATACACTGTACTTTCTATGATTTGTTTACAGGCTGGAATCAAAACCATCTGTCCAGGTATCCCTAATGCCATAACCATCTTGTAGCACTGCACTTATGCCATGTATCATTGAAAAGCCATAAACAATGGAGCTAAAACCAGCCAATTGATGTATGATTAAGTGTACGCCTGAAAAGTAACCTCCTTTTCTTCTCAATATCTCCGTTTCATAATTCATTGTATCCTCAACATTGCTAGGGAGGCAAAGATAAGGTCGAAGCAAAAAAGAGGTAGGAGGATCATATGGTTGGTCTCGGACGTTGAGGTCCATCGATAATGGGGGTGGGGGTCGGAGGAGGAGCTACAATGACGTTTGATTTGATATCAGGCTGGGCCAGTCATCATCAAACAAAACTAACAAGTAACAAGGATACGTCTTCAACGACTACAGATATGTGAAGTTTCTCGGTGCATGGAACTTATGTCAAACCTAAAAACGGAAATAATTTCTTCCATTTCCAATGTAGAAGCTCATTCACTAATAAAAGCCTCTCTGATTTTCTTTCATGGATGTGAAAGGCCATCCCTCTTTCCCCCAGTTTTCCTGCCTCTATCTCCCTCCTCCGAAGGAAAGCACGTTGCCTTTTGCAGCTTACATGCTCTCAGCCGGCCCGGGGGTTGCTTCACCCCAATACTGGAGTCCAATGTAAGCAAAACCAAAGATGGGTGGCAAATAGATATAGTAATGGTCAACAAAAGGATCCACAGGATTAGGCTAAAGCGATCCTACTAACCCTTGGGTCAGTGTGTGCGGAGCGTGGGTAGCCAACGACCAATCGGCGCCATGGCTTTTGGCGAGGCCCCCTGTGCACGCCCAAAGGTGGCTCCCCGATCTTTAGTTGGCGGTAGGTCGCGCGGCCTCGGACGACGCCACGGGCGCGTGTCGGGCGGTTGGATCGTCGGGGCGTGCCGGAGAGAAGAGGGAGGGAGGAGGTGCAGGCGGCGGCGTACCTCTCGCGCCTGGATCAGCAGCGTAGCCGCGGCACCGTGCTCCTCCGGTCCTCCCCGCGGCGCCCGCACGGGGCCCGCCGATTCCCGCACGGACGCGCGCCGCCGCCGCGGCGAGATTCGGCAGCCTGGAGACGACGCGATGGTCGAGACGCCCCACCACACCACGCGCGCGCGGGGCTCGAAGGGCCAACAAGCCCGGGCTTTTACTGGGCCCTCCTCCTCCTTATTTGGTTAGCGGGCCGAGATTCAAATCTTGTTTGTGTGTGTAGTTCCCTCGCGGGCTGGGCTGTTTCGCTAGCAGGCCAGCGCCATGGGCTGGCAGCGAACGGCCTGATCTGGGTGGGTTCCGAACCTTCCAGAATCCCAGATCCACGGGGCAGAGAGCGTGCCAGAGAATCGAACCGTTGTAAAGTAGCCCCATGTGGGGCCGGGGCTCACCTGGGAGGACCGACGCGAACGCGACGACAATTGGGTCCTGCAAACGTTAACGCGTCCGTGGGGTTGGGGCCGCGTCACATCACGCGGCGTGAGATTTCGAATTTTCGACTCTGAAATAATTCGCTTATTTCAAAAAAAAAAAGTAATTCGCACGCCGTAAAGAAACTTCGATTGTGCCGAGGCAAGGAAAACGAAAACGCCTTCGTGGCTAAGGCATTTTGGAAAGTCGAAAAGTCGAATTTGAACTCTGAAGTGACCGCGTTATTTATCAGGTGATAAATAGTTGCAAAAAGATCACAATATAACTATATATATTCTGGCACCCGAGTAGGCACGGCAGATCACCAATAAATTCCGTAACCGAAACCGGGGCCGGACATCCCGTCCACGAAACGTCCGAAGCTGCGGACATCGACCCCAACGCCATCACAATTCACAGCACCGCACCGCGCCGACCGGCGACATGAACCCCCCCGCAGCAGCCGCATCCGCCGGCGGAGGAGACCGCGCCGCGGCAGCCCCGCAGTACGCGCCGTACCCGAGGCTCTCGCCGGAGGACGTGGCCCCGCCTCCGCCGCCGCCTTACCATGCAGCCACCGCCGCGCCGCCGCCTCCCTACGGCGGCAACCCCTACGTTTCCTCCCCGGCCGGCGGCGCCGCGACCGCCCCGAGGAGTACGTCGCCCCTCGCCCCAAGTTTGCCCCCGTGAGGCCGCCGATCCGGTCGGCTGAAATTCGGATCGTTCCTTAATTATCTGGGTGCTTTTGTGTGGCGTGTTATTGCAGATACGATGGACTCGGTGAAGGACGTGCTCGGGAAGATGGGGAAGAGGTTTGGTGAGGCGGCCCGGAAGACCGAGAACATCACCGGCAACTTCTGGCAGCACTGTGAGATTCGATTCCATAGTCCTATTTTCACGAAATTCGCTATGATGAATTTGTTGCTCTGAGTTTTCAATCAAATTAATGATTTTGCTGTTTTTCTTCAGTACATTTGTTTTTTAGAAACGGATTCAGTACATTTGTTATCGTGGGATTAAGTTAAGTTGTCGTTAAGTTGCTCTTTTTCTTGGATACAATGAAATTGACGTGGAATTCATGTTGATGGGCTCGGACAAAAAGAGGGGCAACCAATTTAGTTGACTCTAGTTTCACCTTATTTCACCAGTGAGGCTTGATTCGGATTTCTGGTTACCATTGCTGATGATGATAATGCTGAATTAAGGTTCCCCTGTCCAATAGACTTGTTGGCTGTTCTGCGCAAATCCTTTTGGCGTCATTTTGTCATTCCATATATTTCTTTATAAGATAATTCTATTTGAATGTTGTGTTTGTTTGCGGATGATTGAATAAATCCTAAGTTGTAACTACATTTGTTCACAATGTAGAAAGGCTGAGGGATGATCACATCTTTGTGATATTTTTTATGAGCATATCTATTAATATAGCTGTGTTGGAAAGAAATGCCATCTCAATATGATTTTATGCATGCTTGTATTAAATCAAAGGTTTGGGTTCTCATGCAGTATGTAACGATGTATAATTGAACGTGTTTGTCTTTAAACAGTGAAAACTGGACCAAGCATTACTGATGCAGCAATGGGCAGGATCTCCCAGGTCACCAAAGTCATTGCAGAAGGTGGATATGAAAAAATTTTCCATCAAACCTTTGAGGTTGCCCCTGGCGAAAAACTCAAGAAGCCATATGCATGTTATTTGTCAACCTCGGCTGGTCCTGTTATGGGTGTGCTTTACCTGTCCAACGTAAAAGTGGCATTCTGTAGTGATAACCCACTTGCATACCAGGTCGGAGACAAAACTGAGTGGAGCTATTACAAGGTAATTATGTTGATTGCTTTCTTTTACTGTGATCCAGGAAGAGTAGACCTTTGGTCATTCTACTTTAGGGTGTGTTTAGATTGGGAAAGATTCACCGAAAAAACACCGTAGACCAAAAAATACACTGTAGATGAATAGTGTTATGTGAGTGGGAGGGGTGCGATGAATATGGAAAAGTTGGATGAATATTGTTTTTTTGGGTGGGTGTGGGTGAAACTAAACGCACCCTTAGAGCATCTGTACTGGCCGGTGCAAAGGAACACGTGTACACCAATGATCCGATTCATTCTTGTTGGAGAACATCGAATCATTGCTCAAGTGAATGAACCGGATCAAAAAATTGAATCGGTGCATCCATAGTAAAATAACATATATACACTTTTAGAACAGCTGTTGTGAGTCTAGTAAAGCAATGATTGCTGGAGAAAAAATTCTGTGCGTGCACCTGGCCATGGCGCAGCAACTACTGGAGCACATCGACTCATTGCTTGCGTGGACATTGGTTCTGACATAAGCCTGACATGAGCCGGATCACCAGTAGAGATGGGTGTGTTTAGATTAGAGAAAGATCCCCGAAAATACACTGTTCACTAAAAATACACTGTAGATGAATAGTGTTATGGGAGTGGGAAAGATGGGATGAATAGAGAAAAATTAGATGAATAATGTTTTTTTTTAGAATTTTTGGGAACTCAACGCACCCTTAATTATACCTGTCACTTCAGTTCTGTCCTTGCCACTTCGGTTTGAACACTGTTGTCATCAGTGCACATACGAAGTTTTTTTTTTTGGCAATCTCATTTCCTGATATTACTCATTAGTGAATACATAACTTACAGTTTGTTTGCTTATTTGAAACTAGGTGGTCATCCCCCTCGCTCAACTGCGATCAGTCAACTCCTCGACAAGCAGAACAAACGCATCTGAGAAATACATTCAGGTTGTTTCTGTGGATAACCATGAGTTTTGGTTTATGGGCTTTGTGTATTACGACAGTGCTGTAAAGAATCTGCAGGAAGCACTTCAAGAGGCTCAGAATTTGCGTGCTTAGTAATGCCCATAGGTTGGAAGTAGCATGTCTCAGTTGTAATATAATATACTTGTGTTTCGATTGTTCTTCAGATTTAGTTGGATAGATTTGGCTTCCCTGTGATTTGTACCATGTTGGATCATATTCTAGTGTGATATCATGCACATTCTTTCATGTTTGCTCTCTACTGTGAATTGCCTCTGATAGTTTGAGCCCATTTGCTTCGGTAGCAATTGGAATGTCTGTCTTAAGGTGAAATGCTAGCACAATCACAATGAGATTGAAGCAGTGGAATGGCCCAGCTGATCAAAACAGATTGGTGATTGAAAATGAACTTAATTATTCGATTTATCCATGATTTAACTGATGGAACGTTTTGACGCAGCGTGTCGTTAAGTTGTGAGCTTGTGGTATGCTTTGTGTTCGACAGGTGGAAGTTGTTGCAGTTTAGTTGTGCTTTGTGTTCAACAGGTGGAAGTTGTTGCAGTTTAGTTGGATAGGTGGAAATTGTTGCAGTTTAGTTGGATAGGTGTTGGCATTTGCTCCGGTTGTACAAAAATGAAAGTCTGGCACGGATTTTTTATCTACGACTGTGTGCATCCTGATCTTGCCGTTTTGCCTTGTGCAGCCACAAAGCCAGATTCCATTTTGCTCCGTGCAGTAACAGCTGAAACGCGGCATATGCACAACCGCAAACGGAACTGGGGGTTCGGAAATGGTCTGAATGAACATCGCATCTATGATCTCCCTGATGCGGCAATCGAGACTGTTTTAGGTCGATACAATCATACAACACTATCATAGTATCATGCGCTCAATCATCGATCACTGAAATGAGACTATCAGCTCTGGGTTAGGGCTTGTTTAGTTCACAGCGTCAGCGAGTCAGCGTGAACAAATTACCCCCCCCCCCCCCCCCCAGTCAGGCGGTCAGGGGTCGCAATCGCAAGCTGTTCATCAGAGCAGATGGGAAAAGGATCTGTGCTCGGCACATAAACGAGCCGTGGCAACGGAGGTTGCTTCGCCGCAGGAACCTTCGTCGATGCAGTCGGCGTCGACAACGCCCGGGCGCCAGCAACAAAAGCATCGACACGGTTTGCCACCGTCACCGAGTGACTTCTCCGGCGTCCGATTTGCCACGTCCCCTCTGGTGACTCCTCCGCCGTCCGATCTGCCACGTCCCCCTCTGTTTCCCCAACCCCAATTTGTAACGGTCCCACGGGAGCCTCGTTTCGTCTTTCCCTGAAGCCACCGCCTGGATTGCTTGGGCGCTTGGGTGATTGGGTCCGTCGGCGCGAGCAGATTTGCGTCGCCGCCGATCTCGAGCTCCGTTCGTGCTCCAGTGCCTCGGAGGTCGCATCTGCTGCGCCCGCCATGGCGAGCAGGTCCTACGGCTCCAGGTTCGCCCTATCGTGTTTGTTTCCCCTCCTTACGGGCTTACTGCTTGATTGGTTTGTCCTGTGATGCTGATCCCCAATGTCCTAGTGATCTATTTCTGATTTTGGTTTCTCGCGGTGCTCGATGCGGCCTAGTGTTTCTTATGCGCTTCGCGAATGGAGGATCCCTGCTGTCTGTTTTTGTTAATACTCGATAGGTTGGCCTAGGTTTCAGTTGATGTTCTTCCTGTCTGGCACTTTGGCTATCTAAAAACACGCCGCATTGCAGTTGCGATGTTTTTACCTAATAAGCATATTCTGGGACAAATTGCTGCTTAGATTACTCGAAGACAAATATTGTACGCTAAGCATCTCAATTCCGTCTTGGTTTCGGCCCAAATACTTGTTGTTGAGTAGTTCTGTTACTACCTATACTTTTGTCAGTGATAGCTCTTTGTTCTAAACTTTTTTTCCTCCCGTGGTTTTGATCTTCTTGGACTCCCCGCTGCCTCTGTTCTGTCATACTTATGTCTGAATATTCAATTCTGCAGGGAAGGGTTGACGGTCAGGCCTGCTGCATCATCAGGCTCCAGCGAGATTTCGCTCCAGATCGATCCAATCAATGCTGATTTGGATGATCATATCCTTGGACTTCGTGGACAAGTCCGCAAGCTTAGAGGAGTAAGTATAGTTGAATTTCCTATGAGTGGAACTCATGCCTCAGAAGTTGCCCAATTTTATTTGTTAGTGCTGAATGTTACCATTCCAGAGTGCATGATATACCTGTAATCTTTCCCCTGTACTTTTAGCAAGATGCTTCAGACATGAATTTAGTTCTAAGATAAGCCATCGATTTTGTGCTGCAGGTCGCTCAAGATATCCAATCAGAGGCCAAGTACCAAAATGATTTCATATCTCAGCTGGTAAGTAAAATCCTGAAGAAAGCTCAATGGTTTTTTTTTTCCTGTAGGAATTCTTCATTTTTAGCTAGCTGTGCTAGCACATGGTTTATTTGAAGGTTTTAGAACACCTAGTTGTTACAGTGATGTACAAATGGTTTTTGAGTTATGTATTTCCCATTGCTTATATGCTTCTATTATATTACATGCACATTTTAATGAAATTGTTCATCAATGACCCATATATTACTATTGTTATTCTTGTATTTTGCCAGTCATTTCTCTCTAGTCAATATGTGCCCAAAAAAGGTCCCATAAGTAGTTATTAATAAAATCGAGTTTGTATATTTTGTGGTAACTGTGTTGAATACTGTCCGACAATTTTTTTATCAATGACTGAAGAATATGAACTTTCTACTTATTGAGTGGCCAAGATTAGCGATTCCTTGCAACACGTGTGACTGTATGAAGACCTCAATAGTCTGATTTTAACCTACTTTTATTGGTGACTATCTTGTCCAGGTTGTCCTTGTGCAGCCATTATGTTGAAATTCCACAAAATAGTTGTTTTAAAAACAAAATGGTTAACTGAAAGCATGTGTTTTAGTGACATATATTTTGAACCACAATCCTTAAGTGCTTGGTATTTTGTCATTTCATTCTGACGTAATGAGTTTTAAAAGAAAATTATTTTCTCTATATCTAGTTTATTGTTCAGTTCTGTATGTGATGTGCACTTGATTTAGTATTAGTTCATTTCAAGTAACTTGATAATTTGGAATGAAGTATATTAAAGACTATTTAGTAAATGTAACCACTTTTCTAGGTTACCAAAAAGCGTCATTCTTAATTGTAACTTTCTGGATGGCTTTTTTTTCTGGTTTTTTCATGTGCTTTTCTATAAATTGTTTCCAACAGCACCGCAACCTACGTATCTGTTATTCTGTTATCTTCCATATTTGTTATGTTTGTCGAGAGCATGTGAGTGATCATTGATCAGCAATGAAACACCGTGTCTGTCTTTTTGTGCTGGAAACTTGGAACATGCCCCTGTGATAGTCTTATTTATAACTCTTTTTCTGTTGCAGCAAATGGCTCTCACTAAGGCCCAGGCTGGAGTTAAGAACAACATGAGGAGGATGAACAAGAGCATCATACAGAACGGTTCAAACCATCTTGTTCATGTGGTCCTGTTTGCCCTAGGCTGCTTCATTCTAGTGTACCTAGTGTCCAAATTCTCCCGGTGATGAAATACCAAGAGTTCTGTTTCAACAACTGAAATGAGAAGAAAGAAATCTAGTGACCGGTAACACTGTAGCTGACTCTATTCCAGTCATGGTAATATGGCACTAGTGAAGGTAGTTGCATAGTTGGACAAGGGATTGTTGTTCTCTATGTTGTACAGAAATTCGGTGGTGCTGTTGATATGCCAATCTGGATGCTCTTTCACGGTTGCTGGATGTACAGACGTCTAGATAAAGCACCTTTTCCCCTGCCAAAACCATTGTGTGGAAGCTCACATTGTACTTAAGATGGTCGTAAATTTTGTTTTTTTTATGCAACAGGAGGGGCATGCCCCTACTGGCATTTCGTAAATTTTGTTTGGGCATACATGACGTTCTTTGTACTAACCGTAAGAAATCAAGAAGAAAGTTAATAGTTTATTGTATTCTGTCGCTGCTTGTCGTCTACAGGTAAGAATTTTTTATATCTTTGTTCACTTGTGAGTTGTGACATACTCCGTATATCATTTTTCCAGAGGACAAGAAAGAGTTGCATTTGCGTAACATTGTACGCAGTTTATTAATCTTTGTTTGATACAAGAGATACAATACAATTGTACCACTTAGTTTTTTTCTCAGCTACCTTACAAATGAATCGATGTCGTACAAAATGCATATAAATGTACCAATCATGTCATGAGAGCCTGTTTCAATTATATATCATAGACAAAATAGAGATTTACTGACGATCCTCAAAAGGAGCAGCTGACTCCACGTCCCCAATCTTCTTAGCCAACTCCTTCTCGTTCTTCTGAGCCTCCTGCTTCTTCTGCGCCCTCTCACCGTAGAGGTAGGAGGCGAAGCCCCAGAGGGAGAGCACGAGCGCAATGCCCTTCGGCCCATCGAATTTCTCGTGAAGGAAGATGACGGCGAGGACCTCCGAGAGCGGCAGGAGGACGGCGATCATGATGCCGGCGAGGAGCGACGATGCGCAGGTGATGAGCCCCATGATCCCCAGGTTCATCAGCTGCCACGCGACGGCGTCCCAGATGAGCACCAGGTAGTAGCTGTTCTTGCCCAGCCCGAACGTGTCGGTCTCGCTCGGCAACGCCTGGAAGTCGCTCTTGATGGCCACGCCAAGCAGGCACACCACCGTGCCAGCGGCGCCCATGACAGCCTGCATCTGCATCACCGTCACGTACGGTGGTGTCACTCTCGCCGCGGCGGGTCCGGTGCGTGTGCGTCGGCCGCCGTAGCGCGCCATGGCAACCTCGACGAGCGGAAGCACGAGGCCGGCGAGCGCGGCGGCGGCGATGGACTCGATAAACCCCGTCCAGTACGTCCTCGACGCCTCTCCGGCAGGCTTGCCGGATCCGGGGCCGATGCCGAGCACGGCCGGGCCGATGGTGAGCAGCATCACGGCGTTGGCCGAGAATGGCGTGAACCGGAGCCCGACGAAGAGGAACGCGAACACGGCGGTGAAGGCGAGCTGGGTGGCTTGCAGCAGCGACGACGTGGATAGCGGCAGCGCCTGCGACCCCAGCGCGTAGACGAAGCAGGAGATGGCGTAGAACGCGCCGAGCACGGCCGCGGCGCCGGCGAGGCGCGCAGGGATGAGAAGGTTCGACACGCCGTGGCTGCGGCGGCGGCGGAAGAGGGAGACGCAGATGGGTGGGAGGAGGAGGGGCCAGCCGGAGATCTGCAGAAAGGCGGACAGGAACAGGCGCGTCCCGCCGTGGACGAAGTAGACGCGGAGGAGGAGCGGGCCGGTGGCGCTGACGAGGACGAGGCAGGCGCTGAAGATGACCAGCAGCGACGGCTTGTAGCGCGCCGGCAATGGCGCGGGGTTAGTGGTGGGAGCCGGCGACGTCGTGCTCGACGCCTTGCTGCTGATTTCTTGCATGGTGGCTGGAGGTGGACTGGCACTAGCCGTTATGGCGGCCATGGGATACGAAGAACTTGTTGGTAACAGCGAAACGTTGGACAGCCTGATGATGTGGTCTGCCTCGTCCAGGCTGCAGCTCGTTATGCCTGTGCTGGACACTTCTGCTCTGTACTTAGCTTGATTTGGTTGTGTGTTTGCATGACAGGCCTCTAGGGTTTATATACAAGCCGGAAGACGTGATGAGGTGAGGTCCAGACTCCAGAGAAATCAAGTTATTAGCGAAGTTGGTGAGTCAACACAAAGCACGGAATGGGAAGACCGAACAGAGAAGTACACACGTGCAGCCGGGCGAAAACAAGCACACGCAGAACGATAAAAAAAAAAACTGTAATGAGTTGTTTAATTTGGCTGTTCATTTCTCAAATTTAGATATCATCCGATCAATTTGCCTCTGAGCACTGCAATTGTAAACTAGGAGTAGAGTTTTGTAGTATACCCCCACGTGAAATTAAGATTTGTAATAAAATCATACTCCATCTGCCCCAAAAGAAAAACTATTCGTTGTGGCTTTTCAAGTTATATAGCTCTTGTTAGTATTTTGGGATGAAGTGAGTAATTGTTTGTAGTTCGTTCGTTCAGTTTGCAAGCGTTCAAGTTCAGTTTGCAATTTCAAAACAAACTCGTTGCTGGATATAATCAATAAGTTTTCCTCTGAATTTTGAAGCATAACTACCATAACTAGGAAGATGTTTTCTGCGAGATTTTTCGTTGCGTGCGATTAGTTAGTGTTGATGCACTTTTGGTCAACACACGAAAACGCTAGATCGCACGGTCGTCAAGATTCTCCTCGCCGGAGCTCCTGAGTGTAGCCGGTCAGACCGCCTGTAGGGGCCGGTCAAACCGCCTGTAACAGAGGCGCCGCGAAAGCCTACGATCGTCGCCTCGGGAGGGACCCCGTCGGAGGCGGCAAACCTAGGGTTGTTCTAAGGTCGGCAAGGCCACCTAGAACGTCAAACGCCATGGAGACGAAGAAGGAAGAAGAGGGGGTTGAAAAAGCTAGGGTTTGAGATAAAAAAGTAAAGGTAAATTGATTGTACGATTCGGTAGAGGATCTCAATCGGCCACGACCCTTCATAATATAGGGTGGGGAGGTCTTGCCCCGTAGGGAGTCAATTTCATAATGAAGTTCCATCAAAATACAACTCTAATTCGGATTAGAACTGCTACAGGCGGTCTGACCCCTGTACAGGCGGTCTAACCGGCTGGGCCCGGGGCTGAACCTTGTCAGAGCCATAACTTCTTCATCCGGACTCCAAATTAGGCGATCCACATATGCATTTTGATCTTCTCGACGAGCCCTACGCAATGGTGGAGTCAAACTCATATTTTGAGCACTTTTATACAGACGGTCTAGACCGACTGTACAAGCGGTCTGACCGCCTGGCACATTGCCAGATCGGCTACGGGGTACAGCCGGTCAGACCGCTTGTTACACGCGGTTAGACCGGCTGTTGAGCCAGATCGATATTCTTACCATTTTTAGTCGTCAACAATTAGGCTTTAATTTTTCCGACATGTCATGACCTCTCTCTGTCCTGACTGAGTAAAGCATACTCGTTGATTGACTACTGGGACACAGGTAGCAAGATGTGAGCAAATGGGTCAGTGTTCTTCGGGCTTGTACCTCTGCTCCGTTTCGTATGGTACGCAGCAGTCGCCCATTTCCGTATCCAACAACCGTCCACGTAGGACCAGGAGTTGCTGACGTGTGATGGGTCCACCAGTCCACGTCGACGCTAGCATTAATGATACAGAAACCAAGTTAGCATTGGACTAGTTGCCGCCAATCACTTGTTCAGTTTTTCACACACGCGTCTGAATGCACATAGACTTGACCGTTGTCCCTTGTCCGCGAAACAAAACAAAACTGAAGCTACTCTGAAGAAAGTGCAGCAAGCTCCTTTCGCGTTTGGTGTACAGTACTCCATAATAAGGCTGTAAAGACCGGGTAATTGACACATGTGCGCTGTCCTTGATAGGCTATTTGATTAAGGTTTCGTTGGAGGAAAATACGACTGTATAGATGTTTGATCGGTTCGATTCTGCTGAATGCTGATACTGTAGACGTTAGTTGGTTCAGATGACGTTCCATTCAGATACCCAGGCACAGTTGCCTAATTTAAATGCCAGACTGTATATGAAACATACAAAGCTATATGTGAAGCGATCGCCTATAGGCAGATTTAGTTGGAGCGTGCAGTTTCAGATTTTGAGCTGGCCGATATAGTTTCAGTTTCAGACCTCATTACTGCTTCCAGACTCTCGCAACTCAAGGTTTGAGAAGGGATGATCGTCATTGAGCTGGTCTGGCTGTCGATGGTGACCGTAGTTCATATATTGCTGCTGGTAGCAGAAATGACAGTTGGGATTAGCTTGTAAAAGCTACCTCTCTTTCGTTTGGATTTTCCGGTGTCTCCCCCAACTATCCTGGGAAAAGTGCTGCTGCCTTTTCACTTTTCCCGGTCTGCTTTTGTTGATCCTGCGGACTCGCAACGATCCGACTCCATCACAAGCCCTAGTTTGTCTGAACATTCTCTCCCGATCGAGGTCGTCAACGAAGCTACTGTGTAGTGTAGTATTCGATTAGTCGTCGTTAGCACACAAGATCGTATCATCCGAGCTTGGATTGATCTCTTCCTTGGTATGGTAGGATAAAGCGCGCACTTCATTCCAGAAAAGGATTGCAGAAGTGGATGGTTACAGGTAAATATGTGATGTGATGCACTGATGCTATACAAATTTTCTGAATAACGTTAACATCAGGAAAGTTGCAGACATGCGGTTACGCTATGACTACTGTTGCCTAGTTGAGTAGCACTGTAATACTACGTAGTAGATTGAATGAATGGCAGCAGGTCTACTGATCTATCTGCTAGATTTTCAAAGATCAACGTTCAGTATTGGCAGTCACATGGTTTAGAAAAAAAAAAGTATTGGCAGTCACCAACTACCAGGAGAGAAAAACCGAGCCGCCTGCGGCAAAATTCTTTCAGACAGTCTTCGAGGAAACACAATCAAGTTGTTTCAGAAACTTCAAGGCATGTCATTATGTCAAGGTTCAGAGTAGTTATTTGTAGTAAAATAATAGCACATTGAACAGGGGGATATGTATATTACCAAATAAAGTTTGCATACTCGCAACCTCGCGGGTCATGCCTACGCCTTGCAGAAGTTAAATGTGCCCGCAGCTATATTCCTGTTGATGTCATGCCATATTCATGCGGTAGGAATCTTGCTTCTAGGAACACTTACGTACTATACGTGCATCGATCGATCACTTGATTTGTTTCGTCCGTATAAGATGTGAAGTACGGTACTAAATCTGCTGGGAAACAAGAAGGGGCACGGCCTGCGACCCCAGCGAGTACGCGAAGCATGCTGCCACGACGACGGACACCCCGATGACGCCTACGAAACTGGACTCTTCATAGAAATTAAACACAGAAACCATCGGAGCAGGACACTAAAACACGAAACACAAAACTGTCATACGCGTGCACGAGAAACACGACTGCCTCATTATCGGGACTATATATGCTTGCTCTGCGCCTCTGCGCATTAACCCTCCTATATCGATCGAGAAAACTAATACTCCAGCTCCGGCGTCAACATGTCGCGCTACAACAAGTCCCTCCTCCTTCTCGTGCTCGTCGTCAGCCTTCTTGCGTCGTGTTGCGTTGTGCACGGCAAGCAGACGAAGGCAACTCCGTGGAGCATCCACTCTCCGAGCGGCGGCTCCATAAAGAGCCTCGCCCTTCAGCGCATCTCACTTTCCCAATGGCGTCACCGGCGCCGAGAGCCTCGCCTTCGACCGCAGGGGTCAAGGGCCCTACGCCGGCGTCTCCGATGGCCGCGTCCTTAAGTATGATGCAAGCTCTCGTCGTTGGGCAACATTCGCGTACAACATCAATTACGAGAAGAACCCTATGTGCAAGTCGTCACCAAAGCGTCCGAGTGGCGCAGAGGCCATCTGCGGCCGCCCGCTAGGCCTGCAGTTCCATGCCAGGACCGGCGATCTGTACATCGCCGATGCGTACCTAGGGCTGATGAAGGTTGGACCTGGCGGCGGCGAGGCTACGGTGCTAGCGTCAGAGGCAGATGGCGTGCCCTTCAACTTTGTCAATGGCGTGGACGTCGACCAGGTCACCGGCGACGTTTACTTCACCGACAGCAGCACTACCTACACGCGGGAGCACAACACGATGATTTTGATCAACCGCGACACAACCGGGCGGCTACTCAAGTACGACGTGCGCAGGAGGAGTGTCACCGTGCTCAGGTCCGGTCTGCCATATCCCAACGGTGTCGCCGTGAGCGCCGACCGGACACATGTCGTGGTGGCGCACACGGGGCCACGATAGGCATTCAGGTATTGGCTCAAGGGGCCCAAGGCCGGCCACTACGAGTTCTTCGCCGACCTCCCAGGCTACGCGGACAACATCAGGCGTGACGCTATGGGTGGTTATTGGTTCGCATTGAACCGTGAGGACATCAACACAACTTCTCCCGAGCACCTCGTCGGCGTATGTGTGGATGCCAAGGGCGTGGAACACCAGGTGATGACAGCGCCCGAGGGTGTACGCTTAGCGACATCGCGGTCAAAGATAGCACAATGTGGCTAGGTTCCGTGGAACTCGATTACGTCGGCCTGGCTACGACTATATCCGGCTAGTTTTTCTATAAAAAAAAATAGTTAGTTTTAGAAGTACTCATATATGCATTAGGCAAAGGTTTAAGTAAGTCTTGTAAGGAATTTTTAGGCAGCTACAGCACAACGTGTAGTCTTTCATATTATTTGAATATTGAATTTTCTTAAGACTTGTGCGTGTGATTTTTTTAAAAGAATTTGTATCATTTTGTCCAACATATTATTGATATGACGTAGTGGTTCTTCATTGACTTTCTCCTATACCTGCACTGCTTGTGCAGGTAGCCAGTTTTATCATTTGAGGCTTTTTGATTGAAAATATTTAGTATTTCTTACTATGGTTTATGATGATGATAAAATAAATCTATTACTGTTTGAAACTAACTAAATAAGTAATTTACTTGCATGATAATGATGTAATAGATAGATAGATAGATAGAGAGTTGTGCGACAGAGAATTCAATCGATTTAAAAATAAAATCAGATATACTCAATAACTAATAATCCCATGAAATAGGGTGGATAGATTCTCAGATCATGCATCTCGAGATAATTAATAAAAATTAACAAGTTGCTACCAAAGGGCAAGTGAGTGACTTCATGTCCGCATTTCCCTCTGCCACCTTCTTGTGCTCTCTCTCGCCGTAGAGGTAGGAGACGAAGCCCCAGAGGGAGAGCACGAGGGCAATGCCCTTCACCCCGTCGAACTTCTCGCGGAGGAAGATCACCGCTAGTACCTCCGAGAGCGGCAGGACAAGCGCGACCATGATGCCGGCAAGGAGCGACGAGGAGCAGATGATGAGCCCCATGGTCCCCAGGTTGAAAAGCTGGAACGACACGGCGCCAAAGATGAGCACCACGTAGTAGCTGGTCTCGCCGAGCCCGAACATGGCGGCCTCCCTCGGCATCGCCTGGAAGTCTTCTGCGATGGCCATGCCGATCAGACACACCGCCGTGCCGGTCACGCCCATCACGACCTGTATCTGCATCACCGTCGCGTACGAGGGTGGTGCCTCCCTAGCGGCGGCGCCGCCGCCGCCGCTTCGGCGACCGTACTTGGACATGGCGACCTCGACGAGCGGCAGCACGAACCCCAAGAGCGCCGCCGAGGCCATGCACTCGAAGAACCCTGTCCAGTACGCCGACGAGCCTTCGCCAGCTGTCCTCTCTGACGACGGCCCGACGCCGAGGACCGCCGAGCCGACGGTGAGCAGGACGATGGCGTTGACCGAGAAGGGCGTGAACCGGAGCCCGGCGAACAGGAACGCGGAGAACGCGGTGGAGGTGAGCTGGATCGCCTGCAGCAGCGACGACGTGGACAGGGGCACGGCCTGCGACCCCAGCGAGTACGCGAAGCACGCCACGACGAAGGCCACCCCGAGGATTGCCACGGCGGAAGTGAGACGACGCGGGAGGAGGTGCTCGTCGGCGGCGCGGCCACGGAGGAGCACTGAGAGGCATAATGGCGGGAGGAGGAGAGGCCAGCCGGAGACCTGGATCAAGGTGGAGAGCCAGAGGCGGCGCCCACCGTGGACGAAGTAGAGGCGGAGGAGGAGCGTTCCGGGAGCGCCGAGGAGGACGAAGAACGCGCTGAAGACGACCGGCGGCGACAGCCAAGAGCGCAGCGCCGTTGGCGCATTATTGCCGATGAGTTGCATCGAGTCAGTGATTTGACTGCTACGGGAGGCCGGTTAATAACCTCTGTTAGTTGATGCCTTGTCTGATGCCTCTTGCAGTTGCTGGTCTACTTGTATTTGTAGAATCTCTAAGATTAGTGATGCCTGCACTTGCATAGATAATATAAATTCAGATCAGAGCATGTGTGCAATTCTGGTTTTGCTCTCAGCCAGGAACGCGGCGGCGTTGTCAACTTCGCACAATGGCACATTGCCGATGACTTGCATCGAGTCACTGACTTCACTGCTATGGGAGGGAGGGCGCTTAGCCTCTGTTATTAGTTGATGCCATGTCTCATGCAGGTCAACTCTTTTTTGCACGATCTCCAAGATTCGGTGGTGCTTCCGAGCTTGCATAGATAAAGTAATTCAAATCAGAGCATACATGAACCAGAGCATGCTGCATGTGCCGTCTGCAAACGGCAGCACCGGGTCGTTTGTCCGTTCGCGCTCGCCTTCAGGCCCATCAGAGGGGAACCCAACGTTGTGGTGTTTTTCTTTTTTATGTGATACAGACATACATGAAACAGTCACCAGTGTCGGTGATGCAAACGTAGTTAGGAATATTTCTTCTTTTTAACTTACCACCTGATGCGAGATCTCCTTCGCCTCTGATATTTTTTTCTGCGCATTCTCACAGTAAGGGTAGGAATATTATGCTAATGACTATTAGCACCTGTAGAGAAAAAGCAAGTAAATAAAAGAGGTAAAGAGTACCCTGATTTGTTATGACCCTGCTAAGCCCTGGTTAGCTTATGGTGTTAAGCTGCATTGCAAACTGAAATTCCTACATGGTGCACGCTAATATATTAAGACCAAGTATTAGACAAATTTCCCCAGCGAACCATAAAATGAGTTACATTACCTTTCAAAAGTGGAGCCTTGCCATCTTTATGATGTAGAGTAACCGACTATTTAATCGATCCTTGCTTTCTCCATAACCGGCAACCGCTGTACTCCACATCATATTTGTGTTCTGGTAAGTGGTAACATTGTAGCTTTTCATACAGTTCTGAATGCTGTCTACCAGGTATACTGACAGAGAAATGTGGGTGAATACATGACCTAGTAGTGGTTCCTGCATTTCTCTGTATTTGTCTATAGATGAATTCTACAACACAGAAGCGCTAGAGAGAGAGAGAGAGAGAGACTGAAGTTGCTTGTTAATATATTATGTGCTCTGCATATTGTCCTTTTTCTTAAAAAAAACAAATCTCTGTTTTTTTCCAAAAACTTACTTTAAACAAGTTTGTCGAAGAAATTGAATCGAGAAAAACTGAAGGGTATAAATTGTATGAAAAAAAAATATTTGGTACTAATTGAATACATTATATCATGATTTATTTGAATTGCCTGTATTGATAAGGAATTGGTGAGTTTGAGATTTTAGTCTAACTGTTAATAAGGCCAACAAAAGGTTTCTTTATGATGCTCTTTAGCTGGCAGATCAGGTCATCAGGAACACCGTTGTGCCTCGCAGTAGAGAAGCTATTGGCATAGTGATTGTGTAGTGTGCCTGCCACATGCAGTACAATTTGTCATGTGTTTATTTGGACAGGGTAGACAGATCAAGCACGTGTATCGAAATAATTAAAAAAATTAACAAGTTGCTATCAACGGGCAACTAATTGACTTCAGGTCCTCATTTCCAACTGCCACCTTCTTGTTGTGCGCTGCCTCGCCGAAGAGGTAGGAGACGAAGCCCCAAAGGGAGAGCACAAGGGCGCAATGCCCTTCACCCCGTCGAACTTTTCGCGGAGGAAGATCACCGCTAGTACCTCCGACAGCGACAGGACAAGCGCCACCATGATGCCAGCAAGCAGTGGCGATGAGCAGATGATGAGCCCCATGATCCCCAGGTTGCAAAGCTGCCACAACACGGACCCAGATATGAGCACCAGGTAGTAATTGGTCTCGCCGAGCCCGAACGTTCCCGCCTCCCTTGGCATGGCCTGGAAGTCCTCCGCGATGGCCATGCCGACCAGGCACACCACGGTGCCGGCCGCGCCCATCAGGACCTGTATCTGCATCACCGTTGCGTATGAGGGAGGCACCCTCGCCGTCGCTCCGGCGAGGTCGTCGCTCCGGCGGCCGTACTTGGACATGGCGACCTCGACGAGCGTCAGCACGAGCCCCAACAGCGAGGCCGAGGCCATGCACTCAAAGAACCCTGTCCACCAGTATGCTACGGAGGCCTCCGGCTTCTTCGCCGACGACGGCCCGACGCCGAGGACCGCCGAGCCGACGGTGAGCAGGACCACCGCGTTGACAGAGAATGGCGTGAACCGGAGGCCGGCGAACAGGAACGCGGATACAGCGGTGAAGGTGAGCTGTGTCGCCTGCAGCAGCGACGACGTGGACAGAGGCAGCGCCTGCGAACCCAGCGAGTACGCGAAGCACGCCATGGCGAAGAACGCCCCGAGGACGGCCACGGCAGCTGCGAGACGACGCGGGAGGAGGTGGTCGACGGCGGCGGCGCGGCCGCGGAGGAGCAACGAGAGGCATATGGGCGGGAGGAGGAGAGGCCAGCCGGAGACCTGGATCAAGGTGGAGAGCCAGGGGCGGCGGCCACCGTGGACGAAGTAGAGGCGGAGGAGGAGCGTTCCAGGGGCGCCGAGGAGGACGAAGAAGGCGCTCAACACGACCGGCGGCGACAGCCAGGAGCGCGGCGGCGTTGGCGCATTATTGCCGATGAGTTGCATCGACACCGAGTCACTGACTCGACTGCTACGGGAGGGCGCTTAATAACCTCTGCTAGTTGATGCCTTGTCTCTTGCATTGTATTTGTAGAATCTCTAAGATTAGATGCATGGTGCTTGCATAGATAATTGTAATTCAGATCAGATCAGATCAGACTGAGCATGTGCCGCGGCGCGTGCAAACGTGCGGCAACACCGGGCCGTATCGTGCGTTCGCTCGCGCCATCAGGAGGGATTCAGGCCCATCAGAGGGGGGAACCCAACGTTGTGGTGTTTTTCCACTATTTTCCTGTGATACAGTCATACAGACATACATGAACCAGTCACCAGCTTCAGGATGCAAACGCTGTTGTTCTCTGGTTTCTTCTGCGCATTCTAGGTAGGAATATTGTGCTAATCAGTGTTTGCATATGTGGAGAAAGGCAAGTGAAGAAAAGAGATAAGAGTACCCTGATTTGTTATTACCCTGCTAAATCCTGGTTAGCTTCTGGTGTTAAGCTGCATTCCCAACAAAAATTCCTACATGGTGCATGTAGATGTATATAATGAGACCAAATATTCAGACACATTTCCTCAATGAACCATAAAAATAGTTACATTTGCCTTTCAAAATTGGAGCTTACCATATTTATGATGTAGAGTAAGCTGGACTATTTAATAGATCCTTGCCTTTAATTATTCTCCATAACCAGCAACCGCTATACTCTCCACATCATATTTGTGTTCTGGTAAGATTGTAGCTTTTCATACAGTTTTCAATACAGATTTCAGGTGTACTGACTGAGAAATCTGAATATTCAGGATGAAGCAGTAGTTGTTCTTGCATTTCTCCGTATTTGTCTACAGATGAACTCTACAACACAGAAGCTATAGAGTCCGAAGTTGCTTGTTACTACAAATTGGATATTAATATAAATGTTCTCTCAAAACAAATCTCTGTTTTCCCACAACATGGGTCCTATGGGTGCGACAAAGGCACGCCCTCTTTCTAGTGCAGCACTTATTTTGATGTGCCATCAACTCACAAGCTACAAACCTGTTTGGTCGAATTGTTCCAAAAAAAAAAATTAAACAAGTTTGTCGGAGAAGTTGAACTGCGAAAAACTTATGGGTATAAATTGCATGAAAAATATTTTAGTATTAGATTGAATCGATTAACATTTTTTTTGGGGATTACTGGAATTAAAAAGGAATTGGTGAGTTTGGGATTTATTTTGTAGTCCAACTGTTAAGGTCAACAAAAAGATTCTTTATGATGCTCTTTAAATTGCAGATTAGGAAAACTGCTGTGCCTCACGGTAGAGAAGCTAGTACAATATTGGCCTACTGGTTGTGTTAGTATGCCTGCCACATGCAGTACAATTTGTCATGTGTTTATTTGGACAGTGTGGACATATTATCAGATCAAGCGCGTGTCTCGAGATATAAAAAAATTAACAAGTCGCTATCAAGGGGCAACTGATTGACTCCAGATCCTCATTTCCCACTGGCACTTTCTGGTGCGTTCCCTCGCCGTAAAGGTAGGAGACGAAGCCCCAGAGGGAGAGCACAAGTGCGATGCCCTTCACCCCGTCGAACTTCTCGTGGAGGAAGACGACGGCGAGGAGCTCCGAGAGCGGCAGGACGAGCGCGATCATGATGCCGGCGAGGAGCGGCGATGAGCAGATGATGAGCCCCATGATCCCCAGGTTGGAAAGCTGCCACAGCACGGCCCCAGATATGAGCAGAAAGTAATAGTTGATCTCGCCGAGCCCGAACATGGCCGCCTCCCTGGGAATCGCCTGGAAATCCTCCGCCATGGCCATGCCAACCAGGCAAACCACGGTGCCGGCCGCGCCCATCACGACCTGTATCTTCATCACCGTCGCGTACGACGGGGACACCGCCCTCGCCGTCGCGGCGGCGCGGCCGCGGCCGCTCCGGCGTCGGCCGTACTTGCACATGGCGACCTCGACGAGCGGCAGCACGAGACCGAACAGCGCAGCCGAGGCCATGCACTCAAAGAAGCCTGTCCACCAGTTAGCTGTCACCGACGAGCCTTCACCCGCCGCCGGGTTCTTCCCCGACGACGACGACGAAGGCAAGACGCCGAGGATCGCCGGGCCGGCGGTGAGAAGCACAACCGCGTTGAGCGAGAATGGCGTGAACCGGAGCCCGGCGAACACGAACGCGGAGACGGCGGTGAAGGTGAGCTGCGTCGCCTGCAGCAGCGATGACGTGGATAGGGGAAGGGCCTGTGATCCCAGCGAGTAGGCGAAGCACGCCACGGCGAAGAACGCCCCGAGGACGGCGACGGCTCCGGCGAGGCGATTAGGGAGGAGGAGGTGGTCGGCGGCGGTGGCGCCGCCGTGGCTGCGGCTGCGGAGGAGCAGGGAGACGGATAGTAAGGGCGGGAGGAGGAGAGGCCAGCCGGACACTTGAATCATGGTGGAGAGCCAGAGGCGCTGACCGCCGTGGACGAAGTAGAGGCGGATGAGGAGAGACCCGCCGGCGCCGAGGAGGACGAGGCACGCGCTGAGTAAGACCGGCGGCGATAGCGCGCCGTAGCGCGGCGGCGGCGTTGCCGCATTGCTGATGCCTTGCACTTGCAGCATGGTGTATCAGTGTGTGACTGATGCTTGACTCTGTAATCAACTTGATGCCATGTCTCTTGTAGATCCACCCACATTTGAAGGATCTCTTAGATTAGTTGGCGATTTGCATAGTTAATAGTAAATTATCAGATGGGATCATCTTTTTTAGATTAGATGGAGTGATTTGCACTGATGTTCCTTTTGTTTTTGTTACTGATCGAAAGCATGTGGCGCTGCTGTATTGCCTTGGGCCTTGGCACGGGAGTGGGCCTATGGGCCTGCAAAGAGCATGAACAAAGCGTATGGGCCGCGTCGTCCGTTCGCTCTCATCATGTCCACGTATGTCCATGGAGTGTGCGACTGATGCTTGACCCTGTAATCAACTTGATGCCATGCCTCTTGTAGATCTACCCGCATTTGAAGGATCTCTTAGATTAGATGGTGATTTGTATAGATAATAGTAAATTATCAGATCGGATCATTATTTTAGTTATTACTGATTGGCGCCGCTGCTGCATTGCCTTGGGGCCTTGGCAGTTGGCACTAACACAACCACACACACAAAATAAGGACATTTTGTGAAGGGACTTTATTTTTGTGACATGGATGGATACCTTGTAGGAATTAACATCATCATGTAGACTTGATCAACATGATCTTTACATCTAGAACATGAACACCACTAAGAGAAGATCAAGAACTCAAATGGACAGTGAAGTCGGAGATAGATCCGGCTATTTCGTGAGGTGCACTGGATCCCGTTGACCGTAGTCGTACCCGTAGGTGTATTCGTTGTCTCCTCTGGAATAGGAACGGTGAGGTGGCGGCGGCCTTCACGTCATCGCGATGGTGTGGGACGCTCTTAAAGTTTTAGGTGTGTTAGCCTACCTAGAAATTGTAACACCCCTGGTGTTAATTAACCTTAAGATGATGATTAAGTTAAACCCAGGCTAATTCAAAAGTGAATTTGAAGAAAATGAGGAAAAATTTATCAATTTGAGTCAAAAACCATTCAAATGAAGTAATAAGAAAACTTTGAAAAATTCCTAAGAACTTGAAAAAGTGCAAATGTAAAAGTTGGAGAATAAGTCAAACCAAGAAACTTTCCTTTTCAAACCATAGCCTAAAAATGCCTGGAAGCATCTCAAATTTCAAACCCCAAACCTTGGATTTGAAATTTCCATTTCAAATTCAAAGCTGAAATGGAATCTTAGCCAAATCTCAAGATTTTGGTACTGAACTAAAAAGAAATCTCCGACAATAAGAGTTGCCATCAGCACAAATACAGCCCTTCACCACAAACCTCGCCACGGCGTTCGTTCCGCTTGACGACCCTCGAGTGGCGTTTCCGTCACCCTCGAGGCTCCGCAGCCAAGCTCGAGGGGGGCATTCACCCTCGAGCGGCGTTTCCGTCACCCTCGAGGCTCCGCAGCCAAGCTCGAGGGGGGCATTCACCCTCGAGCGGCGTTTCCGTCACGCTCGAGGCTCGGAAAGCTCGAGCTTGCGATCCAAGCTCGAAGCGCATGGTCGAAGCGCCTAGTCCAAGCTCGAAAGTTGTGTCCCACATCAACTTTTAATTTGACACGTTTCGAAGTTCAGTTCAAATTTTTGGAAATTGAGCCATGCCAATCAGTTGACCTTTGCACCGCTCACGGCGCGCTCACGGGTTGCCAGCGCCGCGCCCGCGCGTGCCGCGCTCGCCGCCGGCAAGCGCCTGCCGCCGTCCGGCCTCGCCTGAGCCGACAAGTGACATGGCCGGGTGTCCCCGCTCACGGTGCACGCCTCTGGCAAGGTCTCATGGTCGGAGACGCACTGTAGCGCTGACTCCGCGCTCGCCGTCGCGTCGCCGCCGCGGACCGCCGGGTTTTGCAGTCGCCGCCGTTGCCCGCCGGTCCAAAGCGCGACTTTTGCGCCCCCGCGTGCTCCTGTTTTTCCTCGCCCTGTCTTTTCCCGCCTCGCCCACGCGCGCCTGCTGCCTGCGCTCGCCTGCGCGCGCGCGTTGACGCCGCGCACGGCGCCAACACGGCCGCGACAAGCCGCTGCCGCCGCGACAGCTCACCGAGCTGCCCTAGCCCTCATCTCGTGCTTCCCGAGCATCCCCTTACTCCCCTCTCGCTCCTACATAGGCCCTCAACAGTTCCCCTCCCTTCCTCGCCGGAAAAACGCTCGCCGGAGCAAGCAGAGGCGCCGCCGAGCTCGTTCCCGTGAGCAGCCCTCTCCACTGCTTCCCCGGTCCAACCAAGGCTCTCACGAGCTTCCCCATCCTCCACTGCCACTCACCGACCCATTCCCGACCCGCTTCCCCCACCAGAGCCACCGGCGTAGCTCGCCGGAGTTCACAAAGCTTCCGCCGCCGAGCCGCGCACGTGGACAGCCCGCTCCACTCCTCCTCCAGCCGAACCGAGGGCACCATTCGCTTCCTCGTGCCGTGCTGGTGCTCACCGACCCCTTCCCCGAGCCTCTCCGACCCCGACGTCGCCGGTAGCCGCTCGCCGGAGCAAGCCGAGCCGCCACCGCCGTCGTTGACCTTGTTTCCGGCCATCCCCGACCTCGAGACCTAGCTCAAACGAATCACGGTAAGCCCCTCTCCATTTCCCCCCACTTCCCCGGCCCGGTCTCGCCGCCGTTTGGCCGGCGTAACCACGCCGGCGAACTCGGGGACACGGTTGTGTCTTCAACCTCTTTCCAGGGGGCTGCGTGCAAAATGCAGGGGCCTGTTCGTAAGGGATTCAAAAACTCTAGGGTCAGCCGCGTAAAATAGATTCTATATTTTTGGAATAATTCGCTGAGATCTTCAAAAATTCGTAGAAAATCGTAGAAAAATCAGAAAAATGCCAAACCAATTTTGTAGTGACCAGTGAATCTAGAAGAACAAATTCTTCCTTTGCACCTCACCCAGTTGAGCTGTAGGTTTTGAAATATAAATTCATTTCAGTTTGAGCACATTTCATCATAGTTCAAAATCTACACATGCACTGGAGCTGAGCTTGGGATATGTTGTTAGGGTGATTATCATTAGCCTAATGCGCAAGGGGTGCACAAAAATTCCCAGTGGATTTAGGGTTATGATTTTCCAAACATATACCCTGCTGTTTTGGCAAATAAATCACAGAAAATAAATTACTCAGTGAAAAATCACCTCCTTCACACAGAAAATTAATCAAGACATTAGAAACCTTAGAAAAATGAAAATGGTAATTTTTGGACACTGGAAAATGGCTAAATGATTTTTGGTAGTTTAAACATGGTGAAATTCCACAAAAATAACCTTAAATCAAAATCACATGCAAACTTGCAGAGAGGTCACCCTTGGTACCCTACGTCACTGTGCCAAGTGGTTTGGACAAAAACCTTGTAGTTATTTTTGTAGGATTTTAGTTTGTTTTTAGGCAAAAAGATAAGAATAATTTTAATAAAGTATAGAAAAATTATCTTGAGCCAAACTTGGGCTAAACTCCTGCCTTGGCATGAGCAAGCCTCTGGCCAAATGGTACATGAACATAAATTTCCTAAGTTCACCTTTTGAATAGTAGAAAAAGGACTTAAATAGTGGAAAAGAGAAGAAAAGGAAAAGAAAAGAGAAAAACCTAAAACTCTAAGATCAAAGTGAAGGTTCAAAATGAAAAGAATATATTCACTTATAATTAATGTTTATCCTTTCCAATTCACTAACCAAGATTTAAATAAACCCTAACTATTTAAATCTCGATACTTAAGCATTCATGCATTTCGTGTAGATTCGGGTCTCGCCGACGGAGTCTACGAGCTAGTCCCCGCTGCCGAGGAGATCGCCCAGGAGTCCGAGGTGAACGTGGTGCACGTGGATCCGAGCCCCGAGCAGGAGTACCGCTTCGAGCCGGAAGGCAAGCCCCGGAGCATAACCTAACTTTACTCACGCAATTTATTTGATTATATGTTTGTGCATTTAAGTTTCAAGGAGTTGAATGAAACCCTAGATTGCATGATCATAGGTTCCTTTGATTGAACACTAGTATGTTAGGTTCGATAGTTGCTATGCTTAAGAACGATAGAAGTCGAGTGTTTTTCCGACACTCGCGAGATATAGGAGTTGTATGACTACTCATATCAGAAACACTAGAGATGATGGACGGATGATTGTAGATACCCGTCTATCGATGTTTTAAGTGGAAACATGTGGTACTTTTGTGTCAAGCGTTTGAACGTACCACACATATGCACGGTTTATGGGACCGGTAAGTCCCGGTATCCGATTGATGCGAGCAGGTCCGACAGCTCTCTGTCTTGGAAACGTTATCCCATGGGCACATGAGGGTAGTTGCGTGAGTCCCAGTAGTGGTAAACCTTTACCCTGAGGCAGTGGGACTCGGGAGCCACTCGCAGAGAGAGGAGAAAGGATTGGGGTGTGTTGGCATTTCCAACCATTCCGTATGTTTGGGTTTTCCCTGGCCAGGTAGTAAATTCGGTTCGAACTGTCCGCTTCTCGCGGTTAATGAGACTGCTTGACCGATGTATGACATATTATGAAGTGAAACTTGGAAGGATGAAATCTTTGTATGGAATAATTGTATTGCAAAACTTGATTGTTTAGCTAGGCTCACCTAGAATGGATAGACTAAAGAAATTAAAATCAAAATAAAGAAAGTAGAAAACAGCTTAGTCGCTTTTGGCAAAAGAACCCCACTAGCCAAACAGCCTCTCATCGTAGGAGTCGGTGATGTAGTGATCACCAGTCGGTTAAGTCTTGTTGAGTATAACTAGTATACTCAGCCTTGCTTGTGGCTAAATTTTTAGGACCATCCCCTCAGGAGGTAGCTGCCTCTATGGCTTGGGCCTCCCAGCTTCCTCCTGGTTACAGCATCGAGTGGGAGCCGACCTCTCCCGAGGATCGTGAGGAGTAGCGTCACGGCTGACTTCATCGTGACGATACTATGGATCGTCGCTAGTATCTCGTTTACTTTCCGCTGCATGAACTCAAACTATTTACTTATCATTTCAATTTGGTTGTAATAACTCTAAGACTTGTTGTAATTTGAATTGTGGAATGATGTGATCTTTGGAACTCACCTTCGCGTGAGTGTATGGACGGACGATCTGCAGTAGCAGTTAGTCGAGCTTGACTCGACGATCGTACCCGTAATTGGGAACATTTTTGTGTATTAGCACCAACGGAAGGTGAAATATACTTAAGTGGGCCCATTTCTCGGGTAAGGTCGCTACAGAAATGAGTGTGGTACTCCTTTATATGTGCACTCTGTGACTTCGGGCCGCAACCGTGGGCTAAGTAGTGTCTTCGATCAAGGCTTGAGTAGCACATGGGTTTATTTTCTAATCTCGTTAATCCCTTGACTAATAGGATTTTAATCGCTCTAACGATTTGTTTCCAGCACACCTGATATATATATTTTGCACATGAGCGATAACTGGAACTTGCATCAATAACTGATAGTCGCTCATCTCATACAAGCTCTTGGGAGAGACGGGGGAAAACCTACTGTGTAGCCAGCAGCATAGTAGCATCCCATGGCGCATTGTGATCTCTGTCCTGCATGGCTGCACGCAGTTCGTGACCAGACGGTGACTTTTGTTTTTCCAATCTCTGCCATCCGGTGGATCGCGATGGTGTTTTTATTTAATTCGTTAGTACGACATAAAAAGGGAAACTCTCGGGCATTGTGATTTCCAGCGGATGAGAAACTATCGCTTGTTGGTCCGCTCGCTGCTACTCCTCCGCATCTGAACAATAATATATTAATTTTGACACGTACGACACGATGAAGCTGATCAGCTGGTGAGCGAAATCGACCGTCTTTTTGTGGCGGCGCGCGCGCGGACGCTGGGTGCATGCATCGCATCACGGCACGCCGAACCAAAGGCTGATCTCCTTCGTTTTCATCATATAAACAATTACGGAGTACTGTATATAACAAAAGAGCTCTAATGGTTGGTAAGTACCAGCTGGTACTACTAGGTACTTACAGGTACTTTAAGTACTTTTTTTTTACTTACCGGTACTTTTAATTAGAAAATTTTTAAAAATAAATAAATAATTAGCTGGGCCTATTTTCTGGTACTTGGTCCCACAATTTTGGTACTTTTTGGTACTTTTGGATGGGTACTTTCAGGTACTTAACATATTTCTCACCGTTGTATTCTATATTCTGGTAGACATATTTCTCACAGTTGGATTCTATATTCTGGTAGTACCATGGTACTTGTCAATCATTGTAAAAGAGCTCGTAACAAAAAGCTGATCTCCCACGACGCGCGCACACACCAGGCACACCGGACACGATGGCGCGTCGATGGTTACACCCACGGCCCGCGCGCGTGGGCGTGTGCGTGTGCGTGTGCGTGTGCCCCACACCCACGAGAGGAATCAATCAGCAATTCATCATCGTTGTGAGAACAGGGAGCGAGCTGACCGGCCGGCGGCGAGGAAAGCTTCGTGTGGGACGGTACGACGGGCAAGGCCCCGCCACACGCACCGTGGAACACGGGAACCTCCTCTCGCGCGAGCAACAACCTACACGAGCCGTAACGCGCGCAGGCGCGTGGCCCGTCTCATGACACACGTTCCTGTCTCGCTTCCGTCGTCGCTGACGCTGGGGCGCTGGGTTCCGCCAAGGCTGGGACTCACCAACACAGCCACGCAACTTATTCCCAACGCCCACAGGCCTCTCTGCCTAATAAAAGGCCGGTCTCGCACGCTCCAATTCGGAGAGCGAGCCAGCCAGGAGGCATCACAGGCAGACACGAGTCCTCCTCTCACCTATCCCCCACCGCCATCAAAATCTATTCGTCGGAGACGACAGGCATCTTCGTTTCTCTCTCCGGCCGTGACACGAAAAGATGGCGACGGGCACGCAGCGGAGAGGAGGGGACGAGGAGAAGGACAACGTGTCGTCCCGGGTGGCGCTGCTCAACTCCGGCGTGAAGAAGGAGGAGTGGCAGGTGGCGGCGGCGGCGGCGTCCGGCGATGGCGGCGGCGGGCTCGGGCGGAGGGTGTTGGAGGAGTCGAGGAAGCTGTGGGTGATCGTGGCGCCGGCCATCTTCAGCCGCGTCGTCACCTTCAGCATGAACGTCATCACGCAGGCCTTCGCCGGACACCTCGGCGACCTCGAGCTCGCCGCCATCTCCATCGCCAACACCGTCGTCGTCGGCTTCAACTTCGGCCTCATGGTACGTGCGTGCACCCACCCGCCGCCGCCTCCATTATTACCTAATAACTTTCCTTCTTCCCTCGCCTCGATCCGGCCCTCATCCGGCGACCCATCCAATTCGTTAGCTGGCTCGTCTTTCGATACTTCTATTTTCGGCGGCCAGAGGGCCTCTCTGCTTTCCTTCCCTCTCGTCGGCAATGGACTGCCAAGATCGTCCCTTTGTTTCTTTTTCCCCCTTATTATAGCACAATAATGTGACACAAAAAGATAGGACTACTACGTACGTAGTATTAAATAGTGGCACAACAAATTTAGGACACATACGTACAAATTTGTTCACGTGATCCTAGCTTTATAGTGCATGGGCTGGTATCATATACAACAGTGCATGGAATCGCAGAGGCTAGATCCAGGCATCGAGCAAAGCTGTACATTGCCATGCAATACAAATATTAAAAACAAGTCCTAGTTTTTTTTATTAGAACACTGGCAGAAAGATAACTTGTAGTATTGTTTTACACGGTGCACGTATGCCCGGGCTCACGACAGGTTGACAGGCTGGTGTCACCATCTCGATCGATCATCCGTTGTACACACCCAACACACACATCCATAACTCCCGCCGACGAAAGGGTACTGATTGATGACTTCATAGCACCACTTGCTCGATCTCTTGTGGCAATTCTTGAAATACGTGGTAGTGTTCTAGATTCCTCGCTAAGATAAACAAACCGTGGTGTTTTAGATGTGAACATAAAATGCCAAATGGACGGATGGATGAGTGGAGTGGACGAGTCCATTTACGCTACTTGGATTGCGATCGACTGCTTGGGACGATATGATCGGGATCCTTCCGGGACAGCGTACTGAACGAAGTTGCCTACTTTCTCCTTCTTCAGATGCCGTCACAACTCAGATCGTCCAAAGACATTTTCAGTAGAAAATGGAAATACAGCGACTCAGCGAGCGAGCGACGCCAGGAGCTTGGGATTTCTAACGGCCGCTGAGTGCCTGATCAGTAGCCGCGCTGGCCTGCTGTTTAGGATTCGCATCCATTAGTTTATTTATTCACCTCTATCTATTTAATTAGTTTTTCCCGGGTCCTTGATCGGCTTTTTAGCCTCAGTGGGTGATATGATGGTTGATGGATCGACAGAAAGATGGTTTTGTCGTTGACACCACCTGACTTGAAAAAAATTTAGCCACGCCATAGCATTTAAAATTGTTAGTGGTGTTTGGTACTGTCAATATTGGGATGCGTACGTGTAGCCTGCATCTTAGCTTCTTCACTGTACCAACTTTTTTTTTTGTTGGACATCAATTCTTGGCTTCGTCAGCATGCATGAACTCTATCGTGGTAGATGAAAATCGACATGGAGTTAGCTAGCAGCTGTCATTCCAATTCCACACGGACAAGGTCGTGCCACGCGCAGCACGAGTTTGGTGGCAGCTCAGTTCAGATGAATTTTCTTGTGAATTCAATAGAGATGCATCGTCTCTTTTTAGAATAGATTGAGTGCTCCGGCCGTCTTCTTACCCCAGCTGGATGTAGATCGATGCGTACATTTTTTTCCCCTTGTGCCAGTTCGGTGTTGATGATATATATACTCGAATATGGCGGTACTGAACAGTAGTACCTGTGTCCCTAGCTATCGAATTGTAGTGTACCGCTACTCCACTAGCTAAAGCGCGACAGAAAGTTGAATTGATTCTGTGATCACAATCACATCGGTCCCCAAAACGAGGAACACGGGAAGCTGGAGCCTGCTTCTCTCCACTCGTGTCGACGTCTGGTCAGCAAGAGTAGCACAAGAGGCTACGAGCCAACCGCCACCACAAGATATATCGATCAGTCCGTTGGTTTATTGCTCCGTCGGTTATCAGCCACCTTCAATAACGAATCAATGATTACCATATGTTTTCCATAAATAATTGTAAAGATATATAGAAATTAAAAGAAAAATGACTTATATTATACCGTGTGGCATTTGACTGACGTGGCGCCACGTGGATGAACCAGCTGGGCATGGCGAGCGCGCTGGAGACGCTATGCGGGCAGGCGTTCGGCGCCAAGAAGTTCCACATGATGGGTGTCTACATGCAGCGGTCGTGGATCGTGCTCTTCATGTGCGCGGTGCTCCTGCTGCCCATGTACTTCTTCGCCGAGGATGTGCTCCTGCTGACGGGGCAGTCGCCGGAGCTGTCGGCGATGGCCGGGCGCGTCTCCGTCTGGTTCATCCCGCTGCACTTCTCCTTCGCCTTCCTCTTCCCGCTGCAGCGGTTCCTCCAGTGCCAGATGAAGAACTTCGTCAACGCCGCCGTCTCCGCCGCCGCGCTGGCCGTCCACGTCCTCGCCAGCTGGCTCCTCGTCTCCAGGTTCCAGTTCGGCCTCGTCGGCATCGCGCTCACGCTCAACTTCTCGTGGTGGGCCACCGGCGCCATGCTCTTCGCCTACGTGTCCTGGGGAGGATGCCCGGACACGTGGCACGGATTCTCGATCGAGGCCTTCGTCGGCCTCTGGGAGTTCGTCAAGCTCTCCACAGCGTCGGGCGTCATGCTATGGTATACTACTACTTTCCATGCATGCATGCATGCATGTTCAGCGCACTGATTGGTAATTTGGTATTGATTTTTACTGACGTTTTTGTTTTCTATTAATTGCAGCTTGGAGAACTGGTACTACAGAATCCTCATCTTGCTGACCGGAAACCTCAAGAATGCGGCCATTGCCGTGGACGCGCTCTCCATCTGGTAATTATATCAACCGTTGCTTAATTTTACCACTACAAAATACCTACTGGGATATCTTTCCATAAAAAAAAAAGAAAAAAAAAAGAAGAGGAGTAGCCACTGGAATTAGCACAGCGCTTCATCCGACAAGTCATCGTTTTTCCTGTGTGTGCGCCTGCAGCATGACAATTAACGGGTGGGAGATGATGATTCCGCTGGCATTCTTCGCAGGCACCGGGTGAGTTTATTTCCTCTTTGTACATTTCGTACGTACATTTAGACATTTAGTACCATCATCCATTATCAGCCAGTTGTTTCAATTCCAAGACGCGGTAGGTCAGTTACGTTCATGATTGGCGATAAAGGATGGGCTTGCTTTTAAAAAAAAACTAACTATGACCTTTTTGGTTAAGTTACGTTAATAAAAAATATAGAGAAATGCTCCAGTGGACCTTTTCTAAAAAAACATGCACGAATCCTAAAGCTTGCTTATAACTAATTAATCTATACCCAGTCCAACACTGCATTGCCGGTGAGTCCAGTCCAATCCAACCCGAACGGAAATACGATAAACCAAATGACCCCTTGTTTGTTGGTTGCCGTTCGGCGTTCGTTATGCTGCCGCAGACGCAGACTCACAGCTTTCACCGTCAGCCATCAGAGCACAATCTGGCGCCAGCCCTCACCGCCGTCAGTCATATAGACACCAACCGCCATGGCTAGCGATGAGAAGAGTGGCGCACAGACCAGCAAGAGAGCCTTGAGTCTTCTAGAGGCCAAAGGGCTGGGCACTGGTCGGCGGGCAATGAAATTTTATTAGTGTTCCAAAGAATCACAAACATATTTGAGTTGTATCAATGGTTGCTTAGATTTCCATATACAATTACCGGTCAATTGATAGTCTATAAGAAAGTTCTACGATCAATTAGCAATGGAGCACCAGGAAAGTCAATGGCCAATGCACATGCATATAGATCAGTATTAATCTTCCTCTGCTCACTGGCGATACATGAATCGACCATGAAGTCAATAGCATGGATCTACCATGAAGAATATTAATCAGCTTCCTCCGATCACCGGTACATGGTTAGGCGTTGTTTGCAGGACGGCGACACCGCCACACGACTCGTCATGACTAGGCGCACGAGCTCGGCCATACGCCACCTGGAGTCTCTGCCGCCACTAAACGAAACAGAGCAATCGAGCTGGGTACTAGGCCGGACTGCAAACTGGGTTGGGCCATGATGTTACCATGGGCTAAATTAATTTAATTAATTAGTTAAGCCTGCTTTGAGATGTGTGTAGCTCTTAGAAAAAGGTCTACCGGAGCACAACTCAAAAATATAAACTAGCTAGGACCTTTTTGGTTGATCGGCATCTATGCAGACCAATTCATCTCCTTTTCGTCCTTTGTGTTTTCTCGTCGAAACACGCCGTGCCTTGTGGCTTCTTCTAGTTGTCCTCGTCGCCGTCTCTAGCTCGTTGATCACTCGTCGAGAAACCATGGTGTGGACCAGCAACCTGCGCTAGAATAATGCCGTAGAGAGGCTGCCGCGCGCGCGTGACAACTGAGAACTAGACGACGGGTGTGAAATGGTGGTCTAGGTTTTCGAGAATCCAGAGCTGGTGGTACAGCTGTCCAGTGCCCGGCCGGACGGAAGGACTCCGGACGAAGCTCGGCCAAGGGTTCCGGAAAGAGACGAGCATATCATTATATGCCTTGGCAGCCTTGCCATGCCGGACTGCTGGTGCGGATGCTCCGAGCTAGGTGACGTCTAGTCTGCCGGCTTATCGTCTTGTGTTCAGTATTCTTGTGGCGGGCAAGCTCTGGGCTGGGGTCCAGTGGGCCAAGCAATCATCTGGTCGATCTAGTGAGTTGGCCGGTCCTGTCTCGGGCAACCATGCTTCAAGAAGCGTCACGTTGTTGTGCTGTTTTTATCTTGATTGTTACCATGCTGCATTATTAGCATACATACACTACAGATCGAGCTGTTCAGTTTACCAAGGATAAATAAAATGAAGGTGACTGAAACTCGAATCTGGTTGTGTTGTTGCAGAGTGCGTGTGGCTAACGAGCTCGGCGCCGGCAACGGCAAGGGCGCGAGGTTCGCGACCATCGTGTCGTCGGTCACCTCGCTGGTGATCGGGCTCTTGTTCTGGGTGCTCATCATGGGCCTCCACGACAAGTTCGCCTTCATCTTCACCTCCAGCCCCGTCGTTCTGGACGCCGTCGACCACCTCTCCGTCCTCCTCGCCTTCACAATCCTCCTCAACAGCATCCAGCCCGTCCTCTCAGGTAAGAAGTACCAGACTAGGTTTTTTTTTTTAAGAACAACTAATACTAGTAGACTAGTAGTGCTCTGTTTTCACAATAGCTTCGCATTTATCTTTCATGGGCCAAATGCTGCCATGGGCTAGCTATCCCAAATGCTACTATGGGCTGGCTAGCCCAAGCAGGCCCATCTACACATGAGAGATTTTAGGCCGAATGAATTGGTGGGTCTGTACTGAGCCCATTCCTCCTCGTCTTTTTTTTTGTTCCAAATTTCAGGTGTTGCCGTTGGGTCCGGCTGGCAGTCCATGGTGGCGTATGTCAACATCGGTTCCTACTACCTCATCGGCATTCCCCTGGGCATCCTGCTCGGATGGCTCTTTGACCTCGGCGTGCTGGTACGTTGTCAACTCTCTCGCTGCCCGCCACTTTTAATTTTCTCTTGACCAGTTAGCTATCGCTCCGCCGCCTGAAATTCTGAAACGCTTTTATCGAAACCTTTCAATTTGCAGGGAATCTGGGCGGGCATGATCGGCGGCACCGCCGTCCAGACGCTCATCCTGGCCATCATCACGGTCCGCTGCGACTGGGAAAAGGAGGTGAGCTACCTGCACACTACACACGGCTTTCGGCTAATGCAAAGAGGCAAAGAATTCATTTTTGTGCCTGTTGTTCGTCGAAAGCTAACACGATTTGGACACTCCTTTGCAGGCCATGGTCGCGAGCACACGCATGGACAAGCTGTCGCAAGTTCGGTAATGGCAGGATCATCTGGTGTACATAAATGCACCCGTAATTCTCCATTTTTCTCTGGGATCGATCGTACTGCGTTTGGCCTGTTACCGATTTTTTGACGAATGGAAGAACACGAAGAAGAAGTTCAAGGGAAGCCATGTAACGGGATGGACCGTTGCTAGCTAGCATGAAGACGGAAGTTGGCTTGGCTCTGATGGCTCTGTCAGTTACCTGTTTTGCATGCTCTGAATTTTGTAATCATCGTCCTCTGGTTAGGCGAGAACTAACATTTTCTCGTGTCCAAGCATGCCCCGTCCAAATTAAAGAAAAGTATCTGAATTGTATCTCTCCCTTTCGGCTTGAGGCATTGTTTGTTTAAGAACACCCGATTTCGCTATTTCAACTTGCTCGAGGCCACGGTCAAGCGATGACCTTTTTGGCTACTGTATGCCTTTTGTCAATGCCATTATAGTCGCCATCTTGCAATCGCACATGAGCCCCTGGATAACAGCTGACCCTTTCATGTACGACTACGACATTGTTTTTGACGGGCTGCATTCGTCAAGGAGTTCTCTTTGACCACTAGCCAAAGATGCTTCGGCCACCGGCGGTGCGGTCTAGTTTTTGTTTTCCGACGGCCGTGCCATCTTGTGCCTGATCCCTAATCTCTGTTTACAGCGTGTCACACAGATGGAGGTGATCAAAAGACTTCCAAGTAACCGGTGCTGTAATTTCTAGCCACTAAGATACTTCCTTTGACAAATATGGACTGCTGTTAATGGCCTATTTAAGGAGCATTACTCGATCGCAAAAAAAATTCATACAAATTTTGGTATGATTCAAATCCGGATCGAAAATTTTATTATGTACACTAGAACCCTACTGATCTTGGCGCAGTCACCCGGAAGAAAGCATGAGATCGACATGCTGATTGTACATTTGCACGGTCTTGTACCACACCGATCATCCTTTCAAGCACGCAAAAGTAAACCAGGATTCAGACCTGGTTTAACGCGACGAAGTCAGATTTCTCCTTGTCGTCGGCATCAGCCCCCGATCCGCTGGGCCTCTCCGCCGGTGCTCCGGTGATCGGGACGACCCGCTTGCTACCTCCGTGCTCCTCCGGGACGACGACGACGTCCGTGTCCGCCCGTCCCTGCCGCTGCCACGACACGGAGCGCCAGAGCGTCGCCAGCCACCGCGGCGTCCTCTCGACGGCGTCCGGGTACCCGGCGAGGCTGGCGGCGCGGCGGTGCCTCCTCACGGCGGCGAGCTCCTTCATGACGTGCTCCGGTAGCCGCAGCGTGTGCCGGTCCCGCGTGTCCATGGCCGACTGCGTCCGCCGGTAGTGGTGGTGGAACTCGTGTGACCTCGCCGCGCCGAAGCTCATCACGGACTCCGGCGTGAACGCCGCCGCCACGAGGCACGCCTCGTCTCGCTCCTCCTCCTCCTCGTCCTCCGGCTCTTCCCGTGCCACCGTGAGGTCGGTGATCGCCGGAGCCGGGGCAGCGGTGAGGTCGGCGCGGCAGAGCGGGCAGGTGACGGCGCCGGCGAGCCAGGGGTCGATGCAGTCGGGGTGGAACACGTGGCAGCAGGCCGGGAGGACGCGGAGGTCGTCGTCGTCCTCGAACGCGGCGAGGCACACGGCGCACTCGAGCGGGCCCGGCGACTTGGACGCCATGCGCGCCTTCACGTCGCCGTAGACCGCGGTGGGGAACGACTCCACCGTCTCCTTGTCCAGGCCGGCGACGCGCCGCTCCGCCGTGGAGGCCTGGTGGTGGGGGTCTGGAGCGTAGGAGGGGAACGGGCGGCGCGGGGGAGGGCGGCCCGGAGCGCAGCGGTTGATGTAGATGGAGAAGAGGGTGAGGACGACGAAGGCGGAGATGAGCACGACGAGGACGATCACCGTCGTCGGCGTGAACCCGCCGGCGGTTCTGGAGTGGTGGTGGCCGTCGCTGGTGTCGTTGCTCGGCTGGGCGAGAGACGGCCACGCGGCGGTCGATAGAAGCAGGACGGCCAGGACGATCGTCAGTGCTGGCGTGGCGCCGCGGCGACCCATCGCCATCTCCGGCGAGGGGTACACCGCCGGCGGCCGGAGGGATGATATGGGCGAGTGGTGTGTGGGATCGGAGGGACGGAGCGAGAGGAAGAGGGACAGGTTTTGAAGGAACCGGAAGCGTTAACCACGCGTCGTAACGCACGCGAGACGGACGGCGACGCCGCGCGTGGCGAGCGACGAGCGGGGCCGGCAGGTCAGTGGCTAGTGGTGAGCCTGGCCGGGGCGATAGATGGAGACTCGGCGGAGGAGATCAGGGCCGCGTGGCGGTGCCGATGACTCAGCGGCTGACTCGCGCATGCTCCAATCTGCTCCGGGGTTTCATGCCTGCAATTGTCGGAGCTGCTTGCGTCGGCATAACAACAATTCCCTTGTTTAAACTTTAAAGAGCCAAGTCGGCGGTAATACAATACAGCCACATGATTTCAACTAAATTTTCTAATGCCTTCATAATTCTATATTGTTCGTGGCCACATAACTCTCTAGTTGCTCACGGACGTCACCCTCTCGGGGGAAACAAGCCAAGTCTAATCCAGATCTCCTGAATAAATTTTACTCCTTCCTGCCCCATGACCATCAGACCATGAGTCCATTCCGTGGCACAAAGCGAGCACAGCTGCATGCCATCGCCCACCATCAGCAGGCGATCTATCTAAACCAAACCGCGGTTGCAATCGAGGCAACCTTTTTCAAGTCACTTTCCACCGCCACTTCAATGACGAGCTGATCTCTTTATCAAAAAAGAAAAGAAACACGAGCTGAATTTCTGGCCGAAAGGCTCCTGAGAGGCCAAGACAGCGATTGGACGGCAGTGGCTGTGGCTGAATTCACCTGGAGGCAGATCGCTTTTCCAGCCTGCCTCCTGCGTCATGCATGGTCTGCGTGGCTGCCGCTGTCACTTGACAGGTTTCCCAACATCTCTAGTATTAATCTGTATCCCTTATTCGTTATTCCCTTAACCACACTCAAGCTGAGGTTAGAAGCGGAGCGCTGCGCATTTCAGTTTTGGAGGCTCGGAATTTCTGAACATTCTGAACCTGAACGGGTTACGTTTCAGTCTTTCAGATAACACGCTCCGTGAAGCCGTCCGAGCGCGATGGTTCGTCGGTTGCGGTGTGAAATCTAAAATCCAGTTCGCCAACAACCGCTCTTGAGTGTAGTTGAAGTCGTTTTCAAACGTGACGTAGTCACGTTATTTTGAATCGTTCAACGTCCATCGCTCATGGATTTCCACTGTGTGCGTTACGCTATACGTAGCTTGGAATCTCTCAATCATCATGTCATGCCGACCTCCCCGCCAACGGATACTGGGCTCTTTACCGTCGCTGCACCGGTCCAATTTGAGCTTTCAGTTTAAGGACACCACCACAATACAGTCTCTCTAGCCATTGATCCCGTAGTCACAATTTAGCTCCCAAACCTCCAAAACCTTGAAATCCTAGCCCCAAATCCCAATTCGGAAGGGAGTTGCTAGAGTTGATTTGTCTTCTGAAGAAGTTGAGATGTAGTTTGTCATTTCTAATACTCCCTAAGCTAAAACCGAGACCTTGATATTTATACTAGTTTAATGTGTATCCGGGGGTTTTTTTTTGAGGGAAATGTGTATCCGGGTGAAGTCGTAATTCGCTAGGTGACCGTCGTCCAGTACAATTTTTTTTTGTTTAGAGAAGCCCAGTATATAGAGCCCATCATCAGTCAGCCCAACGTTTCGTATGGGCCGGCTAACATTTGACGACACGTTTGCATTTCTCGGGAGGGAGAGAGATGCATCGGCCCAAAGATTGAGATGAAAAACCTGGGCACACGATGACTTCTTTATCCTTAGTATTTATTTTTCCCGAATGACTTCGGCGCACGATGGACTTTAGGTGCTCCTTCATTTCGATGAGTTTGATGCTGTGGATACCAAAAGGGTAGACCAGAGCAAAGATTGACGTCTGAAGTCTGAACTGTGTCCTTAATTTGCAGAGCGAATAAGGACTCTTGCCAGATTGAGCATCGTATTCCCTGGCGATAACCAACGACGCACGAACACGCAGGCTGATCACTGATGGAAGAATATCTCGATCCGTGCCAGAACAGGCGGCCGGGCCGGGCATGCAGGGGGATCCGCGTCACGAGCCGCACTGCACATCACAGCATGGTATGTAGTGCAAACACAATGCGCGCACCGCACGATGGAATCAGCACAAAACCCTAGTTTAGCAAGGGTCCCGTCCCGTCCAGCAGCGGCGCCGATCCATCATTGTGCTGCTACGTGGCTCCACCGTGGCCAGCGGAGTGTGGTATCATGTCACGTAGGAGGAGTACTAGGCAATAAGAATGCAAGATGCCCCGGACACGACGCGCACGGAGGCCTAAGCTAGCGGCTAGTACACGTAAGAACACACGGTGGTGCTCCGGGCGGGGGCCCATCGTGGTCTCGCGTTCATTCGTTCGATAGACGATCCGGCCGCCGGTCCATCCGTCCATCCATGGGGAGCAAGAACGAACGGCGACGCTGCCTGCCTGCGCCGCGGGCCGGCGCCCAGAACGTGCCCAGGTGGTAGGTGACTACTATAGGACGCAACACGATCGATGCCGGCCGGGGCGCGAGATGGCATGATTGCGCCGATAGATCATCGTCGATCCGCGGCCTCATCATTCCTTCCTTCAGGAGGGGGCCGCGAATAATTTGACGACGACGTCGCTGCCGTGACCGGGCCTGGGGAATTGAAGCCGCTGGAGAGCGCGTACGGTCTGCTTGCTATGCTATGCTAGGCGGCGGAGGCAGGATCGATCGCGCTGGCTTGCCGTCGCCGCTCCCCTTTCGCTTCCTGTCCCCGTCGGCCCGGCTGGGGCTCAGGGCTCCGTGTCACGCCCTTCGTTCTTGCCGCGACGGGACGAAACCCTCGGGGCGCATCGCTGTGGACGCTGGCGGTGACATCGCGTCGCACTTCACGTGCCGTCCGGACCGGCTCGCTCGCCGGGCGAGCATGGACGCGGGGGCCACACCGTCGCCGCCCGTGGGAATATAAAAGCTCGATCGATAGGGGCCGTGCGGGGCACAGTGCAGTAGTCTTGGCCAAACGGGCCAGGCCCGGCGGGCCGACACTGGCACGACCCGAAATGGCACGGCACTAGCACGGGCCGACCCGATGGCAATAGTGCCTGTGCCGTGCTAGTGCCCGGCCCAGTGCCGTGCCTGGGCCGCCAAACCGGCCCGTGGCACTAGCACGGGCACGGCACGGTTAATGGGCCGGCCCGCTTGCGGCCCGAAGACGGCACGGGGTCGGCACGACGCTGGCCGTTGGATGCCCCCCTCCCGCTCCATCCGACCGTTGATTTTCTGACCGTTGATTTACCCACTATATAAGCCCCCATCGACGCGCCGGCAATCCCAACCCTAACCCTAATTAATTTGTTTCCCTCCCACTCTCTCTCATCTCGCTGCGGCGGCGCACGTCCTCCTCCTCTCTCTCTCTTCCTCTCTCCTCTAGTCCTCTCGTCTTCTCGATCTCCGGTGGCCTCGAGCTGCCGGTGGTCGGCACTGGCACACGGCACAGTCATCTACCACCGTAATCTCGATCTCGCAAAGCCGATGTAGACTCGTCCTCTCGTTGTCCTCCTCCTTGTCATCTTCGTCGTCGGTCTCCGGCACCTCCGGTGCTCCGGATCTAGTGTAAGATCCTCGTCAATCTCTCTCTCTCTCTCATCTCTGCTCTTGATCTTTTTTCTTGCAGATGTACGCTAGATCCGTCGAGGGATTGGAGTGCTGGATCCGGTCATTGTCGACGTCGCCGGCGACCTTGGTGCTCCGGCTGCAAAGGTACGTCTGCAAGCAGATCTGTAGATCTAGGATCTTTCCTTCTCCGGCGACCTTGGTCTCAGTAGATCTAGGATCTTCCCTTCTATGCTTCTCCTTGATGTTGCCTAACCAGATCTGTTTTGTGCTCTTGGTTTGCAGCCGTTGAGGGACCAGGTCAGTGGCACTTGACGATGGCCTCCGAAGACAAGACGGTTGAGATCGGGATGGACGAAGAAGTGCGACGTCTGGACGTTGATGTCGACGACGATGACTTGCTCGATGACCGCGAGGCATTGTTTGGTCGTAGCGTTGATGATCCAGTAGAGGTTGGTGATGACGGTGATGATCCTGTAGAGGTAGAGGTAGACGGGAAAGGCGCCAAGCGTCTACGTCCCTCTACCTCTCCTGTCTGGGATGACTTCGAAAAGCTATTCAAGATCGTCAATGGTAAGAAGGTAAGGGTTGGAGCTCGGTGCCTGCATTGCGGTAAGCGCTACTCTGGTAAATCTACTGGTGGCACTGGTCACCTCTCCCGCCATCTTAATTCTTGCGTGAAGAAGCGTTAGAAGACACGCATGACTCAGTCTCAACTCTCTTTTAATCCTGATGGCAGTGTGCGTAGTTGGGACTACTGTCCTCTTGTTGCTCGTAATCAGCTTGTTCGATTGATTGCTAGACTTGATCTTCCTATTTCTATGGGTGAATCTGAAGCTTTTGAAGAGTACATTAAAATTGCTCATAACCCTAGATATGCTAGAGTTTCTAGGCAAAGCACCACTAGAGACATTAGCAACTATTTCACTGACTGCAAGTCTAAGCTGATACAAACTTTGAACACCTCTGTCAATTGTGTTTGTTTAACTTCAAACATATGGTCTGGTAATGCCAAAGAGGACTATCTTAGTGTTGTTGCTCACTACATCAATTCTGATTGGCAATTAGAGAAAAGGGTCCTTGGTATTGTTCTTATTGATGTGTCCCATAGTGGACAGAACATTGTTGATCGTGTTGCATCTGTCCTTGCTGATTATGGTTTGTCTGAAAGGGTGTTTGCTGTTACTTTAGACAATGCTGCATCTAATGGCTCAGCTATGAGAAAACTGAGACCCATCCTGTCTAAATATCTTGGTTTGTCTGTTCCTGTTGATGCAAATGAAACTGAAATTGAATCTGAATCATCTAATGCAGTTAATTCCATGTTCTTGCATCAGCGTTGTGCATGTCATATCATTAATCTGATTGTTAAGGAGGCCATCCATTCTCTTGCACCTTTGATAGAAACATTTAGAACTGCAATATCATTCATAAATTCATCTAATCAAAGAATTGCTGCATATAAAAGCTATTGTATTGCAACTGGAGCAACCCCTAGAAAGTTTCAGTTGGACATGGAGGTTAGGTGGAATTCTACTTATCTAATGCTTAAGCATCTGATGCCTCATAAAGATCCTTTTACTACTTTCATCCATGCTCAGTACCCTAGGGGTGAAGGTGGATCCTTGTTGTTAACTGATGAGCATTGGGCTGAGGCACAGAAAGTGCTATCATTTCTTGAGCTGTTTTATGATGCAACAGTTGATTGTCTGGTGTTTACTATCCTACCTCTCCACGTATGCTTCATTATCTTGTGAAATTTGCTGTGCATCTAAATAGATATGCAAATGACGTGCACATCAGGTCTGTTATTCAGCCCATGATAGATAAATATAATAAGTACTGGAGAGATATACCTGTGCTTTATTCTTTTGCATTCATCTTAGACCCTAGAGCTAAAATAAAAGGTTTTGGTAGGGTGCTTAGAAGGTTGGGTTATCTCACTAGTACAGATTATTCTGCCTATCAGATTGAAACTAGAGCTAGACTCACTGATGTTTACAATAAGTATGATGAGAAGTTTGGTTCTGTGAGGATGAAAAGGTCTGACCCTCCTGAGGTGTCTGGTAAGTCAAGGTCTGCTTGGGATGAAATATATGATGATGGTGATGGTTTGGGTGGTGGTACTACCTTGCCTGCTAGTCTTAACATGGCTAGAGATACATCTGCAATTTCTCTTATGCATGCAGTAAGGTCATCAGCTTCTAATTATTCTGAACTTGTTTCTTACTTGGACTGTGATACTGTAAACCATCTATATGATGACTTTAACATATTAAACTGGTGGCACCAACACAAATTTACCTATCCAGTCCTCTCTATCATGGCTAAAGACATCCTAACTGTTCCTGTGTCTACCATATCTTCAGAATCTACTTTTAGGGTGTGTTTAGATTGTAGGAAAAAACACTGTAGCATAAGAAAAACACTGTAGCATTCGCTGGGAAACGTGTTTTGTGAGGAGGGAATAGTGAAAAGTTGGAATGAATAGTGAAAAGTTGGAATGAATAGTGAATAGTTGGGAATCTGAACATGGCCTTAGTATGACTGGCAGGATCATCGAGGAACGACGAAGGAGACTCAGGCCTGAGATGGTGGAGATGCTCACCTGCATCAAGGACTGGGAGGCCGCAGAGTCAAGGTTGCAGCAAGAAGTTGAGGACAAGGAGCTTGAAGAAGCCTTCGAAGGAATTGATATTGATTCTTGAACACTTTATCATTCATGTAATGATCTGTAATATTTAGGACTTAGAATGTGGACTTGATGTTAATGAGACAATGAACATTGAACTCTTTAATGGAGCTTGGATGTACTCTTTTCCTGTCTAGGGCTTCTCACAAGGGTGAGTTTTACCTAGACAGGTTTTTAACGAGGCAGCCATTGCATAAGCTCCCTAATGAAATTGGTATTTTGTTATGTGTCTTTTGAATGTTTATATCTTTGTGATGTTCTTGAAATTCTGAAAAAAATATGGGTTTTTTGAAGTTTAGTGCCAGTGCCGGCACGGGCACTATCGTGCCCCTTGGCACGGCACGACACTAAGGCTGGAGCTTAGTGTTGTGCTAGTGCCGCGTTTGCAGCACGACGGCACTGTCGGGCACGACACGACTAACTGACCATGCCATATAGTGCCGTGCCAGATAGTGCTAGTGCCGTGCCGGCACGGCACTATTGGCCATGTATACAGTGCAGTGACGGCCAGCAAGGGGCGCTGCCGGTGGCCGCTGGAACAGGAACACCAGTCGGCAGCGCTGCGGCGGCATCTCTCAGGGACACGACGCGACGCGACTTCACGGCGCAGCTGGGGCGAGAGAAAAGTGGGCGCGCGCGGCAGCAGCAGCCGATGGTGATTATTTTGGCAGTAGGCCAGCCAGCGCCGCGCACGAGCTTTCGGTATTTGTGGCTCAGCCAGACGCGGTCACCCGGCCCGCCCACAGAACTAGGATTCTGTGTGCTGGTGTTTTTATTACGTTTAGGCTGGCTACCCTGCTGCTCCTGTCGATCGCAGTTGCCGCGCGCGGGCAAACGACCACGTACGTACGTCCTCTTGTGTGCGTGCTTTACGAAATGTGTGCTGTGTGCATGAACCGATCGAGCTGACACAAAGCCCAGAAAGAATGTACTAGCAGGAGTCCAGGGACACATATGTGCGGCTACCAACACATGCACGGCGGCGTAGGCTCGACGCATTAGGCGCCACCAAGCTAGCTAGAGGCTCATCAATGTCGACAGAGCAAGGAATTAACAATAATGCATGCCCCCTTATTGACAAGAAGAAGAAAAAAAAAATCCCCTTGTGGCCTTGTGCGATTTGGCATGTCTTGTGTGCAGCCCGGGGCAGGATTCAGGAAAGGAGTGCCGACATGGGTTCCAGTTAACAAACCAACCCTACACGCCTTTGGTTATTACCTGGCCCAAGTTTGTTAGTGCGAGCTGAGAGCAAGTGAAGGACGATCGAGCTTGTCTGTTTGCATGACTTCGATGACTTGAGCGTTTGGATTGGTTAGCTGGCATGCATGCGATGGTGGTTCTCCTTCTCGGTACCCTGCCTACGTACAGGCTACATACAACACTGCCCGACTCGAGCAAGAAGTGAAGTGTTATCAGCTGAGGTCTGAGGACACAAACTCCTACTAAAGTACAGCTCAGCTCGCTTTTCTGATTGATCAAGGAATTCTGAATGCTTATTTCCAACAATTGACATGCTCAAACTTTATTCTTTTTTTTTTTCGAAAGAGACATGATCAAACTTTATTCTTGGCTTAAAGCTTTGCGTGGCACCAGCTGCATGCATGTGTAAATAAGCAACAAAAACAAACGAGTGGACTAGTACACACCTGATAAGCTGAAGCTCGGTGTCAGTCCAAGACTTGCGGTGCATTGCCTCTCTATATATAATAAGTACAAGCACAATAACAAGCCCACCAAAATAAAGCAAAAATACAAGCATCGCCAGAGGACATTCTTTTTGTCAAGAACAAAAGATGTAGTACATGCTTGTACAAAAAGTTGGCTTACTTTTAAAAGCAATTAGTCATGTCAATCTGGCAACTGGCTGTAGCACCCACATACATACCTGTGTAGGGGTCGTCCTCTGGATGAAGGCGATTAGAAGAATCTTTGAAACGGGCAAGCAAAAGGCTCAACTTTGCTATGGCAAGTTGCAATAAACTTGGTGAAAGGAAATGGTTGCAATAAACTAGCAGCAGCCATGGAACTGTCCAGATAGCAGACAGCACGGAGCACTCAAGTGCAATTTGTTTAGAGCGCGTAGGACCCGGGCAGAGACCGGCAGACGTTAGCAATGCTTCCAAACTTTGCATTTCACACTTGCAGCAATATTTTTTCAGCAAATCAAATCCCGTTGCCTGCCTATGCACCCAAACTAATCCCCACACGAGATCTCCCAGGATTTGCCACTGACTAATGATCTTGTTTGCACACATCGTACCATCACTGGTAATGCGGCGCGCAGGTATTAGTTTGTGTCCTGAAATGAAAAAAAAAATAGTGCTGTGTCAAGAGACTGCGTTGTGACTTTTCTTTTCTTTTCTTTTTTATTTTGGTATGGTTTGGTACAAGATGAAGCCATAAACAGGATAGCAACAAGATCGCCGAGAATTGCGTTTGGCGCAGAGTAGATGCCTACCTAGGTTGTAGGAAGTGCACGACGGAATTGACGACCTTCTTTCTCTGTACGTGCCAAACAGCAAGGTGTGCATATAGATACGCTTGTCTTCTCGGCTTCTCTAGCCATTCTTTCATGCATGATGGCTGATAAAGAAGAAACAAATGGAAACAAGCCTGTTCTCTTGAGGAAACGCCAACGGTGATTTGCAGCCTTGAAGGACTGGTTAACATGAGAAAATGACTGCGCGTGGATGCGTGTATCCACGGGACGATATATCTTAACGACATCACACCAGAGGATTAAGTGATTAACGTAACATGATAACTGGAGCCGTAGGCTACTTCTTTTCTCGCGTAGCATCATTTGCTCGACGTGGCATGTTAGTTAGCACTGGGCCTAACTAGATCAGTACCACTGCACTAACCTCCTTTGAGGTTATTGTTGTGTTATGGGAGAATGCGTTTAGTGAACACACTTGCCTGCGTCACCATGACAGCTTGCTTCTTGATTCGTTCTCCTGACAAAAATTAGGCGTGCAACGAGATCGCTTGCGATTGATGTCACGTTGACGAAAGACCATAAAGGGGAGTCCAAACACCATACAATAATCAAAGCTACTGGATGTTCATTATCTGCATCTTTGAACTTGCTAGATATGCCTAGTTCTGAGTTTTGGTTAAATCTAACTATGGAATACTATGCCTACAAGCAAATTTATACCATAATAGTCCGATTTTACAAAATATATAATTAAGGACATCTTGTAGAGAAGATTGATGATTTTGTCCACAAATAAAATGGAAAAATTTACATCTAATTTTAGGCAAAAAATTGTATGCAGCAGGGCTGCAAATCTCGGTCTGTGCAGCACCAGTCCCGATTGCTGACGCGTGGCAGTTTCTGAAATCCTACGCATGACTTGCCGACTCGCTCCAAGCCTTCATGTACTCGGCTCGAAGGGCCAGGCAGGCGGCTCCCATCGCGTTGTGCCTGTGTCCCTCGTCTTCCTCGTCCTCTCGTGGTGGACTGATCTACATCCCGCCGCTTCTCTCTCCACTCATATTATTTTGGATGCCTTCACCTATCTATGCAGTCAGTGCAGGTATAGATCTGCATGACATCGCCATGGCCTACTAATTCCTCTCTTCTAGTCCGTTGTGGCCTTTGCACTCCACGGCGCGTTGCCTAGATCTCCTTGTCAATGGTATTACCGTCCTCCGTTCCCTGAGTTGTGCGTACAGGGGATAGACCGGCGAAAGGCAAAGGGCCGGCTAGCTGTTAAGTAGTGGTTCTTATTGCTTAATTGCTCCCCAATCCCCATTCGCATAGCACAATTGGATTGTTTTGAAATATGCAACCTGATGTGTGTGAATGAAAGCTATTAAAGTGTCCCAATAATTCGGAATCATGTGAAGAAAAGAATTCGTAAATTCTCTGAATTCTTTTCCGGCTGCAGCGCTTCCGGCTCCCGGCGGCGTTAGATCGTCGCGATGAAAAGGAAGGCTCTCCGCCTGTGGTTGCAGGACTCCTCGAGAAGACAAGAACCAGCGCACTGGAGCCGGAGCTACTCGGCCTTGCATTGGAGCCGTCGAGCCGAGCCTGTGATAGCCAGGAGCCACAGGCCGCAACAACTTCCCAGAGCGAGCGTCAGATCGCAGCGCCTGCCATGCGTCGGCAATCGGGGCTGGTGCTGCACAGACCGAGATTTGCAGCCCTGCTGCATACAATGTTTTTCCTAATTTTAGTTGTATGACCTAGTGCTCCAATAATACAGGAAAAATTAGGTTAGCGTTGATCGGAGGTTTGAATTTTCGTTGACACGTTACAAGATCACATCGATCAGAGCCACACAATTAATGTAATGTGCCAATTGCAACACTGGGGAGTTTTTTTAATCTCATAGCATAATTTACTCAACATGGCATGTTTGTTAGCACTATACTAAACCAAAATGTAGTACGTTACTGTCCTTTTTTATCATTATTTCTATGGGGGAAATGCATTTCTAAGAGAACACACTTGCATGCCATGATTCTTTACTTCTTGGCTCGTATCTTTCAGATAAAAATTGGTGTGCTCCGAGATTGAGATCTTTGATAATTGGTGTTACATTCACAAACAGCCACATAAGTTCCACAAAGGCTAATCTGTTCACCACATCAAGATCAAGTCACTTGAACTTCATTATTTGTGAATTTTGTCCTGAGAGCTGATACACCCAGATGCATATGCTCCTAAGTCCTAACGGTCCAGTTTTACAAAAACAAGGACCTTCATCTTACAAAGATAAATGATGGTTTTGTTCATAAACAAAATAAAAAAGATACATTTAATTTTAATTGTATATACAGTACTTCAAGAATAGAGGAAATTTATGGTTTGCTCGATCAGAGAGCCATGGATTCTTATTTCTATCTTACTGAATATCGATACGTAACATGGGCCGATGGGCACATCACAACCACATGATTAACGTAATGTGCCAATTGCAGCCTTAGGATTTATTTTTAATTATATAGTAGCACCATTTACTCAACATGGCATGTTATTTAGCAATATACTAAACCAAATTAATTAGTACAGAATAGTACCACTAATATCCTTGTATATTAGTACTGTCACGGGAAAAATGCCACACTTGCATGTCTTCTAAAAACAAATAGATGCACATCATGGCTGTTTGTGATATTGATGTTACATTTACAGACGGACACATAAATTCCATATTCCACACAGGTTAATAATCCGGCCACTGCATTATAATCTAATTACTGGAGAAAATCATTAGTTATTTGTGACCCAGTGCTCCAACAAAGGAAGTTAGTTTGGCCTGGATCGGAGCATGAAAAGCGACGGCAATGCACTGCTGGCATGTATTGCCAAATTGACAGTCTGTCCAGGGCAGGGAAATGGTATCAAAGGGAAAAGTAAAACATAGGTAGCAATAGCATTAAGAAGTGACTAGTCACTTGTGTCCGTACAGTTTTAGTAATTGAAGCATTTCAGTCTCCATCTGTAGAGATTCTCCATGGAAGAGCATCCAAACATGACCATTGGCACATCCAGAGAACACCATGTATACCATAGTAGAATAGTAGTAGTAGGCTACTAGCTCACAGTCTCAACAATCATATATAGTTTTTTTTTTTAGTTAAACACACCAGCGACCTTTGAACTTGGCTAGAGGTGCCGCTTAGGTCCATACCCCTTGACATAACGCCACATAGCATGAATATACGAAAAAACCCTAAATTTTATCATCTTTCTATATGTGTGGCACACATAGCACGGACCCCTCGGCTGGGCCGGCGCGGGTGGAACACGGAAGCGCGGCTAAGGAGAGCATGGGCTTGGCACCCACAACGCATGTCCGAGTAGGGGGCTAGCGCAGAGCGGAGCAAGAGGCGTGGCACCGCGTGGGAGCAGAGCAGAGTAGAGGGCCTACCGTCCTCCATTCGCCCCGCAGATGCCACATGGCCCGACCATTCCTTGAGCGCGATGAAGTTGTGTGCATGTAGGTGACCTCTAAGCTGGGGGACTACTGATTGAGAGAGAGGTGAAAGAGACGAGAACCTAGATGTAGGTGACCTCATTAGTGGGTATGAACTTAAGTGATAGAACTTAACAAAAGTTCAGGGTTCCGGATTTTGATTTTGTAAGTTTATTGTGTATTTAACCTCAGGACAAGTTTAAGAGCCACCATTGTATTTTTTTTCTTTTTAGCTACGGGTCGCCACATCTGTTTTTTTTTTTTAGCTTTTGCCTCCTCGGCACACATCTGCATCAACAGATGGATGTGAACGGAAGAATTGTTTAGGAAACAAACTAGCAGTAGAAGGTCTCACTAAAATCCACAAGTACAATGGCAGCCGGAAAGAGATTAAGAAAGAGGGGGGAAATAGATGCAAAATTATTTTCACCTGGACCTGAATGTCACTAGAAAAGAACAAAAAATGCACGCGTTTGGACAATCCGGTGTTCTGCGGCCCATGGTTTCACTGGCTTGAGGAAATATTCCCAGAGAGCGGTTTCAGTTCTCACTTTGGACAGTTGGACTGGATCTAACGTGTGCAGATCAACAATTAACAAATTGCAAGCGAACATTTGTTCTTATTCCCCAGCACATATATGTCCGGAACAGTCTCAAGTTGTCTTTTTATAGACTATTAGACAGTCTAAATTAATGATTGATAGTACATTATGAGCAATTTCTTGGGAGGATTCCAATGGCATTGGCGTCCCGTCTTTCTACTATCTTTCAGAAACAAGTACGCGTCGTTGCAGTATTTTACTTATGTGCAGAAAAAACGAGATGTTCGGTCTTAATATTTTTTTAATTATATGCATGCACATGACACTTTGTTCAAAAAGTGCAGTTCCAGAGCCAGACATCTAAAAGTCCATATGTGTGTGTTTACGGGAGTCCTCCTGCCTAATGCAAGTGTACCCTAGGTAATTAGTTGCTAATAGGTTCAGCAGGAATCATCAACTGCTTCCCTGAAAAGTCTCGAAACGAGAAGAGGGGTCAATTTGTTTTAGAACTCATTTGCATTAGACAGAGAGCGAGAAAAAGAAGCAGCTGGGATCGATGAAAAAGTGACAGCCAGATTCGATCGGTCAGAGAAACTTTATGCATGCACCTTTCGCTTTCCTTCTCCCTGTCACTGACACGGCTATTTCTGCTCCCTCTACACGGCTGGGATCGAGGAGCAAGTTGAGCTCTGCGTGAATGCGTCCTTGCTCTAGTATGCCCTAGCTAACCCCGGCCGGCCTCCTGTGATCAGATGATCAGCCAATCAGGCCACGATGCATGTAGCTACCCATTTAGCCAACGTACTACATCGACACCATTTCCGAAGAATCGGGCAAGAGTTGCTCGATTTCATCACGCCGTAGTTAAATTACCACCCGAACATGTACGAGCAACGGCCTGTCCTGAAATCACGTAACTAACATGTACTCCACTGGACTGGAAGATGAAGATCGACGGCAACGCGATCAATAGTCGAGAGAGTCTCTGCAGAAACAATGCCTCTTGAAAGAGACGTTGGAGCTTGGTTGCTGCTTGCCGTGGAGAGGGATCACATGCACGTTCGCCAGCGTTCACCGTCCGTCCGGGCTCCCTGAAGGGAACAACGAGACGGGCGAATAGTAAGACTCCACGCAGTCACGCGCGGTAGCTAGGGCACAACGGACAGGCTCACAGGCAGGCAGGCAGCACAACCCCAGTATGGTAGTATTGTCACGCCGCTCCGGCCACCGTGCTCGCAGAATCTCTCGATCCCTGCGCCCGCTTTGACCACCCCCCACCTGTGGCTTTTAAAAAACACATCTTCCGTACAATCATCTTGCAAATAACACCCTCAACTCGATCTAATTCCCAATCGCGATCAACCACCTGGGCCACCTGTCCCGGCAACGAACAAAACCACCAGACCGCGCGCCAAATCGCCCTCTTGCCTGCTCGCCTGCTGAATGCTCTCGGCGCCAAATCATTGCCCCGTCGTCCATCCCCCCGAGCGCAAAAGCTCGCGCCCATCCACGGCTGGGCCCCACTCCGGCGCCGCGTACGTGTCCGCCTCGCCCACCTCACCCAGCCCGACCCCGCCTTATAAAGCGCGCCTCGGCAGGCACCCGCCTCGTCGTCTCGTCCCCGCCGGCCCTCCTCAGCCACACACACCACCGGTCTCGTTCCCGTGTGCGCGCGCCACCGCGCCCTAGTAGGCCGCCTCGCTCGCTGATCCATCTATCACACGCACGCACGAGCGAACACCAGGCAGTTTGTCCATGGCGCTGGAGGCCGTGGTGTTCTCGCAGGCGGCGGCGGGCAACTTCGGCTACGGCTGCGGCGGGGACTCGCCGTACGCGCTGCTGCCCTGGTGCGATCAGCTCGGCGGCGCCGGGGACGACGGTTACTGCTGCTGGGACCACGACATGGTGGACGCGTGGGCGCCGGACGACTGGGAGGCGGCGTCCACCATGGACCAGTCCTCGGAGGACGCCGCCTCCACGGATCACCACCACCAGCAGCAGGGCCGGGGCAACAAGGACGACGACGCGGCGGCGCCGCCACCCGAGCCGACGCCGGCAGCGGTGAGGAGGAAGCGGAGGCGCGCCAAGGTCGTCAAGAACAAGGAGGAGATCGAGACCCAGCGGATGACCCACATTGCCGTCGAGCGCAACCGCCGCCGCCAGATGAACGAGTACCTCGCCGTGCTCCGCTCCCTCATGCCGCCCTCCTACGCCCACAGGGTACGTACCATAGTAATCCCTCCTTAATTTGTTAGCTCCCTCCATGCGTCAGCCAAATGCGAGCCCGGCCCTAGGGGTAGGGCAGCATGTGCGACCGGCGGCCAGGGCCCAAGGCAGGAGGGGGCCCAAGCCTCTGTATATGTATGTACATGTATACTTGGTTGTACAGGCACTTGAGATGCATTTGCTGCACTAATCGCAGCCCTGCGTTACAGCAAGCCAAAGCACCAACAACAAAGAAACAAAAATAAGGAAATCAAGCAGTTGAGTGCTCCTTGACTCATGTCCTCGATGTCGGCGCTCGGCGATCAGCAGCTCGGGCACTCGGCGACCTACTCCCGGGCGCCCGGCAACATCACGAAGAGTTGAGAGATACTGATATCAACATCATACATATATTTGATTTCGCTTTGCAACATATGTCAACATCTTACATATATTATAAGATTTTATATTAAGTCTATACTGTAGAGGGCCCGTCGCGACGAGTTCGCCAGAGGGCCCTTAAAATCCTAGGACCGGCGCTGGCCAAATGATCCCCCAGTAAGATGATACTATGTTTGGGACCCCTACTATGTTTGGCAATGCGATATAAAATCTGCTTCTTTTAATTTCTACTATAGGGGGACCAGGCATCGATCGTCGGTGGCGCAATCAACTACGTCAGGGAGCTGGAGCAACTTCTGCAATCACTCGAGGTCCAAAAGAGCATCAAGAAGAATAACCGTGGCGGCTCCACCTCCACGGAGGACGCCTCCCCGTTCGCCGGCTTCTTCAGCTTCCCGCAGTACTCCACCTCAGCTCACCACGGCTGCTGCAGCTCCACGACCACGAGCCTCGGCAGCTCATCACCGAGCAATAATAATAATGTCACCAGCAGCGACGACGCGCCCGCCGCCGGAGGCTTGGCCGAGAGCTTCCGGCCAGCGGCGGCGGTGGCGGACATCGAGGTGACCATGGTGGAAGGCCACGCGAGCCTCAAGGTGCTCGCGCGGCGGCGGCCCAAGCAGCTCCTCAAGCTCGTCGCCGGCCTGCACCAGCTGCGCATCCCGCCGCTGCACCTCAACATGACCAGCACCGTCGACGCCATGGTCTTGTACACCTTCAGCCTCAAGGTAAAAGTACTATACTATACGGAGTAATAAGTTTTTATTACCTCTTTCCGTACGGCTCCATTGGTAGTAATTTATAGAAGTGGCACGCCGCGGCGCGCAACCATGCATGATTCGCCTCCATTTTTTTTCTATATAACGAAGCCGGTGATGGCATCGCTTTCCCGTTTGGACGCTGGCAGGTGGAGGATGACTCCAAGATGGGGTCGGTTGAGGACATCGCCACCGCTGTGCATGAGATTCTCGGCAGCATACAGGAGGAGACCGCCGTCATGTGAAGCGCTGCAGCCTGCAGGGCAGATATGATAACTGCAGACTGCAGTGCCCCGGCCTCCTCTGCCAATGGAATCCTTAGCCTGTACATGTGACCGTGATTGGACCCTAGGCACCTGAACCTCACTTGCAGCAACAGCATTGTCGTCCATGGTCATATATGTGAAAGATTTTAATTAGGCTGTAATCCAATCACCTATTCATCTTCATTCACCTCCTTTTGGACTGAGAAACTACCTGTAGATTATTATATCTTTCACAGAAACAAACTCCAAATTTGTTGCCCGAAGCTGCCACGAATGGATGGATTCACGTTTCACTTTTTTACGTACGTACTACCATGGTATCTGTGAACAGGCCTTGAGGCAGACTGAATGATGGCCCCATGATGTGTGTGTGATCAGTCGTTTCCTTCTTTTACCTCAGGGTACAGGTAGGAAGTGGGCCGTTTTCAAAAGTACTTTTTACTTCCTATTCATTCCTCTCACAGAACACGCATCTCCAAAAAATTTTTTTCCCTTTTCCTATTCATCCCCCTCACATAACACGCATCCCAGAAAAAAAAAACTTTTTCCAACCTCAACTAAACACGCTCGAATGAATAGTCGCGGTTCAGTGTTCAGTCTACTGTAGGATGTACATCCTTCTGTGACAATGTTCTGCAGACAAAATGCGCAGTCGAGGTGCAGCATGCTAGCGCGTACACGGACAGCATGAGTGTGGCTCGAGCCGAGCTCGCTAGAGGTTCGAGATTCCATTGACCGTGAAACAGTACTGCCTGCGAGTGTCTTTCTGTGTGTCAGAATGTCCGAAGCACACGACGACGCTCGACGGCAGTCGTCTCGTGTCCTCCGATAAGCACGTGGATTTCAGAGATGTTGGTGTTCATTTTTCATGCGAACAGCCTGATTTACTGGCTTGCTTACTGCCTCAGGCCTCAGCTGCCTCATGAAACTAAAACGTCCCAATATTTAGGAGAGAAGAATAAAAAAACAACATTCCAGGCTGACCATCTGAGCAGATAAAGGGGCTGTTTAGTTGGTGAAGTTTAGCAAAAAAAAAAGTTTTCACACTGAAAAACATGATGCGAGAGAGGAATCATGTTTCTCAATTTGAAAACTTTTTTTTGTCAAACATCAACAATTAGATAGGCCTAATGGAGTCGTATACATGTTACTTGACTGCTTCGGCACGTCTCATGCATTTATCTTGAGACATGGGAGCAACCATGCAGAGAAAGGCAGATAGCACTCGATCGTTTGATGGCCTCTTCTGCCGGAGTCTAATGGTCATGTCAGAGAACCTTATTTGGACGCTTAGTTTTCTAGATAAGGATGTCTTAAGAATAAAGAATACATGCCAAGCATCAACTCGTGTCAAGTACATGCAGTGCACCGACGCACTCGATCCCTTGGTCACGTGAGGGTGTGGCCGGCCCGGATCTGTTGGCTCTGTGCAGTGCGAACTGAAAGCTAGTAGCCTGGAATCCTCAAGACAGCGAGGACTTTCCATTTCTTGCAAGGTTCAATTAGCTGATCGGATTAACAAAAGCAAGTCCAGATGTTTCTACTTCACTGGGTCACAGTTCACAGGCGATCGATACACCGGAATTTTCGTGCTGAGATCAAATGCCGATACCTTGAGAGCGAAGGCTTTATCGCTTCAAGCTTACTGACAAAAGAGGAGGCTTGCTTGCTTCAGCAGGTTACCGACACGCTTGGGGCCAATTGCCAGGATGGGGACGAAGGCCCTGGCAAAACTCCAACAGCACACACTGTGTTTCATGTCATCAGGTGAATACGTCCACTAAACTATCGATTGATTGCATGCATGCGTGTCCATGGTTCCATCAGTTTTTTTCAAGTTTTACGAATGTTTAATACCAATTTATTGACAAGGATTAAAATTGAGCAAGTTTTTTTTTTAGAATCGTTGAGCAAGTTTTCTGCCAATGATCCATATTAATGACTATGGGCCTCCACAGATACGAGGCCTACTGTACCCAGCCTTTTGGGATCAGAAGAAGCTGGGCCGGCGGCGGTCTTTTTCCTCCTTCTCAATTTGCACCACTGGGCTTCACACACAGCGCTGCCCGGTCCATCTATTTAATTTTTTAAAAAAATAAAAAAAAAACTAAATGTACCCGAGCCCGTCGCTGTGGAAGACCATCAGACCATGCATTCTCGGACTTGGAGTACCAGAGTACCCAGTCTCCATTAGTTTACGCCGTTTGGGCCATGGTCTTCCTGGGTACGTCAACTTCTTGGGCCTGGGCTTGGCCTGCTTAAAGAACTGTCGGGCATGGCTAGCAGTCGTAGCACTTACCCCTCAAAAAAGATGCCAAAGCCGAGGCAGCAGCATCTCGTGCGACCATGTGACTGTTTTTATGAAAAGGAAAAGAGCAACTGAGCCCCTTCCCCCCACTTTGGATCACCGCACCAATGCGTACGCTGTTTCACAGAAACGCGGTCCCAAATCCACAGCGAGTTCAAGTGCAGATCGTGAGCGACATGCTGTGTCTCGCGCACACGCACCGTGTTAAAGAGCGTGTTTAGATAGATGGATGAAAAAGTATTTTTTTTCTGGGATACGTATTATGTGAGAGGATGAATAGAAAAGGTGAAAAAGGAATTTTTGAGGATATATGTTCTGTGATAAAGATGAATAGGTAGTAAAAAGTACTTTTGGAAACTAAACACGGCCTAAGCGTATATTACTGTGAAAACCTGGAGCCCCAAGCTTGAAGCATATTCATGACAACGTAATGTAGTAACAAATGAAAGAATTCCATTAATAATCATCTCATCATGAATCATGATGTGTAACAGCAGTACTCCAGGCTACAGTAATCCCCTCATCAAATGACCTCTGCTCTCTCAGATGTATCTAATAAGCGAACAAAAAAATCGCAAAAAGAATATAAAGTATAAACAACCACCACCCATGAGATCCCTCCGGCCGCGTCTCATCTGGTCATCATCATCTAGAACACGACGGCGGCGGCGACCGCGCCAAGGACGGCGACGAAGCTGACGGCGGAGGAGGCGGCGCCGTTGCCGGTGGGGGTCCCGGTGGGCGCGCCGGCGGGGGCGGAGACGGAGGAGGTCGGGGTCATCGCGGAGGATGGCGCGGTCGCGGATGGGCCCTCGGTGCTGGGCGGGGCCGGTGGGGAGGCCATCGGGGACGGCGCCGAGGCGGTGGGCGCCTTCGCGGCCGGCGCGGGGGCCTTGGCAGGGGACCTCGCCGGAGGAGGTGGCAGCGGCGCCATCTTGGGCGCTGTGGTCGGGGTCGCCGCCGGGGCCTGCGCGGACGCGGCGACGGCGAGGAGGGCGACGATGGCGGCAACCACGGCGAAGCGTGCCATTTGGATTGGATTCGGATGCGGTGAAGGATCCTAGCCTTTGGAGATGGAGAAGATCAGAAGAAGATCGGGAGTGTGACTGCAGGTGAGTGTGATGAACTCCGGTGTGCTCGAGATGCGAGTGGTGGATTGGAAGCGAGGGGGACGCAGGTATTTATAGCGGCAATCGCATTCGCATCACGGCTCATCAACAGCTGTATCCTACCGCCAACGTTCAGATGATCTTCCTTTCGAGGCGGACGCCTCTGCGGCGGGCGTACCGGAGACGGCCACTGGAGCGTGGGGTCAGAGCACGTGGGGCCGAGCTGTCATCGAACGGGTCGCGTGTCGGCGCCGCCCACGCTGACGCCTTGGGACGGCGGCAAACGCGTCGCGGGGTGGGGGAGATCCGCCCGCCGGGGAAGGGGACGCGCAGTCCAACGACTAGTTTCCGCGTGCAGGTGGCGTCGCCTTCGCCGTCCGATCGGGTGATGGATGGGTGATCGGCGCCATCAGCGGCTTGATTTCCGGAGTCGTTTCGTTTGGCTGGCACACGGGGGCGCCCACACAGCCCGACGACAGCTATAGCCGTTGTGGTCGGTTTGGATTTTTTAACGCGCAAGGGAAGATGCGCCCCCTGACAGGTGGCACGGCGTTACTGCAACGCATCTGCGTCACGGCCATCGGAGCGGGATACGAGCAGGTTAACTACCATTCATGTGACCGTTCCCTTTGTTTCAACGGCGGGTAGAAACGTGGCGGGTTGCTAGCCTGCTGCACGTTCAACGCTACTACGTGCTCGCCACACGGACGTTGAGACGTTGAGTACCTGGCTGGCCGGCTGACCTGCATCTCCGTTGCACGCGGGACGGCGAGCCAACGTGCGTCAATATGGGGCCGGAGTTACGGGCGGTAATAAAAGCAGTCGAGAATGACGGCGTCACTGGTGTGGGTTGCGCGGTTTGATGGGTTGCTTAGCTTAGCTGGGAAGGCTTGAGGGGCGGCGATCCGAGCAGAGTGGTATTTGCGTCTACCAGAGCAAAAGAAAGCAAAGTTTGGCATGGCTGGCCACGGCCTTTGTTGTCCGACATGAGCTGCGCGGCGTGTGATTGTGTGAACACGCTCGGATTCGGCTAGGGGCGGTGCCCGTACACTACTAGAGGCCACGGCCTACAAGCAATCGCTGGACCGCGTTGAGCTGTGCATAGCGGCTGTACTGTCCTGTTGAGCTGTGCATAGCGGCTGCCACGGCCTCCGAGGGGCTCATCGGGGCCTTTCAAATGTCGGTGGGGCTTACACTAGGTGTTCGTAACGAAGTACGCACAACTGTTGGCCTCCAAACATCATCAGCATTCAGCAAAACCCTTCTCGATGCTAAAAAAGAAGAACCAAAATGCTACTCTCTCTCTCTCTCTCTCTCCAATGCAGCAGTAGCGCTTTTTTATTAAGAGCAGCAGTAGCACTTTGTTTTTTTAGAACAGTAGCACTTTGTTGTTGGACTTGGTCACTTGGACGCGCTACTCCATGGGCCATTGCTAGAGATGCAACTGGGTTGTATTTGGTTGACCCAAAGCATGACCCACTCTACCCAGAAAAAATAGATTGGGTTTTGGGTCGACCCGAATAAAAAACGCATAAACACTGGTTACCCAATTATTTGAAAAAAAACACCAAACAGTAGGATCGTGAGCCATCAATCTGCAAAACGTTTCTGTTCAGGAAGAAACCATTTGGTGAGAAAAAAAAAATGAAGAGTGAAATCCAAATTTCCCTTGATAGACTCATATCGATACAACTCTGATTGACGCTGCTGGGGTCAGTATTTTCTTCAGCACAAGCTAAATATCAGAGCCATGAACAAGAATAACAGGACCAGAGCAGAAGCAATCCAATACAAAAATATGTCAAATAGCAAAATCTCATAATAGGAAATCCTCATTGGCCGATTGCTTGCCTGCAACCTTGCTTGAAGCCAGGAAATCCTTGACCTTCTCATCGGAGAACGACGACAAACATGTGAGCACGATCTAGAAGTTTGAAGTGACAGGAGAGGATGGTCATCCACAGGCAAGCACCATGCCTTGCGCTCGTTGACGTCGTGGAGCAGCCAAGCCTGCACTCATCCATGACGGAGACTGCGATTCCTCGATCATGGTGGAGGAGACGCATCATCCACGACGGTCCTGGGAGGGGCGCAAGGAGCGCGGATATAGCGGCGCCGGTGCGAGTCGGGGCTGGTCTGCGGGGTGCGGCGCTGGCGACGCGGGCCTGGGGAGGGGTAGACTGCTGGCCGAATGGAGCAGCTGTGGTCAGCGGCGCAGTTCCACCGCGGACGAGCGAGGCGCCGCCACCGCTCGCAGTCTGGGAAGGAGCCTGGATTGGGTACCCAATTGACCCAGGGACTAGAGTACTATTTGGCACCAGATTTGATTGGTTGGCCCAATAGGTATTTTACACCACTCTTTTTGTTTTGGGTTCCGGGTCACTGGGTCGACCCAGTAAAACCCGCACCCCTAGCCATTGCTATTCCAACCCGGAATAAAGGCCCACAACACAGGGACGTAAGGCAAAATCCACCCCCACCCACCCACCACCACCACCTATCAGATCCATACATGTTGTGGTCCGAGCCACCCTAAAAAAAATGTTGTCGTCCGAGCGATTTGGAGGCCCATTCAACCATGTTGTGGGCTTTGTCGCAAAAAAAAACCATGTTATGGGCTATGCCAGCCAAGAGGCCCAAGACACGATTTGGACAATAATGAATGTTTCGCGCGATGAGAAATTACAGTGCAAGATCTAAAGATCCCAAGTATGGCGGCCTTTATGCACAGCTCACACACTGTAATTGCTCGGTCGCTACCAATAATACAGTAGTTGTGACGGTAACGGTTGTATAAATAAAACGGCTACTGAACTAGCAGGCATCACTTGTGCCATCGGGGCACCATGTCCAGGCCGGACCACATTTTCCAATTTTCAGAGCATAGCATATCATAATTTATACAAGTACCGAACTCCTCGCTAGTTTATAGGGCTAGCAGCCGAGCACCACCGCACCACCAACTAGACTCCAAAACTTTCGCTGATTGAGATGGCACGTACAGTACTCTATGTTCGATATCAGAGAGCAGTGGTTGTGCTAGTCTAGCTTGCTGGAGTAGCCATATGTAGGCTATCAGTATAGGCATCGAGTAGACCCATGACATACGGGTGTGCTAGTGCTACACTGCTCTACTGTTGGCTTGAAGGCGATCCAAGAGCCAACACGTCTACAAACGCTAGATGATCTGCTCAAGGAGTGGCGATCGAAGAACTGAACACATGATGTCCGATCCTTTGCTCATCGGTCGTATTTGCGCGTTTCTTCCGCCCACGATCGATCCATTCGCACGTCGTCGGCGGGCGACGTTCGCTGTGAGCGGAACACGACATGTCAGTGCTTATCCAACAGTGGAAGTGACGACCCGACCATTCGGCCAGCGATGTGTACCGTTACTCGCCCGGAAAGCACGGCTACGTACTGCAGGGCCATGGCACTTTCCTACGGGCGTTATGCTCAAAACCTTTGCATGCTTAAGCGTAGTGCTCGATCTTCTCGCTTATCAGCAGCAGCGAGGACAGCACGTGGTGAGCCCTCGATCTGAAGCCACATGTTTCGTTGTCATCCACCCAGAAACACGCACGTTTAATTTCTGAAGGACGGCCGGAGCGCAGCAATGTCAGGCTAACACCCAATCGCCGGTGGCCACCAGTTCAGACTGCACACTGGTGCTTTCAGCTGATTTGGTGATTTTGTCAGAGCATGAGAGGGATGAACCACGGGAGAATGGTTGGACGACTTCATCGCGTGTGAAAAAGTACGTCCAAAAACGTCACAGTGTACAGTGTACACACACGTATCGCGCGCATCCGTGCTCCTTGATGTGCCGACGACACGGATGGAAAGACTCGGGAAGCCGTACCACTACCACGCCTGCACCTCCCGGGGACAAAAGAAGGCAACAGCTGCCGGAGACAAAACTGGCTCCGATTCGTCGGTTTCGCGACTCCGGCCAAAACACTTTTCACGGCCGTGGGGCGCCTCTCGCGTGCAGTCTCGTCGTCGGAGGCGACTGATGAGCTCCACCCGGCGCCGCCGGATTCCATTCGGCGACCTCTGCTCCTCGCTCGTGCTCTGCACAACAGCTCGGCCGCATGCTCGCCGCCGGTGCTTGCTTGGTGGGCGAGACGAGCGGAACGCCGAACGCGTAAGTACGACCCCTCCGCGTGGCCGTCTCCATCGCAAACGCTCCCCGTCCGGCCCACGGCGGCCGCCATCGTTGACGCTCTGGCTCTTCCACGCGGCGTCGCGGTCACGGCCTCAGCCAGGCTGACACGGTCGCTTGCGCGCGCGGGGTCCCCGAGCTCCCGACCCCGATGCTGACTCAACCACCGGGCGTCAATAGCAGTACCCCACACAGCGCCACTCGGCGAGACTTCCTTCGATGGCGGTGTTGTTCTGGACTTGTGATCGTGCACGGCGAGCACTGCACGGGAGTTAGTGCCCCGACCGGCTGGCCGCACGGAACTGCTGCTGAGCGAGACTAGCGGCCAGTGTCAGAGCACCAGCGTCTGACGAACAAATGTCCGTGGTCCGTGCCGATCGAAAGCTGCACCTGCACGCCGATGCGTCGTCGTTCCAGACGTCGAGTCGTCAACAGTTGCTTCCTTGTTGTTACGCGGCGTGTCCGTCTCTGTAGCCTGATAAAGCTGGAGAGACCGGACCAGATTTGACCCGTACAGGGTCTCGCACTGTGCTTCGTCCCCAACCGTTGCCATCGGATCGCCAACAAACGCAGTTACGTTGCGCTAGCTGGTTGTGGTTGGGCTCCAGCATTGAATCCTCCCTCCCCCAACCGATCACGATGGTCACGGCACACGGACGCCTAGTACAAAGATCGATGTCGTCTTTACCACCGCCCTCCCAAGTCCGAATGGATAAACGCCACGGAGTCGGCTGCGTCGGGACGTCGTCGTCGTCCTCGCGCTCAGTTGGTAGTGGCACTTTGGTGCCACCCCGTGCAGAGGAAAGTTGCGCGTTGGCTGCGCGTTCACCGCGACGGCCATTGCTCTCGCCTCGCCGTGCGGCCTCGTGAGTTCTCCCCAACTTGCTCTTGTTCTCTTTGTGGGAACAGAAGCTGCGGCCAGCGCACGAGAACGCAGTTCGCAAGGGCCGTCCTTTTCCTCCCCCACGACCACGAGGCCACGAGCAGTCCAACACGAAGGCTGCCAGAGAATACAGGCGCCGCGGCGCATCACTTTCCGTCGCTCGCACCCGTCCCCTCACCAGCTTTTCCCCTGACAGGATCGATCACGCACTCTCTTGCTATCCCAGGAACGAGAGGAACATCCAGCTACGCTAGACATCCGATGGACAGTTGACGAACCCCTTGGCCCCAGAGCCGGAGATGGCCCAGTCGTCGGACACAAAGGGATGATTAAAAAGAGGCTAATGGAAAAGAGCATGGGAACGGAAATGTGTTAATCGCTACTCCCTTCATTCCAAAAGAAAATACAATTCTAGCACAGTACCATATACTTGTAGCTTAAGTTTGATCAATTATAAATTAAAATATATTAACATTTATGATATAAAATAAACATCATAATCTTGATTTTATTAAAATATTAAGTTTGATCAATTATAAAATAAAATATATTAATACTTGTAGCTGACCATCTTTACTTTTATTTCCCTATCTCATCTCCTATTATTATGTTAGTTAATATCTGATTTTCTGATTGTTATTAATATTTTTGTTAGGCGTTAATTGTTTGTTGGTAATTATATTCTTCTCGTCTAGTATTTTCATAATCGAAGCCACGTCTTCTGCATATTGTTGTAGATAGAATATAATTTTAGTTCACAAATATAAAAAAACAAAGGAAATGTGATTTATTATTATATTAACCTAACCTAATAAAGTCTCACTTTATAGTTTTATAATAGGGCTTTCTTCTTCTTGGAAGCACCCGTTGATTAGCCCTTTCTTTCAGAACAGCACGTTTATTAGCTGGTGACAACGGGCTGTTATATGGGCCGCATGCATGGCCATGAATTTGGTGTAATAACGTGTGCACCCTTGGATACCAATCCGACGTGCTATGTAGATGAATGTTCCTCTACAGTTGAGAACTCAACTTCAGAGGATCTCGTTCCTGCCAACGGGCACCATGCACACACCTCGTCGCTTTCCCCAGCTTTCTCCGGGAGGGTTCAGGCGGCTGACGCAGAACTGGGAGCAGATTGGATGGCATGGCGCCGCGGCTGGCCAATGGAGCTTCGGATTCATGGACGTGGGGAAAACACGCCAAGGCTGGCAAAGCAACGACGTCGCTGTCCTAGGTACGGCATGGCATCTGTGGTCCTTGTGCTAGGGAGTGAGTGAGCTGAGGTGAGTGTGCTGGAGTTGTTTGATATGCCGCAATCCATCAATCAATCGGCTATTCGGCTGTGGCTACGACTTTTTTGGGCCAAAAGAGGTTGCTTCCCCGCCCCGCTTTTCAGAGGTCTAGGAATAGATTCCCGGGGCGGCCCCCATTTTTAGGGGCTGGAAAAATTTGACGGAGTGGTTGGGTTTTGTTTCATACTTTGGTGAAGCATGGCATTGCTTTCATGCTTTGCATGCTTTTGGGTTCAGCTGCTCGTCTCTTCCTCCTCTAGTTACTTCACTTCTGTCGAATTTGAAACATAAGAGCTCGCAAGTATGGATAGAGCAACCCTTGCTTTCAAAATCAAGGCTTCCAACTTGAAGCCACATGCTAAATGATGCTATCAATTTGTGTTCAGTGCCCATCAGTGGCGGACCCAGCTTTTGAGCACAGGGGGTGCACAAAATTTTTTTTTATATGCAAATCGGTAAACCATATTATAATTCCATAAAAACATATTATAATTTCATACAACCATATTATAATTTGGTAAAACAACGTTAAATCTTAATACAAATTGTTCAAATGGAATACAAATACTTCAAAATATAGCAATATGAGAGACTTACAATACTACTTCTTTATCCGCCGCTTTTTGAATGACATGAATGTCTCCATTATATCATCTTCATTAATTTGGAAGAAAATATCCCGCTCAATAAATGTGACTAGACAATCATCCAAGAAAGTATCACCTATCTTATTTCTTGACTTTGTTTTCACTATAACCAACGCAGAAAATACCCTTTCAACACTCGCAGTTGCCACTGGTAAAAGCAATATTAATTTGAGAAGCAAGTACACCATGTCATACACTTTGTGCCTCTTTGTTTCAACAAGCTTAACTGAGAGATCAACAATATTGTCTAGATCTTGGAAGCTAGCATCTTGTCGCATGTCATCAATATATGTTTCAAGTTGCAATTCAAATTTCAACAAATCATTGTTGGAGAAGTCCTTAGGATAAAATTCAGCCAATCTACGTACCTTCTGTGCATCAAAAGAAGCAAAGGAATTAGAAGGACTAAAGGCTGACATACAAGAGAGTAGCTCCATATTGATCTCATCAAACCGATTATCAAGCTCTTGACTGATTTGATCGATGACACCAATGTATACTTCTCTTCTGAAATGGTCATCATTTGTTTGGTTTCGGGCACGAGCATACCGTACTGATTTTCCATAAGGCACATAAGCACTCTCCATAGCTGGAACTTCAACACCATGCTTAATACAAAAAGAAATGACCTTCTGAAGAAAATTATCCCAACCATTAGACCTCAACTGTTGCATTTTGCTCTTTGCCACTTTAACAAGTGAGATTGCATTAAGAATATCTTGATCCCTTCTCTGCAAGCACTCGGATAATTCATTTGTGTATCCAAGAATAACAAACATTAAGTGCACAAAGAAAACAAACTCAAAGGTTTCAAATGCTCCAAGCACAAAATGTATCTTTGTCCAATCATCTTTATATGCTTTATCAGCACCAAGTTCAATGAGCACATCATGAATTGAGGAATACATAGTGATGATGCTGCATATAGTTTTGTAATGAGAGCCCCACCGAGTGTCACCAGGTCTAGGCAAACCCATCTCTTGATGTAATCCAGTCCCTGATTCAAGCTCACCACACTCTAGTGCTTTTTTGACATTCTCAAGCCTAGCATTTCGAAGCATATCATGACGCTTGCAAGAAACCCCAACAATGTTCAACAGGATAGAAACTTGATCAAAAAATGTCTTGCAATCAGTATTTCCCTTGGCAACAGCTACAAGAACTAGCTGCAGTTGATGTGCAAAGCAATGTATATAATAAGCAGAAGGTGATTCTTGCATGATTAAAGTTTTGAGCCCTTTAATATCTCCTTTCATATTGCTTGCCCCATCATAACCTTGACCTCTAATCTGTTGCATACTCAATCCATTACTAACAAGTAAACCTTCAATTGCTTCCTTAAGTGACAAAGAGGTAGTATCAGCTACATGAATGAAAGGACCGAGATGTCGCCTAGAGGGGGGGGGGGTGAATAGGCGTTACCAACAAATTCTTCGAATTCTTCCCTCTTTTGCTTTGCTGCCAGGCACAGGCGGTCTGACCGCCTGTCACAGGCGGTCTGACCGCCTGTCACAGAGAGGAACCAAAATCCACCTCGAGCTGCAAAACAATTTCTAGCACAACACAACTTGGGGAGTGGCTTCTATATATGATAAATAGAGTCCCTGCACACAATATAACCACACCCAAGTAGATCGAAGCGGAAGCACAATATTTTGCTAGAAATACACAAGTGAGGCAATGCAAATGTAAATGGAGAGACACAAGATTTGTTTTACCGAAGTTCGGATCCACCACGTGCCTAGCACGAAGGATCCTACTCTCCGTTGAGGAACTCTTTGGGCGGAGTCTTTTTCAACTCCTCCTACTCAAGTTGGGTCTCTTTCAACCGCTCCTCACTTCCACTAGCTTGCTTCTTCCCTTGCGGAGGCGAAGCGCAACCTTCACAGACTTCCCGCTGCTCACCACACCTTGGGAGCTAGCCGGCGACGCCTAGCCGTCTAGGAGGATGAACCTCCAAGAGTAACAAATGCACCAATGGCTTTGTTGACGCGAATCACAAGTGCTCAAGCTATGGAATGCTCTTCTCAGCTCTCTATTGCTCACTGAACTCACAAAGCTCACACAAAGCTTACTCTCTCAACCCAACTCAAAGATATGGCTTGAATCTCACAAATCTCACAAAGAGAGGTTGGGGAGAGCTTGGCTGCCTTCTCTAGTGTTCTTGGGCGTGTAGTGTGTCAAGGGAACCAGCCCCATCAAATGAAGGGGTATGGGGGCTATTTATAGAGGTCACTCAAAAACTAGCCGTTATGCTTGTCAGATGACCGGAAATTCCGTCGGGGTGACCGGAATTTCTGGTCCACCCTATTTCAAACTCAGTACGGAGAGTCACACCGGAAAATCCGAAATTTAATCCGGTCTCTCTCTGTGAAACCCGGAAAATCCGACCCAAGACCGGAATTTCCGGCCGCCTTTGTTAGTGAGCAAAATGCTCTCTCTCAAAGTTAGGTGATCATCCAAAAATTACTTCTAGGCATCCATTTCTCAACTAGCCGTTGGACAGGCGGTTAGACCGCCTGTCACAGGCGGTTAGACCGCCTGTTCGAAAAACTAGCCGTTGCCCTACAGGGGGTCTGACCGCCTGTAACAGGGGGTCTGACCGCCTGTACCAGTTAGCACCCAAAACTCACAAAAGAATTGTTAGTTCATCCCAAAGGTTGAACCAACCATAGTTAGCAGAGCTAGGATGTTTAGTACTCTCATTAAGTCACTCAAAGGCTATTTTCTCATAGGTTTCCTAAGAGCACTTTTGATATTCGTCAAAAAGCAAATGTTGCATCCCTCTTGATAGTACGGCATACCTATACTCAAGTCAAAGAATAAATATATGAAATCCACTTGAGTTTGTTGATCTTTATCACTACCATACTTTGATCATTATCCACTTTGAGGGCTTCCAACATTGCTATCACACTTGAGCAAATCCAATCTTGAGCTAGTGACTTGAGATATTCCATTTTGCATGATTAACAATTCTTTAATCACAAGTCACTCCACTTTACCAATCATAACATATTTTGCTATTCAGAATGATACTCATTTGACCGTTGATCCCTCGGTGATTATCCATTGGCTTGACTCTTCACCTTAGCTAGGTTTTTCGCGGCCAAGTCGTCACTTGCCCTTCACCCTTGCCTCGTCCATCGATTCAATGCACTAGACAATACCTTCACCATTCGGCCAATCAAAGTTTCATATGAATGGCAATATAATATATAAGCATATGAGAGCCTTCTTCATATACTTGTTCTTGATTGATAGAGAATAAACCATATATTGCAAGCTTCCAATAATTAGACCATCAACTAAGATATATCACCATGTCCATGTATATTGAACTCATGAAGCCTTGCAATGTTTGTTTGATAATAAACCCATTATTTGATAAATGATCCGTTTGCTAGTAAATCAAGCTTATCAAATATTCTAGAGACTTGTCAATATGTATCTTCATCATGAAAATCATCTCTATGTATAATTCAATCCTTGCTTGACATTTTGTTCATAATATCATCACGAGATCAAATAATTGCTTGCCTTTCAACATTGTGAGCCATTTAACTTGTATTCAACATATGAGACAATATTTGCAATATAGATGTAACAATCTCAACCTGCTCACAATCTTAGATAAACACATTAGACATTTAATCGTATTGTCATCAACTCACCAAAATCCACTTAGGGGCCTAGATGCACTTTCAATCTCCCCCTTTTTGGTGATTGATGACAACTCGATTAAAGCTTAGAGATATATCAATGAATTAGTTTCAGATTCTTAGACATAGAGCAAGCTCCCCCTAAATGTGTGCTTTAAGTGAACTTTTTCCAATTTGGCCTCAAATGCCAATTACACACATTTATATGTAAAACATGGAAACTCCCCCTATATCTCAGAATATATGGATGCATCAGATGTGTATGACATGATAAGCCGTGATGCATATGACATATGACAAAATCCACACAAGAAAAATATGTGTGTTGCTGTCCGGTGACAGGCGGTCAGACCGCCTGAGCCAGGCGGTCAGACCGCCTGTGCCCGGACAGCACATACACAAAAACAATCATCAATCAAATATGCATATCACTCTAGCACAAGTCACTTATGATACATAAATAAAGTTCAACACTCATAATAGCACACATTACAAATGTTCTCAAGTCCACAAAGAGATTAGAGTACTAGATTGTTACAAAGTTCCATTTTCACCAAAGATAGTACAATAAACTTATGAAAATGAACTTTGAACAGCCACAAAGCTTTAATCCATATTCAGCTTTAATCCATATTCTTCTCCCCCTTTGTCATCAAACATCCATAAAAGGGCCTCGAGAAGAACAAAAGTATCCATAGATCACATGTGCCATTCATTGGCAAAAGCATTATTGGAGGGCTGAAAGAATGAAGCCGTAGCTGCTGCTGCAAAGTCCTCGATTGTAGTTCCCATAGTAGCATCACCCGGTGCATCAGTGGATGCGGAAGGTGCATGAGCCGGATGTTGGAAAGAAGGTCCGGGAACACTGCCATAAGCTGGAAGAGGAGGCATCTGAGGATATGATCCATATATGGGTGCTGGCATACCTCCATAGACAGGTGGGAAAGAAGGTGGAGGTCCATAAGGTGGAGGTTGAGAAGCAAAGGCACCACTCATGTAAGGAGCAAGCATGCTGCCATATTGATGAAGAATCCCTGAGTCTTCATAACTTTTTACCATTTCTTCTTCTGAGGGAAACTGAACTTCCGGAGGCATGGGAGAGACAGGTGAACGAGCTGGACTGACACCCATAGAGTTATGCATCATTTTGATCGAGTCCCTAGTCTTCTTGTTCTCTCTCCATTGTTTCTGCTGCTCAATTTGAATAGCCCTCTGACTCTTGCAGATATTCATGAAGTAGCTGAAGAACTTTTTAACTGGAGAAGTGGACTTTTCTTGCTCTCCCTGCAACGGGCGGTCAGACCGCCTGTGCGGGCGGTCTAGACCGCCTGCATCTCCATGCACAACCGGCTGTTGTATCTGTGGCTGAGGCTGTGGTTCTTCTAGAATCTCTGCTGGAGGTGATGGAACCCTTGGATTTTTACTAACTGATGGTCTCAAGGGTTTGTGCTTCACATCTGCTGGATACTTGATTCCAGTCACCTTCTTTAACAGGAGCATGAGAATTGGGCTGTAGCTGCAAGTCTTCTGAGGAGTCTCAGACACATACTTGATCTCATGCCAAATGAAATCCCCAACACTAAATTGAGGTGCCCCTGGTCTCATGGCTGCCATCAAGTTCCTCTGATAAAGAGTGATATCAGATGTGTTCCCATCTCTAGGAGTGAGAGTCTTTCTAAAGAGACGATAGAGCACTCCATAATATGAATAAAGGCCATTGACTTTGCCCCAGTCGGCTCTTCTATCTCTAGGATACATAAAGCTCAGCTCATGACTCTCAAGCACATTTGCATCATGAAGTTTTGGATAATCAGCATCCTCTGCCCCCAGCTTAAGAAGTCTAGCAAAGTGGTCATAGGTGATGTGATAGCGCTCACCTTCTGTCATCCATAGCATAGCTCTCTCTCCCTTCCATTGCCCAAAGTAAACCGTGGCATAGAACTGTGCAATGATTTCTTTGTTCCAATTCTGCTTGAAACCCATAATGTGCTTGATCCTCTTTTCAGCACAAGCATTGATTACCTCATTGAAAATAGCATTGTTCTTCTTGCTCATATATGGCCAATCAACAAACTGAGCCTCATGAGTAATCTTAGCTTTTCTGATGATGGCTGAAGTATAGTAATCTTGTTGGAATTGAGACCAGAACCTTGGTTCACCACCAAACCTTGGGTTTTCATAAGGATTTTCACCTCTAAGCTTCTTTGCAGTAGCTGCCATCCGATCACCAATATAATCTACTGGTGCTCTGCCGTAGGCATAGAAAGGTCTGCGAATGGTGGGCATTTGATTATTTCCTGCATCATCGCTGTCTTCATCATTTGTACCATCATCATCACTAGTGCCATCATCTCCATGTTCACCATCACCGCTGCTCTCATCTCCTGCATTACCAGGTCCGCCATATGTGATATCCTCAGTATCATCCTCTCCAAGTCTCCTGCCACTATGAGTCAGCGCCACATATTCAGGATTGTCATTTGAACTTGTGGTGTCATCTCCTTCTTCCTCAATCACATCATCAACAGGAGGCCTTTTTCTTTCTCTCAGAACTCTTCCTTCATCTTGTCCACTATACTTATCTGCCCTTGCCTTTTTGGTTCTTTCTGCATGAGTGTTCTTAGGCATGACTGCTGTCCTGTGTCACCAAGGATATAAACATGATGTATATGAGACACAAGAACTGATAATAGATTGACAAGATAGGCAACAAGAGCAATTTGGTCTGCTCGGGCACGGCCGGTCGAACCGCCTGTAACAGGCGGTCAGACCGCCTGTGCCCAGAACAGGCCAAAGTATTCTAGCCACAATCTGAGGAGATATATGTTCAAGATATGATCATTTAGGCACAAGATACAATCCTAGTCATAGATGAGTTGAATAAATTGAAGAAATCGAATTTTGGGTTTCAAAACTCCAGGCGGTCAGACCGCCTGTGCAGGCGGTCTAGACCGCCTGTTGCAGTGACACCAAAAATTCGGTTCCCACCAATCTACCCAACGGAATCGAATGAAACTTGGGGAATAGCTTCTAGGCATTGTCAGTAGATGATGTACCAAGGGGTTTTCAAACTAATCCATGGAGGAGATAGATCGGGTCAAAGCAAGTTTGAAAGTACCTTGGAGAGAGAAAACTCGATTTGAATCGATGCAACCGGTTGGGAGCCGGTTAAACCGATGGAGGAGAATTGATTTCTTCAATGGGGCGACCTTTTCCTTGGTTGAATCCTCAAATCGCCATGGAGAGAGAGAGATGGCGGCGTAGAGCTCGTGGAGGACGAGAGGAGGAAGATGCAGATGTGGTGAGGAGTAAATGAGGATGAAATCTCCACTGTAGATTCACGGGGTGGTAAAATGGTAAGTCTGGGTACAGGCGGTCAGACCGCCTGTGACAGGCGGTCAGACCGCCTGTGCCCAGAGAGGCAGATGTTGGTTTTTTTCTGGAAGATTTTCAATTGGAGGTGATTTGTAGATCAAGGTGTAGAATTTTTGCACTTCAAATTTTCTCCATAAAGCTTGGATATGAGATATGTAAATGAACATTGATCCAAAGCTTAGATTTTTCCTTTCTTCACAAAATTAGGACATAAGATTTTAGATGAGATATAATCCAAATTCTCAGTTTCTTGGAAGAGTATAGGATAATCCAGAGTGAATGCACTTCTTGATACTTCCAAGAGATAAAGGATAATTATGGACTTGAGAAAGAAATCTCACCACTTGTGACTAGCCATCAAACAAACATAGTGAACAATAGTCACAAGTGGATCAATAGAGTCACGAAGACAAAGAACCAAATATTTTTCAAATTTCACATTTCCTACACATGCTAGTTGAGTTTTTGCAAAAATTCTATCCTATGTCACATAGAGCACACATCCCTTCTAAATCAATGTTACTCATGGCATTCTTAGCTCATACCTTACAAAAGTACCACCTTCATGACACTAGGTCAAGTTTTAAAGAAAGGCATCAACTAGATATCCATAAATAGAATGAGATGAAACAATTACATACAAATGCACACACTAGCATGATAATATGGCCTAGATGCATGAGGATAAGAGTGTGAAAGCATAAACACATACCTTTGCCTCTAGCCTTCCAATTTTTTTTTTGTGTGCATATTTTGACATAAGAATTCAGCTAACTCTTATCCCCTTTTATTTTCTTTCATTTAACATAAAGATGAGAGATAGCATATAGGTGCACAGAACATGAGACTACAAGTTCACTAGAAGAAATGTTAGTCCCACAAGCGACACAAGTTGTGAAATAGGCTCCCCCTCAATTAGTGCAAGAGATATTGAATTTCTCAATTTAATTGCTCTTTCATCCATTTGAACATAGAGGAGTGCTATTCACAAGACTTGGTCAAAGCATATCGATAATTTGCCAATTGAAATTATACCAAGAGATTCTTTACCATGGATGCATGATCATCAAATGATTGCTATATGTGTAACCAATTTATAAGACAAGAGAAGCACACTTGACTGAGCACTTTTGTTCATCTGGCCACATCCGGTCTGACCGGCTGTCACAGGCGGTCTGACCGCCTGTGTCAGATGATATACAATTTGATGATCTTCCAATTTTCTTGTTCCAAATGTCAATGAACAAACCATGATGTATATTTTCTGACATTAACAAGACATATGCTCTCATAGAGAGCCATTAAGAGCATCATATGGAAAGAGAGTAAATTTTGAATAAAAATGTCAAAGTCATTCTCACATGCCAAACAAATATGAAATTAAGGATGTAAGCATGTTAATGTAGGAATGACAGATTGTATGACTTGACATTTTGCATTTGTTACCGAGATAGCATTGGATGTAGGATTTTGCACATAGAGGCTCGTCACTTGACCATTTGATCAAACGTTGATTTCATATCTTCTAGTCAAGTGTCCAATGCATCTCGATGGTCCTGCAAGCTTAGCAAGAGTTCTTTGGTACCCAAACCTTGTTGGGTCCATAAAGGTTAGTCACAAGATGCTTAGGAATCCAAATGGTCCTTATGCTAGTTTGAGGTGAAATTTCTCTAGTAGCACAAGTACCGTCTTTGTCTCTCCCAAGTCTATTGAAATCATATTGAATAAGATCTGACTTGAGAGTGTTACCATTTGGGCAATCTTTGCTCACGTGACCCTTTTGACGACAAGTGTAGCATATTCTACATTTTGCCTTTCTTGTCACTTTTACTTTCTGAATCAATTGATCTTGCTTGTTTATGGGCTTATGTGTTGAAGGAGAAGCTTCTTTCTTGTTGCTGCCCTGATGAGGTTCACCCTGGGTTACAGGCGGTCTGACCGGCCGTGACAGCCGTTCTAACCGCCTGTCACCAGTGGCATCAACACTTGTGACATTCGGACACATGGCTATGAGATGTCCCTTCTCCTTGCAACCATAGCACACTCTCTTCTTGAATAAGCTTCTTTTCTTCTTAGAGAGTGTCTTTTCACCCTTGAGCTTGGTAGAGCATGAAAATGCATAATGCCCCAAAGTTGAGCAATGAGAGCATTTGATATGCTCTAGCTTGTTATTCTCTTCAACCTTGTTTTTGCTGATCTTGATGTGTTGTTGAGGGAGTGAGCAAGGTGCGATTGATCTCTCCTCAAGCTTGTTCACCATGTTATCACGGTTATCTTGAGAAGGTTGCACTTTGCTATTCCCATCCAACTCAATCAAACTTCCTTTAAGCACATTGACCTCTTGCATAGTCTCTTGATTCTCTTGTGTAATGCGGTCATCACAAGTTTCTACAAATACATGCTCAATGCTAGATTGGCTTGCTTGTGCACACGAGTTAGAGCAAGATATAACATTATTGACAAGTGAGCATGTGCATTGGTGTGAGAGAGGTTTAATTGATTTTACCGAAGATAAAACATCCTCATGAGCTATGTCAAGTGTGGCATATGATTCTACAAGCTTCTCATGAGAGCACTCAAGTTCTTTGTAATTTGCTTGCAAAATTTTATGCTCACTAGTAATCTTGTCAAGTTGAGCTATGAGCATCTCATTGGATTTTTTATAAAAAGCTACACAAGAAAGAGATTGAGTAGCACAAGTATAATCTTTCTCCAATGATTCATACTTACAGACCAAAGAGGCGTAGTTGGCTTTGAGTAAATCAATTTCTTTGGCCGAAGAGCTTGATTCTTCAATCTTTTGAATTTCACCCTTCTTTGACTTGTTTTTCTTCTTTTTGCTCATCAAGCATAAATTAACTTCATCATGAGACATATGATCTTCCGAATATGATGGAGTTTGACTCGAATCTTGAGAATTTCCCATGACACACATGGACTCAGCTTCTCTGCTACAGGCGGTCTGACCGCCTGTTACAAGGGGTCTGACCGCTTGTTCCAGAGAAACCGAAACTTGATGCTTTTGGCTTTCTTCTTTATTGAGAGATATCATATTAGGCTCTTGACTGAAATTTGATGATGTTGAGCATTCCTCAAGTGATTCATCATTACTTTCTTCTTCATCATCACTATCAACCTCATTGTATAGATCCTTGATCAACTCCAAATTGATGTGTGCATCTAGACTCCAAAGTCTATATACAAGCTCCTGCACATCACGACTCAAGGATCTCCACAATAGGTTAGTAGCTTCAAAGTTGAGTTGCCAACATTCTAACTCCTCTTTAGACAAAGTTGACATATCAACATTAAACTCATCAAATTGAGAGGGCAAAATGCTAGCAACTACAATTTGCTCTCCAAGAGAACTCATGGTACTAAAAATATCAAGAATATGAGCAGACCATGAAGAGTAGTTTGAGCCATCTAGAGCGAGAAGCTCAAATGTTACCTCACACATTTCCGACATCCTTTCTCACGGCGGTTAAGCCAAGGAGTGAGACCTCGGCTCTGATACCAATTGAAAGGACCGAGATGTCGCCTAGAGGGGGGGGGTGAATAGGCGTTACCAACAAATTCTTCGAATTCTTCCCTCTTTTGCTTTGCTGCCAGGCACAGGCGGTCCGACCGCCTGTCACAGGCGGTCTGACCGCCTGTCACAGAGAGGAACCAAAATCCACCTCGAGCTGCAAAACAATTTCTAGCACAACACAACTTGGGGAGTGGCTTCTATATATGATAAATAGAGTCCCTGCACACAATATAACCACACCCAAGTAGATCGAAGCGGAAGCACAATATTTTGCTAGAAATACACAAGTGAGGCAATGCAAATGTAAATGGAGAGACACAAGATTTGTTTTACCGAAGTTCGGATCCACCACGTGCCTAGCACGAAGGATCCTACTCTCCGTTGAGGAACTCTTTGGGCGGAGTCTTTTTCAACTCCTCCTACTCAAGTTGGGTCTCTTTCAACCGCTCCTCACTTCCACTAGCTTGCTTCTTCCCTTGCGGAGGCGAAGCGCAACCTTCACAGACTTCCCGCTGCTCACCACACCTTGGGAGCTAGCCGGCGACGCCTAGCCGTCTAGGAGGATGAACCTCCAAGAGTAACAAATGCACCAATGGCTTTGTTGACGCGAATCACAAGTGCTCAAGCTATGGAATGCTCTTCTCAGCTCTCTATTGCTCACTGAACTCACAAAGCTCACACAAAGCTTACTCTCTCAACCCAACTCAAAGATATGGCTTGAATCTCACAAATCTCACAAAGAGAGGTTGGGGAGAGCTTGGCTGCCTTCTCTAGTGTTCTTGGGCGTGTAGTGTGTCAAGGGAACCAGCCCCATCAAATGAAGGGGTATGGGGGCTATTTATAGAGGTCACTCAAAAACTAGCCGTTATGCTTGTCAGATGACCGGAAATTCCGTCGGGGTGACCGGAATTTCTGGTCCACCCTATTTCAAACTCAGTACGGAGAGTCACACCGGAAAATCCGAAATTTAATCCGGTCTCTCTCTGTGAAACCCGGAAAATCCGACCCAAGACCGGAATTTCCGGCCGCCTTTGTTAGTGAGCAAAATGCTCTCTCTCAAAGTTAGGTGATCATCCAAAAATTACTTCTAGGCATCCATTTCTCAACTAGCCGTTGGACAGGCGGTTAGACCGCCTGTCACAGGCGGTTAGACCGCCTGTTCGAAAAACTAGCCGTTGCCCTACAGGGGGTCTGACCGCCTGTAACAGGGGGTCTGACCGCCTGTACCAGTTAGCACCCAAAACTCACAAAAGAATTGTTAGTTCATCCCAAAGGTTGAACCAACCATAGTTAGCAGAGCTAGGATGTTTAGTACTCTCATTAAGTCACTCAAAGGCTATTTTCTCATAGGTTTCCTAAGAGCACTTTTGATATTCGTCAAAAAGCAAATGTTGCATCCCTCTTGATAGTACGGCATACCTATACTCAAGTCAAAGAATAAATATATGAAATCCACTTGAGTTTGTTGATCTTTATCACTACCATACTTTGATCATTATCCACTTTGAGGGCTTCCAACATTGCTATCACACTTGAGCAAATCCAATCTTGAGCTAGTGACTTGAGATATTCCATTTTGCATGATTAACAATTCTTTAATCACAAGTCACTCCACTTTACCAATCATAACATATTTTGCTATTCAGAATGATACTCATTTGACCGTTGATCCCTCGGTGATTATCCATTGGCTTGACTCTTCACCTTAGCTAGGTTTTTCGCGGCCAAGTCGTCACTTGCCCTTCACCCTTGCCTCGTCCATCGATTCAATGCACTAGACAATACCTTCACCATTCGGCCAATCAAAGTTTCATATGAATGGCAATATAATATATAAGCATATGAGAGCCTTCTTCATATACTTGTTCTTGATTGATAGAGAATAAACCATATATTGCAAGCTTCCAATAATTAGACCATCAACTAAGATATATCACCATGTCCATGTATATTGAACTCATGAAGCCTTGCAATGTTTGTTTGATAATAAACCCATTATTTGATAAATGATCCGTTTGCTAGTAAATCAAGCTTATCAAATATTCTAGAGACTTGTCAATATGTATCTTCATCATGAAAATCATCTCTATGTATAATTCAATCCTTGCTTGACATTTTGTTCATAATATCATCACGAGATCAAATAATTGCTTGCCTTTCAACATTGTGAGCCATTTAACTTGTATTCAACATATGAGACAATATTTGCAATATAGATGTAACAATCTCAACCTGCTCACAATCTTAGATAAACACATTAGACATTTAATCGTATTGTCATCAACTCACCAAAATCCACTTAGGGGCCTAGATGCACTTTCAATGAACAACTCCAATAAAGTGGTCACATGGCCTTCCAAGTTTATCAACATAACGCAAGCAAAGAGCTAGTTGTACTTTATGTGATATATCACTAGACTCATCAGCTAAAATTGTATAGGGCTCATCACCAAGTTCCTCAATTATTTTCTTTCTAGTTTCTATGGCACAACACTGAATAATTTGCTTTTGTATTTTTGGGCTTGTCAAAGTGCAATTACCTGGTGCATTGTTCAAGACATACTTGTTCACTTCTTCACTATTTCCTGCAAGAAACTTCAAAAGTTCTATGAAGTTGCCTCTGTTACTAGACTCTTCACTTTCATCATGTCCTCGGAATGCCAATCCTTGATGCAAAAGGAATTTGATACATCTAAGTGAATATGTCAATCTTTTCTTGTACAAACAAATATCCTCCTCACTCCACTTATTAATGTTATAATCAATTGCTACCTTAGGATTTATAAAACCAATGTACCTCTCTTCAGCTGCTTTATGTGCCTTAGAACCACCATGTTTAAGAAGTGACTCATTTCCTTTACTCCATTTATTCCATCCATCAACAACAAAAGCATTGGAACCACTCCCCTTCTTGAACAAGTAGCATATGAAGCAAAATCCACAATCCTTCTTGACACTATATTCAAGCCATTCATAATTATACAACCATTGTATACTAAATCGACGAGGTACGCCTGACATGACTCGGTATGGAAAATCATGTATATAAGGTTTGCAAGGACCTCTAGTAATATATGCTCTACGGATTGCATCTTGATCATTAACAGGATAATCTGCAATAGGCATCCTTTCACCTGGATCATATGGAAGGCGATTGATGTCATACACCGGTAGCTCTGATGCAGGTGGTGGCGGTGATGCTAGCGGCGGCGTGGGCAAAGGATCTGCAATTTCTTGAACTTGTACTCTATCTTCTTGATTGTGCACTTCCTCTTCCACAATATTTTCTTCCGGAGATGGATCGGGGTTCAAAGCAACAGCAACCGCCTTCTTTGCAGGCGGTTGAAAAAAGGATCTAATGTCTCCGTTCCTCTTCTTCATTATTCAACTATTCAAGAGATCTGAAAAGTAAAAAAAATAAACAAAAAAACACTAATTAGTTAAACAAGAACCGAAAGAAGTACCAACTATTAAAGTCTTAAAGAAATACCAACGCTCTTGTTAGCTAAACTACTTAGCTTTGATTCCAAGATTAACAGGAAATATATCACATCCACATTGAACATTGACAATTTGAGATTGATTACACACCTTATTAACTGGCCCTAATATACTAAATAAACTAGCAACGTCCATGGGATCCTAATTCTCTAGAAAAGAATTACAAATTTTATTTCACTCAGATATTAACCGATTATCACTAAATAAATAAACTAGCAGCAGCACAAGAGAGAAGCAAACGATTAGTAATACTAGATGAACATACCAGCAGTCCTGCATACCATACCAGAATCCAGAATCCACTCGTGCGTTGGTCCGATGGCGTGGCGGCGTCTTCGAGCGGCGAGATTGGCGTTTGGCGATGGCGGCGATCCAGCTCCCGCGAGGCCGCGACTCTTCCTCTTCGTGTGCAGCCTGCAGTGACGAGTCTTGGGCCGGTGCTGTGCGGGAGTGGGCTGGGCCTTGGAGCTGTGCGCGGCGTGCGGGAGAGTCCTGGCCGACGTGGCTGCCTAGACCATCGAATCGTCGTAACCAATCTGCACTGCTCTGTACTAGATTACAACATATATGTATACATGACATGTGGGCCACAGGGGGGTCGGTGGACCCCCCTGACCCCCCTGTGGGTCCGCCCCTGGTGCCCATCAGTTTATCTCTGTTTTTTTTTCGTTGGACGTTTAAGAAGACAATAGCACACTATCAGTATCTGCAGTTTTCATGTATCTTACGATGGTTTGGCCAAGCTATGCATATATATCTAACGTTTCCAGATGTTCTTGACGTTAGGTCATTATTAGTGAGCAATCTAGCATCAGGTGATGGACACAGCATCGGTATCTCTTGATATGACAACGGACCTACAACAAATACGCACTACCGCTGCATTCAGCAAGTCAAGAGTGCCCATAACTTCACGGCACCCATCGCGAAAAAAGCATGCAGGAACGATCCTCATGGGTAAAAGAAAAGTTGGCAGCATGGAAAGCACAGGGGCTACCTTTCCGGAGTTGCGATATGCAGACAGTCTCAGTCGCCTGTGCGGAACGACTTACATACACGGGCACGATCGTGATCGGCCGATAAAACAATAGCCTCCTGCATGCAGTTGATTGAGCTAAGCATAGGCTTCTACTAGGCACTAACTGTCCCAGTCAGTCGTTTACTGCTCGACACACACACACCCAGAGACACGCGGGATCACAACCAGCGTCACCATGATGTTGATCAAACTTCAAACCCGCCGGATCACGGTGTTGACAAAGATCACATTCACAACGGATAGGATAAGATAAGCCTTGCCGGACCTTCCCAAAGCTGAGCCTCGCGACTGCACGGCCATGCATGAGACGAGCAGAAAACGTCGTTGCCTAAAGCCACGCACGGACATGGATGGAGTGGACATCGCTGTTGGCCGCGGCGATATTTTTTCTCGCCTGCCCTGCGAAAGACGAACACGTCGGGAGGAGAAGGACGCCCGGCCGTGGCGCACGAATCTCGCCCAGGGTTAAAAAATTCGAGGATACCGGTCCGAAAACCGCGGGATCCGGTCGAACCGCCCCGGACCGGTAGCGGTTCGGGGCGGTTTGAAACCGGCCAAATTCAAAAATTTCAAATTTGAATTTAAAAATTCGAAAAATCGGATAAAAATTCTTAAAAATACTTCATGGTGTGCTGGATCTATTGGTGTCAAAATTTCTCAAATATTTGGTCATTTGCTATTTTTTTTGCTAAATACAAGTTAAATAAAAAAAGAAAAAGAAAAAAACAAGTCGGCCCAACTCGGCCCAACCGGATCCCGCGCCCGACCGGATCCCGCGCCGGTACGAGCGGTTACCGCTCGGATTGAGCGGTATACCGCTCGAACCTGTCCGGTAAACCGCTCAAACCGGCCGGGATCCTGTCAAACCGGTCCGGTATACCGTTCCAAACCGGCCACACGGGGGATTTGAACTCAAAATTTGAATTTGGCCGGTTTTCCTACAAACCGATCGGTATACCGGTAAAACCGGTCGGTAACCGGTCAATTCGAGCGGTATACCGAAAAAAACCGATTGCACGGGGGATTTGAATTCAAAATTCGAATTCAACCGGTTTCCACCGGATCCCGGTCAAACCGGTCCGGTATACCGTTACCGCCGGCCGGCGGTACGAACTACCGGACCGGTTTTGGTAACCCTGATCTCGCCTAGGCTTTCAAGCTCTCGAGTAGCCTTTAGGCTTAGCTCTAAGGGGGTGTTTAGTTTCTAAAAGATTTCTCAAAAATACACTATTTATCTAACTTTTCAAAATTCATCACATCTCTTCTGCTCACATACACTATTCATCTACAGTGTTTTTTGGTGAATAGTATATTTTTAGAGAATCTTTTTCCAATCTAAACACACCCTAAAACTCAATATCAAAAAAAAAAGCAGCGTCGCTAGGCCGCCGCACTTTAGGACGGGGTCTTCCTTGTTTTAATCTGCCGGTGGGCCCTGTGGAGGTTCCAAAAGCGCGGCCCTGAGCTGGAGCACCGGCCCGGCGGCGGCGTCTCCGCCAGTACAGTGGCCGCCTCGTTTCGCCACCAGGTTCATTGCGCCAGGGATTCCTTTCATCTCTCCCACATAACACGGATTCCAATAAAAAAATTACTTTTTTCCACCCTCAACTAAACACGGCCCGAGCTCGGGAGCTGAACATGGCCAGCGGCTGGCTCCGGTGGTTATTCAGGAAAAAAAAGAAGATGGCTCTGTGGCGTGTTTAGTTCGTACAAGTACTTTTTATTTTCTATTCATCCCCTCACAGAACACGTATCCCCAAAAATTCATTTTTTTACCTTTCCTATTCATCTCCCTCACATAACACGTATTCTAGAAAAAAAAAGTACTTTTTCTCACACTCAACAAGGCACTGGCTTCTATAGAACATGCACCGTCATCCGCGGCAAATACTCGGCGCATCCAGCAGTTAACAATCCCAATACAATACGGTTATGGGAGGGACAAGAGATCGATCGTGTCGTAGATGCCGTGCACATGCATCCATCCTTACGGCACTGAAAATACCAAAGAATATTGGCGCTTCAGACAATGAGACTTCAGAAGTTCAGATCGAGTCTGTCAGAAGCTTAACGCGTGTGTGAGGAACCGTTCATCAGTTTCGTAGAAAAGAAGTTGGCGTGACGTGGACGTCCAAGCGTCCAGCGCTTAATGGTAGACTACGGTAGCTTGGGTTCACATCCGGGGGGCCAAGGTTTCATATACTGTGCTATCATACTACTACGTGCCAGTTGGCGTTGTTGACACTTCTTGACAGCAGGCTAGCTCTCTGGCGCGACATTTCTTGCTTGAAAGGGCAACATACCTGGATGAAAAAGCAAGTCTTCTTTTCGGAAAGAAAAAACAATCACGTTAAGAAAAAAGGATGTACAGTGGGGGAGAAACATTAGAAATATTTTGGTTTGGTCCAGTGTTGCATGTTAACCGGACTACGGCAAGTAACCATGGTTACATTATTGGGGCATTATATATTTTTAGATACTTTGTGGCTATGTGTTCTGTGTATATGAGTGCGAGGTTCTTGGTAGTGGTGACGTTATTTTGTAAAAACGAGAATATTCTTTTGATTTTTTTTAGTATGTGCATCATGCTTACCACAAATGTTGATGCTGTCCGGAGTTTTGCTAGCAATTGCCCAATAAAAAAATTGTTGATGCTGTCCTAAATTTTGCTGGCAATTGCCTAAGTTCAACATTTGTTTTGTTTTCATAAAACAACTCTTTGCTCATTATAATTTAACATGTGAGATGTTGTAAACATTTGATGCAACTCATTAATGTGTACACAAAACAAATGATATAACATGTGTACACAATGGTGTTGTGGATTAAATTTGTTTACATTGCAACAACAGTTATTTCATTTTTTCAAAAAGAAATGAAGTAACAAACTACCACTACTTGTAGACAAACACAAAGGCATACATGTCATACACTGAAACCAAAGCGAGTTGGTTTTACATATTCATAAATAATCTTTTTCGATGAGATTGGCCAACTTATCGAAATGAATATTGTCTTCAGTGTTAGCCTGAACTATTTCTAACGTGGAAGTTGAAAGCAAAAGATTGCCTTTTCTCTTTAATTTAGCACAAGTCACATAAAAAAGATAAATGTATATTTTTATAAAAAAAACAAAAAAAAGACAAAGCGGGGACCAAATTTGAGTTCACTTCTAAGACAGAAGAAAGAAGCGGCATTGGCCCCAGCTGGCAATGCCAACACATGGATCCTACAAAAATCTCCGGCACATGACATCGCGGCGCTCGCCAGCCGGGGTGCCCGGTCCGGCGAGCTGGCTGCTTTTTATTTATACGAGCCCCATGGCCGCTTGCATCAGTCGTTTGCCCCTGTGGCCTCTCTCTCCCCTCTCTCTATCTCTCTCACATCCGTCCTGCACTCTGCTCGGCGAGGAAGAAGAGGGACTCCACCACTTGTTCATCATCCATCTTTGGAGCACGACTTTCGAAGAGCGCCGACCAACAAGAGGGCTCTCGTTTGTGCGTGCAGGTGCAGCTCGGCGCCTGCCATCTTTGCTTTCCAAAAGACTCTGCCCTTGCCTCCGTCGTCTCCGAAGTAGAATCACCGCCATTTCCAATTCCTTCCCAAGCTCCTGTGGTCGCGATCGCAAATGAAGAGGCAATCGAAGAGGCCCGCCAGCAGCCATGAGTCTACAGAAACAGGTATAGTACAATTGCTTCGTGATCTCCTCTGTTCTTATGTGCTTCTTGCATCCGTGATGTCCGTGACAGAATACCAGTATACTTAGCCGCAGTGGACTAGAAAAGTAATGTACGCTTCTATCTACATTCCATTTTTAGCATTTGATAAACTTGATGTCTCACAAAGCTGCTGCCCAACGAATGTTCTTTACAAAACCGGGAATTTGAGCAGAATTGGAGTCGTTCTTTTCTTAAACGGCATGCGTATATTATTGCAGGGGAGAAGCTGGCGTTCGCGGAGGAAGAGGCACTAACGGCGCGCACCACGGAGCACGACGAGGCCGAGCTCGACGACGTCGACGACGACGACGCGTCGCGGCCGTCGGCGTGCGGGCTGGGCGAGAAGAAGCGGCGCCTGGCGCTGGAGCAGGTGCGCGCCCTGGAGCGGTGCTTCGAGACGGACAACAAGCTTGACCCTGACCGCAAGGCCCGCATCGCCCGCGACCTCGCCCTGCAGCCGCGCCAGGTCGCCGTCTGGTTCCAGAACCGCCGCGCCCGCTGGAAGACCAAGGCGCTCGAGCGCGACTTCGCCGCGCTGCGCGCCCGCCACGACGCCCTCCGCGCCGACTGCGACGCGCTCCGCCGCGACAAGGACGCCCTCGCCGCCGAGGTCCGTGTCATCTGCTCTACTCATCTTTGCATCATGTCGATCGTGGCGAGCTTGTCACTCACTCGTGTGTTCCTGCCTTTCTGGTGCTGATCTCAGATACGGGAGCTGAGGCAGAGGCTGTCGAACAAGCCGGAGACGGAGGTGAAGCTGGAGGCGGCTGCGGTCACCGCCAATGACGCCGCGGAGGAGCGCCACCAGGCGACGACGGCCGGCGCGTCGGCGGCCGCGGCGGCGGTCTACAAGGACGGCTCATCGGACAGCGACTCGAGCGTGGTTTTCAACGACGTCGAGGCGTCGCCGTACTCTGGACACGCCGCGTTCGAGCAGCCGCAGCTGCCGGGCTTCGTGGGGTTCGGCGCGCCGTTCTTGGACACGACGACGAGCTGTTCATCCCTCCCCATGTTCGAGACCAAGTGGCAGCAGGGGCCGACATACCCGTACGACTCGTACAAGACCGGCGGCGGCGGCGGCGGCGGCGGCGGCGGCTATGGCTTCACGGAGGAATGGCTTGCAAGCTTCGACGTGATCGGCAACGACGGCGGTGCCGGCTTCTTCTCCGAGGATCACGCCGCCAGCCTCAACTTCGGCTGGTGTGCGAGCGGCGCGGAGGTGTGGGAGTGAGCGAGGTTTTGATCTCGGTGGTTAGTGTAAAAAAGCAATGTTACGGTGTCATTGTACAAGCATGCAGCTTATGCTCCAACAAGGCGCCTGGTGATCTGGTGGCCAAACCAAGCGGGCATCCAACGTAAGGCGGGAACAAGAGCAGTAGCCAGTAAAAATTAGGAGGATGTAAAATGTATAAAATTGTAAAAAGAGGCGATCCTGCTTCACCGCCGGTCCTTTTGCGGTGTTCCACTTGGATGCAACGCATGAGGGGCCAATGTTAGATGACAGGCAGGATGCAATTTAGGGTTTGTAATGCCTGAGAAAATAAAACATATCCTATCTTTCTGCAATTAGTACTAAATTGTACTACCTCCGTTTCAGAATATAACAACGTTTAGACTTTTTCAAAATCAAACATTCTTAACTTTGACCAACACTATTTCCAAAAATATAATTTATTTTGAGTGAAAAGGTACATTGTTATAATAGTTTCTTTCGTGACCGATCTATAAACATAATTCTTACTTTGCCAATCTGTATAATTTTTGTGCTATTTATGGTCAAAGTTATTAATGCTTGACTTTGGAAAAAGCTAAACGTTGCTATATTCTAGAACGGAGGAAGTATATTCTTTTGAATTTCCCTATTGATCCTCATAAGAAAAAATAGAAAAATAAAAAGTCTAAAAAGTATTAAAAAAAGAAACACCGGGCCATAAATTCAATAATGCTAAGTATTATAGCCATTTGATATACTATTTTTAGAAATTTATTTGCCTTTCTAAAAAGAGTATAAAATAACCTCATATAAATAGGTAGCTAAATTACCCACCTCCATTATTGTGAAAATAAATTAGAGTAACCTAGCTAGAATTTGTTCTTAGAACATAGGGCACAATGGCCATAATTCTGTATATCATGCCGTTGCAGCCAGTCTAAGGTGCATCAACAGTACATAATGGTCCTGAAGTAAAATCAAAGTTGAAGACGGCACGAGGTGCATAAACGCTTGTACTACATAACAGTCCTGAAGTAAAATTGAAGTTGAAGATGGCTCATGTGTAGGATTGTAGAATCTATCCCTGCCTCTTATGGTACCAAGCACTAGTCTATTTGTTGCAATTAGTCCAGCTCTTGGATTGAATCCATACTCTACTGAACAAGATTTTTTGTGAAAGGAAAATTCAACCTTTAGAGAAATAAATTAGAACTCGATCAATGCCTGGAATCATTCCCAGTCCGAAATTAATTGTATGCAACCGAACAAGACCCTAGTGAGAGCCTAATCTCTTCCACCAGACCCAGAGCCCAGAGGCACGATATTCAGCCAATACTGGAGATGTGAGGGGCTCCATGATATCTCTAATCGCCTGGTATAGCTTTATATGTTAGGGTCCGAGTCGATCATGGCTGCCTACATAGATAAAGGCTGATATATGCACAGTCCTAGTTGTGGTTTGTGTAGCAAAAGTGTTGGCATGTCGCTTGAAAGTCTTATATGGCTTGGAGATATGTGTTGTTAGCCCAAAGTCGTGCAAGAGCTTGGCTGTCTCTGAGCATGGTGAACGGACAACGATCGATCGATCAGTAAAGAAGGTGAATTTGGTGTTGGTTCTTGAAATGATGAAAAATGAAATGTTTGTGAGCATTGATCAGGCTACTTGTTTGAAATAAAATTCAGAGGTCCCAGTAAAGACCGGTTTTCGACTCGATTTTTCATAATTTGGAACAAGTTTTGGTTGAAAATTGAAAATCTAGACGAATACAGCTGGCTGGAAAAAAAAACCAGTATGTTCATTTAGGGATCCTCACTGTATAAGATGGTAAATCAATAAATTTTGGTAAAAACTGGCCGAAATTCAAAACCACGTTGGTGTGAACTATCTACGTCGGTTGTTAATTGGCAATTGAAATGGGTCAAGGAGGAGGTGGCACAACAGTAGGCAAGCAAGCAAGGCAACTCTGTGCTCGATGACATGACAAATTATTCCTATATTGTACTGTGATATGCTAAACAGCAAGGAGAGAGGTTTTGTTAATAGCTAAGTGCACAGATTATATTCCCAATTTTTTATGGCAGGACATAAACAACTTTGGTGCTCATGGAAATGAAGAATATTTATACTCAACAAGACAATCAAGGTTGGCAAACCTAGCCCGAGGCAGTGGTGGCAAAGTTAGTGGAAGATTCATGTCATGTGAGTGAGGCAGCTTGGAGGTCGAGGCTACCGGCTGGCTAACATGGCGGCATGTTCCCTCTCCACCGCGCAGAGGACAAGTAGCGTATCGTCTTAAAAAAGAGAGAGATATATACTACCTGCCAATGCAAAGAAAAGAAGCGTCGTAAAAACAATTGAAAACATGACACAGTTGCTTTGAGAAAAAAGAGGTGGTCGAAAGCGAGACGCGAAAGGGCAAAGCTTTCTCGAGAATTAGCATTTGTATATAAATTCACTACTAGGGGCAAAACCGCAAAAGGAGGCGTATAAGAACCAGAGGATGGCGCTTTGTTTTCCGTTTATGGGAAGCTCGAGAGGATTCCCAATCGCAAGTGTCGTCCGGGACGTCGAAAAGTCCGGCTTTCGCATAGAAAAAGTGCCCGGGGAGGCTTTCGTTCGTGTCGACCCGCGGCGCCAAGGTCCCAAGTCGCCGATCGGGGCCCCAGGGTTTGGTACGCGTCCCTGTCGCGCTGTAGGGAGTCGGTCGCGGCAGCGGCGATGTTTCGCGCGGACGAGACGTCACGAAATAAAGAGGGAAAGGGACGGGCCGCACACCCCGTTGGCCATGTGGGCAGTTTTTTTTGTTTTTATACTCGTATATCGGCGCCCTGCTTGGCCTGGCATGGCATGGCACCGGTAGGACGCCGGAACAGGGGCACCAACGGCCTCGAGCTGGGAGCTTTCGTTACGGCGTCCAGAGCGTGCGATCACCAGGGTGATCACACCGGACTACGAGAGCGCTGATGCGGGAGGTGGTCTCCTGTGCGGGACGCTGTCGAATCGCTCCGATCACTCCCCGCCAAGTGCCCAATGGCTCAGTTCACGTCGTCTCCGCATGGGAGATTCTGTGTGATCGATGACGACCTGTTTTCCGGCAGGCCCCTTCTTCCGTTTCATTTGCTTTGCCCCCCCCCCCCCCCCTCCTCCCGGATTCGGAGAGGGGGAGATCGGAGGCCCTTTCTTGCGTTGGCCCAAACAGAAGGGGCCTAAAATCTGCTGGACATCCCCATGATTTTGATAGCGCTTATTGAGACGTGTGGCCCAAAGCCTGCTGGACTTCCACAACATGGGCACAGGATCAGTTATCGCCCATTTTCTTTCGGCCCGTACAATATATAGCCCAAACATCGTAGTTGCGTCCGTCGATGCGTTTCCTTGAAGGGAACATATGGCACGAGAGTAACGAGAACTCGAATCTGGGCCGCATGATATTCATTTAAGGAGAAAGTGTGAGGGGGAATTTACAAAAGTACAATTAAAGAGGTGGTGATTTTACAAATCCTCCCTCTCACCTCTCCCTACGCGCTCTCCTTGGATGAAGATCATACGACCTAAATTTGAGTTCTCATAGTTCTCACGGGAATTGAGTTGTCCTATAATACGTTGCTTTCTTTGAAAGCCCACTTATTTCTGTCGTTCCGGTCTTTTTTTGCGTGGTGTGCCCCGGGGTTTACAATCCAGTCCATCTGGTTTGATTTTTTTTGAGGGATCTGGTTTGTCTTTTCTTGGCGAGAAGCCCATAAATTTTAGATTTTTTTTGTAGGCACACAAATACTTTTAGAGTTTTCCTAAAAAATACTTTTAAAGTTTTTTTTATAGATACCTAACGAAAAAACAAATATTCCGGCCTCTAGACGCCAAGCATGAGTGAGGAATGATTGAGTTCGTACAAGTTAATGGAGAATTAACACCAACACAGAATGCAGCACGTCAGCATCTAAACAGAACGGAAACGGAAACAGCCCGGCACGACTTTGGAGAGGCCGGCCGGGGCATTACTACATGCTCAGCGACCATCAATCGCCACAACAGAACCCAAAATCCCTGAACATTGACCTGCCTCGATCTCGTTTCCAGGGGTGTGTTTAGATTGTAGGAAAAAACACCGTAGCATAAGGCCGGGAAACGTATTTTGTGAGGAAGGAATAGTAAAAAGTTGGAACGAATAGTTGGGAATCTGAACATGGCCTGAACCAACAAACAAACAGACAGACATGAATGCACGTCAAGTCGACGGATCGTAGTTGCGAGGCAGAACGCTGGCTGGCCGACCAAGTCCAACCGCGGCGGGGCTTTCTTTCTCGCAGGACGGCACGGCCGCAGGCCGCACAGCACAGGTAAACGCCGACCAGCGTAGCGAATTGCACTAACGAGGACCACGAGACCGGCTCGCACCTTGCACACGTGCAGCCGCTCCCATGGCGTGGCGTGGCCGCACGCGCCCTTGTCCCCGGGCGGCCTCACCAAACATCCAGCCGACGCGAACGCTCCCACAGAGAGCCCCAGACACACACACGGTGATCCTTGCTGCCCGTGCACGACACAATCACACAAGCGGGGTCCCGTCCCGGGTGTCTCATGTCATGAGGTCTGAACCCACGCCCAGCATGCGGCAACGACCAAACTCCCACGCGCGCATCCGCGAGCGAGCGCAGATGATGAGAGATGACCAACCAGTCAAGTCCACCGGGCGAGTGACGCCGACGGCGATGGCAACGGGTACTCGTCGGCTCATGTCATCTTGTACAAGAGGACAGAGGAGGCCGTGTGGAATCGAACACCCCGCACCGCACCGCACGGTGCACGCGGTTGCGCTCGCGGCGGGCCATGGTGGTGGCCACTGTCTGTCTCCCACGACTAGCCCCGGCTGCGGCCATATCTTTTCCTCCTTTCGAGCCTTCTTTTTCTTTTTTTCCCTTCCTTTTTCCATGTGTAGAATAAAAGTGTTTCGATTCAACAAAAAGGAAATGTCTAGTGTGTGATGGAATAAAAGCAGCAGGAGCCAAATCCCACTAGGGGAGACGTGCAACGAAAGGAAGCCAGGTGCTGCTTGTCTTTTGACCGTGCGTGCGTGCCTGCGTGGGTCACGCTTATCCCTCTCGTGTCTGACTGTCTTGTTCCACCGGTGGCGTCAGCGACGCGGGTGCTGGAATGGAATCGTTACGTGTGTGGTGATGGATCGCCCGCCGGGAATGGCCGGACACTGATGACGACCCATTCTTCTCCTGTTCATCATGCAGCTGAACCGGCCCTTTTTCTGATAACCGATGAAGAAAATTTCTTCTCCAGCTCGTCATGCGGCCGATCCGTTTTCGAACCGAACCAATTCCTTCCAAAGCCGTGTCTGCTAGGGTTGAAAACGGACCGGAAAAATCCCGTTTTCGTCCGCCCGTTTTTCTATGTTTGACCCGTATTTTTGTGTACGTGGAAATGGGACGGGAAAACACCGGGAACGGGACGGGAAACGGGATGAGTGACCGGAAACGGGACGGGAAACAGGTGAGGGTGTATCCCATCCGTATTTGCGGGATCCCGTTTTCAACCAGGATAGACTCGTATTATTCCCTTTTTTTCTTATACGGGATGGACCCAATATAAATCCACTTATGTTTCTCATAGCCCAAGAGGCCTAGACGCCGGCTTGCTTCCTGCTGGGTTGTTGCCTGTGCGAATGCTTTTGTGGCATGTGTGCCGTGGCTTGCAGCTTGCTGTCGATAGCTTGCTGGCTGCATTTCTGCAAGAACTGCTGTGCCGTGGTCTGTTGCCTGCCGGTGGTGGTGTCGTGCATGGCTGCATGTATGAACACTTTTCATTTGTTTGTGCATGTGGGGTAAACGAGTGAGATATTCAAAATATAAGGGTCTCGAGTAGTGTGATGTGCATTTCTTGGTGTATGCACAGTGGTTGGTTGTATTAAAACACGTCATCCCGTACTAATTTTCGGTTTCCGTCCGTTGCCATTGTATTCCCGTCCACATTTGTTCGTTTTCGGATACCCGTATATCCCGGTCCCGTTCCCGCTCCTGGCTACCCCGTTCCCGTTCCCGTTCCCGTTTCCGGTGAAAAAATATAGTAACGGAAATGGGTAAGGGGTTTTCCCGCCCGTTTCCGTCCGTTTTCATCCCTGATGCCTGCTCATCGCCATAAAAATGGGGTTTTCCCCACTCTTCTCAGGGGCTGATCCAAAAACTGCTCAAGCCGGTGTTTAACTTGGGCTTGGCTTAACAAAAGACAAGAATTGTTGTAGGGCAATATATTCTATGAGGACTCAATTCCCGTGAGAACTATAAGAATTCAAATCTAGGCCGCATGATCTTCATCCAAGGAGAGCGCGTAGGGAGAGGTGGGAGGGAGATTTGTAAAATCACCACTCCTTTAATTATACTTTTGTAAATCCCCCCTCATACCTTCCCCTTGGATGAAGATCATGCGTCCCAGATTTAAGTTCTCATAGTTCTCATGGGAACTCAGTTCTCATGCTATACGTTCCCTTGTTGTAGCGTCTTATTGCTCCTCAATCCGGGACAAATGTGAACATGTGTTTTTAACGCAATAATGACAAATTCACAACGGCCATCCAGAGTCCAGACAGTAATCTCACTGTGCAATTCTTGGCCCTCGTTTTTTTGCCGTGGCTCGCTCTTCAGTCGTCTTCAGTCCAGTTCCAAGAAAAGGTTCCTAAACAGAGACGAATCACACGAAACGCGAACGCGGCTTCAAAACGAAATGGAGCTGCGATATATCAGCTCGCGCGCCACACGTCCCCCCTCCCCGCCCCTTTCCAACAACCTTCCCCTCCCCTTCCGCCTCTTCCCCAACGGACCCCCACGACGACTTCGCCTCCGCCTCTTCCCCCCGTCAAAGCCGCGCGTGCGTGCGTGCGTGCGTGGCAACACCGCAACAACCTCCACGGCCATCGCCACCCGCGATTCCGCAAGCGGCGTAAAACCCTAGACACCCCACCACCACCCAGCTCGCGCGCCAGCAGCAGCAGCAGCAAGGACTGGAAGGTTTCGATCGGCGGCGGCGCGCGGCCATGCGGCGGTCAGAGTGGGAGGACCGGTGCAAGCGTCACCCGGAGCACCGGGTGTCCAAGGGCGTCTGCCCCTACTGCCTCCGCGACCGCCTCGCCCACCTCTCGGCGTCCTCCTCGGCGACCACCACCACGCGGGCCTCCTCCTCGTCGGCGACCACCTCCCCGTACTCCTCCGGCGGCTCGTCCCCGCCGCCCCGCCACGCCGCCGCGCTGTCGGCGGACGTGAGCTCCGTCCACTTCGGCGGCGGCGGCGGCGGCGCGTCCTTCGTCAACGTCGCGGCCTTCTCCCAGCCGCTCATGCCCACCTCTGTAGCAAGGGGGAGGCAAGAAGAGGCGGCGGCGGCCAAGGGGAATAATAATAAAGGGGAGGTGAAGAAGAAGAAGACCGGCAAGAAGAAGAAGATCGGGAGGTTCCTGTCGAGGCTCGTTGGTGGGGCAGACAAGCGGCGGCAGGCCGGCGACGGCGGCGGCGGCGAGCTCTTCCATTCCAAGACCATGAAGGAGAAGACGGCGTCCAAGTGGGTATTCTTCTGAATTATCAATCTCATCAGATGGCCTGCTGCAACAACCATGCACAACACGATTGGGTCGGTTCCCTCGATCGATCGACCCATCGGCTCTTCAACGCTAGCTCCTTTTGCTCTCTGCTCTGGTATATATTTCCTTTTTTTTTCAAGTACTTTTGTGCTTGATGCCTTGATCTGGAGTTTTTGCATGGTTTCTTAATTGGGTCAAGTACAAGAGATTAAGCCAAAACTGTTGATCATTTTCTACTGTTTGGGAAATTGTGTATGCTTATGTTCTGTAAAATTATTAGAAGGGAAGAAAAAATAACAACAAAGTGTATCTGGAGTAGTGTTTGATTTGTATAGTTTGTGCCATGGATGCAAGATAAATTCTTTTGATTGGCAAAGAATCCGACCTATTCTCTTTTTATAGAAACAGCTAATTGTCTGAAAACTAGTGTCTCTATATGCTTATTTTGCATATAAACTATTTTCTCCGATAGAATGTGAATAGTTCATATACTGACTGGCTAACGACGACACGTATGCATATGAATCATTTATCGAGGCCAAATCGATCAAAGAAATGGTCAGGAAATGGTTGTAGTAATGTTCAGCTGGTCATACAGCTATTGAGGCTATACCACAAGCCAATTTCTTCGGTGCTGATTTCCATTTACCAGTTTCTTTTTTTTTTCAAGACGAGGTATACTCCAAGATTATATCTTCTAGGACTGCGATTTGTGCTCCTTTTCCTTTGTTGTTTTGCTTCTCATAGCGTCCTGAATCCTCTGCCCGTCCCTTTTGCTTTTTTGATCTCTTTTGCTGGTGTTATATCGTTTTGATGTGATGCTGGCTTGTCATGATCCGGAATTGTTTGCACCTGGCCCCTACATATCGGTGAGTTTAATCGGGAGAAAAAACACTCTAGATCCAAAAAAAAAATACTTTAGGTCGTGCTGAGAAGCGTGTTCCGTGAGTAGGAGGGATTGCATGAATAGAGAAAAGTTGAATGAATAGTGTTTTTTTTTGAGAAGTTGGACGAGCTAAACTCACCCCATCTGCCCATCCTGCTTGGTTGGGCAGGGTAGCTCAACAAAGCATGCAGCGCCATCGACATGGCTGCTGCCGCTGGGGAGGAGACGGATTTCCTTGTTCTGGGATCGAGCACATTCTTCCCTGTGGCATCTGCGTTGTTATGCGTGGTTTTGAGACGAGAGCCTGTGCTTGGAACGAGAAATCACCACATGTGCGATCAGATCACAAAAAGGTATCATGTGGCGGTAAAAGCGTAAAAGGAACTGAGGCTCCCTGGTTCTACTCGCTGGGCTCGAGAAGGAATTTTACTAACATGGAACGACGACTTTGACCACAGTTATTTGTAGAAAAAAAATGCAGGTAGATTATGACATGAACATTTTAAATAGAGCTTCATCGTCTCGGTCAAAGTCGTAATAAGGGCTGGGTAATCTCTTAATTAATTAATTAGGGATATTGAGTAATTAGGGCTGCTTGGCATGTAACACAATCTTTATATAGTATGATTTTTGTCCGTGTTAGCGGGTAGCAAAAGGCGCCTCATCATTTCGTGTCAACTGTGTTTGTTGGTATTTTTGTAACCTGTCTTTCAAAATAAGTTAAAGTACCCTGAAAAGGAAAGCTAAATCAGGTGTTGCTTCTGATGAATTATATATTTGTCATGAGGGGTTTATTCAGTGAAATAAAGTACTAGTTGCTTGTCCAGACAAGCTTGCATCTAAGCCATAGGTTAATGAAATGGCCAAACAGTCTGCTGTTTCTAGAAAACCAAGTCAGAGTTGGATGAACAGTTGTTCACATACGCAACCCTGCATCCACGACGAAACCAGAAAGAATATTCAGACTACAAGCGTGCATGACGGAAACAAAACACATACACCCGGTCAAGGAAACAATAAGAAAGAATCTGTGGCGAAGGAATGCTTGCCCTTCGTGCAAGCCTCTAGATGAAAAAATGAAAACTGAGTTGACCATCCTCTGCATCTGACCAGACTGATTAGAACACTATTGGATGAAGCCATTCACAGAGCAACCGTCACAGCCAGCTCGATCCTACGTACTCGACGGGACGCACACCAGCTGCTGGAAGTTGGAAACTAATGGGAGTGCAACTGCAATGAAATAAGCCTGCAACTGCCACCAGGTGAGATAGCAAAGGGATGTTGCTCAATTCTCGTGCACGATTCAGAGTGTCGGCTGCGGAGGTTGCACACCTGAAACCTGGACGGATCATCACCGGTGTAAACGGATGTGGACTTGGGAACGACCTGACGAGGGAGTCCTTCCCTTGACGTGGAAAGCCGGGTAGCCACCGCACGGGGGGCTCTGTCATGCGGATTCTCGGAGACCAATGGCACCACCATTGCAGATTGGCAGCAGGTGGTCGATGGCGGGTCGGTTCGTCCGACTCCCGTTCCTGTTCCTGGCCCAAGCGCTGTGCAGGAAGTAGCCAGGAACACTCGTAAGCCGCTCGATTTCCATAATCTAAAGTGCTTTCGTTTTTTTTTCTCCTCTGTTCTAACTCTTGGTGTATGTGAAGCTTTTTTTATTTTTGTTATAACAACGTTTAGTGCTATAGAAACTATATGGCATGGAGGGTTAGCACTGCTCTGTATCAGCCTGAAGTCCGAGCGACATGCCAACAATCCAACGGTGATAGCTTCTTTCTGCATCTGCGTACTCCTCTATGGCCCTTTAGTACAACGGTGGAGAGAACCGCTTTTTAGATAAAGTTCACACATATGAAAAAAATTCTTTCTGAAAAATAACTTGCAATTTGTTAATTTGAATATTTTCGTATTAGGTGGGGTCAGGATGTTACACTTTTGACTATAAATAACATTTAAGTTGCATCATGGGCTTGATATTGCTTCATGAAATCATGTTGGGCTTTGCTGTTGTGCTTACATGGGCTTTGCCATTCCACACTTTCTATAGCACGGAAAATAAATAACCCGCGAGGTCCTCACAGGTCACGTAGACACGGAGTACAGCGACCACACGACAGAAGAATGATAGATGATAGCATTGGAGTAGTATCATAAACGAAATTTGAAATGCCTATACATTAGTAGGAACGACGAGCTCAAGCTTATATACTGCGTATAATTTTAGAACGAATGTTACAACAGATCCTGAAGGGCCAGAGAGTGATCCGACCCCGGCATGCAAGCTAAGATCGCAGAGAGGCCGGCAGGATCACTTGTTTCCGGTGATATTATCAACACATCTCACACCATTTATACATACGTCCACCAGTACTAGTTTCATGACTCCTGGAACCTGATCGGTATCTGCGCTATCTGGGGCTGATGCTTCCTCACCTGCAGATCGTGCATTAAAAAATAAAAAAGTGTCTATGCTTTCTAATCCATGAAAAATGGGAAGGTTGTGAACACCTTGACACCAGCCATCGATAGCAGCCTGTGAGAGGCAGCATAAGCATGAGCTGATTTGCCAGTCCTTTTCTCGATGAAATAGATGACCTCAGATATGCCAGACTGTAAGAAAGATCATCATTCTGTTAGGAAAAAAAAATACATAAACAAGGCATTTTGAACAGACTTTCGATTGAAGGAGAATTGCTTGAGTGGGGAATTGAACAGATGTAATGTGTATGCAAGCTAGCGCTTTCTCCATTTCGAAATGTTTTTCCGTTGAGTTTTGAACATAATGTTCGACCATTCTTATCATTAAAATTCTAAATAAATCTTCTTTTTCTGTGGCTCGTTTTAAACTGCAAACCTAACATCGTGTGATTCTACAAAGGGACAAACCTGAATGATAATCTTAGCACATTCATTGCATGGGAACATGGTGACATACAACTTCTGTGAGAGAAAAGAAACACATAAGAAACATTAAGGCTTCTATTAAAAAAAAGGGAAAACGAAACGATACTGATATTAGAGACTGAAACGACCAAACCTGTCCAGACACTGAAGCATGGTTTGTATTTAGAATTGCATTTACTTCAGCATGAACAACATAGCTGCCAGGATAACAAAATTAAAGTATACAAAATCAGTTGGAATTTAGCATATAGTGCAATAACAGGCCAGAAATTGTAAAGGCCCAGTAAAGAATAGGCCTAAGAAAACCTCATAGCCCGGCCCAATTTGTCTGTGTTGTACTTAATTTTGCCTTGGATTTGTTAGACCTTGGATTTATTTGGAATTTCTTAGACCTTGGATTTGTTTAGAACTTTAGAAAAGATTTTAAGCTTTGAACTTCTGATTTTCCCTTCTATGTATCCGTCATCGAGCCAGCTCGAGCTGGCAAACGAGCCGAGCCGTACTTCTAGCTCGTTAAGATAATAACGAGCCGAGCCAGCTCGTTATCTAAACGAGCCGAACTATAATGAGCCGAGCTGGCTCAATATCCACCCCTACCTACAAAAATGGATGGTAACCAAACTAGGAATGATGAGAGAAATTCATTACTCACGGAAATTTTGTCTCTAAAGGATCTCCATTTGCAGATTCCTGGAATAGAAGACAGTCAGCAAAACAGTATTTCTTGCTTAATCATATGTAAAAGATGCAAAATATCAAAGTGAAGGGGTTAATCTGTGAATTCTTTGTGAAACTGGAATGCGGTATTTAACTATATCATGAAGTAATCTTCTATGTCTTGTTATTCAATGGATCCCAACACTAATAAATCTAAAAAATAGTCTTTCAGACAAGAGAAAACGTACCTTTGCCCAAGGAAGCTTGTCATCAGAACAACCTCTAGGGAAGCCATTGTAGCCTATTCCTGGTTAGACAAAAGCTGAATTGAATTATCAAAGACACTATGTTTTTTTAAAAAATGTACATGGCAACTATATTCACCACAATAGGCGCCCATCAAACAAAGTACAGCAAGTACAGAAAGTACAGCAACCAGCGAACAGGGAACAAGTTTATGTAGAACTAAGGTGCATATTGCCAAGCTTTACCAATTTACAACTGAAAGGATACCACAAATTCCATCTTAAATTACGAATCGGTAATAAGTATCAAAATTATTCAGTGCTCCATTATTTTAAATAAAATTCAGCCAGCTCTTGGGTATATATAATTGGAATAGCAAAGTTGGCCGGGATGAAAGGATCAAAAGTATGGGTAGAGAGAAAAAGAATTAAGTTATAGAGTATGGGTAATGAATTTCGGACATGAAGATAGCACATGAATAAACATTTCGGACATGAAGGTAGTGAATTCACGCTCTAGCATTTCTCAACACACATGATGGCTCCAAATCTCCAATATACCTGGCTCTCTCATGGTAAAATTAATACAGAAACAAATGCATAGTACCAAGAAATATGCTTTCACATATGGAGAGAAGACCCACGGGCACGGTATGGTCTAAATAAACTTTTGCATTGTCAACTGTGTACACAGCATTCTACAGCTTCAATCTCACCTAGGATTATTCCCTCTTGGCTAACCAAGCATGCTCCAACCTGAGTGATATGGATGATCAATTCATAATTTCATCACAACATAGGCAAAGAAAGAAAGAAAAAACTTTACACACTTTTTTTTAAAACATTACATGGCAATGGCACACACATTATTTTTAAGCCCACCGCAAGTGTACTTTACCTGCCGATTAGGATCCTTGGACCTCTCAGCCGAGAGGAAGGCGATCGCCATGAAGTAATCGTCCCAGGAGATATACCTGCAAAAAACAGAGGATACTTATGACGAGCTGAACTCAGCTACGGACCACCAAACAGAGCAAGACAATGAAGACGAACCCTTCCCTCTTGGTGGGGTCAAAGGGAGACTGCCTAGGCCGTCTTTCGGCTGCAGATCCGTTGGTGGCCAAGGACTGGTTCTCGGACCTGACGGAGGATGTCCTGCAGGAAGAAGAAAGAAAGCGCAATGCCGCAGCGGCAGCAACAGCTCCGGCCGCAGCCGAGAGAGAAGCTACGACTAGATCCCTCGTCAAGGCCATCGCACTGGAGGTGTTGCCGTGTTGGTGCAGGCCTGCAGGGACACTGGCTCTTGTTGTATCCGAAGGCAGGGAGGCAGGGTTGGGGACGACGAAACGCGCGAAACGTTTTGCACAAAATAGCAACTGCCGCAGGCTGCAAGAGGCCAGTCAACGCCCACAACCACCTCCCCAGCTGCAAGTTTCTGATTATCTGTATAATCAAGTCCAGAATTAAAGATGGACTACGGGTTTTTTCAGTCATGGATCTAGATCCAAAGAGATCTGGATCTGGAGGGGTGCAAGCAGCCCATGTTACTGGAACGAGGAACATGAACGGCGCGGAGCATCGACCCGAACGTCGCTGGATTACCACTCACCGGATTTGCATACCACGCAGCGTTCATCATGATTTGCATTCTTACAGTGCCAACTGCAGATCAAATGCACCTGCTTCGTGAACATATCATGTATCATTGTACTAGTAAATTGATTATGATGACCTAGGGCACAACGGCCATACAACAGATCATTAGGAGTATCTGATATGAGAAGGAAATTTGAAACGCCTATACATTACCGGTACGAATCCACGTTTATGATTTTTACAGAAGTTACAACAGCTTCCTGAAGGGCAACGGCTAACGGGAGTGATCCGACCCTGCATACCAGCTGAAAGAGCTGAGTGGCTAACACAATCAACAGACATATTACGCCGCTTATTCGTTCACAAGTACCAGCTTCATGGCTCCTGGAACTTGATCGGTATCTGCGCCATCTGCGGCTGATGCTTCCTGACCTGCAGAGTGCAGATGGTACATGAGAAAGTGTTTGAGGACCAACATCGGTACTAAGACTCAAAATGGGCAGGTTCGAGGACCTTGACACCAGCTATCGATAACAACTTGTGAGATGCAACATAAACATGATCTGAGTTGTCAATCCTTTTCTCGACGAAATAGATGACCTCAGATACGCCTGACTGTAGGAAAGATCAGCATGATGTTAGAACTCACGAAATAAATATTAGATAACATGAACAAGGTTATCTTTTGTTCTTTTTATAGACATTTTATTCTTTTAATGGAAGGAGGCTAAATGAGCTACCATGTATATGCCAAACTAGTAAATCATTTTGCTAAACTACAGGGGAAGCCTGCAGTGGTCCTTAAGTTTCTTAAATTGAATAACCAAGATTTAAAAGGTTAAGCTCTCAATATTTCAGCATGCATAGTACAAAACTTGTGGATACATCTTACAAACAAAATGAGTCTTCAACATATTTGCGTACAAAGGTACAAACCTGAATAATAATCTTGGCACATTCATTGCATGGAAACATGGTGACGTATAATTTCTGGAGAGAAGGAAACAAATACAAGACAGTAAAGCTTCTGTAAAAGTTGAATGAAATTTATTACTTATATTGAAAACTGAAAGGACCAGACCTGTCCAGCCGCTGAAGCATGATTTGTATTCAGAATTGCATTAACTTCAGCATGAACAACATAGCTGCCAGGTTAAAAGGAAAATATATACATAATTGGTTAGAATTTAACATCACTGCTACTGGAAAGTCCTTTTGGAGTATGAAAATTTGTTTCCCATATAATGAGAATTACGTAACATAAATCCATGATTCAAACCACAGGATTGTGCACGAAAGCCAGATTATGTATAGATAATCAGTCAGTGCAGAATAATCTCACAACTTTTAAAGCAACAAAACTGAGGTAGGAACTGATAAAGTGGAAACTAGCAAGACATGTTCATGGATGGTAATTCAGTCAAAAATTGGCAACGAAGTATGACATTTTTTTAGTTTATAAACAGTAAAACAACTATATTGCTGAATTGTATGTGTGTACAAAATCCCATCCAAGATGCAAGGCTTTATAGGTTTAAATCATCCTCATCGTGTTGTACTATTGTGGTTGTTTTGTTTCATGACTCGTTTCATCAACTATTTATTGTGCAGTGCACACTTAAAAAAAATATCCAAGTATACATTTACATATAAGACTTCAGCTACCTCATAAAATATTCAAAAGTATCTTGTATACACTTATTATCAAGATCAAGGAATAATGTTTGGTTAAAATCACAAGTTAATAAGTGATCCCTCCAATTCAAAATATAGGTCATTTAGGTTTAGGACATCGACACAGTCTACTAGGTGAAGCTTTGAACAATATATCTATGAAAACATGATGTTTCCATGGTAATCGAAATATAGTGAAAGTACTTTTCATTTTGACTCTAGTAACATCTATCTTATATCGTCAAACCATTTTTAAAAACATTTTGATGGTTAAAGTTAAAAAAGTTTGACCAACAGGAATCCCAAAACGACCTATATTTTGAACTAGAGGAAGTAAATTTTAACTATTTTGTCCATACTAAGTACGACGTCCCTATAAGTATAGAAACTATTGGTGGCATTAATGAAAAAATAAAAATAGCAATAGAACTAGAGATTATGAGAAACTCATTACTTACGGATATTTTGTCTCTAGTGGATCTCCATTTGCTGATTTCTGAAATAGAAAAATAATTGGAAAAAGCGTATTGCTCTGCTTTATCATACGAAAAATGTCATTTCCATAAAAGTGAGTGGGTGAATCTGTGAATGCCTTTTGAAACTGGCATGTGGTATCTGACTAGCTTATGAAGTAATCCTCTATCTTTTGCTATTAAATTGACTACAGCTAGTAATATATTCAAAATAGAACCTCAGATATAAGAAAATATACCTTTGCCCAAGGAAGTTTGTCATCAGAACAACCTCTAGGGAAGCCGTTGTAGCCGATTCCTAGTTAAAAAACAGCTGAATTACATTATCAAAGGCAATATGCAGCTGTGAAGAAGTGAGGATTTCAACTATATTCATCATGAACTCACAATAGGTCTATCAACTACAGCAATCAGCAAACAGAAAAAGTCTATGTAGAGCTAAGCTGCATATTATCCTAATACCAGATAGGTTTTATCAATACCACAGAAAACATACTAAAAAATCAAAATGCACCTGGCAATCCAAATAGCAAAAATGGTATGAAAGCATAGGCTCAATAGCTAAAGATGGAGATTATATAGTATGGTCGTGAATTTCCAACATGAAGGTAGCACGTCATACTAGAGCATTTCTCAGCACACATGATGGCACCAGTACACCTGGCCCATTCATGATCAAATTATTGCATATTATCCGGTGTTTTTAAGGCGTCGCCTAGGCGACAAGGCGGTGGGGAATCGCCTTGCCTAAGGCTCCGCCTTAGGCCGCTTTATTCCACCTTAGCCCGCCTAGGCGTCGCCTAGGCGATAAGGCGGTGGTGGCTCGCCTCGCCTTAACGCTTTAAAAACCATGGTATTATCAAGAAATAGAGGATGTGCTTTTACATGTTTATCATATGGATTATGCAGAACACACACATACTTGTTCAGTGTATATAAAAATTTGGTCTGTGAACTGTATACAAAGCATTCTGCAGCTTCATCCTCACCTAGAATTATTCCCTCTTGGCTAACCAAGCATGCTCCAACCTGAATAAATGGATGGCATAAAAACCAATAGGTAAAGAAGCAAAAAATTGCATTACATGCTATACTAAGACAAATATATTTCATTTATACACAAAGGATGTAAATAAAATGATCTTAAAAAAACAAGCATCTTTCCTTCTCGCTTTTATGACAAATTGAGCATAAAGTATCAATTTTTAACATTGAGGCTGTAAAAGGTTTGAGAAATTCATTTTGATGATGTCACGTAAAGTACACATGATGTCTATCACGGATTCACGGTGCTTGTTATAAAATTTGAAGCTTCAAAGGCATTCAGTTTGGAAAGATTTATTGAATTGCTCACCAAACGGATGTAAAGTTTCACAATAAAATAAAAAACATGTCATTGACAAATCTGGTATTTTTTATTCATCGTGAGTTTAAGGATCAAAAGAGCATCATTCAATCAGAAGTATAAATACTACCTAGCAGATTCATCTGGTACTAACTTCTAAGAGGCTCTATCAGTACATTGTTACTAAAATCGGAGGTCAATAGAATTTGACCATTTGATCATATATCAACAAGTATTCGGTCCTAATCCTACCTAACTATTCCCTTTGGATGTTCCAACGTAAATAAGGAATTTGCACAAACAACTCTGGCGCCAGCACAGATGTTCATATTTTCTTCAAGCCGAGCACAAATGTACTTTACCTGCCGATTAGGATCCTTGGACCGCTCAGCCGAAAGGAAAGCGATCGCCATGAAGTAATCATCCCAAGAAATATACCTGCAAAAAACAAGCACCACGAGTCCACAGAGGATACATAGACAAGCTGAACACAGCTATGGACAACCAAAGAGGGCAGGACAACGAGGACGAACCCTTCCCTCTTGGTGGGGTCGAAGGGGGACTGCCCATGTGGTCGATTGGTGGCATTTCTGTTGGTGATGAGGGACAGGTTCTGGGGCCTGACAGAGGATGCCCTGCAGGACAGGAAGCGAAGCACCGCGGCGGTAGCAACAGCACCAGCTGCAGCTGAGAGAGAGGCTATGACTAGATCCCTCCCCGAGGCCATTGCGCTAGGGCAGTAGGAAAGGGGCGCACCAGAGGTTCTGAGTGGGTGTGGCGACAAAACTGGATCCGGAGGCTGGGTTTCGGTCTTTGGGCAGATTAAATGCAAGAAACTACAGGGCTCCTTTTGCCTTCCTCCCCTGTTCCTGTGCAAAAGAAGAAGACCATGAATGACACATCAGAGGTTAATTTTTCTTAAGACAACTTGCGGGTGAATGTTCTTCAATTTTGAAATTAGCCATATGGTACACTCAATTATGGTTGATAGAGTTGTAGAAACCCCTAAATAAATCACTTGAAGTTCCACACTAAACCCCATAAGTCATTGTGTTGCAAATGCAGAATTTCGGAAGGAAAAGCTCTCCCAAACAGGGCCAACCTATTGGGTTTTGTTTAAAAAAGTATTTGCTGAAATTAAACTTGGTGTCACTCTCATAATGGAGTTTATACACCCACCCACCCCCACCTAAAACTTGGTTTTCGGATGTTGTTTAGGTATAGATGGGATTAGGATCCGTCCACAGACAAACGTGGTTGCCACCTCCACTCTTCTCTCCCCATCCAAAAATGAAATCCACGAGTCAATTCTACCTAAAATTGGTCAACCAAAAATGCTGATCTCACTTTGCAACGGACTTCTTAACTTTTCCATCTAACCACAACACAAGTCAGCGCTGAACCATTTCTAAAATTGCTACACCATACTCACAAACTTGAAAGCATGCACCAAATCAACGAGTATTTCTCCATAACAACCATTTGCATTCCAAATCCAAGGACGAAATGATCTCGCAGTAAAAGAGAAGAGGAAAGTCATATTACCCTGGATCTGCGAGCACCTCGAGGGGGCGCAGTTCAAGGGCTGGAGCCGAATCTTCAGCTCCCCGGGTCACGGCGCCACCGCCTTCGTCCTCGAAGGGCTGTAGGCGAGCCGCCGCGTCGGTCGGAGCGGGCCCCGTCTGGAGAAACAGGCTGTCTGGCGTCGGTGGTTGGCTCACCTCCCGGGGGACGCGCGTCGGCCGGATGGGCGAAGAGCACGCGCGTTGCAGGCCAAGCCGGCGGGGAGGCGTCGCCAACGGAGAAGGATGCGGTGCGCCCAGGGCGGCACAAACCCTAATCGCCAGGCGGCGGCGCACCGAGCGAGCGAGAGGCGAGAGACTCGAGGGGGAAAGCGCGGGCGGGAAGAGCAGCGAAGCGCGCCTAAATTTTTGGGACGGACCACCTCTGATTTTGAGTGACTGCCACTTGGGCTAAACGTGATTAGGCCCGTTGGCATTTTTTTCACTGGAATTGGCCGCTTCAATTTCTTTCACAGTCTCACACCGACCTACTGCTATTGCACATTCTGGACAGGGTGTCCAACATTGAAGTATAATACACTGGTCAATATCGAGATCTCACATGTACAAAGTTTTGTACTAATATATACTACACCAAACAGAGTCCAATATCCCAAAATTCTTTTTCCTCGGCGACTATTTGTTAGTGAAGCTCTTCCACCGGAACAAGCTGCCGACCTTGCGCAGCACCACCCGCCGCCGGCCAGGCAACCTCGGCATGCCCGAGAACACACCAAGATCGCCCTTCTGGTCCTCCATGGAGCCAAAGATATCGTACGCCGATCCCTCGAACGTCTCCGACAACCGCCGCGGCCGCGTGATCCCTGCCGGCGGCCTAATCTTCGAGTCCGACGGGTACTTCTCCAACCCCGGCGGCCCCACCCTGATCACCCGCGGCGACGGGCTCTCCTCCGCCTCCGCCTTCCCTGCCGCCGCCGCCGCCGCCGCCGCCGCGGTGGGGCTCGCCGACGTGGCCACCAGCATGCTCTGAAGCTCCTTGACGCTGTCCCGCGCCGCGGCCTCGCTCATTTTGAGGCACTCGAGCTCCTGCTTGGTGCGCTTCACGGCGCTGTCCTTGTCGCCAACCATGCCCCTGAGCACGGCGTTCTCGGCCCTGGCCTCCTCCAGCGCCTCCTTGGCCACGTTGGTGTCCCTGACAGCCTGCTTCAGGATGTCACGGAGCTTGGCCACCTCGGCGCGCCACGACCGCTGCGAGTCGATGAGCCGCGCGTTCTCGCGCCGGGACTCGGCGAGCTCGGCCTCCGTGGACTTCATGCACGCCGTGAACCCGGCCTCCTTGCCGCGCCACGCCGCGAACGACTCCTCGGCCTCGGCGCGGAGCCTGGCCGCCTCGTCGGACACCGCGCGGAGCCTCTCGTCCTTGCGCTTGGCCGACATGTGGAGCCGGTCGGCCTCGAGGCGGACCGCCTCGGCCTCGTGCTGCGACCGCGCCAGCTGCTGCTTCGTCGTGTGGAGCTCCGCGTTCACCTCCTTGAGCGCCATCACGAACTCCTCCATGGCCTTCTTGCTCTTCTCCTCCGCGGCCAGCGCCACGCGGAGCTCGCCGTGGACCCTCTGCACGTCGCGGTCGTGCCGGCTTCGCGGCGTCGACACGGGTGTCCTTGGGGTGGAGCAGGCCTCGAGCCTCCGGGAGGCGTCCTTGAGAGACGCGATCTCGAGCTTGGCTTCCTCGAGGGAGATCTTGGTGAGCTCCAGCTGCTTCGTCTGCAGCGCCAGCGAGTCGAGCATCCGCTTCTCGGATTCGCGGGACGCCCTCAGCTCGGCCTCGAGAGCCTCGATCGTGGTGCGGTCGTTGGCGGAGGCCAGCGACTTCCACTCGTCGGTCACCTCAAGGACGCGGTGCGCGCGGTCACGCTCGTCGCGCGCCTTGCGGAGCTCGCCACGGAGCTGGACGACCTGATGCTCCATGTCCGGCCGGACCTGCTGCATTACTATCTCCTTCCCGCCGCCTGATTATATTAAACGGCTACGTACTGAAATGCGGCACGGCGGCCGGAGCTGCGGAGCTTGGACTCCGGAGGTTCGGCTAAAATTCGAGGCCAGCGGAGGAAGGAGAAGGATAAAAAGGAGAGGTTGCGTTGCATGAACAGCAAGGATCTCCAGGGCATGCTTAAATATGTGGTGTGAAATGGGAGTCTATATTTGGAGGGAATACCAAGTTCATCTGAAATTCTGAACTAGTGGTTCCTGCTACATTTTGGACGTAAGCACTAGTACTATATTTGGAGTAATTGAGTTTCACGTGTTGATTATGCCACCCAAGGTAAGCCTTTGCGAGCATAGTGGCATGATGATTTCATGACTATTTAACTTGTTGCTTATTTCCATCTAAAAAAAACTTGTTGCTTACTATTTGATATTCGATGATGTGAAAAATTATTACATTTGTCAGCGTTCTTTTGCTATTCTCTTTATTCCAAATTACAAGTACTGCATCTTTTTGTATACAAAACTGATGTTCTCAGGTTGGTAGATACTTACTGATGAATCATGATTATGATTTTGTACCACAAAAATGAAATAGTAATACAGATAGTTGATAAATTATTTGTCCTAACAAAACGAAATATGCCTTGTCTTAAAAACAGAGGAAGTAGTAAGCATTAAAAATGTTAAGAACCTGTACTTTTTTCCAGGGTTCTTACTTTTAAATTAAGACAGTGAGATAAATAGAACTATAACTTCTGAAAGCTGTCAAAAGAAAGTATGGCACTTTTCAGCAATCAAGTTTCAGAGTTCATGCAGGTGGAGAATTAAAGACAACCAACAAACACAATACACAAGATTTCTTTGGCTGCTGCAGACCAATTATTTCCACTGAGACGAGGAGCAAGCATCACAGGGCAGTTTGGGGCGTTTAGGATGCAAATCCCGGTTGCTTCAAATCACATGTCCATCCATATTGTGCACCTGAGACTCTTCCCTTGTTGCAGAAGGTCAAAGGCCTTGTTGATGTCCTTGAAGCCAACTTCATGGGTTATGAACTTGTCCAGCTCCAGCTCCTGTAGTAACAAGCCAGAAAATTGTTGGCGGGTCAAAATCTCAGAAATCCATGCGCTGAATGGTAAGAAACAGGCACTCTCATAGGTATATCTGAAACTGACCTTGTTCAGGTACTTGTCAGCAAGGATGGGAATGTCCTGCTTAGGCTTCACCCCTCCGAACATGGACCCGATCACAGATTTCCCGTGGAGTATCTCCCGAGAAGGTATGGAGAGAGGGGCACCGTGCATTTCCACTCCAAGAATGATCGTGTTGCCCCAACCCTGCCAAAAAAAAAAAACGGATTGGGCATTCAGAACACATGACCAATCCTCGTAAAGTAGTATGGCACGATGAGTGCGTGTACCTCTCGGGAGCTCAGGAATGCGTCGTTCATCAGCGCCGCCAGACCGATGCACTCGAAGCAGTAGTCCGCACCACCGTCGGTCATCTCGACTATCGCCTGTCGACAATGCAATTTTTTTCATGTTCATGTTAATGCATATATTGTATATAAACGTTAACAAAAAGGTGGGTGATATGTTCAGAGAACATGAGGTGATCACCTGGCTGACAGGTTTCTCACCAAGTTCTTTTGGATTGATGAAATGTGTCACGCCGAATTTCTTTCCTGCAGGGAGAAACAGCGGATGGAATGCGTCAGACTCATGGCTCCAGAATAGCTTAAAGCCTTAAAGTTCAGGAAAAATTCAGGGTATAAGCATGAGGACTTGCCAAGTTCATGTTTGTCAGGGTTTATATCCACGCCAATTATCTTTGACGCCCCACAAATCCTCGCTCCTTCTGCCACCTGCATGTTAGAAACTGCACATTCAGCAATGCAGTGCCTAGAATTATGGATTGATGGAACTGCTTTTCTTAGTGAAAAAAAGAGCATGTTCTGAAGCAGCAGTTCTGTTCAACTGAATTTTTAGACAGAAGTTCAACTTCAGTAGATGCAGGTGTCAAACTCTGTATCTCTGAAAATACTTATCGGCTGTAAATAAAGAAAAAATGAATGTGTCACTTAACCGCCAATCCTACACCGCCGAGGCCAAATATTGCGACCGAAGATCCAGGCTCAACTTTCGCCAGCTTCCATGCGGCTCCGACCCCTGCAGTTTTTTTCAGACATGAAGTAAACAAATCACCATTATTGTTTCCAAGCTGCAAGTCGAAGAAGCTGTACAAGCAAAGCATGCCAATTGCTGCACTGACCAGTGGAGGCGCCGCAGCTGAGGAGGCAGGCGAGTGCCGGCGGCATGGCGGGGTTGACCTTGACGGCGTGGTTGACGTCCACGACGGTGTACTCGGCGAAGCTGGAGACGCCCAGGAAGTGGTGGATCGGGCGCCCCTGCGCGTCGCTGAACCGGGTGGCTCCGTCGCGCGGCATCCCTGGGCGCACCGCGAACCTGTACCTGGAGCACATGTTGCTCCGCGGCGAGCTGCAGTCCACGCACTCGCTGCACTGCCCCAGGAACGTCGGCACCACCGCGTCGCCGGCGGCGAACTCCTCCACGTGTTCCCCGACGCTCTCCACCACCCTGCATAGGCATGGCCCATGACCGTGAGCCGATCTTGGCTGCGAAATAGCAGGCTCCTGATGATCAACTAAGCATATGATCTACTGGTCGTTTAGCTCTGCGAGGAATACAATGAATTCTTTTACTGCCATGGATCTCTGAAGCACCAAATAAAATTATCTACGAGTACTATGTTAGTTACTTTGAACATATTATTTGGGGTGGGGATTGTTAGAGTATGAGTTGTACTAGTAGTTTTTCACAGGGAGTAAATTTTAAAGAAGGACACTAGCGTTCGTCAGAAGTCAGAAGACTTGCTACTTCTCTACTACACATAGTCGTATTTTCGACAAAGAGTGAAGTCGTTCCGACATAAATCCCCTTCGTACTTTTGTGCAATTTTTATATTTACGATGACGCATTGACGTATCCCGAGTAGCTAGTAAGTCTTAGTCAACTGCTGATTCTCATCTTAAAATTTAATCTAAAATCAGTACCTTGGTCACCTAGTCTTCATTCAAAATTGAGATGACAACAAAAAAACAGGGGTAACAGGAAGTCAATTCCGGTAGCAGAAGTATCTCCTTTAGCTGGATGATGCAGTATACTCTTTTCGGTAGGTCTTGCTTACCTATCAGCATTTTAGCTACTACATTTTTGCAATTAAAAATCTCCGGCTACCTAAAATCAACAAAAATATTAACTTAGGGCTTGTTTAGTTGGTGAAACTAGTTTGCCAAATTTACTATATCAATTATAAGCCAAATAATACGAGGACTAAATATGATCTAATTATAAAAGTAATTACATAGATGGGCATCAAATCGTGTGATGAATCTATTAAGCATGATTAATCTGCCCGTAAGTAGAGATCGATTAATCATGTCCTAATTAGACTTAATAGATTCGTCTCGTATAGAATGAGTTTTAGCAATTATTTTAATTTAATACTTCTAATTTGTGTCCAAACATTTGAATTTATTATAGTGTTGAAACTAGTTGGTGAGGACCTTACCGGCAACAACATATCCCTCTCCATAACTGTGATTAGGTAGAGCGAAGTCAAATGCTGAGTCTCACATAATGAAATTTTAAACTAAAATTCCGTGCCACGGCCACCTAACCTTCGTTCACAATTGAGATGCCAAACCAGGGACAAGACCACAAGAGGAGGCAAGCTTCTATAAATTAGTTTCTCCATTAGCTGGAATATACAGTCTATTCTTTCCTGTAGGTGCTATTCTCTACGTCAAACGCAACAGTAACTACTCATCATAGACATGAACACGGCACGTCTGTCCTGAAAGGACACATCACCGAAGACTGGAAATTCGCGACGCAATTCTAAGGACGCAATTTTTTGTTGTCTCTGATGATTTCAGGCATAGAAATTCACATGGATGAACAAGACACGTCTATTGTGAAAAGGAACATCACTAAAAACTCGGAAAATTGGCGTTTATGATGTCTTCACATAACCACATCACGACACAAATACAAATTTATGATATGATTCTGTCTCTAATGATGGACCTATCTCTAGTTTGTTGTTTTGATCTAATCATTGGTAAGCAAACAAAGGTTACAACTTATCTTCCCCGTTTTCTGAAAACAAACATGTATATATTTTTCAAACAAAAAAAAGTACAAATAGTTCAGCAATTCATTATAAAATATTAAAAATAAAAAGAGCCGGCTCTATCAATGAAATAGGCACAAACTCGTGCCCGTTCGTTCAAAAAAAAGAGCCGGCCCATTTTATTAGAAAAATAGGGCCCGAAAACCTTACAAATACATGGTTAATCAAAGGAAAATATATAAAACCCCAGCAACAGCACAATCCAAGACGACTGCACTGCAAATGATGGAGCTGGACTGGCAGCTGGCCATAAGTCATTGTTGCCAAGGTTGCTACAAATATGACCCTCGCTACAAACTCAACATGTCCTACTGATTTAATAAACAAAGGAAAACAAAAGGATACCATCTTCAAATTTGAAAAAGAAAGATATCATCTTTTACATAAGTTAACTTCAATGAGAATACCTCGCTACAAACCAAACATCACCACGCATCATGCTATTGGTAAAAATAGCCTAAACGTGAACGGTGTTAGGGAAAATGTCATTTTCTGATCACTTTTGACAATACCATGATCTTATAGTTATTCTCACTTTCGAGAGGTCAATTCGTGAGTCGAACACATCAGGCATCCAACTTCCATTCTTTTATTTTTTTTTATCAGCGTCAGCAACAAAGACAATCAAGTAAGAACAAGAAGACACGCATGTGGGATCCAAATATCACCACATGCCTGGAATTTTTGCAAAAATCGACAGCCCCGACGGGAATGCAAAGACAAGATGTGTACATGCATGTTTGATGATACTCTACTCCGGATGTGCAGATTTTTCATCCAATGCGATGGAACATGAGTGAACAAAAAGACTCAAGTGTGCGGTACGTGAGCACTCACCCGAAAGCTTCGTGGCCAAATATCCTGGGGAAAATGCCAGGGAAATCCTGCAGAATCACAGCAACGAGCGTACATTAGTACATGCACGCAATGAGACGTACACTTGTGACTATGGCACTGAGGCGCTCTGCAGTCTGTACGGCTGTACGCTACGGGCTACGGCGATAGGCGGAGAGGCCGGCCGGCCGGGACAGCGAGAGCGAAGGAAACGGACAACAAAGGAGCCAAACCTTCATTTGCCAGAAGGTGACATCACTGTGGCAGAGCGACGTGCAGATGATCCTTATCCGGATCTCGTGCGCGTTGGGCGGGTCGACGACGATCTCCTCGATGGCCAGCGGCTCCCCGGCGGCCCTGCACACGGCCGCTGCTCGTCGTCGTCGCCGACGGAAAGGAAACCCGGTCAGAAAAGAAACAAGAGGCAACGGAAACTGTTGCTCCGGCGCGAAAGCCACCAAGCGGCGGCGGCGGAGGATCGGAATCGACGCGGCGGATCGGAGCTCGAGCGAGGATTCGGCTGCGTGCGTGCGTACCTTTGCATCGGATGGGTTTGGGGCCCTGGCTCTCCATGGAAGACTCGCTCGGTGTTGGTGGTGGCGCCATGTTGATGCGTTCCAAGGGCGCGCGCGCGCGCGGTGGAAGCGAGCAAGCAGAAATGGCTGGCAGAGACAGAGAGAGCTTTGTCCTTTATACAGTGCTGACAGAGTGACAGTTGATGGGTCTAAGTCTAATTCTCCGAGGTTTTTTTTCGCCTCCGGCTTTGTTTGGTAAAGGTAGATAGGAGTCTAACATGAACTAAATTCCTCATCAATTTCTTTGATTCCACCTTAATTTACAAATATCTAAACAAGACCTCTTAGATTACGACGGCGTTCTTCTCCCTGTTTTTCAAACCATCGAGAAATCTGGGTGGGAGACTGGGAAGACGCTCTCGCCTTTCCGTCGTCGTTGACTCGTGTGATGTATGGTAACCGGGGAAAAGTAATAAATGTTCAAGATTTCCACCAGATTTCCCATTTCCACAAGAATTCCAAAACATTTACTAGCAGATCCTTTTCTAAAGTATCCAAGAGATTTACTTTTATTTTTAGAAAGTCCAAAGCAGGCCTAAGGCCGAATTGGGGCAAAATTAGCAGAAAGCCCAACGGGCATCCTACATCCTACCGCCCCGCCAAAAAAAGCCTACGATCCCAGCCCAAAGATGGCCTGCGTTGTATGCTAGTTCCTCTGGGTCTGGCCGCCACAACTTCAAAACGATGCTGATGCTAAAAAAAAAAACTTAAAACGATGCTGCTTCTAAAAAAAACTTAAACCATGCTGCAATCAATATCGATGGAAAAAAGTTTATGATAGTATTTGCATCCAATTGAGCCTCACATCAGCAATGCATTCAAAATGAAACGCTTTGTTTTAGGTAATTCAAAACGAAACACTGGGACAGTCTTATTCATCCGACAGTACTAGCCATCCACCCTTCTTCAGAAGTTCAGAGTCACTTGCCCATCCATATGATGCACCTGAGGCTCTTCCCCTGCAGCAAAAGCTCAAAGGCCGTGTTGATCTCCTGCAGGCCTAGTTCATGCGTGACCAGCCCTTCCAGCTCCAGCTCCTTGCTCATGCACTTGGCGGCGAGGATGGGGATGTCGGTCTTGGGCTTGATCCCGCCCAGCGCCGATCCGATGATGCGCTTGCCGAACAGGAGCTCCAGCGCCGGCACGCGCAGCTCATCGGTGTCGTTTCCGAGCCCCAGGACGATCGTCTTGCCGTTCCCCTGCAGCGGATACGACCATACGAGTTGGCAATTAGCACCGGTAGATCACAGATGTTTACTTTCCTCGTTAACCTAGTGAGACAAACACGGATTCCGAACTACTTTTTTTTTTTTGGACGGAAGGTGTAAGATGGCGATTGGCGACGCACCATCTTGGTGCTTCTGAACGCGTCGGTCACCAAAGAGGGCACGCCGACGCACTCGAAGCTGCAGTCGACGCCGCCGCAGGTCATCTCGCCGATCACCTGCGACGGACACGGAGAAAGAGAACACAATTAAAGTCCATGTATTTGGACTAGCTAGCTCATGATGATGAGGTTGGATTTTATTCTGACCTCGTTTATGGACCTCGTGCCAAGCTGCGATGGGTTAAGGAAATCAGTCACGCCGAACGTTTTGCCTGTGATGGCATTAGGATTTTTTTGTTCAAATTTCAAGGAATGTATTGACTTTTTTACGACACGGTATTACACATGGAAAATTGACTTACTGATTTTCTCCTTGTCAGGGTTCAAATCAACACCGATTATCTTGGACGCTCCACACATTTTTGCACCTTGTGCCACCTGTGCAAAAGTTGATTTTCACATGTTCAGCAGTTCAGGGTTCAGGCAGTACCATTTTAACTTGGTACATCGTTTGTTTGTTTTTTAAAAAAGAAAAAAAATACTTGGAAGAAAGAGAGATCAGTCGTTCCTTTACTTTGCTGCAAGATCAAAGAAAGAAATGGGAGAGAAGAAACAGACGTAAACACTAGCTTACCGCCAATCCAACAGATCCCAGCCCAAAGATTGCAACTGAAGAGCCAGGTTCCACCTTGGCCAACTTCCACGCAGCTCCCACCCCTGAATCACACACATTGAGCGTCGTGACGTCAGTGGAGAACACCAGCTAGGCTAGGTGTAAACTCGGGTCGATGACCAGCCGGCTGTTGGCTCACCGGTGCCGGCGCCGCAGCTGAGGAGGCAGGCGATCTGGGGCGGGACCGAAGGGTCGAGCTTGACGACCTGGTTCACGTCCACGACGGTGTACTCGCTGAAGCTGGACACGGCGAAGAGGTCGTGCACCGGGTTCCCCTGCGCGTCCCGGAACCGGGTGGTGGTGCCGTCGCGACGCATCACAGGGGCCAAGCTGACCGGCACCGCCGTGCAGAGGTTGTTGTCCTCCGACACGCAGCTGGGGCACTGGTCGCACTGCCCCAGGAGCGCCGGCACCACCGCTTCGCCTACGGCCAAGCCCTCAACGTGCTCCCCGACGCTCTCCACCACCCTGCATATCCACCGTGTCGTCAGCTAGCGACGACCGGCCGCTATGTGGTGATGGTGCAAGTATTTCCTTTCCGGTGAGCAAATACAAGGAAGAAGACATGGACGGAGGCACACGTACCCGTAGGCCTCGTGGCCTAAGATTCTCGGGAACACTGGCGCTACCTACGGATGAAGCGAAGAGATGAACACACGGTCTGGGAATGGGATTGATCAGTACACTGACTGGGTGGATGGTGAGTGGGGACTACCTTGGCTTGCCAGACGGTGATGTCGGTGTGGCAGAGGGAGGTGCAGACGATCTTCACGCGGACCTCGTACGCTTTCGGCGGATCCACGACGATCTCCTCGATGGTGAGCGGCTCGCCGGCGGCTCTGCACACCGCCGCTGCATTTCGCCATGTTCATGCCCCCAGGACCGTCACATCAATGGTTAGAGACTTACTAATATGAGAGTAATTGACAGCGACATGGTAATGCAGTACGTCGCATCCATGGCGAGCGGAGGAAGCTAGCCGAAGCAGCAGCAGTGGTACCTTTGCAACGGATGGGCTTGGGGCTCTTGTCCTCCATGGCGAGAGCTGGAGACTGCAAAGGATGGCTGCTGAAGAGAGACGGGGGTCAGCAGAGGCGAGTAATCGTGAGAGGATGCCCAAGGTGCCCTACTGCCCTATATACACTGTGACGACTCTGGCATTGGCATTATCGTTCACGCAGCTAAAATTCTCGCCATGTGATGGGCGAAACCGATGGCTGTTGAACTGTGCCTGTGTGTGGGCTGATATTTTGACGCGACGGTTGGCGGGGCGAGCGTTGGCCGCCCGGAGTGTACGACTCCAAAACCGTGCAACTTGAAAACGCCGTGCGTGGAAAAAAAAACTGGGAGAGGACAGTCGTGTCCAACTGCCGTGGTTCGGATCAGTTGGACACATGTTAGTATGTTACTTACTACTCCGTTTCTAGGAAAAATGTAATTATGGGTTTGAGTTGAGTTAAACTTTCCTAAATTTGACTAAAATTATAAAAATATTATTAAATTTACAATATTAAATGCATATGTCATAAAAATATATATCATATTAAAATTATTTGATTCCATAAATATTATTAATTTGTTGTATATATTTGGTTGAAGTTGAGATACAATGACTTCGCGAAATATGAGAATTATATTCTTTTTGGGACGGAGAGAACAGGACAGACTCGAAGAGTTGAAGCCTTGGAGGCAAGAGCAAGCAACGATGGCGACTGGTGTGATGGTTCCCAGCTACAAGATGGCGTGGTTGAATAAGTGCTTTCGGTGGTGAAAAGGATCGTTTCGAATCGCTGCTATCAGTATGTCTTTTTCTTTGTGATAATTTTGTAAGGCTATGTAGAGTCGGAGACTGTTTCTGAGATCCTTGATCCTTCTATCATCTCGATGTCATGATTTTTTAATTAAAAAATTCTCTTATCAAAAGAGAACCTGTCGAAAAACGATGTTTGGATTCGAAAAAGAGAAAAAGAAAGTAGAAGCATCACTTGGGCCATTGCAGATTAACAGGGCTTTGATGTCTAAAATTTTACAGGCTCTTTTCCATCCTGTTTCTGAATCGTTTTGGCACAAACATTTTTTTTTCTAAATAACGTGTGGTCTGCACATTGCACAAACTTGGACCTTTCTAATGTTATTGCCTTAAACAGGCCTTTTAGGCCCTGTTCAGATTCCCTAAGAAAACACTATTCATTCTAACTTTTTACTATTCACCTCCTTCACAAAACACGCTTCCCAGCAAGTGCTACAGTGTTTTTTTACCTGAATCTAAACACAGTCCAGAATCCATGTTACATATTTGAAGCGGGTTGACCTCTGTGCTTCTCTTATGGTACAACCCTCTTCCTACAGAGCCCCCTTTCTTGTTGGTCCACAGATAAAAATGTAGGACTGGTACCGACAGTTCATCACGGAAGAAAGAACTCACAGAGCCGGGATCGCTAACTAATAGAATAGTACTACTAACTAATACTAATATATAGAAATAGATATCTAGAAATAGAAATGAACTAATATATAGATAATTCGAATCGAAATTAAAAAGAACAGACTTTTCTGCGGTTTGCATTTCTGCACTTTTCCCCTTTTCAACGAGTGACATATCATCTTACTATCACTTATTGGAGCCTCCTTTAATTCACATTAAACCACCTACAAAACTAAATGGACTCACATATGCCACTTATCGTAATAGCCATTGTATCTATTGTATAATTTTAATAAAATACTCACCTCTGCCACTATAAAATTTGACTAAAATAGCTCCTAAACATATATTTAAAATAATCTAAAGCAACTCCTTAATCTTTACGGATATTACCTACCTATGACATTATAAAAATAATCCCTTAAATTTGTATATATAAATTATCTAATTATATTATTATTAAAATTTAAAGTAATTCCTAAATCTGAACCTAGGTTATATAATTATACTAGAATTTTAAAGTGCACCAATATAAAATTATAAATTATTCTTTAAATAACAATACATTCTTTATATAAAAATAATATCCATAGTGTGTCATCATGTAATCATGCATGAGGATTGAGTGATTGAAGATATAAGAATACCAATTTTTATTCTGTCACTTAGCTCAAATAAAGGGCTCAATTAAATACATATCAAGCACATATAGAGGTGTGATACAAAGTGAAAAAATGCTACTAACTAACCTATTATGGCTAGATATAATGATAAATATGTATTTTTAGAGTATTGTGTTAGAATTTCCTAATGGATGAGAGAGAGCATAAAGATAGATAATTAGTTTTAAATTAACGGTCTTTCAACGGCAGCTGGAATTCTGGAGCATTATTATCCAATGGCAGCTCTTAAGCTCCTCTGCGCTACAATGACCACATAACCTTTTCAGATAACACAACACAGGACCTTGAGAAGAGCACATCAGCAACACATACAAACTAAAAGTCTCAACACATGGCGACTTTCTTATTCAGTTACTTCACCGTTTTTTTCCATTTAGAATCGCAACTCAGCGGCCGTCGTTCACTTCACTTGTCCATCCAAATGATGCTCCTGAGGCTCTTCCCCTGCAGGAGCAGGTCGAAGGCCTCGTTGATCTCCTTCAGGCCGACTTCATGAGTGATCAGCCCGTCCAGCTCCACCTCCTGCACGTATTTGCACAAACACATCAGCCAAATTAAATCGCCGGCCGGGCATGCGCGCGTGTTCCCAAATGCTAACTCTGTTTGTGATCATATATCTAACCTTGTTCATGCATTTCTGAGCGAGGATTGGGACGTCGGTCTTGGGTTTCAACCCACCGAAATAGGAGCCCAGGACGCACTTGCCAGTCAGGAGCTCCAGCGACGGCAGGGAGATTGGCTCATTGTTCTTCTCCAAGCCCAGGATGATCGTCTTGCCCTTGCCCTAGTGGCACGAACGACAGTTATTGCCTCTGAAATGCTGCATTTGTTGGAGGATGGAGGATGCATCTACACAGAAGATGAGATGGCAACGTACCGGCTTTGTGCACATGAAGGCATCCGTCATCACTGAGGTCACGCCAATACACTCGAAGCTGTAGTCGGCGCCACCGCCTGTCAGCTTTTGTATTTCCTGTAATTGAGCAGGGAACACGAAGAAGTGAGTCAAGATCTTTCTGAATTAAATTTCAAGTAGTCTTTCTTCTTCGGAGCAATCTGTTTCATGCAAAACCTCAGTGACTGAACTCTTGCTCAACTGCGACGGATTAACAAAATGGGTCACGCCAAAGGATTTCCCTGTGATATGAAGAGCAGATAATTTCTTCAGAATTCAAATACAAAGTGTGCTAAATAAAATATGCTGCAACGGAAAGGGGACTTGCCTACTTCCTCTTTGTCAGGGTTCAGATCAACACCGATAATCTTGGATGCTCCACACATTTTCGCACCTTGTACCACCTGTAAAATGATTTAGTCCGACCAATCAACTTATCTGACAGGTATCTCAACAGAAAGGAAATAATTTAGCAGCGACACGGGCTTACCGCTAATCCAACGGATCCCAGGCCAAAGATGACCACTGATGAACCTGGTTCCACCTTGGCCACCCTCCATGCAGCTCCCACCCCTGTATTAGTTTCAGTGTCAGTTAACTGAAAGTTCAGTCAGTAGAACTACTACACCACCAGCAAGCATATCTATCTACCGGTGCTGGCGCCGCAGCTGAGGAGGCAGGCGAGCTTGGGCGGCACGGCCGGGTCGATGTTGATGACCTGGGTCTCGTCCACGACGGTGTACTCGCTGAAGCTGGACACGGCCACCAGGTCGTGCACCGGGTTCCCCTGCGCGTCCCGGAACCGGGTGGTGCCGTCGCGACGCATGCCGGGGCCGAAGACGAACGGCACGGTGGTGCACAGGTTGTTGTGCTCTGATGCGCAGCCTGGGCAGTGCTCGCACTGGCTCATGAACGTCGGCACCACCGTGTCGCCGGCGGCGAAGCCCTCCACATGCTCCCCTACGCTCTCCACCACCCTGCATATATGCGCGCCTCAGCACTTGTGGTCGAACCGTGTGGAAGGAAGAAACGAAAAAAAAAAATCGTACGAAAGGAAATTCACATCGACGTACCCGTAAGCCTCATGGCCTAAGATTCTTGGAAATACTGTCGCGAACTATTTGAAGTAAGGAAAAAAGGAAAATCAGAGTTTCAGATGAATGAACAGTTCAGACTTCTGAGTACGCCTGAATTGAAGTTTAGATTTCATCACAAAAGAAGAAGAAGAAGAAGTTCAGACTGCAAAACTTTGTGGCGGCAATCAGTAATTCAGTATATATAGTTAAATACTCGCCTTCCCGCGCCAGAAGGTGATGTCACTGTGGCAGAGGGAGGTGCAGACGATCTTGATGCGGATCTCGTGCGCTTTGGGTGGATCCACGACGATCTCCTCGATGGTGAGCGGCTCGCCGGCGGCTCGGCAGACGGCCGCTGCTTGTCGTGCGTGACCCGGAGACGCAGATGGTTAGAGATTGAGCAGTAAACAAGTGCATAGAGAGAGCAGCAATGTAGCACATGTTTGGGAGTAGAACAATAATGCAATATTGCATACTGGACTAGGCCTACCTTTGCAGCGGATGGGTTTGGGGCTCTGGCCGTTCATCGACATGGAGTGGAGTGGAGTGGAGTGTGTGGAGAGCTACCTGTGTTGGAAGAGCTGGAAACTCGAGTGGGTATCAGGGGACTGAAGAGTAGTTTCAGAATGAGAACTCTTGCTGAAATAAAACGCACTAGTCGCAGCCTCGCAGGGAGAAAGTGAGAGCCATAATGCCTACAAGTAGTAGCGGGACGACGACGGAGTACGACGGCTATCTACGTTAACCTTGTTCTTTCCTTCTCAAGCCGAGCTGGAGATAGGAACGGAACGTGCCCCCGATTCCAGACACTTCCTCGGTGGGCTCTGGCATGGCAATCCATGGTCCATTTCTGGAGCTCTGTAGTGCGATTAGAATTTGACATCTGACGAAGACGGCGATTATTACCACCATGTACCGATCGCTAGGCGGCTGCTATGGCAGAGCAGAGGAGTGTTACGTACGCCTCGAGGAGATAGACCTGCCGCCGGCGATGCAGAAGCAGAACCGCTCGACGGCGTGCGTGGTCCATGATCCCAACAGCTGTGGGCGCCGATGATGTGGATCGACAGTGCTTGCCGGGTAGATTGGGGCGTGTTGCATGTGTCGCAGTATCAGTCCCGTATCAGTCCTACTGTGGTTTCAGTTGCTGCCAAATTGTTGGCGTTTTTCCTTTGTCCCGTGATTTGTGGCCAAAGGGCTGGGTCCCCCTGGCCCAGCGGGCTCCGGATATCTTGTTGGTATTGATCAGCGGACGAGCGCGTGCCAGCGATAGAGTTCGTACAAAGCCCGGCCATTGGTAGATGTGTTCACGTGCTCCCTCGGGTCCGGGGTGCGGCAAGCCTCTAAGCCTGATCAGGCCACGAGAAGAACGCGGAGCTCATCGTCCACGACGGTGAAGGTGTTTAGTGGGCAGTGGCTGACCATGAGACAAAAAATTGGCAAAGGGAGTACGGAGTATTGTATTGTAAAACATTGGCAGTGACGAATAGGACTAGGATATCTAACAGTCGATCACACACGTGACACCAAGAACACGTTCTACCAAACGATGCAAATTCTTAAAGAAATCACGCACAAAAATCCTAAAAAGTTATATTATTCAAATATGAGCCGTAGCTCCATCCAACCGACTAAAAGTTTGTTGCTAATAAAATCTTCTAACTCTAAATAAACATTGCTTAATGCGGCTACTTCTTAAGATCTAATATACTCTTTTTTTTAAAAAAAAACTCGTACTGAAAAAAAATAACTAGGCCGACGTAGTCGTAGCCACACCAACGTAGTCTAGTTCGACGGAGCCAAGCCACAACATGCCGTTCTTCCCTGCGATGTCGCTGAGCGTGATGCCCTCAGGCGCTGTCATCACCTGAAGCTCTGTGCCCTTGGCGTCCACACGGACGCCGACGAGGTGATCGGGAGAGGTTGCGTTGATGCCCTCACGGTTCAGTGCGAACCAATAGCCTCTGCTAGCGTCGCGCCTGATGTTGTCTGCATACCCTGGAAGGTTGACGAAGAGCTCGTAGTGCCCGACCTTGGGTCCCTTGAGCCAGTACCTGAATGCCTGGCACGCCGTGTGTCATACTTGAGCAGTCGCCCGGTCGTGTCACGGTTGATCAGGATCATCGTGTTGTGCTCCCGCGTGTAGGTTGTGCTGCTGTCGGTGAAGTAGATATCGCCTGTGACCTGATCGACGTCGATGCCGTTGACAAAGTTGAAGGGCACGCCATCTGCCTCTGTCGCTAGCACTGTAGCCTTGCCACCACCCGGTCCCACCTTCATCAGCCCGAGGTACGCGTCGGCGATGTACAGATCACCGGTCCTGGCATGGAATTGCAGGCCAAGTGGGCGACCGCAGATGGCTTCCGCGCCTCCCGACCGCTCCGTTGACGCCGTGCACATAGGGTTCTTTTCGTAGTTGGCGTTGTACGCAAAAGTCGTCCAGCGCCGGGTGCTTGCATCATACTTGAGGACGCGGCCATCGGAGACCCCTGCGGTCGAAGGCGAGGCTCTCGGCGCCGGTGACGCCGGGAAGTGGGATGCGCTCGAGGGAGAGGCTCTTGATGGCGCTGCCGGGCTTCGGGGCTTGGATGCCCCATGGAGTTGGCGCCTTCGTTTGCTTGGCGTGCGCGGCGTAACACGACACAAGAAGGCAGATGAGCAGGAGAGTCTGGTAGGGCGACATCTCGACGCTGTATTAGCTTTCTCGATATGGTATATATAGATAGCTAATGTGCGCAGCTCTGCATATATATGGCATGATGATGAGGCGTTCGTGTTTAACGCGAATACTTTTCGTGGTGACAGATAGTTATGTGTCTCCACGCTTCGGAGTCAGAGTTCTAGCTATATGCGTGTGAAAAGAGAGTCCAGTTTAGAAGACATGGACATATGGCATATGCTTTCGTGTTTCCACGTTGAATTAGGAGTCCAGTTCCAACGTTTTTACTTCCTCTTCCACAGTCCAGTACCGTTTGAACGTTTTTTATTCTGATTGTGTTTCTACATTTAAGTCCAGTTGGTATGGGTAGGGTGGCCACCTCGCCTCGTAGAAACACAATCAGAAAAAGACACAGTCAGAGACTCCGGCGTAGGGTCACGTCGTCCAGCTCGTTTGTTCATCGACATGTTAGTGCTAATAAGGGAGAGAGAAACGTCTAAAAGAGAAGACACCAACAATATGGTAAAAAAAGATAGAAGCGTTAGTGCTGATAAGGGAGAAAGAAACGTCTCTTCCTGTATTGCTTTCCACACAACTGTGTGGAAGAGAGAAGTAATTGTTTTCTTCTCCTTCTAATAAAAATTATGGCAAATCTTTTATCGTTCCCTTAAAAAAAATATCTCGTCTTATATATGTGTTTATTCACAGTTATAGAAGCCAACCTGCCCCCTGCGGCCTCTGCCGCCCGTCGTCGTTCGCCCCTCGCCCTCTACACCTCTAGTCCACATCCCCCCTCCCCCCCCCCCCCGACGCGGCGACGCTGCCCCAAGGCACCAACCTCGCATCAGCAGGCAAGATGTCGATCTGTAGCAGCAGGGGTGAGGAGCTTCTCCGACGGGGCAAGAAGAGAAGTATGAGCCAACATCAGAGGAATCGTGCAACACAATTTTTTATCATGTCATTTAGCATAGAAGATGCAAACCTACAATTCCAGAGTTCATTTTGCAATGTTGGGTTATGCGGGTTAACCCGAACCTAGAATATCGGGTACCCGAAATGTCGGGTTCTAGTTATTTTGGACACATCTCGATCTGCATATTGACAAACCAAAACTTTCAAAAACCCAAAAAACCTGACCCGAAATTTTCGGGTAACCCAAATGTCCGCCCCTTGGAACCGCGCTAGCTTTGTACTGCCAAAGTGACTACCTTTAAATAAAAGTTCTCACTGGACTAGGAAGAGCATCAGATTTTCTTACTAGAAAAAGCATCAGATTTTCAGGTCGTAGGCACCAAATCCTAATTATTAGAATACTTTTAAGATTAGAATTAGCAGAACTACATCAAGTAATTATCACGAGTAAAAATATGAAAGTTGCAAAGCAAACAGAAAACACACACCTAACTGAACCAATCAACTCAAGGTTCAGATGTGTTTTGGTCGTCTTTTTCTGATAGTGATACTAACTACAATATTTGCGATAATCTATACTACCTCTCCACGTCCACTCAACAATGTCATTGAATGTGATGTGGTGGATAGACAGTTGTAGCATTAAATGACGCTCTTCCCATTTCTTGAAATCAGATAACATCTTAATCCCTCCCTACTTGTCAAAGAATAATGTGTGGAACAACATTCACATTCTCACCAAGTGTTAGCAAATAAAACCCATATTTTTAGAAGACACGACCAACAAATTTCTTATTAAACATAACCTCACATCGGCTAATCACCAAAATGCTAAGCAAATCCATCATTGTCTAAACGCGAGAAACTTATCAAATTTCTATGCAAAGAGGGTAGATACAACGCATCTCGAAGATGAAGACAGAGCAATCAATCATTTGTAACAGTTCTCCAATGGATTCAACTTCAACTTCGGCTCCATTTTCTATTCTAATGTGTCTTTCTCCTCTTTGCAGGATTCTCCTCGTATGGAATCCCTGTAATGAATTTGGAACGTGAATAGTTGCACCTAAATCCTAAATCAATCCACCAGATAGATTTTGCATAACTTAAATACAAGGGCTCAACTATGAATATAATAATATCCTCACCATTTCTTATCAAGTGCTTAAGGAATTCCGGACAATCTCTCTGGTAGTGTCCTTTCTTCTTGCACCACCTGCAAGAGTCCTTGTCCACTTTTTGTTTCTGTCTCTTCTTCTTGTTTTGCTTGACATAGTTGAAAGAACCACCATGTGAAACCTTAAGCCTCTCCTCTTCCTGCACACACATGGCAATGACCTTCCCAATGCTCCACTTGTCTGGTTGTGAGTTATAATTAACAGCAAAGACCTCAAACTCTTTAGGCAAGGAGGCAAAGATCAAATAAACTAGGAACTCATCCTTGAGCGTTATGTACATAGGCTTGAGCTTGTATGCCATGCTGCACATCCTCAATATGTGCTCTCTTATCCCTCCACCCGTGTATTTCTCAGTTAGTAACCTCTTGAGAAGAGTACTTGCATAAACCATTGAAGAGCCAGTAAACATACTCTCCACCTTGCTGAGGTACTCACTGGCGGTGGCGCATTCTGGGATTGCTCCCCTTATCGCCTCCGCTATGGAGCTCTTAATCACCATCAAACACTTGCGGTTCGACCGATCCCACTTCGCACGCTCAAGGTCGTACTGTATTCTTATTGGTGTATGGTCACGCACCCGAGCATTGAAAATTTCATCGGTCTCATTTTCTTTCCTGACCGGGTCCCTAGGCTCTGTGGGACAGGGAGAGGTAAGTGCCAGATCAATGTCGGATAGTGCAAGTGCTATCTCAACCTTTTGTAGCCATGAGCTATAGTTCCCTCCATTGAGGGGCTCGATGGACGAGATAAAACTCAGTAGGTCCGATCCTGAAAGCAAAATTCAGAAGAATTGGGAAACATATAAAATAACAATTGCATACCTTAATTTAGAACTGATCAAAATTAAACCATACAATATGCTACATTAATTCTACATCACTGTTGGGCAGATTAATGCATGGAAATCTCATGAATAAAGCCTATAATATTGCTATCAACAACTTTGGTCGGAAAAATAACAGTATCACAATCAACTGAAAACATATAACTACACTTCCAATTAAAATTTCCCGTTGGTTCTAACTGAAACATCATAGCAACGGAAAATAGTTCTATTCATAAGCAATTATATCTCATCTAAATGGTTTATTTATCCTGTTGGTTCAAATGAAGAGATTAAAAAACTAAACAAAATTCATCAAAAGTGCTTCTAAAAAGAATAAAACTAAAACAAAAGGTAAATTGTGCATTCAGCCCAGCTAGACATGTGGCCCACCCCCCACTTGTGCGCGTTGTGCACTCACACCGTCACACGAGCCGGCTCAACCCACTTGCAGCGTGCTCGGGTTGGATCACACTTACTCTCTTCCACGACTCACTCGGCCTGCTCACGCCTGCGTGCACACGGCCCACATATTGCTCTCGTCCGCTCGGCACAAGTGCGGCCCACTCGGCTCTAGGCGTGTGCTGCCGCTCGACTCGGCACCCTGCCTAGGCCTTGAGCCCCAAAACCGATGGCTGGGCAAAGAACCCGATCTGATCTATTCCTAGGGTTCATGTTAATCTATCAGTTAGGACTAAGGATATCGAATTAAATGGCAAAAAAATGCAAGTAATACCAAAAAAGAAAGGGAGGTTCAATGGTAAATTCAGTCGCATGCAAGTACCACCCAACTGTTCAGAGACTCTTATGCAGAAAAAAATACAGATAAGAAGCTAGAAGTAGCGGTGAAGTATGCAAGGCAGTGTCCGCGACTACAACCTGAATGGTCCAATTTGGCTGATTGCTCCATTAGCCCAATATACTAGACACAGTCGCGAATAGAACATCTAGGTAAACCTACTACCAGTTGCACAACTGAAAATATGCAGCCGGCTAATGAGTCATCATGGTTCTCTACACCCAGCCACGGAGCCACCCAGACTACCCGATTTGTTTAAGTAACAGGCGTAACTCGCTTGGGACTAAAGGCTATGCTGTTGTTGTAACAGGCTCAACTCAAGAATCAAACGGTACAGTAGGAGTTGGCGTGATACTTTAAAATAGAACACTAAGACATTACAAAGAGACATCAAAGAAAAATAGTCCATTTGCATCAGGTCGAAAGGAACTATGGGCATACTAAATTTTATTAGCTTACTAACCTATAAAGATAAATAAAACTCTTAAGCTTTGCAGCGCCGAGTTGTGAGTTGGTGCGTCAGAGAAGGAAGCACTGCAGCAGCACTAGGCAGAGAGTCATCCCTTCGATCGGCACAACAACTCGAGTTCATATAGGTGGGCTTATACTGACCATCCACACAGGAATTGCTGCCATGGTGGCTGCGGCGTGTGGTTGGCTAATTAGCTACCGATATCAGATACAGAGTTAACCAGGGGGCTGCATAGTACTGTTGGCCATTTTGTAACATTGAAAACCCATACGATCACCGCATAATGAGATTTCCCCAAGAGGGCATGGCCGCATGTCTATTCAACTGAAATATTCGCCCTCATTACGAATCGCACAAACTACAGAGCTACAAACTTCCAAGAATCAAACCTAGCACAACAGGAATCACAAACTTGACGAAGATATAGGAGAGAGGAGGATTACCCCAACCGAGATTCATCCGTGACGCGGAGGATGAGAACAGCTCTGATCCGCGACTTGGGGCGGCCGCTAGGGTTGAATTCGGTCGATGCCTCACGATGCGTCGTCGATGCCGCATTTATGGCATTCGGCCCACTAACGCTTATGTTAGAAACGAGGCATAAATGGGCTCGACCCTATCCAAGTAAAAAAATAGTTTGGCCTGCCCCGCTGGGCTGGCTGGTCCACTCTCCCTCCAATGCGGCTGGCGACAGTAAAACAAGTTAGTCCCATTGGGCTTCGGCGCGAGCCGCCGCTCGCATTGTGTTTCTCTGGGCCATCATTGTTATTTTGCTTTTTTTCCAACCCCAGTTTCTTTGACAAACTCGGACCCATTTCGTATCTGTGATCTCCTTTCCAAAAAGAAACGAAAATGGTTTTGTTGAGCGTTCTGCATATTCCTGTCTCCCCTCTTTTTATACGAGATATCTCCTTTCTCTTCTATGCCTACTGCCATTGCACACACGTAACAGGATTACAGGACCCATGGCGCCCTTTCCAGCTCAAAGACACTGGATCGCGGTTCGTCATGCAAGCCCACTAACAGCCACCAAACCGCTTTTTTTTTAACACTTTTTAGGAGCATCTGGGTTTAGTTTTGTGGGACTCGCACATCTCTTCGTACTGTTCCTTTTCAAGTACTCTGTCTCAACACACACCAACATCCGAGTTTGTGTACGCTACTTGATCTCGGTCGCCATGAGAGACTACATACTACAGTACAAGTAAGCTCCAATACACTAATCTGCACGTTACCTCGCTGTAACCAATTCGTTATCATAACGATGATCACATAAGTCCTTTTCATTGATTTTTTTTCTCTGCCCTGCAACGAGGGGAATAGACAAGAAAAATCTTTTCCGTGCAATACAACTCCTCCCACTCTACTCACCTGTGCAGTAGTACGCCAGTACTACGTGTCTACGTATACTCCCCCTCCAGCTAGGTGACCCCATATGAAGGGACGATTCTGCCCCCGGCCGGTCAAAGACACCCTTTCGGTCAAAGCAGCTTCCCGTGCGTGCTGTCGTTTTTTAAAAGCCCGAAAGCGATCCGAGTGTAAACAAAACGGCACCCCCCGTAATCAAGTCACATGGATGCCTCTCCGACCACTGATCGCCACCTCGTAATCTCTCGGGACTTGTCTTTACGCCTCCCGTCCCCTTCCATCCGAGCACATCTTTTCACCTCCATGGTAGCTTAGGCTATCCCCAACCCATCTATTAGGATAGTGTCTATAGCATTAAATAGCCAGCCACATAAGCAATTTGGTGATGTGGCAAGGGAATTAAAGAGAGGAGAGAAGGACCTGGTGTCTTGCATGAGAAACCATGTCTACACAAGAACCAAAAAATGAAACTTAATGATATGGAGATAAAAGGAGAGAGAGCATATGTGATTGGATGGTAGTTTATTTTTAACAAACTATGCATTGGGGAGGTATTGGATGGTAGTTTATTTTTAACAAACTAAGCATTGGGGAGGTAGTTTCTATAGGTAGTGTCCATATGACATAGATGTATGGAAACTAGTTGATGATGTCTTGGGTTGGGAATAGCCTAGGCTGCCCAGGCGATTTAGGTTAGGCTAATCCTAGTAGTAGATTACTTGCTGCTGCTTTGTTCCTCTCCTCCTTCTTCGGCTGCTTTTTTAGCGGCAGTATCTTACTTTGATGGTGGTGTGGTCCAGCGAGCCTGCGGGGATCGTGTGGTCGTACGGTTTCTTGTTGCGGCAGTGATTGCTTGCTTCTGGGCCACGGCCAATCTGGTGGCTGCTGAAGCCTGAAAATGCCCCTCGTGGGAGCCCTCATCAGAACAGCAATCACCACAAAAAAAAATTGTCCATCCGCAAATTTCAGCAGGTTTATCTGTTGTTTACAAGAGCTGTCCTAACGAGGTCCACACAATGTGTGTAAAAATATACGTACTCTTTCACACATATTAACATGAGAATTAGCCTATCAGCTTCGAATATCTGGTGACAAAATGAAAGAAATCAAGAAATCCTAGTGCCGTGGTTTGCTTAGGTTGCTGTGAGAAACAGGCAGAAACCTCGCGAAACTGTGCATTCCACGCGCGAGAAATGCTCTGGGTGAAGCGGCGAGCACAGCCAGAGGGCAGCGCACCCACCACGACACCGCTAGCCAGTCGGCCGTGGCAGCCCAGCACTGTCGCACTGCCTCTTTTGGTTCGCCCCAGAAGAGAAGAAGCCTGTCGCCTATCCATCCATCCATCCTCCCCTACTACTTTCCTCCTCATCACTCCCCAAATCCCAATCTCTCCTCCCACTCTCGACCCTCGCCCATCCCTTCCGCCATGGTCATGGACAAGCCCAACCTCCCGCAGCCGCCGCCGCCACCGGCCTCGGCCTCCTCCTCCTCCTCGCTCAAGTCCCTCAACAAGGCCTCCTACAAGATCTCCAAGCAGTCGTCCTCCGCCTCCTCCGCATCCGGTTCCACTTCCACCGCCGTGAGGGCGCCTTCCCCGCCGCCGCCGCCGCCGGTTCCGCGTCCGTCTCCTCCGCTCCCGCCGCCGCCCCCACCTGCGCAGGCGCCCCCCTCCGTCCCCGCCGACCACCCGCCTCCCCAGCCCCCGGTCTACAACATCGACAAGTCCGATTTCCGCGACGTCGTGCAGAAGCTCACCGGCTCCCCGTCCCACCTCCTCCCGCCCCAGCCCTCGGCGCCCCCCGCCGCCGTCGCGGCCATGGCGCCTCCGCCGCGGCCCCTCATGGCGCCGCCCCCGCCTCCCATCATGGCGCCTCCGATGCCGCCGCCGACGGCGATCCCCTCCCGTCTCCACCGCATCCGGCCGCCACCGCTGGCCCCACCGCGCCCGGCGCCCATCCTGCAGCAGCAGTCGCCGGCCCCGCCGGCGCTCTCCCCCCTCCCCCCGCTCCCGGCGGTCTGCATGACCGCGGAGTCCCCCATCTCCGCCTACATGCGCCGCCTCCGCGGGATGCCCTCGCCGATCCACGTGCCGACGTCGCCGCTCGGGTTCGGGTGCCTGCCCTCGCCGCGGACGCCGCCGTCGCCCGGCGTGGCGATGCCGGCCACCAGCCCCCGCGTCCGTGACCCGTGACCCAGGAGGATAGGCACCGATGCCGCCGCGTCGATGTGTAGATACGGCTGCGGGTAGGGGAGATCTGGCGAGGCGGCGGCGAGGAAAGGAGGAATGAAGCAGCAATACAACAATCCATCACATTCTGTTAGCTCCAACTCAAACCTTAGCTCAAAAATTCTTTTTTTGTTTTCCCTAGCGTGCGTGCTCGACCAGCCTTGATATTTTGTTGGTGTATATGGGACATGCAGGCGTTTAGCAACCAATGGATTGCTCGTGTTTGGCTAATTTTTTGTAACAAAGCTTATGCAATATGTATGGTAGAATCTCATATGCAAAAAATTGTTTAGGATTATGATGATATCATCTTCAATAGGACTCAGCATCTTTAAATTTGCTGCCTGGCTTCTCTTGCAGTAAAACTGATTTGAGCGATGTTCCTGCTTGTGAGGTCATAAGGATAGGGACTAGTCCAATCTGGCTTGGTGTGCATGTGATTCGACCTATAGACGTGGTCTGTGATACTTGGATCCTTGTTCATTATATGATTTTGTTTGGTAGGCAATTGCATCTAAGCTTCGGTTTCTGGTGTGACATGGACGTCGCTTGTTTTCTGGTGTACAATGGCTCATCTAATTATGATCACATGAATTGTAAAGCATGTTTGGTGACACATCGCCGTTTGCCTCTGCCTTTTCTCCTGTTAATCACGGGCTATATTTGTTTATCATGATTCACGAGTATTATATTAGCTTTTGCGCTGGGCATTTGAACACTCCAGAACTTCCAGGGGCAATGAGCCAGAAGACAAGGCCCCCCATGCTTCTACTATTGGTAAGGTCAGTGATGCTATCTTTTGCAATTGAGCTAAAAAGGAGGGTGGTTCGGTGGAAGTGCTGGCTGATTGATAAACAGATTTTATGCCGATAGTTTTTGGTCGCTGAATGACTGTCAGTCGAGAGCAACAAACATCTGTGTTTTTCCATTGCTTCCATAAGATTTGGTCAAGTCACAAGCTGTCAACGTTGCACCAAAGGTGTTTATTTGGCTGATCGGTGAATGTGGAACGAGCATATTTAGCCACAGGCTTTAAATCACTCTCTGGGATATGCCTTTCTACACTGGCTAATTTTGTGGTCAAATGGAAGGTGAGGTGCCTCCACTTAGGAGAATTTTACTGTGAACCAAGTTGATTGAAAAGCGGAAGCGGAGAAGCACAGATGTCCATTTCTGTCAAAGATCGATGACAGGGCAACAGTTACTTCGAGTCCAATTCGAAAGTGATGTGCTGAGAAGCGAGAAGATGCCGTATCTGTTGCCTGGACAGTGAAAGCAATTATTTCCTCTTGTATTTTTTATCGTCTAAATGCGTTCATACTACTAATAGCAATATTTCTCTCAGTATATTTTTCTTTTCCCCCCAGCTGCACTGCTATCTTTCACAGTTTGCCAACGCCATCCAGGTTGGATTCATGCTATGCCGGGCTGTGGTTTCTGCGCATCACGTTGTGTGAGCATGGCCTTGATTGTGTCAGTGTAAGGATTGACCAGTACATATGGGGAACACTTGCAATAGTTGTAGCGTTGTCTTCTCTCAGGATGATTGCACATTTGCATTTGTTTAGTCTTTTACGTCTATGGTCTCATTAACATTGCTTACTTATCTGGACAAAGAAATGGAAACACCAAATCGCAATTACAAACCCTGCACGGTAGCTGGCTAACCACCAACCATGGAAGATGAAGTGTGAAACACAAGTGTGTGAAATCCCCACAAATCTACATGACCAGCTGGTACGTCTGTACAGAGAAGTAATGCTTGAACATGGCTCGTCCTGCCTTGGAATTCAATTCAGACTGTTTGCAACAGCATCCCGTATCCCACCCTGAACCGCTACTATAGCAGTTTTTTCCCCCGAAATGCACTGCAGCGGCAGCCTGTATCCCATCTCCTATTGTCCAGGTCCGTTGCCGCCTCCCCCAAATCTCCAGGGTCGCGCCCCCTCCCCCAAACGCCTCGCCTGCCTCCGCCTATTCTCTCCGTCGGCGCCTTCCCTTTCCTCCTCTCTCTCCTCCGGTGAGGACGATGGCAGCGCCGCCCCCACGCCGCGCCTCCCTCCCTCTCTCTCGATCCCGCCAGCACACTAGACTGTCGGGCGAGACGGCGCCGACGAGGTTCCAGTGCGTGGCCACCGCGGATTCCGGCGGCGGCAGCGAGCCGCCAAGGTACAGCAGCAGGCTGCGCAGCCCGCCCTCCGGCACGACGGCGCGCTGCAAGCCGTCGTTGCTCCACGTCATGTTCTGCAGGCACTCGGCAGCGTGCTCCTTGGCGACAGCGCCACAGTCGAGCAGGTTGACCATGACGCGGACAATCCTTTCCTCGGCCAGCGCTTGGCGCACCTCCCTCCCAGCCGAGATGTTCATGAGCGCGACGGCCACGGCGGAGTGGGAGATGGAGTCCCCCGCTGCAGATCTCGACCAACGGGATGGATGGGTGTCTGAATCTTTAGTCTGATTTTCAGATTTTGGATAGTTATTGAAAACTGAAAGATGGATGGCTGTGTCTGTGTGATCACAAGTAGTTTATTTTTCTTGCCGTGTGTATACCTGTGCTGATGGATCATTTTGGTTCCGAGAATTTGCTGTCATATATGTGAGTGAAATCTGGGTTATTGAATTTGATCATCCAGTTCTGTAATTGATACTTTGGTTGGCAAGGCACTTGCCCTTTTTTTCTCATTTTCTGGTCTACCCTTTGGTTATCTCCAACTGCAAGACACTCCTGCCATATTACTGGATTCAGTGCAATGAGATCAGCTTACTTGCACATCTCCATTTGGCATCTGAAGTCTGAACATCTTAATTTCAGTTTCTGGATGGCATCAGCGATGGATGAAGCATCTTCGCACTTAAGTTTCTCTGAACTTCTGGATGGCATAGCAGGAGAATTGCATTTCTCTAAACTTTACCGAAACGGCACCTCAGTTTTATCACAGCTTGGTGTACTGAACTCAGAAAATTATTTTTTGCTGTCCATCTATGTTCATGTATGAAGCATTTGAATCCAAACTCAATTCAGATTCACAATGATATTGTTACAAGGTGAAGGACCCACAATTCAGATTACAAAGATCCAAACTCAACTCAGATTCACTTGATTGCTGATTTACATGGCAAAAATCTAAGAAATACATGTTAAAAGTAAAATGTCTGAACAATGCTCTATCGTGTATTAGCATTATCATTTGTTACAATTAGAAAAGAAATCGACCAGGATCAAACTGGCTCCTATCCTGCCAACGCCATCACGAGGACCGCCGGTGCTGGACAGCATCGGCACTGCTGCGGCAGCTGGTCTTTCTTGACGACGAGCACGTGAGGAGGCTGTCGTCGCACAAGTCTGATCTGAGGAGGTGAACCCGTTTCGCACAGCAGGAAAGGAAAGAGAAAAGGAGGGCATACTCAGTGGGTGCTCGTCGCCGACAAAGGACCCGGACGAGGGCGGCGGCGGCGGCGCGCGGCGAGGAGCCGAGGGCGCGGGCTGCAGTGCGCAGCGAGCAAGGCGAGGTACCGGGGGCACGGTCCAGACTCCGGACGGCGGCGGCGAGCAAGGCGAGCCGAGGGCAAGCCGAGCAGAGAGATACAGGAACGAATAGAGGCTACCGTTGCAGTTGAGATTAGATATAGGGGGTAAAATATTTTACAGAGTCTCCAAATATTTTTTTGGAGGATGATATATACATGGTACCATTGCAAATAGTCTGATCGGATCCTCCTCTAACCGTCCATGCAACGGCATTCTGACCGTGCATGAGCAAGCCAAGGTCGGTCAAAGCGTAGAAGGCGTGCTCCGTGGGCAAAAACCGAAGCTAATCAGTTCAAGCACTGATTAGCAACAGCAACGTGCCGTAAATACGGCCTGGTGTACATCTACTACCTCCCTGGGCCCTGGCATTTCCTCTCCATTTCTTGCAAAACTTCACCAGTTCAGTACTGCAACCATTCTCAATGTAGTCTGTTCTGTTGCTGTCTTGCTGAATCAGAAGTTCAGAACGCATGGAAGGCAGTGCATTCACAATCTGCAGGGTGCTCTCTGTATTCTCTCATGGATTTCAAGGTTGCTCATCTGTCAGGCTAGTATACCATTTCGGGCCAAGACCAAACCAGAAGCCAGCGCTATCCCAAACATCGCATGCAACCGCACACAGTAGTACTTCGCCATGAAAATCTTGGCGTTGTCCTGATGGCGTAATCTCAAGGCTATCAATGCAAACCACATAATCTTCATTTTTCAGAGGAAGGCAGGTGAGAACAGTGATTTACCTTGTGATTTTTCAGCACATAGTCCACAACCAATTTGCCCACGGGCAGAGTAAGGGCGCAAAGGACCTGAAACATTTGCAGTGATGGTTGAGGTAGATGTTCAGGGTCGATGTTTCTACGTGAAGCATTATGATTAATTGTCAGTGGCTTACAGTGCAAGCTGATGGAAGAGCTTTGCATATGCCAAATGCAGCCAAGAGAATGTAAAGCATGGCAATAGCAACCACCACTATTCTTGATCCTACTTCAGTGCCAACTCTTACCTGTTTGCAAATTCACAAACAAAAAACCCTTGTTGTAGTTAAATAAGTAACAGATACGAGTAACAACAGCCAAAACAATTAAGAACTTGATACTAAGATAGCACAAATACCAGGGGAGACATCTTTCCAACAGCAAGATCTCCATCAATCTATATATTATAATGGGTATATCTGCTTTAGGATTCTGTCCCATAAATATTGAAGTGATACTGGTAATAGTACATTAGCATTTTTATATCAAGTCAGAATTGTACCTGATGAAAATGGCTGCAGAAGAGTATCAAAGTAGTTGTCAATCCAACAAGGACTGACGAAGCTATAACCGTTTTGGTGAGAGGGAGAAGTGCTGTTCTGCTAACATATTAGTACAGTGTTCAAGAGAAACAAATTAGGTTGAATTTCAAGTGAACAAATATTATGTTATACTGTAACAATTCATGGTAAGGGAACTTTGGTCCTAAAGATACCTTGAAATATTTACGCTGCTGTTTGAGAAGTAGAAAGCTGTGGTTGCCAATGGACCAAAAGCAGCAAAACACAAGGGCTCACCTAGTCCTTGATAGCTTAATCGAAATGGAGGACACTGCAAAATCGCACATAGTCAGAATAAGTAGAATAAACAATGCATCTATTACAGTTGCTCCTTGAGTAGAGAGGTTTAAATACTTGTGTACAAGAATCAAAGTCAAACACAAGGAGCCATTTGCATACATAGTTTAACTAATGACACAGAACATTAAGATATACGCGACTTCCTTGGAAAACGGATACATGATATTATTACCTGATAAACATAACCGCAGAAGATTGCACACATGACCAAGAAAATGAATCTAGCATCCCCTGCTTCTGCAAATGCCCAAAATAGTCCCGCAAAGCCGAGGAGAAGGGAAACAATTGCAGCATTTTGTGTCACTGCTCGACTGCATAATCAGATTTTACACCATAAACACCATGTTTCACTTCTCAAACCAACCATGCAAGGCAGTTATATAGTTATCTGATCCCTGAAACAAGTGTTCAGTACCTGCCAATAATGTTAACAACAGATTCTTTCTTGTTCTTATCAGCTCCAGTATCCGAGTCAAAGACATCGTTGCTGCGATGAAGTCAAACAAAGGACTTAGACTTATGAAAACTCTGCTCTACGTTTTTCAGCTAATCCATACGATAAGTCCATTTTCAAGAAATATGCGTTACAACGAAAACGATATTTCATTAAAATAACTTTTACCTCAGATTGAGCCAAGTTATCACAAGGATTGCTGCTGCCAAGAGAATAAAGTAGCGTTTGGCAAAGAACAAACCTGCGTGGTGATAAGCTGAAGCGCTCCCTACCTGCAGAGAAACCTTAAATATGAATTTGCAAAAAAGAAAAAAAAAAGGCAAGGCCTACACAATTGCAAAGCATGTCCAAGGCCTATGCTAAAAACGCTCCCTACCTTCAGTAATTGAATTCTATTCTATGCTTCCAATTCAAATCGGAATTGAAAGAGGGAAAGGATTCTAAAATTTGTGATACGGCTAACATAACAGTCCGTCGATCCTTTGTTTTTTTTTCTTTTGCTTTGACAATCCACAATGACATTAGGGAGTGGTCGTATTCGTAATTTCGTATACGACTCACCGTGAGTGGCACAAGCGCGACGGAGTAGATGGGCAGCTTCGCCGCCCTCCAGAGCAGCGTCGCGCGTGACAGCTCCCCAGCCTCGCCGGAAGCGGCTGTAGCCGAGCACCGAGCTCGCCGAAGATCGCTTGGCCTCCTCGCGGTGGCAACGCCGCTACGGCGAGGGGAATAAGGCGCGAGTGGGGAGACGAGGAGAGGCGCGAGGGCAACGCCGGCGAGCGGCATCAGCCGCGCGTGGGCGCTGGGAGAGCGTGCGACTTCGGGAGAGCTTAGGCGCGGTGGTGCTCCATCGAGCTCGCTGCGGTCGCCGGCGGGTGGTAGCGGTAGCGGCGGAGGTGCGCTCGCTGTCGCTGGGCCTGCATGGATAAGGCTGGGCGCGAAGCGATGGCCGATGATGGCGAAGGCACTGGCGTTGTTTGGATTGGTGGGGGCTTGGTGAAGTCACGGGTGAGCAACCCGTTCCTGATCCAACGGCGGAGAGGCGTCCCACATCGTGTTGCGATGCATGTCCATGACTCCTTGGTAGAGATTCTCAGGTCTGAAGTTTGATCGGTTTATTTTACCGCGCCTAGTAGGATTAACTGAAGATGTTGTCTAGCGTTCTGGCCATTACCGGCAACGCATGGAAGGAAAGGAATGCTTGGCCATGCGAAACGCGCATGGAAGAAAGCATGGCGTCCTTGTCCTTGGCCATGCAGGCTATGCATTGATCACGAGTCAGGCTCCTGGACGCAGCTGCCGCGCGGAGCCTGACTCGTGAGTTCTCTCTTTTCTCGCAGAACGGCTGAAACGCACCGACACAGGCACACACTGCTGCGAGAGGCGGGGGATTTTTTTTTTAGGGGAAGAGGCGGGGGGTCTACTCTGGCCTGGGCCGTGGTATTTTTGGAAACGGGCCGTTGGACTGCTGGAATCGGCCCTACTACGCCGTGATTATCCTTTTTTTTTTCCCCTGGCGTGAAATGGCGCGCCTTGAGAACCATAATAATCTAGGCGCATCAGCATCCGTCAGATAATGAAAGGTTGCTGACACCTTTTTTGTTGACGAATCTCGTTCCGTGAATGCTTATCTAACTAGTTGGTCTGTAAATGTCAAGACCACATAGCAAAAGAGGAATGTCATGACCTTACATATGCACCGAAAACACAGCTGCGCAGCAGCGCTCAATCTGAATGATCCATCCGTCCAACGTAAATACTCGTCTCAACCGCTTGCCCTCGCCGAGCTCAGTAGCGTGGGCTTGTAACCCGAGTGGGGGCATTAAGGTGGTGTGGATGTTTGGTGCGGCCTCTTCGCTTGGGCCTGCGGTGTGCCAGTGCTGGCCTGCCCGTTCCAAGTTTGGTAGTGGCCTGTGGGGGCTCTGGCGAAAGTTTGGGCCTCCCTGGACCTGAAGTGGCAGGAATGGCGTGAGGCTGGCTTCACAGAGCAGCGATCCCTGCCCGCTTCCAACGGTGGGAGGATAACAGGCCGCTGCACCGCGGGCCCAATACAGGCCCAGAGTCCCACTATAACAGACCACCACTTTTTTTTTCATCTCTGTTAGTCCGGGCTAATTTTGTCTTTTTTTAATCGTTAGATCATCCCTCTTATTCGCTTGCCTTGTTTTAAATCCGGGCTAATTTTATCGCCATTTCTGTGGCTTCATTTCTTTATATCTATAGCTTGTACTCCATACATTTCATTTTCTCCGTTTACCAACAGACCTGAAGTATATTCACCAATAACATTTTAAGGGAGTGGATTGTTTGTTGGACAACGACAAAGTGCAGGAGTCATCAGTAACCAGCTGATATCTCAAAAATAATCAGTGCTATAGATATATCCAGCAGGAAAATAATGTATCATTTGGACAATAAGAACACCAAGGCATCAGCGCATCCTTCCCCTCATGTCACAATTGTGACAAAATCTAAAATACAAGTGTTTCAACACAATCAACCTGCCAAAATATGAGCATTTCGGCAGGGATTTACAACCAAAACAATATTGCAGGAATATACTCGACACACCCAACACCAAATGTAGAAGTATCACATGGAACTACAGCACTTGCTCTTCGGGATTTCCTGCGCTGGACCTGGGACAACGACCTTTTTCCCTGGCATTGCTGGGGCAGCCCCATTGCTCTTTGGCTCAGACACCATGTTCTTTTTGCTGTGGATTTTGAAGATCTCTGTCAACACAGTCTGGAAAGCACTCTCTACGTTTGTTGCCTGGAGTGCAGAGGTCTCAAGGAAGAAAAGGTTCTCCTTCTCAGCAAACTCCTTGGCATCCTCAGTGCTCACGGCTCGCTGCTCCTCAAGGTCACTCTTGTTGCCAACTAGCATTATCACTATGTTCTTGTCAGCATGGGCACGGAGTTCATCTAGCCACCGAGGTATATGATCAAAGCTCTGGCGCCTGGTGATGTCATAGACCAGCAGAGCTCCCAATGCCCCTCTGTAATATGCGCTTGTCACAGCCCTGTATCTGCAGTAGTTGGATCGGATACAGTCAGCATGAGATGTTTGTGAGGGAAAAACAAGTGATGGGAGGCAGGTGCAAAATCCAGAACATCATAAATCAGTACTAAATTAAATATGCTAAATTCCGAAGGCATGACATCAATCAGAACCTAATATATGAAATATTTTCATGAGCCAGTGCCCCCTGAATCCCTGATCAGATGGTAGAAGAACAATAGAACATCATGAAGTACCTTTAAGCAAATAATGAAATAAGACATTCAAGTGAGCATGCTAATCATGCATTCGACATTAGTAAAGGGGATTTTATGCTTGTATCCCATACTGTTCGGCTCTACCACCCCTTCACTATAGGTAAGTAGGGCCTAATCATGTCTTACAGGCTACACTAATATGGCATACTTGTTGCAGAATGACTAGCATACCACCTGAATACATGACAACTTACAAGGTTTTGTGACCAAACAAGGAACCATGGCATACTCCCTCCGTCCAGGAAACAAGTCACTTTAGGAATTCTATGACAGATTAAGAAATGGATAAAATGACCTTACTTGCCCCTATTTATTAGCTATATTTAGCAATAATTGATTTCTTACATGCACATACTAAATAGGGTAAGATGAATTGTTTTTTGGGACAAATTTTGAATCCTAAAATAACTTTTTTTTGGGGGGGACAGAGGGAGTAGTGCACAAGCAATTGATTGCAAATTCAAGCAATTTGGCAATCTTCCATCATAGAGATCTCCAACAAACAGATTTTCTTCAAAGGGTATAAATTCTTGCAGAGTATTTCATAGTACCTCTTGCAGGCCTATTCATTTGTTGCAGTACAGATCACTAGAAACATTAAAGGTCAATTCGTGCATTGAAGTTCGTCAGTTATGGGACAGCAGATGAGCAAAGTACAAGGTAGCTGTGAATAAATCGGAGTATGAACAAATAGCGTTACCGTTTACTCAAGCTCAGCCTGTCAAACAACTTCTATCAATGCAGAACTACTACTAACTATACACATGACAATTACTTTCTGAATTACGATTTCTAAAACTAGAGTATGTAGCTGCCAACAGAAATGATTGAGGTTCTCTTTGCCTCGTTAGCTAGACTAACTGAAGCTTGCACATAACTTTGGCAAGCACTCCGCAGTAAAGCGTGTAGAACTGCTAGATCTAACCACCTAGCGTCACATTGTGCTCTGCTGGTAAGGTAGGTATGAAGGCGCTGAAAAGCAAACATTTCCGAAGCAGAGATCCACCACCATTATTTGCTCTCAAAGTTCGTGACTTTGCAACAGTTCAAAGAGATCTACTAATGTGCAAGAGGATCGAGGGAGGTGGACGGGCGCCGGGGCAGATGGCAGGCAGGGCAGTACCTCTCCTGGCCGGCGGTGTCCCAGATCTGGGCCTTGACGCTCCGGTGGTCGATGACGAGGGTGCGGGTCTGGAACTCGACCCCGATGGTGGCCTTGGAGTCGAGGCTGAACTCGTTGCGGGCGAAACGGGCCAGGATCTGCGACTTGCCGACCGCCGAGTCGCCGATCAGCACCACCTTGAAGACGTAGTCGACCTTCTCCCCGGCGCCCGCCATGTCCCCCTCGCTCGCCGCCGGTGGTGGCGCTCCGCTTCTGCTCCGGGGGTCGGGAAAGAGAAGAGCACGCAGCAACGCTCTAGTGGTAGTGGGGTGCTTCACGCTTGCTTTGGTTTATGGTTTTTTGATGAAGGCGGGCGTGACGACACCGGTCTCGCAAGTCGTAGCATTCAAGTGAAGTGGCCGAGGAGGAGAGAGGAGCTCGGGATCTCTTCTTGGACGTGTTGGCGAAACTGCCCCTGGATTTCCACGTCTCACCGAACTAAATAGCAATTTGTGCATTGTGTGTTTTGATTGAGTGTCACACACTCAACTGTGGAGGTCGTTCAACAGCTCGGAAAATTTTGTTGTGTACGTGCAGGTTGCAATGTTACGTTCTGGTAAAATAATTCATTTTGGCAGCCTGGCGTAATTCTTGAGGCCCCATCCCATGGTGACCACGTCCCTTTTTCAATTCATGCGCAGGTGGCTTTCGGTACAAAACTACTCCATAAAAGAGGAAAAACCAGCAGCGTGCGGGCATGCAATGATGTGGTCATGTCGGCACTGGGCTAGCAGCCTATGGAGTGTCGTCTGCTTTCACACGGCCGGTGCACCGTCCGCCGCTCGACACCAACTCCACGAGCAGCAGGTACTGTACAACTTGCCCGAGATGTGTGTACGTCGTGCCGGAGCGAGGCAAATGGCCGAGGAGCTCTGCTGCTGCTGCTGCTGCGAAATTCGGCGTGGCAAAGAGAGGACCGAGCGAGGAGGGCCCAAATAGTAGACGCGCGAGGCCCACGAATACTGCACTGGCGGAATGGCCTACCGTTTGCTCAATTTTCTTGTGTAAATATTAGTCACCATGCTCCAAAATACTGGACGCCTTGAGGACGATGCAGAAATAATTGCCACGAGTTACCAAACGAATTGTTTCGTTCCCATCCAGTTAGTGCTCTGATGCTTTCAGCTGGTACCTCAAATTTATAAGACTTGATTGCAGAATTAGCACAAACCGACCTTAGCTCAGTTGGTAGAGCGGAGGACTGTAGTCGTTGCAGATAAATCCTTAGGTCGCTGGTTCGAATCCGGCAGGTCGGAAATTTATTTTTGCGTTTCAGGATTTTTTTTTTGTCATCTTGCTTGCCGCCGTGATCTCTCTCAATCTGCTGCTCAGTTCAGGAGTTCTGCTGAACTCTGAAAAAAAAAACATATCATTTGTTCCCGAGACGCGTAGTTGCATGGCCTTCCATTTCAGACGTGTTCTGACGCTGGGGAAAAAAAATAGTGATTTAGAACAGCATCTAATGCTATCCGTCTCATTCCACCAAATGAGAACCTAAGCCCATTATTTATCTCAACATGGCAGTTCTAACTTCTAAACACATGGAGTCCATTTGACCTCCCTCATCAAGCTCAACACGCTCCCATGTCAAATACGACACGGACACGGCTGCCATCAGCCTCATAATCACCTCCTCGAGATGCTGGAGGAAGTGCCCTGCAGCCTAGTCTTGGACCTGCTCCTGCTACCCCTACGGCTACTACCCCCATCCCTGCCCCGTCCCTTGTGGCTCGACGCCCCAGGGCTCTGTGTCACCCTCCTCGCCGCCGTCCGCCGCCGCGAGCTCCACCCGCCGCCGCCGCCGTTCCCGGCGAGCGCCGCCCGCGCGACGCTGTCCTTGGCGGCCTCCCTCGCGCGTTGCGGCTTGATGGGCTGCCTGTTGAGGTACTCGATCTTCGGGAGGAGGCCCGACACGGCCCGTCGGAGCGTGTCGTCGCCGGTGGCCGCCTGCACCGGGTTGCCCAGCAGGTTGAGCGCGCGCAGCGAGGCGTAGTTGGCCACCAGCTGGCCAAGTGACCTCGCCGTCGTCACCTTGTTGAAGCTCACGTCCAGGACCGCCAGCTTTAGCAGCCGGTGTAGCCCTTCCACGTCGCTGATCTTGTTCCCGGCTAGGTACAGCTCCCTGATCGATGTGCATCCTGACAGCCCTGTGAAACAAAGCATGCAAAATCACATAAGGTTGATTCATTCGCATGAAGCCATGAAGTATTGCAGTAGATAGCCATGGGAATCTCTTGGTAACAGCCAAGCAAGTGTCAAGTGTGCAAATTCAGACGTGCCAGGTGAAAGGACAGTGAGGTCCAGGGCCCTAAACGGGTGAGCTGTGGAGCTGGACCAGCCGACGGATCGGACGTGGGACACAGTCATGGACGCACCGACGACAACGTTTCTGGGAGACGATCAGAGGTTAGGACGTGCAGATCCGGTGGGAACCAAAGGCTTTAAAAGACATTTTGTACCAGACGAGCGGCACCAGCACAACATGGGACGCGCCGAAGCGTGTCAGTGTGTGTCACGGGGATCGTGGTCTGAAAAAGCCGGTGCGCGATCGAGATGTCTGCATCGGATATCTGAAGCATGTGGCGTCCCGTCCCTATCTGCATACTGAAAGGGCCATGGCGTTACCGGTAACCACACGTCCAGACGCCGCATATGAGACCTCACCTCTGAGGCTGTTCGGTCACGATGGACTAGAACATGGTGTTGTAATTGTAGCCCTGCTGTCTGTGTGTGCCATGGAGTTAGGGACCATCCTATGGCTTAGCACGAGCCAGGATCTGACGAAGATCGATCCATCTAAACGCCAAACAGCCAGGGTGTCACACTTACATACTTACTGGTGCTGATGCTAGCTACGTGCGGTGCAAATGGCTCCAGGCTAGCAGGGCACTGTGGTTCCACCTGACACGTATTCAGAAACGCGACAACGTAGAGTAGCATGTAGAAGTAAAAATTGCTTACCACGGCCGATCCGTGAGATCCGGTTGTAGCTGAGGTTGAGCACGCGCAGCCTCGTCAGCTCGCGTAGCCCCTCGATGACGGCGATCTTGTTCCTCGACAGGTCCAGCGAGTGCAGCCCTTTCGGCAACGATCCGGGGGTGATTTGAACTGCATCCGGTGCCAGATTTTCACAAGTCAGAATTACAGCCAAAGTAACAAACTGAATTCACTTCAGTTCATTACACACCAATCAAGCAGGGACATTATGCGAGTAACTAGAATCTTGTGTTTTGGAGCAAGTACGTACCAATCATGTTGCCAGACAGATTGACTGCCCGGAGAGTGGAGAAAGCCGCGATCGGCGGGACGGCCTTGAAGCCCATGCCGGAGATGTGCGCGACGGAGGAGAACACGTTGAGCGTGTGTACAACGCCGCTCGCCTGGTTGTTGGTGTTGGCAACCTCCTCCGCCGCACGCCTCTTCACTGCCTGCTGCCTAATCTTCCTGGCCGCCGTCGTCGGCACCTCCACCTCCACGATCTCCGAGCATGGCGACGGCCGGGCGGCGCCGCCGTGCTCCGTGGCGTCGTCGTCCTCGTCGACGGCGGCGGCGTGGTGGTGGAACGAGCCGTCGTCCCCGAGGCTGTTCACCCACGCGCTGACCCTGTCCAGCGGCGAATCCTCCGTGGAGAAGGCGACCCACTGGCTCGGGAACGTGTCCTCCTCCCCGGCGCTGGGTGTGGTGGGCGACCTTGACCTCGCCGGAGGCATGGCGTTGAGGTCGTTGTAGGACGGGGACTTCGCCGGCAGGTCGAACACTTTCGACGGCGGTGCAGACGACCTCGTCGTCGTCGTCTCGATGTTGGAGCACGAGCGTTTCAGCTTCGGCGACGGCGTCGGCGTTGGTGACGACATGCGGCCAACGCTGGAGGACTCGCCGGCGTCCGGCGAGGTGGTCTTGGGACTTTTACCTGTTCTGTCACTGCTGTAGCCGGAGGAGCCGCCGGCGACGAGGTCAGCGCGTGACGAGCGCCTCTTAACTGCGGCCTTGTCGCAGCTCTGGCCGCCATGGGGCGTCAACTCGGCTGGTGCAGGAACGACACCAAACTTACTGTCGCATGCAGCTGCGGGGACGTTGTGTTCGCGTCTGGTGATGACGTCGACGGTGTCCGCCATGTCCATGAACTCCACTGGCTTCACCTTGGGGCAATCATTGCCATTAATCCTCTTGGCGTATACGCCCTTGTTCTTACCCTGACATTGACGAACGAGCAAAATTCAAAGGTCAGTAAAAGAAGAAGAAGAATTCCGTCAAAATTCAGCGGCGAAATAAAGCTGATGTGTCTGCATGCGCCACCAACCTTCGATGCCTTGTTCCTGCCGCCGCCGAGCAGGCCGGCGAAGCAGCTCATCTTGCCCATCCCCAACAATCAGTCACACGGCAGGCAATTCTTTGATGCCTCAACGAACTCTCCAAGACGTTGCCGAGGCCAGAGAGGGTAGGTGGAAGGAAGCCTCTGGAAGCTGGAACGAAACGTCGTTGCTGCGGTCTAAAACTCAGCCGCGCCGTTTTCTATGGAAGCGCCCTTCGTCCGGCGGAGGGAGCCGGAGACAGGAACGGCGTCGTCTGCATGCCCCCGTGGGCGTTCGGCACGGTGGCTGATGCGCTCGCCGGAGCGATCGGAGAGCCACCGCGTTAGCCGACCTGTTGCAGTGCCTTCGCCACCGCCCTGTATGCATGTGGCAAGAAGCCTCAGTTAACATTGGAGGCAAACCAACCTCACCGTTGCTCCGGCGAACGGTGTCGTCGCAGCTGGTGACGCGAAGACGTCCAGAGGACAGAGCTCGGAGCCATGGGATGAGACGAGAGTACGCGAGGGAGATATGCCCGTACCTTGAGCCTTGAGACGCAACAGTGGTGGCTGGAGGAAGGGAGTGGAGGGCCAGGGAGCACGAGGCAAATTGGAATGGGGGGTGGTGAGGGGGAAGCGTGCGCGGGGCGGTGGTAGAAATACTGGAGGAGGGTGGAAGGAAGGAAGAGCGGTGGGGGTGCAGGTGCCAGGACGCCACGCTGGTCGCCGCGGGAAACGACACACACGGCTCCGCCGCACGGATGCTTCCGACGTCACCACGTCAGGGTCCCACTTGGCAGACAATTTCGTCGCCGGGTTCGAAGCCGCGCCGACTCTGGCTCCAGCTCCAGGCCTTGCTAGCTTCTACTACTCCCTCCGTCTTGTCTCGGTGCGAGGAAAAAAAATGTATGCAACTCTCTGTTTCCAAGTCAAACAATTTTAAATTTATGTAAATGCATAAAAACTAAAATTAATGTCTATAATACTAACATTTAAATTATTTATCATAAAATATGTTTTAGTACTAATTATTTTTTGAGAAATACAAATATATATTTGAAGACATAAAAAAATATTTTTGAAGCGTGCCGGTCGCACACGTGCCACCGTGCATGGGGCTTTTGACCTTAGCGTGGCCACCAGCTTCCTCTTGGCACAAATGCTAGCAGAAGCCAAGTGCCTGTCACGACACTGATCGAACCTCCATGTCCATCACAGAGCCCACCGCTTCCCGACGACACGCCGGACGCGACGGCGAGGAGCATGCACGACACGGCGACATGGAGCGCGCAGCTAGCTAGCGGCGGCGTGCGCGCCGCGTCTTGTTGTCCCAGCGTCCGGTCCGCCCGCCCCGTGCGTCTCCGCCACCCGCGGGCGCCGTGCGACGCGACACGCGCGCGTCCCTACTCCCTCCACCGGCGCCGCCCGTGGTGTCACCCCAGCTAGTACGTACTACTAGGCCTTCTCGTGCGGCGGCGGTCACGTCACTGTCCGGCGAACGGGAGGAGGGAAATCTATCTGCCTTTCAGATTCCTCTGTTTCTCCGCCATCCCTTTACTTCCCTCACCTTGCCACTTCGGCGCCAGACCGATCGCGCCCGATCTCGACCTCCTTTCCGTGACGCTCGTTCAGGGCACGCAACGATCGTCGGCTAATAGTCATTGCCACTCGCCGGCGGCAACGACGGCCGTCGCAAGAGGAAAGAGTGGTTCACGGCTGCTGTTCCCTTGGTTCAGTATCACACGGAACTAAAGCATCTTTCCATGTCTCGTACGTGCTCCGTGCCTCCCTCCGTCCGTCCACACGTTCCCGGAATCAGAGAGGACGGACGATGATCTTTCGGCATCTCTATTCCCTAGTGCGCGTGTACGTTGTCGATCGACGCCCTCTCTGCACGGCACGGCTTCCCGGAAATGGCAGGTGCCTAGTTGTCCTTATTGTCCCGCCCGCCATGGCACATGCACCCACATTTCCATCGCGTTTCCAAAACATGCACTGCCTGCTTTCTTCCTTCCTTCTACAGGCACAACCGCACAAAGCAAGGCGATCTCCTCGATCATCCTCTGAAAGCAAGACATGGCTTGTGCAGGGAAATGCTTTGCCGTTTGGGATAGACACAGACACTCCCTTGCTGTTTACCACAAGTAGCAGCGAAGTTACTCTGTCACGGCGCTACACAATTTTCTACCAGATGCGACAGTGTCGTTTCCTTCCGTTGCTTCAGTCTTCAGATGCCTTTCTGGATCCACTTGCCGGCCACTTGCCAGGTTTCCGTGGTTGATCCGCATTTTTACAGCGCGTCGACATGGAGATGGAGAGAGAGGGACACCGTCTGCTGACCGTAGCCGAAAGCCACAAAACATGACGATTGACGACCTCACAACTCGTGGTCAAGGATCAAGGATTCAAGACCTCCTTTTTTTCAATCTCCAAGAAGGGGTTAAGAAGACCTTCTCAAGATTGAAGAAGGCGTCAATACCCTATCTAGCGATCCATGGAAGCACTGGTCTGCAAACGCTATGTTCATCGGGCGCACTGACGCAAGCAGATGAGCAGGAGGTAGGACTCTGATCCAAATCTACATCTGGATATCAAGTGGGTCCAGATGAGATTTACACTAACAAATTCGCCTTTTCCCTGACCCATCTGTTTGTTGAAAAAGATTGACATGAAATGAAGCTGGTGGGAACTGCATGCGACTCAATTGTCCCCTTCAGCCTAAACCATGAAATGTCAACTTTTGATACATGTCACTTTGGTCTACATGTTAGATGCACCGGTCCAGAAGGCTCCGGCGAAAACCATTTGCCTGGCCAGTGTTCGATGCATCTAATATTCGTTTCTGACAGGAATTCGATGCAACTTAAGCTGGCCGATGCGGCGATGACCAATTTAGTCAGACCAAATAACAGAAGCATTAGTATATGGTTTACTCCTTGTTTAGTAAATGTTTTTTTTTAAAAAATAATGACTTGCATGCAGATCAACCTTATTACACGAGCCTCACATTTCTAAATGTTTATAGAATGCTTCTTTCCAACCAAACTCATACAAATACAAAAGCTCTTTGTAAATATTTTTTTTAAAATAATGACTTGCGGATCAACCTTATGGCACGGGTCTCACATTCTAAATGTTTATAAAATGTTTCTTTAAAGAAGGAAGACGACTTTTTTTTTTAAAAAAAAACAGCCCCATAAAATCCACTCTTGCGAGGAATTGGTCTTGATTCTACTGCTGCGACCTTACCATTTAGCCCTTAACTAACTAGGCCAAAGGACCTTAGGTGTGATCATATACATATATGCATACTCGCCCTACAACGCACACGTGTACATTGTGCACCTGTAGCAATATGAAAAAATAGATAGTAAAATGTTGGCACATGATTCCTGAGTCAACATATTTCACAATAAAGAACCTGCCGCAGTTGTCGCTGCTTCTATTTTTCTTTTTCCATGTGAAAATTGCGGCGACTTAAGCTGATAGATAGAAAATAAGTGAAGCGCCAGTGTATTTTAAATTATGCTTGTTTGATAAGCATGTCTTTTGTTAATATTATTACGCGGCACATGTCATTCTAAATGCAAAATCGACGAGCTTACCGGTCAATCATGTACAACTCCTTGTCCCAAAAAAAAAATCATGTACAACTCCCAGCAGCTTCCCTGACCTACAAAACGGAGATGCGCGACGAGAGCAGGTCGTAGTCGTAGCTCTATCATCCATCTCGGTTGGAGAATATCAAAAGAAGAAGCGCTGTCTTCATTCTTTAACACTCTCGTCGACGTCGCGGTTTGGGAGTCGAAGGTCACTGTCACGCACACACGTTTTCCCTCTCCCGATCGAGCCCTGCGGCGACCGGACTCGGGCGGCGGCCGCGCCGCAGCCAGAGGCCACCCACCCTTATCAATCAAGTTATCATTTGGAAGGCATCAGCTGGCAAGAGCTATAGACGACGGACCTAGCCTGATACGAGCAGTACCGGCTAGGCGGCTAGCGGCGGCGACGTGCTTGTGTTCCCTAGCCATCAGATTTCTGCAGGGCCATCAGGCTGCATGGACCTGACTGAGGCCCGTGTAGATTCAGAAATATTTCCAAAAAAACCACTGCTCATTCAACTTTTCACTATTCATCCCACTACTTCTACTCACATAACACTATTCATCTACAGTGTTTTTTTATAAACAGTGTATTTTCGGGGAATCTTTCCCCAATCTAAACACACCCTGAATCGAAGCAAAATTCCAGCGCTTCTCTTCTTGTACGCGCGCAGGGAACGGCGATCATGGAGAGGCGGCTGATGACGACACCAGTTCTCAAAAAAAAAATGACGACACCAGTTCGTCGCAATGAACACGGTGTCGTACTCGTACGGCGGCAACAAGGCCCACAGCCAAGAGACCGACGATCTTTTTAGCACCTTTTGTTTTTTTTAAAAAAATCGTTTAGCATCTTTTTATTTTTTTTAGAAAAAAATCTTTTGGCATCTTTAGAACGTGCATGTCTTTTGGACAGCATGTTGCCTGTGCCTTCGGCACAACTTCCCAGGGTGGCACTTGGCTAGTGGCTGCGATCGGGGAGGATCACCATGTTTTTGTAGCATTGCGTTTTTATAGACTGTTCTTACTACCGTTCAACGATACAGACGTCGTTTTAGTTCAATTCTGAACAAAACCTACTTTCGTTTGCAAGTTGCAACCGAGTGGACGGCTGCCCGAAAGCAAAACGAGGCTTCTGCAGGATAGAACAGTTCGCGAAAATCAACAAAAGTTATGTACCCTTTCACGGCATTTTGGGAAAAATTCCTTTCAGATGTGACAGTGTCGTTCCGCTGCTACGTTACTTCAGATGCCTGGATGGATGGTTTAGCCTGCATATTTCCCTGTCATACGGTCATACCAAGGAGGCGAAGCAGAGACGCCCCAACCATTCTTTTCCTTTCCTGACGCTGCCATCGTTGAACGACGAGCACCACTGGCGGAGCACGATCGGCCGTATATATGCATCCACTTTTTTCCAGACCTGCGACATGCAAGAACACGACCAGATTGAACAGCAGGCTGCAGCCAAAAGGAACAAAATATGGCCTCACAGGTCACAAGTCGTGATCGAAGATCAAGACCACCTTTTTTCTAAACTTATTCCTTACCTGACAAAATTCTTGAGAATCGATCCTTTTGTTTATCACCACTTCACGAGAAAGCCGCCGTCAATACTCTCAATTCTCTAGCTAGCTAGGCATGGAGTCGTGTCATATCCGGACACACGCTAGTCTGCGAACACGTCTGGCCGTCGCCGACGCCAGCACATAGACGTTGCTACCATTGCATTTTACTATTTCATTAGGAGGTCATATAAAAGATTGTACGGCTTTATTTTACTAAAAAACACATGATTTCTTTGATTCATCTTTCATCAGAGTTCTGAGTTTCTGATGATTATCTAGTACGCACTACGCAACAGTTCAATTCAAAAGCTTGTTAAGTGGATCAGGATGAAAATTGCAATCACACATGCACCTTTCTCTCTGACGGGGATCATTTAGTCGAAAAAGATTGGCACGCACAATTCTTTGAATAAATCTTAGCAAGACGTTAACTGCTAGTACATGTTACTTTCGCTTGTTATTATTCATGATGCCTACAGATGGCTTGCTCGTGGAAATTTGCATGCAAGTGAATTGGCACACCTTCAGATGGATCTCGATCAGCCTGTCTAATTCTGGAGTTTATTAAATCATGAGATGTCAATATCTTTGATTCAGTTTCCGATACATGTCAAACGTTTAGGCGGATGGACCGGTCCAAAAGCGGGAACGCTTCGCCGAAGAAAGCCAATACCTGGCCAGTTGTCACTGCATTTATTCTGAATCTCTGTCAGCAAAATGGCTGCAAGTTCAGCTGATTGAGCAAATAATAGAAGGCCACTCTCCTAAAATAGTAGTAGTAATAATAATAATGGAATACCATTTTTCATTTGTTATGATAATCACTTTTCTAAACAAATTTGTAATTTGGTGAATTTGTATATAAAAAGCTACTTTTGTCTGTGAAATTTTATGACTAGTCCTTTTTAACCGCTAGTATATGGTGGTATTGTGTATTGTAAAAGAGCTCTAAATAATTAGGTCCTGGCAAAACTGCACATTTTGTAGTTTTAAACGTAAGGAGTAGCAAAGCTTATTTGAGAATGTTTGCACCTCACGCAACATTTACCTGCAGATCACTACCAGCGCGAGCAGAGTGTCACTCTCGAGCTCTGAAAGACAACGACGCGATTTTGAACCCACTCTGAAAAAGAAAAGAAAAATCCTACCAGAAGTGCAGAACCCACACGCCCACGAGCTTCTTCGGCTTGGTGGTCAATCACATACAGCACACGGCAGCTTCTTCGTTCCTCTATCTCCATCACGTTGCAGGAGTGTGTCTCTAGCAACATCTCAGATCTGACCGTCTCCCGCAGTCGCGCACCACGTTTTCCTTTCTCGTGCCCTGCGGCGACCAGGTTGGTGGCGGCCGCCGCCGGCAGGCAGGCAGCTCGCGGCCGGCCGGAATGCGAGACCGCAAGAAGACGCCGAGACTTTGTTTCGCCGAGTGAGGGAGGCCGAGCCCGAAGCACACCCTTATCAGGTTATCATTTCGATAAGGCATGCATGGGCGCGCAGCGGAAGGAAGGTTGCATGAGCTCTTATCTTACCGGTGGCTTCTACATGTGCACGCTCGTGACAGCCGTCAGGCATGGGGCAGATTGGAATGTCTGAACCGAAGCAAACCGGTCGCGAATCAAGTGAGAGAGACAGTCACAGAGAGCCCTTATCAAAAGCTTATCATTTAGAGACCGGACAGGATGGCAGCACGCGGCCGGCTGCTTGAGGTCATGAGATGGACGAGAGAGCACTTATCGACGACCTTCGACAGGCTGGCTGGATCCTGGAGGCTGCTAGTAGGTGCTTGCACTCATTAGGCGTATGGATCAACAAGATCAAAGCCAATTCCCGTTTCTTTTCTTTCCGTACCTGCACATGTCACGGTGCTCCCTATCAGCCTGTTACTGTTTTTCTTTTTGTTGACATCTACATCTATCCGTGCGTAGAAATGTTTGCCGCCGTCACTTTGGTGAATTACTTCAAGCAGTCCCATGCATCTACTCTTCGTTCGTCGGCTATAGCAGCCTCCAGGATCCAGCCAGCCTGTCGAAGTGTGCCTTTGCCGGTCGATAAGATCAAAGAGCTCTCCCTCGTCCATCTCATGATCGCAAGCAGCCGGCCGCGTGCTGCCATCCTGTCCGATCTCCAGATGATAAGCTTTCGTTCCTGTAAATGGAACGGCCAAAACCTTCGAAATTTTTTCCTCAAGCCAAAACGACTCCCAGCATCTCGGCTACGTCTCTTTGCACTGCGCAGCGAGCGACAAAAAGTACTCTTCCACGCCGACGGCGTTGAGAGTCTCTGTGACGTGATAGTTTCATCCCGGCATGATAGTGTCAAAAGCACTCCTCTCTCAGACGTGATAGTGTCATCCCGGCCGCCACCTTGGATTTGAATTTGACTGCTTTCCCTGCCTGTCATACCACGGATCGGATCATCGGAACAAAAGATGCGCGCCAACCTTTTCGTCTCCTGACGCTGACACCGTTGAAGGACGAGCACCATTGGAGGCTTGGAGCTCATGTTGTTGATTGACCCGCATGCGCCTTTTCCGGTGCTTCCAACGTGCAAGAAACACGACTTCGAATCGGGGCATATACCGCTCTCGGCGTCGACTTGACTGAGTCCCGCGTCGCTTCCTTCATCCCGTGCGTGCGCGGAGAGCATATATATACAAGTCGCGGAATCGACGCACGGCCACACCGGTCGGCTTGTCGCTGTAGACGGAGCGCCGGTTTCCACGGTGCCTCGTCTGGTTCTCATCCTTTTGCAGCCGCAGCTGGCTGATGGTAACCTCGTCGCCCTCGCCAGCAGGTAGCAGCCAGGCGCAGATCACGCGGGACTCCGGGAGGACAATCGCCTATCAGCCTGTTGCTGTACGCTCAATCAGTCGGCTCGTACGTAGAAAAGATCTGCTCTGTTCGCCGCTTGGATTTATCGGTTCGAATTGCCTGTTGGAGTCCGATTTGCATGCCTTCGGATAAGCTTCTTTCTGTAACTAGTCTGTGCCTGAGGAGCAGCAATTTGGACAAATTGGCAATAGTGTTGCAAACGAAGAGTAACATGATGCAGAGTTGCAGACCGGAAGGGGGTGCCAGATGCCCCAGATGCAAAGCCTTACACAGATATGGGTTGATTTTCGCCATGCCAGTTACCGGTCTTCCGGGATGGCTTGCCGCATCCTTTTAGACAGACTTGCAAACTCCATTCAGCTGTGTGCATCTTATATTCAGATACAGCGGCCAAAATATATCTTCCGATGATAAATAAAAACACTCAGCTTAATCGAATATGCATTTTTTTATGAAATGTCTAATTACATAGGAAAGAAGCAGTATCTAGCAATCACAAAGAAACTAAACTGACCTTTAGAAATAGCATGTACAGGAAATGAAAGCAGTTGAGGATCTCATGAGGATTGGCAAAAGCTTTTTACATTACAAACAAAATTTTTACCAGAAGCCAAAAAGGCTTCCAAGATAACATCTCTTTACATGACAATAAAGGTTTTCAGCAAACATTATCCTGGAATCGATACAATCTGCATGCATAGAACTAGAGAAAAAATGTTGGAACTACAAACTAGTGGGCCTCTGCACCTATAGCCTATAGCCCCTCCAGGAAACTCGTTTTATTGCCAAGCATTGATTGCACGACATTCTACTTATTCTAGATTTTACTTTGCATTGGATATTCTATATGATTAGGCGAACAGAAGCGTCGCAAGGAATGGAAAAGTATATAGCTAATCACATGGTATCAGAAGCACATCAACTTTTTTCTGCATGGCTTTCATAGAAGAGAATGTAGCCATTATCAGTGTTGCCACTGAACTCTTGTGGTGAGCCAAAGAATGCCTGTACCATGGACTCGTCAGTCATCTCAACATTCTCGTCGTCGAAGAATAACCAATGATTGTGGCTCTTAACCAAGCTGATATAGTGGCCATGATTTGGCCCACTTCCAACATGAACTACCACAGCAAAAAGGGAGTATTCCAAGTCTGAATTGTCAACGGTGTTGAGAAGTTTAAGCTCCAGAGGGAAAACCACTCGGTATGATAGCTTTTTGTAGCGCTGAAGCTGCTCGATATACTTGAAACGTTTAAGATGAATTACCAAGATGTTTGGTGGTTTCTTTATCTTCATTCTTTTCTGAGCTTCCTGTAGACTGAAATGAAGAACAGTTTTTACTGTACAGATATATGAAATTGCAAAAGTGACTGATACATAAATATCACATTTATGAAAGATAAAAGGTCTCACAGTCAAAGGACAACCAAACGTTAGCCCAGAAGTTCTACATGACGCACTGGGTGATGTGCAGTAGATTTTCAAATGCACATACAAAATGGGGCAAAACAAGCAGACCCAACAACTAAAGAGTAAAGTCAGCCACATGCTTCGAATGGATATTCTACAAAATCAATCTGCGCATGGGGAAACTATGGGCAATCAAAGGGGGTGGGAAGAACGCACCTGCAACATCTGTCACAGAAGAACTTATCCTCAGCATTCAAAGTCTCTGTCGAGCTGAAGTTCTTAAGACAGCTGGTTATTGAACTATTCTGTTCAATGTCCAGGCTCAGGTCAAAAAATGTTTCATCTCTATCAGTCACAGTTTCACATCTCAGACATCTTGTTTCATTAGTCAATATTCCCTACAGAAAAAGAAGGATGATAGGATCATCACCAAGACCGTAGCAAAAACATAATATGCAGTTTATGCACATGCCATAGCCATGCGCACAAAAAGCATGTGTCGCAAATGATTGAAACCTCACCTGGAAGCATTTATGGACCCACGTAGCAGCCAATTCTTTCTGACTACTATTGGGTTGGCCATTAATAGGGCCATTTGAATTCTTTTGCAATGAGAGATTTTGAAGAGACTCTCTGGCAGCATTATGTTCCTTCTCAAGAATGTCAACGAGCTCATTCAGTAAAAAATTCAGAAACTCGTGAGCATCCTGTAAATTATAGTAGTGTTGAGTTCAGTCTATACAAAAAGGTGAAGGTTGCACAACAAATTAAAAAGAAAACATATAAATGACATGATCTTGGAAGTGAACTATATATCTATTCTACATGCTTTTAGAAAGCTAGCCAAAATAGAGATGGTATTTACCAATACGGAACCACTTCCAAGAAATATATAAGATTTGGCATACATAAAATCTAGTGAGGAACTATCTCTAGTTGCTATCAAGCAAATGATATATGGAAACAGGGTAAAGTTGGGAAGGATAAGATTCAGATAGGTTGAGCCATTGGTGAATATGGAAACCTTGAATTCAGTGCTGCATCATTTCGCACAAAACTACAACAGCAATTCATGCAAAAACTGCATCTAGGTTTAATAGTCTATCTCAGAGGGCCAGTGCACAATACTTCAAAAGTTGATCAGAAGAACATAATTTGATCGTCTGCTTGCTCAAAGCTATGGAATGCATATGGAAAGATGCCACTGACTAAATATATTACCTGATGCATATAACTGCGGAAAATTTCATTCTGTTTTTTCAATCGTTGTATAAAACGCTTAGGAGCAATAACTCCGGTTTTCTTCTTTTGATTACTGATCTGTAAGGACAAGGGAAAGAATAATTATGTTGTTGCAACAGACCATCGATTCCTTCTTCAGCATACTCCAACAGTCACTAGTATGTAATAATAGCAGCTCATACTAATAAAAGGCATCTAATTAAAAGAAATTGCCCGAAACATTGTACAGATTTCAGACTTAAGGATAGTAGAAAACAATGATAGTGCAATTGAAGAGCAGCTGAATATCCTTATTAGTAAAAATGCCAAGATAAATCTATCTGTAAAAAATCAGCAATCAACCAAGACAACATCGGATGATGTCTTGCACACTTTCTTCATCCAACAGGCGTTACTACTAAAACTGGGTCTAGGTTTGTTAAATTACAAACATTAATCCTCGAAAGTCCAAATTGAGTTTTACAGAGGCCACCAGAAGATTCAATACAGTCCAGGCAACATGCATAGTATAGGTCTCTCAACTAGAGCCCTTTTCAGAGCGCTCTTATGTTTTTTACAAGGTAAGATATGTACAGCAACCATGGCAGTTCATTGCTGATGACTAATTTAGCACATGGAGCGTTAAACTACTGCTACTATAGAAATTTAACTTGGAACATACATAGTTATGATTTCTAACTGAGGACATAATAACAAAATATAACAAACTAGTAGTCAGTAGAATTATAGGCATCTCATGGATAACTGTCAAATTTATTGGACAAATTCCATGCTATTCAATATAAATGCATTTAATGAACAACTGCAGTCATCTTTAGACTTTAGGTACAGTTTTTCCCAGTCCAAATTGCGATTAATTAACCAGAATCTCTCACACTTTGGCTCGAGATTCGATATGTTTGATACTTGTACAGTTTTACTACCAGTGTTCCTACATGTTGCAGCACTTAAAACAAGTTGAGAATGGAATAAAATTGCAACAACCAACCGCTAAAGGAGTACCTGAGAGAACAGATCAGCTAGGCAGGTCAGCATGTTCTCTTCACCATCTCCAGTGCTTTTATTGCTTCCATAGTACTCCAGCAATTGATCACGGAAAGGAACGCAAAAATAAAGTGCCTGAAACAGGAAACAGTTAGAACCCACATTATGGGGAGAACATTATAGCATCTTTCTCGAAGTTTTGCTAATGTCTCACATCCAAGGCAACACGCCTACATCTGAACGAAGAGCTTTACCATGATGCTTGTACATGCATGATGCATTTCAAAATTTTCAACACATATGGAAACTACGAGACACCCCAATCACGCGATGTGAAGCAAATGTTTCTGACAATAATCTCACACCCAAGGGAACACTCCTACATCTGAAGCGAGGGGCTTACCGTGATGTTACACACGCATTCCAAGACATACAGAGACCACGAGTTTTCCCAATTCCCCGGCCTCTGTAAGCAGTCTCGCCGTCCACACAAAACATTACGATCTACGATCGTGTTATCACAAAATTAAAACAGGGGAACATATCATCACTCGACAATCACAGAAATTCCCCACTCCAAAAATCAGGCGCAAACCCGCGATCCTCGACGGGCGCATCACACAAACGAGCTCAATCACCGGGACACGATCCCGCGCGCGAAACACACATCGCTCCCCACTGCCCCGCACGGGAGAGAAGAGACCCAACAAATCCCACCTCTGAGGGGCGGGGCGGCGACGAGGACAGGATGCGACAGATTCAGTCTGGCCTTCCCACCCCAGCGACGTACCTGCAGGACGCTGTTGCAGTAGCAGGTGTTTCCGAAGTTCTCGAGGCCGAAGTAGCGCTCGCCCTCGGGGAACTGCTCGCCCAGCGCCTTCTCCAGCCTGGAGCTCGCCGCGCCCATCACCGCCGCCGCCCAGCTCCCATTGCCCGCCGGCAACACCGCGGCTGGCTCGGCACGATCGGCGCGGGGTGGGGGCCCGTCGCTGCTTCTCGCCGGCTCGGGTGAGGAATTGTACTGTGGCGCAGTGAAACTGCTGCGATTGCGGAGGTGGGGGTTGGAGGCGGAGGTTGGAACGAGAGATGGGAAGGGGGCGAAGAAATGGGCCAGACCCAAAGACACAAATGCCCCGGAGTGGACATCGCTATGCTTGGTTTTGGACCTCTTTTCGACGGCTCGGATCAAACCACGGCTCTGGGCAGTGGCGCGGTATAAGCATAACGGAATTGCTTTCTTTAGTAACCTTAGAAATTTCGTCAGAAAAGGGATCATTTGATTCCATCCATAAAAACGTAATCATGTCCATTCGATGTGATTCGTGCTAGGCTGGTAGCGCAAGTTGATTAGGGCTTCGACTCACTATTTGGAGCTAAATAAAATGTTCCCTTTTAATATTTAAAGGTGATTTTTATGGATATCACCCACTTTAGCTTTCTTAAGCCAGCATTGGATATATCCTTCCTCTTGCCATTTTTTTTGTTGCCATTTGGTCCACTCTTAAAATCCTGTAAAGTTTTGGAATGATACCTACAAATCTGTTAATAGAAGAACACCTCCAAAAATGATCTAAAAGTGGAGTAATCAACCTCTTCGGCAAATCTCTGAGCTCCAGCTCCTAATTCTTCAACCATAGTCCATAGAACATAGCTTATGCCTGACACCAGAGTCTATACAGCTTCATTTAACGGCTACAACTTCTAGATCATAATTCATAAATTACATGCACACATCAAGAACATCAAGTTACAATATATGCTCAACATATGGTCATTCAGATGACCAGGTCACTGTTCTGACGAATCAATTGAATAAATCTACTTTGCTATACCCACAAAGTTTGGATTGTCGCAAATAGCCTCCTGTACAAGGCTCACTGTTAGCTAAAAAATCTCTAATGAGTCTACTCTCCTGCTACAATCACATGATGATACAAAGACCATGTAATGGACCCTACAAGCCACCATATCACTAGAACTTTTTGGCTTCATCATCTGGTTGATAACAACACTTGCCCTCGATGTCGGGCGGCGGTGGCACACCAAATACCCAGTCGAGAACATTCAGATACTTGGACCGGAAAACATCTCTTTCTTGCTCATAGCAATGCATAATGATAGAGGTAGCTATGCTGAACACGACTACATCAGCTCTCTTTATCTGCAGTATTGGTGGGCAGAGTCCTGCATCAGTCATGCATGTGAAAAAGCTTTCAATGGCTCTGGCAAGGCAGTACAGGGATATCTCAATTCTTCTGCTCTTCTTCTCGATAAATAGTGCCAAGCCTGTCGGAAACTGTCATATGCAAACAGTTTAGTATTATAAAGCTAAAGCATTAAGAAAATATGCTGAGCTTATATGCCAAAATTGTTCTGCATACCGTGCCAAGTACGACAAGAGGGGTATTGCAACTCTGGAAGGTTCTAAAAAGAAGGCAGGTCCAAGCCCTGAAATAAGGAAACACAATGAAGTGCCATCCAAAGAAAAGTCCAATGACATATAATGCTTTAAAGCAAATAAGGAATCAACTCACCATGCGGATGCACAATATACTGAGAGAAAGAGGCTAGATCTTGCTATTCCTAGAAGACTCTTCCCTATAATTGTGTAAGGCCTGCATGTTGTAGAGGAGCCAAAGAAATAAAAAAAAGTTAGAGAAACTGCATTATTTTGTTTTTAAGAAAATGGATAAGCATGAATTACAATCATTCTTTGCATTAAAAGCTCAACTGATGCAGGGTACAGATGGTTTTTGGCGGTAAAAAATATTCTCCCAATGAGCAACCAAACATGTCATATTTATTGCATTGCTGGATATGTATACCTTTTCATGAGATGCTGCCGATGAACAACTAGTGCGGGAACTAAGTAGACTGGAACATATACAGGAACTGCTCTTCCGTATGCTTGTAACAAGAATGAAAAGACATGTCCTGTACATGACTGGTTACCATGCACAATCTGGAAAGCAGAGAAAATGGTCAGACTTTGGCAAAAGAAATTTAACAGAAAAGTGAAAACAGATTAGCTACGAAGGTTATGACACAGGGAAATGTAATGCCAAAAAATGATCCTATGGATTGGATGATTGATATGCAAAATTTCAAAGTATAAATGAATGGTGACTCAATGATTCATTCATGTACAAAAGATATGTAAGACTTACCGAGCAAGGAACTTTCATGTTTGGATCTAACTTTATGTCAACACCAACGGATTTGTAGTACTTCTCAATACCTGCTAAGTTACTGAAAGCAGTGTGGTTGACTATATCCTTCACACCTTGCAAAATCGTAAGATCTTTTCCACCGTGCTTATTTAGAAATGATTTGTACGATGATGGCAAACTGTCCTGCTTTAAAATGTATGCTGATCTGCATAAGAAAAAAAATGAGGGAAAAATATCATACTTCTACATGCTACAGAATACATGGCATGGAATACCTTTGTAAATGTTTGACTCACTAATTATTTGGAGCATGACAAGACAAAAAGGTTTTATGCAAGGAATAACAGTTCCAAGCTTTACTTACACAATGCTAAGCTCAGAACCTCCAAACCAGTCCTTTCATGGCATATCGTTAAGTATAATACTATAATTAGTAATACTACCTCCGTTCTTAAATATATGACACCATTGACTTTTTCCTTCAACTTTGACCAATAATATTTTATTAGTTACTTTGTTAAATAGCATAAAATGGGTACCACTACGTCTATTATTGATAATACTTTGGATTTAACTAGTAGACTTATCTAATTGCATAAATATTTGTAGAAAAGACGAATAGTCAAACGAAGAATAAAAGTCAATGGTGTCATATATTCAAGAACGGAGGTAGTATTTACCTAGCTATGCCCACACAATGATAAGCTCAACAGCCCTGAATAACTCCATCATGGAGTATCTTTATAAATATAATTAGCAATGATTTCTAACTTCTAAACAACCACTGCAACCTAAACATGTTAATGAATACTGAAAAGGAACTTACAGGATTTGTGCAGATGCGAGGCACATAAGGAAGATGTCACCATTTGACCAAGTCAAAGGTTTACAGAATTTTCCAAATCTTTTGCTCTTTATTCCACAACGGGATGCAAGTACTGCTGCACGCATGAGAATGTATATAGCCAAACTAGTATGTTGAGTTCCTGGTCCTGTCAGGAGCATAGAAGGACCAGCAATCAACCCAGCTAAGAGTGACCTCCACCTTGCTGTTCTGAAGCAACAAGAGCATACAGTTACACATTATTCAACAACAACAAAAATGGTGCTTCACAAAGCTAGCATGAGAGCTGTAGTGAAACAAAATGCAATCTGAAGTAACATCTGTTCAGTGGAAGACAAATCAACGGGTTTACTGTCATATCAACACATCGTAAGGATAGTAGCATGCAGGCCTTGACTTCCATGAAAGTAGTTCAGAGTTCTAGACCTGAACTTCTCACCACAATAACATCTTTAAATGTGATTGACAACAAGTTGCAAAAGATACATTTTATCAGACAAAACAGGGAGGCGCCACTAGTCTAATTGAAATCAGCATCCTCGATCACTAAAGAAATAAAACTGCTTTCATGGTAAGAAGAAATTATCTGCAAGTGTAGAACCAGCATGTTGCATGCAATCAGGGAAGAAAGAACATTTTCTATGAGAAATCAACAATCAACAAATCATTGTCCAAGCACCAGCTCCAACCTCTTATACAAAGATTTTTTTTTTTTGGGAAATAAAAAACTAGTGACAGCCTGCACTATGGATTCTCTTTTCCTTCTCCTTTTCTAAAATTGCCCAAACACATCACTGTCATCAATTAGAGTTAATTCTCACCTACACAGCACAACCTATTTTCTTGTGTGCAACTAACCAAAGCAAACGCCAACGATGTGCTCGAATCATCGCAAAAGCACTTCACCCATCCTCTCCGGACCAAGCAAATCCACAGCGCAGCTCAACACTGGCACACTGTCCCTTCGGTGAAATTAGGAACTACTCAATCTCAACTGTGATGGTTCCGTGAACTGACCTCTTACGCCCCCAGACGGCGGCGATGTACTCGTCGACGGAGACGTAGCTTCCGGCGAAGGTCCCCAGGAACAAGCCGTACCTCACCGTCTCCTTGACCGCCAGCACCACCGCCTCCTCGTTGGTCATCGCCCCAGCTTTCCTCGATCTGGGGGAGCGGCGGCTGCGGATGCGTACGAGGACGGAGAAGAGCGCGAGGCCGCCCTTGAGACCCGCGCCGATGGCGAAGCCCTTCCCCGCCGCCTCCACGCACCGCCGGAGCCACCGGAGCTCGCCGTCCCCGGCGGCCGGCGCCGGCGGGGGCTTCCACGGCGCGGCGGCGCAGTTCGCCGCGCATTGGAGATCCATGGGCGGGGCGGGGGCCATGGGGACTCGCCGTCGATGGGGGAGGCGCGGATCCCCCACCACGCCACCGCAGTGAAGACGAGGACGCTCTCTGAGCCCCTCTGATGAAGGGCAATCCGGCAGTGGGAGCAACGTGTGTTAATGGGTAGTAGATGCGGCAGTTAAACTAACCAAAGCCGACTCTTTCTTGCATAGTGGCTGCAGCGGCTGTGCAGGCGTGACCTGCCGTCAACAGTTCTACGCGTGCCAATTTGGGTAAAAATTAAAACCGTGCGTGCTTGTACAGTACATTTATACAGACTTTAAAAAACGAACAAGAGATTCGCACGAAATTCATGTTAAAAACTAGCAACGGTGCCGTTAAGCTCTCTACAGCAAAGCCACGTCAGGCAAAAGCGATGGGGAGAGAGAAAATTGTCGCTGCATCTAGCGGAAGCTGCTAGCACGCAACCCCACGCGGAGCAGGTCCCACGCCCCCGCATATGCTGTTTCCCAAGGCTAAACGAAGAGAGAGATTAGAAGATGAGAAAACCAGGAAAAAAGAAAGGAGGATTGAGATAAAAAAAAGTTTATATATAAGTCCCACAAAATTTAATGTTATAGCTAGCTTGTTGGATGATTCATCTACATCGTTCTCTATAGCTGATGTGGACAAGATTATAGAGTATGCTCTCTATACTGTGGGTGCCCTTATGCACCTGTTAAGATCGAGTGCTAGCTAGGGGAATTCTGTAGCACATCATGAACACAGGAGCACCCCCATTTTACTGACCCAGTCTGGTTACCTTTTCCAGAAAACGCAAGGTCCAGCCGAGTGTGAAAAACTGACAGCGATCACCCGTTTCGGCTGGAATCTTTTGCAGGCGACACACGTCCCTTGTGCTTGTGCTGCTTCAGTTATACGTCGACGTCCTCCGATTAAAACGCTGTCAGTGTCAATCAAATGTAGGGTATAGTATGCTGAAGACGCTGAATTCATTCCACCGCGGGGACGGTTCGGGAAAGCAAACCATCATGCCTGTACGTCAGCCACAGGTCGTCCATTTGCCAACCATTTTTTTCTCTCAGAGAGGCAAATCTGTGGACTCAGGCTGGCCAATGATCGCTTTCGAGCGCAGATGGAAAACAACTCAAACATAGCCTCGTCTGTATGTACTCCTCCTCGTTTATTTTGCTTCGACGCTTTGCTTGCCAGTTGATGAACTGCCTTTTTCTTCCTGGGTTGGGTTTTATAGCATCTTCTTGAGGCACGAGAGCCGTGCGCATCTTTAGCAGACGAAACGTACACACCACGAGGTTTCGGTTCAGACAAGCAAGAAATGTAGGCGCTTTTCAGGGTTTTCAGCCCACAGCATGCACAAAAGCAACGCTGCCAGCCACAAGAATGTTGTTCCAACTGTAGCAACCCGTAGCTGGTATAGTGACTTCAAGATCAGGAATTAACAAGCAAGCAGGGTAAACCCAAGATTCCAGTTTGGTAGTTTCATACCATTAGTTTTTTTTTTCCAAATTTCGCTCATAGCTCTCAGTTCGGTCCATATCGTCTCTGATCGTCGGATTGTATATCAATGGCCAAGATCACACGCTAATACATCTCTCTGTTTACTTTCTGTTAGTAGTCACCGACATTTCCCATTCTCCGATGAGCACTCCTTCATCCTCGCTGGCAAAAAAGTCAGGCTAAATAACGAAGGGTCCACAATATATATTTTTTTCCTTCTGTACAACATATACTGTACAAAAAGTCAAGCTAAATAACAAAGACCAGAACCAAACTAACAAAAAAAAACATATATACATATATACTCGATGGTTAACCTAGCCAAGCAACTACGGGTCAATTTGCTGAAAACTAACAAAGATGGGCAGTAAGCCGGTAAGTAATTTACATGACAACAGTTGTCAGGACCTAGCTATACCCAGGCATTGGCACATCGTCGTCCCATAGCTCTTCGAATTCACTCATCACTAAGCCTTCGTCCATATCAGTCGCGGACTCGAGCATCTTATCTTGCATAGCCTGTCGATGCCAGCACCAAAGATTAATGAAAACTATAGTTCGGCAGTTCTGAAACCCGACAGTTCTAACTGAAAGAACTGGCTAGTCGGCAGTATATATTCAGCTAAAATAAAACATGGTACCTGGGATTCCTGGATTCTTGTGACGACATTCAGAATCCTCTGGTACTGATCCCGAGCGTCTGGGTACTGAACCATGGACTTCACTCTGGCAAGAGCTTTCTGCAGTCTTTCTTCAGTCTGCTTCCTTCCTTGTTGCAGGAAATCATAATCATCCTCAGCAGGTTTATTTTGGATCAAATTGCTACTGCTGCTGCTAGTGCCCTCCGATGCACCTTCTGTAGACCGAAACCCACGCAACCCAGCCCCTCTTCGTCTCCAGCGCAATATGATCTTCTCTACTATTCCAACAGACCAAACGATTTTGCGATAATGCTTTCTCACTTGGTGGCCTCGCACATGAGCCTATAATAGTAAGCAATGACAGGGTTCAACAATAATTATTAAAATATCATCAAGGACATACATATTTTAATTGACAAACACCATGGTGCATGGATTATTATTACTGTAAATGAGGCTTTCAGAGGAGGGCCTGAACCTTGGGGGACATATGTCTCAGGTTTCATACAGTCATATGATTTGTAACTGCTAGGGAACCCTAACTGCTATGGTTATTATCATCTGGACTAAATGACAATGCATGGTTTGCTGAAAATTTACCAGAAGAAAAATAGAAATTTTCACAACTAGAATGATACACAAACTATTAAGCTGGAAATTCAGGAGAATACTACAAAATCAGTGCATCACTAGACATGTATCATACAACAACAATACCTGAAGCTTGATTATGCGCTGTCTAATAAGCAGGAATTCCTTTCTTCCCTTCCATCCACGGTACTTGTTTTGTATTCGAGTCGCAGCAGCATGTAGGGGATCAAGTTGCCCTGGTTTAGAAGGTTTAACAGTTAAGAGCGAAAGCGCGCGATCATCTGATATGGCACCATTGTCATCCTCATACTGAGCTGCTTGCTTTCTCTGGAAGGATTGCACCCTGAAAACTTGATATATGCGAGCAGCAGCTTGGGCAGCATTACGAACAGCACCTAGTGAATCTCCCATGGATCCAGCTACAAAATCTTCACCTGCTAATGGTGATGCTCTTCTGTCAGTAACATCTCCAATGCCAGGCAGACCTGATATTTCTGGCACATTGCTCCCCACGGCTTCCTTAAGATTGAGGGTCTGAAGATGACTTGTTAAAGAAGACTCTGCCAAGAAACCAGAAATTCCCTTGTGTCCATTAGCTGACGCAAGATCAGCTGGTGTGCTCCCTGTAGGGAAATCTGGTGTTGGATCTGTCAAAGCTCCAGGAGCAGCACCAAGTGCAATAAGTGCAACGACTGTTCGCTCTCTGGATAGCACGTGAAACAATATCAGTACACATGATAAATACATAACTATATCGCACTCTGAAACACTTACCTGCCACAAAATGCAGCCCAATGAAGTGCAGTCCATCCATGAGCATCTCTGAAGTTTATGTTTACACCAGCAGCAATTGTTGGCCTTATCGCCCAATCATATCCTAGGGCACCTGCCAGATGAAGCACACCCTGCCCTTCCTCATCTAACACACTGGGACCTTTGCCGCCGCCACCTGCTTTGTGGACAAGCCAGATATGCAATTTTTCCTTCAAGCGTTTTTCAAAGAACTGATCCTGCTTATCATCAGTGGCAAGCTCATTATCATCGGCCAACTTTAGCAACTTGGACCACAGATCACGGTCGGTCATCAGTGAGCTTATCTTCTTGCTCAAATCAACCATCTCCTTTGTGGGGTTAGATACTGTTTTCTGGTACTCATCTTGTCCCAAAGACAACAGGTCATCAAGACGCATCTGGAGATATGTTTTATTTGCAGCATCATATGGACTTCGGCCATCCATGTGTTGAGAATTAGTTGGTCGAAACTCAAACTCTCGGATTTCGCTGCAGGCCAACCTGTTGGAGCATGTAACATAAAAAGGAACCCTGCCAGGTTTGTGTGGCGGAGAATAACATATGAGAGTCCCATCAGCTGAAATATCTGCTGGAACTTCAATTTCTCCAAACATACATGACCACTTGCATCTTTGAACCTCATCAGAATTTAAGAATCTACCAGTAATGAGAACCTGGATGATATGCAAGAAACATAATAAGCATTTAAAAGAAGACCGGATTCTGAGCCATTAGGACACTACTGACATTTCCAAGACTTTCAAGCATATATGAAAAGCTTTAGAAGGCATACCCTAGTCTTGGAGCCTGCATATGTCCAGCTTGGAGAAAAATCAAATATACTAAACAGCTGGTCTTTTGCAAGGACTGGGTCAACAGTGAATTGATCCAACTGATCAGGACTTGATGCTTCAATGATATGGTCCGTCTCTTCACTGTTCCAGTACACTCCAGAACTAGATTTAATTTGGGAATCATCTACCTCACCAAGTTCTTTACTCATCCATCTCGTAAAACTATCACTTTTCTTAAAGCTATCCTTCAGGATATCAGAAAAACTAGACGAGTGAGTTTTCAAGAGATTATTTGTATCTTCCTCCAAAGATGTATCATTTTGTTGGAAAATGTCCTTCGTAGGAAACGAGCTGATAGTACCTGGAAACTGAAATTAAGTAACTTCTCAGTTAAGTTACATAAGCAAATCGGAGCCAACAATCATAGTATAATACGCCTGCAAAATAGCCTACAATATAAACCTGCTGGCATAAAGGCAACAAAGTAGTTCATCCACGAAAACTAATACCAAGAAATAAAATTTTAGAGATGTAAAGAAACAACATTACTGTTCCATTTAGAATACCAATAACGTGGCAATTGGAACTGTAAAGTTGCATAACCTCTACTACAGCATAGGACCAACAATCAAAGCCTCGATAGGTAGGAGTAAAAGCTTTGGGTTATGCTATGTCAGCTGTGAAACATCATTTAGCTATACACTTTTTTTTTCTAAACATGCACAAGCCTCACTATTTCTTCTTTTAGCTACACACTTCCTCTATTACTCTACTTCAACTTTGCCCTTGTGGAGTTAGTACCTTGGAAACATGTTTTCATTATTATTTTTCTTTCTATGTATCATTAAACTTCTATGCTAGTACTGTTGGATGGGAAACAAGCTGCATGCAGGAATAACAGTCACAAGCATAGCTAAGCCTTGTACGCGAGAACTTTATATATATTGCCATACAGAAATGTGCATCATGATACCTGCCACAATGATTCTTCATCAGTGCCTACAGTATCTGCATCCTTGATACTCAATCCATTGCTATATACTTCATCAAATGTGAACGATTCAATTCCAGGTCCTACAGCGAAAGGAAATTCTTTGGAGGGATCAGTAATTTGGGGTGGATGCATTGGATGGACCCCTTGTCCAGGTTTAACCAGACCATCCAATGATGATGGGTCCAATTGATTATCTGCCCCATTGAATGCAATTATGAGACCAGGCTCATTAAGAGTAACTGGTAAGGCATCTTGACCATGACAATAAAAGCCTGTAGTAGTCGTTGCAGCCGGGGAGCCTTGCTGATTACCTAAACATTATGTGTAGCAAAAGAATGCAGGTCAACTCAACATTGATTCATAATGAGAGCAAACTATTTCAAATGCCTTCCAAATAAAAAAACGGATACTTACCTAGAGACTCTGCAAGAATGTAGGGGCTCAAAACAGAAGCTCCCATCACAGGTCCACTTCCATTTTCATGCTGCTGCATCCAAGAGAAAGGGTGGTATCCGGATCCTCCCGAATAAATATCTGCTGCAGCGAATTTGGCTTTAGATACGCTGTGCATGATTGGAATGTGTATCAGTAAAATATTTCAGTGGCCTTTATGCACAACAGAAAATTTGACAAACAGTTTTACCTGATTCTGTTTCCTCATATTCAGATGCTTGCCCACTAAGAGAGCTTTCACCCTCTGTAGTTTGTGAAGGCAACTGACTTAAAGGGCTATCCGTATGAGCAGCTTGCACCATGTCATCATGTCCTCTAATACGAGAACTTGATTTGCCACCCTGATGGTCATATACAAATATGAGGGGGAAGAAGTATAAAGCAGATAATTGTAGCAAGAAATTGTTCATAATCGAAATAGTAATGTAAGCTCAGAATTTGGATCAAGATGACAACAAAACTTGAGTAAACAATCTTTTTTTTAAAAGATGCAAATAGGAATAACAAGCTGGCTACTTGAACAAACACAAAAATAGATGTGCCTCATAATGGGTTCCACGGACTAGTACAATAACATTACTTTCAGAAATATACAGTTCCAGTCATCATATTACAGTTGTATTTTGTTAATTGAATCACTGAATAATAACTGATGCAAACTCATGATGATGCCAAAATATGTTCATACAACCTGGGTATATAAGTTTGATTACTAGTTCAGAATAAAAGTCGAGCATATTTAGCTTGCTGGACTAATTGCCCTTGCTCCAAACAGCATCAAACTGCCCGTACAAAAACTAAGATTTTCTACAAATGCATAGCATAACAAAATCCCTATATCCTTGCTATACCTGAACCTGACAAAATTCTCAGAACATGACATGAAACAAATAGCTTACAACATGTTGGCACAAAACCTCCAGGTTGCTCATTATACTGAGAAAATGCTAGGAGAACACACGTGTGAATGTGTGTACTATCACAACACGCAACAGGCAAGAACAAACAAACTTAACATATTCTACGATGCAGTGTTTAGGATGATGAAACCCAGTTGTCTGAAAGTGAAATGGACAAGAAGCAAAATACATATCAACCAAAGTAGGATTCGGAATAACCTTGACTTCAAGATAATGTACAAGCACAATGTGCATAAAATCCCTGCAAAAAAAGTTAAATCAACTGTAAGTTCCCATGCATGCAATCTCAATTCAAGATGCATGATCCAAAAGTTGTTAGTGCGCCTTAAAACAGAATAATCTAAGTTGCAATATTGCAGAAGTAGCATGGACGAACACCTACTCCTCCAACATCCAATAACTCCTCCTCTGAAAGTTTTCATTTTCTTCCCCATGAGCATAGTAGCAGTGAAGCACATCAATACTTCCAGACTACATTAATAAAAAAAATGTTAGTTTTATTGCCCTAATGGCTATAATTACTAAATTCAGACAGTATGCTGTAACTGTACACCGAAGAACATTTCGCTACTCAAATTTGTCATACCTTTAATCTTTCATGAGCTTCTTTGACAGTTTTTCCATCTCTTTTCTTCCTCCAATTATGGCCATCCTTCCGGAAATACCTCAATACTTTCCGATCAAACAAGAAAAGTGAACCACCTAAAGCCAGAGATAAAAGAAAATATTAGAGAGATAATAAAATATCATAAAAAAGATAGACGCTTTTGGAGAAAAAAAATATTAAACATAAAAGTGTTCGGCAGAAAATTAGTGTCATACTTGGAGGTCTATTTGGTGGTTCTGGGGCGATACGGAAATTTCTGTAGTTTTTAAGTATTTCACAAATCTCCGCAGGTCGTAACCATCTGTGTTGTGCTTCCTTCAGTATCTGATCAATATCTATTGAGAGTTCACAAAGCAAGAGTTAAAAATTGAATATGATGTTAACGTTCAAAGGAGACATAGGAAGGTGGTCTTAAGAATATTTGGATTAACTTGTAGTAATAAACGATAGCCATCCTTCACAAAATAGAGCTGTCTGACCATCTTACCATCACTTCTACAGTAATGCTTAATATTGCGAGTCCCTTTTGTAAGTATATCAACTGAATGTCCTTGAAGCGAAACCCACCTTATAACAGTTCATCGTACCTAAGTTTGGAATATCAAAATCTCTTCTAAACATACAACTTAGGCCCACCGCAACTCTAAAAACTGTTGGACTTCTGCAACTATATGGCCCTCTCAAAATCACATGGTAGAAAATAACGACCAAACCCAAAGCCCCAAACATTAAAAAATAAAATAAAATAAAATCTAACATGTGACCTGCTCGATGCACGCACACCTCAACAAATCTCAAGTCTCCAACTGGAAGCCAAAAGTTTGCGGCTTCAGTTCATGCTAAAACTATCATTGGAATTTTTACAGAGAAACCCTCTTGCTAGCTAGACCTCTGTTCATGCTAAAACTATCACCTGGAAACAAAATTCTTACAGAGAAAACCTCTCTTGCTAATTAAGTTCTTTAAAAAAAATCCAGGTTCACAACCCAATTCCTGGTATTAAGTACTGGTAACTTCAAACTAAATTTCGAAACCCAAACACAGACTAATTTCACACGGGTACATACATCACAGGCCCCAGAAAAAGCAGGGCACTGAACTCCCGGAGAAAAAACGTCCCTACTCCCCCAGAAAAGCATAGCTGCTAGAGCTTCAGACAAATTACACTCTGAGAACACTCTGGACGCTCAATACATATGGGAAATATCCAGTTGCATAATGAGCTCCATTCAACCAACCAGGCCGTCAAATCCCCAGCAATTGCTCCAGAGAGACACGAATTTTTCGCTCGAACACCACGTTTGCACCAATCTCACCCGTCCATGGCCACCAGCTCGCTCGATTACAGAAACCAAGCACGGATACAGAAACGCGGCCACCCGATCGGGAAAAAAAAAATGGAACGCCCCAAAATGCGACGGCCGCGAGAGAAATGAAAACAAGGACCGACCGACGCGTTGACCGAACCGAACCGACAACTGCAACCCCCTGGTCAGGTGGGATCAGGAGCCCGAGAACAAACCAAGCGCCCGAGGGAAGCCGGTCCAGTGTGCTCACCTAGCTGCGGCGCGATCGCGTAGCGCCGCGCCTCCGCCATCGCCGAACAGCACGACCAGAGCCAGCAGGCACCACCGCGGCGGAGTCAGGTCACCGAACCCCTCTCCGTTCCTAGCGGGCTCCGGTGGCGAACTGGCAGTCGCCTCGTGACTCGCCCCGATTTCCCGCAGGGTTTTGTGGAGGATTCGAGAGGGTGTTTGGCTGTGACGGAACTCGGTGGTAACGCAAGAGGAGAGGGGAAGGAAGGAACTGGACAGACCGCCGTCGACGAACGAGGTGGCGACTAGAGAGCGGCCTCGGCCTCAGCCTCAGCGCGGGGTCGAGGACGAAATGGCCGTTTTGCCCCCGCGTTAATGCTTGGTGGAATGCTTTGATGGTCCGATGGAGCCGGGGCCATCGCGGGAATGGGCGGGTTTTGGGGTTGGGGGACCTGATCGTCCGGAGCGGTTGGTGGGCGCGGCCGCGGAAGACGTGGGCGGTTGGTGGTGGCGCCAAGCGTAGAGGCCACACTAGCCGTGCGAGTCCAGCGCCTGAAACGGCGGACGGTGAGGGGCCACGGGCCTGCCTGGTGTCACGTTGCTGGCGGGGTGACCATGTATAGCTACAGGGCGCCGGTGACACTGAGGAACTTGTTCCAAGCAGATTGTGCCATCTCAAAAGAAAAGTAAAGAACAAGATTGGCATGCAATTTGTTTCAGAGATTGATCTGAACTCTGAAAGCACGAGATTGTCCTGCAGTAGTTTCAGTGCTTGTTGGCCTCAGAACTCTGGAGCAAAAAAGATCACAAAGCAGGTCCAAGAAATCAGAGAACCAATGCTCGAGGAGCCATGGTGATGTGAACGTGATCCTGCGGTTCCCATCTGTCCGGAGCGTTCCGCGCGCAAGGCTTGTTCACTTGTGGCGGGTGGGGTAACGGGAAGGCCAGCCGCTGCAGCATGAATGTCTTTATCCGTGACTGTCACCGTCGCGCCGCCGTCTAACTTACGTTTTGTTTCTCCAGAGCAGTAGTGCTGATCCTGATCACACTTTACAAGCCGACACTCGAGACTCGACAGGTAGTAGAGTCGTCACCTCGCTTTTGGAACTAACATTTACTCAGGCAAATCTCAATACATAGTATTACGCTCAATATATATATAGTTTTATCACATAGTTATCAAGACCGTTACGTACCCATGTCATATTTATCATGAGATGAAACTCTCTCTCTCAGTGCATACATGGCACAATTTCATATACAAGCTGCATTATTTAATTATTGCACGATATATGACCAAATATATCTAGGATGAACAAAATAGCTCTCGATGCAAGTTTTAAGTTTGGTAACTGCACGTGATGAGTATCATGGTGATGACATTCACTTCTTCTCTTTTTTCTCATAATTATCCTGCCACATAAGCAATTTTGTTGATGTGTCATACAATTTAATACCCATAAAACCCTACTAAGATTGACCTTATAAATTATAGCTCATAAGAGAAATAGCTAATGACCATTAGTTGTTTTTCATTTTGTGCTAAAGTAAGTTGTTTTGCCCAAGCTGAAAAAAAATAGCTTTTCGCAGTTTGTCATCCTAAGAAACCAATGAATAAGTTGTTTTACCAAACAGTTATACAGAAGCCAAATAACCTAGAATAAGCTATTTTTGCATAATCTAATCCCTACCAAAACGGCAACAGAGTCAAGTTGGCTCCAGTGTTTTTCCTGTTGGTAGTTTGACTTTCGATTTCGAGGCATTAGCAGCCGGATGTGACGCGAACATGCTGAGCTAGCCTTCACAAACAGGAATTGGCAGTCAATTCCCATGGCTTACGAGCTAGTTTGATGCATGGTTATCTTATAACTTCGTCTTCAAAAATTGGTGTAGTGCAAGAAAACCCGTCGAAAGGTAGCCATCATGATGGTGCATAGGCAAACAGCAGTAGCGTCGTGCACCCGACAGTGACTTTGCACCAAATTGCCTCATCTTTCCAGCTCGAACATGCCCTGGTTAATTATCAATTCCTGAGCCCGTGGCAGACCTACACATGTTTATAATCATCACTAGCCGGGAACCCGGGATGTGTCAGTCACGGGTTTGCTGCCTTGCTGTGCTTAGCCTACGAAACAGGCATGCGTTGATAAAATGTTGAAACTTCTAATGTGGCCATGCCAGTGCAGTGCTTCTCGCGTCCACGAAACCAAGCAAACGCCAATGTCGCTGATGCCCGTTTGCCACACATCGACCCAAACAGCCTCCCAAAGCATCCGCTGACCGCCGACGACCTCGCAGGCAAACACACACGACACATCGATGCGCTTACAGCCACTGCGGACATAAAACGTGCCCACACAGGCCAACTGTGTGGTGTCTGTCGTGCACGGGTCAAGATAACCGAACTGAAACACGCAGAACTGACTACAACCATAATCCTGTTTAAGATTAACGATCATCGTACATCTAACGCTCTATCCTTTCCTTCAATCAAGTCCGGAAAGAAAAAAACACTTTGTACCCTTGAACTGTACATCAGAAAGTAACAGGCTGCAGGAGTCAGGAGGCTAGCTGAAGCACGGCCGCATGGGCAGGCAGCCAGGGTCAGAACAAGAATCTCCCAAATATCCCTCTTGGTTGTAGTCATTATCTCGATACATCAAAGATTAAGAGTGGAAAAATTTGTCAATTGAAAGTGGGCGAGGCGACCCAGATGACTGCACCAAGGCGGAGAACCAATCTTCTATGAATATGCGATTGTATCCGATGGTGAACAGGACCTCAATGTATACTTGTCGACTACTGGTGCATAGCTTCAGATGAATAATGTTTTTGCCCAACGTGAAGCTACGTTCCGAGCATCTGAAGCTTTTGCAAAGCAAGTCTACCAGAGAAATAGAAGATAAATTTACTGATAAGTTCTGATTTTTGGCATTTTCATCAAGGCGATGTGAGCCGAGCCCTTTGAACTGCTTCATGGGCTCAAGAGTTAATTTGCATTTACTCCACTTTCAGGACTATCTTCATTAACTCGTAAACAAAATAGCTGATTGACGCTGATGGCAGAACCTGAAGAAAGGAAATAACCAGTTACTACAGGTAATCTGAAACAGACCAGTGTACACCATTTCAGATATGAAACAGACTAGCATTCTTCTTAAATCATATAGATGCGCTTCTACTTATTTTTTGCGTAAGAGATTTGTCAACATGCACTCGATTAAATTCTACTTTAGATGAATCATATATCAATAGCTTTCACTTCCAGTAAACATCTTTCCCTGGGATATCTCCGCTCTTCCAATGAATTAACATGCTTTAAACCAAAAGTGTGATTGCTACATCTACAAATCAAATAATGAACTGGTAGGCCTAGCCACTCAACATTTATCGAAGTACGATTCTCTGCTGGAAGAAAACATACCTGTAACAAGCTGGGGATCAGGCCAGCATAAAGCGCTGGCACTCCACCTTGATCGACAATTTTTAGGCATGTTGCAAATGCATTCATTCTTGTTGCTTTTACTTGCATCTGTAGCTGTCTCCGAACTACCTCAAATGGGTACGTGGCAGCTTCAGCACAACAACCAGCGATAGCCCCATAAAGTAAGGTCCTGACAGTACCCAGTTCAAGTTGGTCTAATGCATTTGCATCTTGTTTTTGTTGCTTCATCATTGATAACCTCTCCTTTCCTTCAGGAGAACGGAGATAAGCCATCTTCAATATGTCATATACTCCATAGAACACAGCGCCAGAGGGTGCCATGCTGATAAGAGAAGGCACTAATCCCTTATATAGCGAGAAGAATCCTTCAGTCTGGATCATGTGCCGGGCAACACCAATAACCCCACCCAAAGCCTCACCACCAGGTGCCACCATTTTTGTCCTAATCTGAAATCAACAGCTCAAATCAGATGAGAAGATGAAGAAAGAGATGACGTAAATCAGGAATACAAAATCTTTAAAGAAACATACTGTATCCATTGGTAAGCACATCAAAGTTGCAGTTACACCGGCAAAAGCACCAGCGATAAATCTCTCGAAGTTTGTGGTTTCTTCATTACCAGACCATTTGAGCAGTTGCTTTCTATAAGTGTCATATGCATAGAAGTTGACTGCCTTGAATGGAGCAGTGCGGAGGATATTGACAAAGTTCCCTTTCCAAAAGCCCTTCAACCCTTGTGTTGTTGCAATAGCATGCATAAGCTCAAATAGATTCCTCTGCTCCCCACGAACTATATACTCCAGCTTTAGCCTCTCAAGAGGAGCAACAACTGTTCTGCATGAAACATAAAAATTAGGAAAGAAACTCCTCTTATGTTTTCCCCAAAATAATAATAACAACGAAATAAATACATATAGTTGCAGCACCTAGACAGACCCACTGTGCATACTTATCATGAAAGTGAGCTAAATCAAAAGGCTTGTCTACTTGGCAATAACCAACTTCAAACAGAAGTGCCTAGGTGAAGCTCTTATCAGGTCTTTTAGGTTCCTTTTGGTTATGTCTTTCGATATTTAGAGGACAATAGCATAGAAAGTTCATCGTTAATACACAATCAGCTGAAATAGAATAGTGAGTCTCCTAACGATGGCTAAAAATATAATGAAAGTGGAGGTCCGCTGCCAGAAACCAGCGGATTGCCGGATATTCTTGAACACCACAGTACCACACTTATGATCCCTTTGCTTCCTCGAAACAAAGATAGTTACCTAGATTTAATGAATTGTATATACTGAGATTTGTCTAAATCTAGAAAAGTAGCAACAGAGGGCAATCATGAAACTTCTATGTCCAAAGAAGCAACAGTACTGAAAAAAACAAAGGAGGCAAGCTACAGACTACAAACAAATCCTTTCGACAGCAACTAAAAAACGAACCAATAAATCCATCAAAGCACTAAACTAAATGAACTCAGTTCCCTTCTTCAAAGGTTGAACAGCAAAAGCTCACAATCAACCAGCTTTAATCAGTTACTATCTCAAATAACACTCAAAACTTAAACATTCAACTTGGGTCCATAATTTGCTGAGGAAACAAAAGCAAAATTAGACATGTGGTCATGACTCAAGAGGTCTCAATTCATACATGCTTAAATTTCCTATTTCTAGGCTTATGATTCTATTTGAGATCTAATTTGCATGAATCCAGTGTCCTCATGAGATGGAAGGAGCTTGGCCACCTCAAACTTCTGATGTTAATAGGTCCCAGTTGAAACATCTGCCATAATGATACACACAACTTAAGTACTTGGTTTTAAGTCTTCAACTAACCTGCTTTACAAAAACTCATGCTGTTCAAACACTACTTAAGTGAACCTTTTGCTATGAGTCTATGACTTGATCACTTGGAGCAAATTTGTTGAACTGTGTCTAAAGGTCAACACCATCATCTAGTTTACCAAGAGTTCAGCAGGAACCCACACAAACTCAAGTCCCAAGCAAGTGTAGAAGACATGTTTACTCATACAACAGTAACAACACCAATTACTGAATCCAGAAAGCTTAACTCGTTTGAGCATATTGGCAACGATATGCACAAACAATTTGAGGTCAGTACTTATTCAGTTAAGTGGTGAATTTTTGGTATTTTATTGAATTAACCGCACCAGTTGAACACTCCTCTACCAATCCTAAAAATGTACAACCGTATATACATAATGCAATGCAGTGAGCGGAGTAACAGACTTATCAGGGTCTGACCACAGACAATGCGGCTATACCTTGAAACCATGGCAGCAACGGCTCCAGCCCAGAGATGCTTTGTCGTGTTCATCGCGCCAGCGCCAGCATGAGCGCCCTTCTCCTTTTCCTTCTCCTGCAGCACCAGCACTTTTCCCTCCGCCACGGCGACCTCCTCCACCGCCTTTCCCGCGACGAGCGCCTCCGCCTCCTCCGCCCCGCTCTTCTCCTCCGCGCCCGCGAGCAGACCCACTGAGCCCGCAACGAACCCTCTGCCCCCCTTCACGGACATCGTCAGAGACAGGAACCCCGGCGGCGCCCCCCGCCGCCGCCGCGACCGGGACCCGAACGACACCGAGCAGCCGGGCATCGCCGCAAGGAGCGCGCCGTGCGCCGCCGCGTCGCCGGCGTCGAGGAACAGCCCAGCCGCGACCGCCCCCTCCTCCGCCGCGGGAGGCAGCCACATCTCTAGCCACGGCATCGCGCCGGACCGAACCCGAGCCTCACGCTCTGTAGCCTTCGCCTATTCCTCCCGCCGCCGTTAGGGTGTGCGAGGCGGGGCGACGCATCGGTTGTATCGACGGGGAAGTGGAGGGGAAGAGGGAAGCCGAATCCAGCCGAGCGGAGAGGAATATATAAGACGAGCCCGCCTCGATCCGATGCGAGTGGCAGCCGCCGGGCGAGCAAGCAGATGATGCGAGTGAGGCAGGAGGATTGGTCCTTGTTCTTGCGATTCACGAGCGATTTTTTTTTTGTTGGCGGTTGGGGGGCTTGGATCTTGCCGCCCGGAGGCAGGAAAGGCCAACGAACAGCGAACGATGTTGCTCGGGGTGGAATTTTATTTTATTTTTGTTTTGATAAAAAAGAGAAGATGAGCTTTTTTATAAAAAAAAAATCCCCTATCCTTAGTTTTTGTCCTCTCGTTTGAGTGGGGAGGGGATGGAGGCCATCCATCTTCTCGTTCGTGCGCGCATCAAGAATTCAAGCTTAACTTAACATGATAAACGATGGTTTTTGGAGGTACTATTCTGACGTGTTAAACGAGATTAGGAAAAGGATGCTTGTTTGTTTCATGTTGTACCGTGTCAACATATTGCTTCTCTAACATGATATTGCTTCTCTAACAGTCACGAGCTTAACTCTAAACTACTCCGGTAATGCAATCACAAGTTTTGAACATGTCAAGTTATGAACAAAGGAAAAAGTCCATATTACTCCTCTCAACTATAACTATAAGCAAAGTCTACATGACCCCTAAACTATCTTTTGGTTTATTTTATCCCCTAAACTATGTCACTTGGTGTATTCTACCCCCTAATACAATTTATCTTTTTTATTTCTCCATGCACAAGTTGAATTTAAATTTCAAAATTTGTATGATTGTAGTGAACATCACAATGTATGTCAAAAAAATATATTATGAATTTTTCATCATTAGTTTTTGCTTGATATCATATCCTAAGGATTAATTAAATATTAAATATCTTGCCCCCATAAAAATAATGTCAAAAAATCATTTTATGTTTTTTAATCATGCATTATGATGTCGCCTATCATCACCCAAAATTTGAACGTAATATGACACATATACATGAAAAAAGAAAAAAGACAAATTGCATTAGGGGGTAAAATAGGCCAAATGACATAGTTTAGGGGGTAAAATAAACCAAAAAATAGTTTATGGGGTTATGTGAACTTTGCTTATAGCTGAGAGGAGTAATTTAAACTTTTTCCACGAACAAAACACAATCATGAACCATCTCTGAATTGCGTCACCAGTTGGCTGGTGCCGTGCTGACGGCTTTTCAAGCCTTACCGAAGCGTGCAGGCTCTGCTCGGTCGGTCGTAGTAGGGGAAAGCAAAATGTGCCGTAATTCTGGATACTCGGCGCCAAGCAACAAGAAACCTTCCGAAAATTCCCCAAGCCTCTCGAGTCTCGACTCTGGAATACTACAGGCTGGCGGCATGGAATCCTAGTATACAAGTTGCCAGGTTGTTAAAACAAAACTAATTACAACAGATCGTTAAAAAAAATTAATTAGAACAAGGAAACAAACATTTTCCATCGGTTCGTCCACTGGTTGCGAAACGAACTATGCTGCCGCCATGCAGACGCGCCTAGCTAGCATCGCACGAGTTCGGCTTCCAACCACGGTAACATTTATTTTTTAGGAATTTGCTGTCCATGATGCCTACCGTTCGAGGTGTGACAGGGCACAGTTATCCACTGGAAGCTTAGCTAGAAGTGGATAAAATTGAAATGCTGTTGTATTGGCAGCTCTTTGATCAACAGAGGCGGGGAACAAAAAATGCTTACGCTCTTTGTTTCGAGAGTTGAGGCCGACTTGGAAAAAGTCCTTTCGACTTATCTGAACAATAGGTCGAGTTTAATTTGTCTCCCTAGACCGTAAATCCAGGTAACTAGTCTCCCTTAACTTTGGAAACCATATGTTTTACCTTCCTAAGCTGCAGGGTCGTATCTATAGAGTAGAGGCCCTAGAGCGAAAAGCGTAGGAGGCCCTAATTTTTTTTACAAAATAGATCCATAAAATATGGTTTTAAAAATGGTATTCCATCTTGCTATATAGTAATGGTAAGAAAAAAAATAGTTGAGATGTTTGGAAATTTGAGAGGTGTGGAGCATCAGTTAGTGTTAGGGCCTCATGTGCTACTTCATGCATATGTACTACGCTGTTCAACTAGCGCTGGCTGGCCTTTCATATTTCATACTTGTGCAGGTTTTTTATTTTTCATTTAATTAATCTTTGGTAACTAAGTACTAAATGCTGATTTGGAGGCCCTTAATTTTTGGTGGCCCTGAACAATCGCCCATCTTGCACCTGCTAGTATACAGCCCTGCTGAGCTGGCTATAAGCGGTTTTGAAGGCGGTTTTGATTTTTTCTTTTTTTTTTATTTCGGCTGAAACTTTAAAAAGTCATAGTAAATCAAAGAAAAATCATAAAATTGAAAATCTAATTTTATTGGACTCTACATAACTATATTAACAAAGAAAATATATAATATAGTATACTTTAGTACAAAGTTTTTATTATAGATTTATATCTATTTTTATAATTAAATAGAATAATTCATAATTGCATTTTCTATGGTCCAATCATGATTTAATTTTTTATGGCAGCCTAGTTATTGTATGTTTCAACTATATTAAAAAAATTTATACTCACTGGATCATTTATAACTTAGTTTTAGATTTATTTAGAGTATATTTTGCCCTAAATAAATATTTAAATAAGTTATACATGATCTAATGAGTATAAATTTTTAATACTATTGAAGTATACAATAATTATCTCACCATAAAAATTTTACCATGATTGGACCATAAAAAATGCATTTATGAATTATTATATTTAACTATAGTAAAAAAATAGATCTAAATCTATAATAAAAAATTTTATACTAAAGTATATTATATTATATTATATATTTTATATGTTTATATACTTATATGGAGTGTAAAAAATTGAATTTTTGATTTTATGATTTTTCTATGGTTTTTCAAAGTTTCAGCCAAAATAAATAAAAAAAGAAAAATAGAAAACCGCTTTCAAAACTGCTTATGTCCAGCTTAGGGAGGTGAAATATATGGTTTCAAAAGTTCAATAAGGATGGTTAGACGGTTTCGTGGTCTGGGGAGAAAATTTAAACTCAGCTCATTGTCGAGGGAGGTGAAAAGGACTTTTTCCTAATTTAAACTTCAGCGATAGAAAAAGCAGCCCAATAAGCTTATCTTGCCAGCCCGGCCCAATGGAGTAATCAGGCAGGGCAGTTCACAAACCACCCCCTACACACAAGCTGGACTTACCATTTTTTAGAATGAGCTTAGTTAGGTTATTACCCATCGGAATCAGTATTCAAATACAGCAAATGGATTTTGTCAGGTCAGAATTTCCCCGTATTTATACAGTAATAAATAAAAAATAAGAAAGATAAAAAGGACTACAAAATTAATAAGAGATAACAACTACTACTATGCCTTACTAAAATCTGGAGCGGTTAGAAAATGGTACCATGATACAGAAGACGATATCGAACGGTCGGGATTTCCTGTTGCCGCTTTCATCAATAATTACAAAATCAACAACATGCATTCGATTACCCAGAGATGAGGTAGATACTGAAGATTTACCTCTATCCAGACACCATAGTATTCCCTTTCAGGTTCAGCATGACCAATACCTTCGTCGCACCTGCTACACGTGCAGCCCTATAATAGCAAGCTTAACTTCCTTTACCATCCACCACGGCTGAACGGCAGCTGAGCATTTGCCAGCAAACAGTCATGCATAGATCAGCTACTACCTGTGGCGGAGTAAAGAGTAGGGAGTAGATCGAGCGCCATCGATGGCTCGGTACGGAAGGAATTGTTCTCATGGGCGGGGGCTGCGAGCGAGCAGCATTGACCGGCGGTGGACGGGCGGGTTTTAATTCCGGCGTTACTCCGGCGCCGTCAAGCACGCTGCCACTGCTCCAGATTTAAGCTCCCCATTCAATTTTTCCATCTACCACACCTATACTGCACGTCTACGTCAACACGGTCGAGCCATCGAGCGTGCAGCGGCCGTCCGGCGCTGGACCCTCATCGCGACCCCTCTGCTCTGCGCCCTGGCCGGCGGCCGTGGAGGATTAAGCCACTTGCCATTGGAGTAACTGGTAAACCACCGTGATTAGATTGCACAGCCCCATTTCTCTGTTCCGCCTTCTCCGTGCATAGTTGAATGCATCGTGGAACTAGACTAGACGGAGTTGCGAGCATCGGGTAGGAAAGTAGGAAGAATTTGCAGGGAAATGGGCCGTGCAGATGGTGGCTGTTCTACAAGGAGTACGGATCCATGGTCGTGCTGCATGCCGCTGGTGCAATTGATGAGTCGAGATGCCGGAAAAGCTATGTGTTTTGCCATAAGGTTTGAATTTTCCTCAGATTTGTATTTCCTCGCTGGTAGACACATATTGTTGTTTTGCAATTTTAATTTGTCAGACTGTGAGTATTTGCTAACGGTACACTGCAGAGCATCTTCGTCAGTCGCGAGGTTACGGTTTTGGATTCATCTGACCCTACACAAAGAATTAGTGTAGCGATGAACCAATCGCTAATGGGAATCAGGTAAGATCGTTGAACACGATCGAGACAGTATTGGCGTCTACAATCAGGCGGGTCATGGCCGATGCCAAGTGCAGTGTAGAGTCGCTCGATGGCCCTCGGTGATGCCGATCCGGCGCCGTGTCAAGCACGACGACAAACAAAAATGTCGTGGAGGGTACACAAGTCCTTTGTTTCATCATCATAATGCGTTGAAAACCCCTTGATTGTGCCACTCACAAAAATGGGCATGAATAGCATGTCAATGAGTCGAGGATAACAAAAGTTTGCATCATCATACGTAGTAAGCAGATGAACGTCGCGATCATTTCTTCTTCTTTTCCCCGGAGCCAAAAGAAAAGGCCAACAGAAACGAGCACGAGTTAATGTCGCACACTGTGATCCAGCTCGCCCCGCTCGCGACACACACACACCGGTGGGCGACCGACGACGCATACGTGCAATGAATCGTCTCATTGTCGTGACAAGAGAAAGATGACAACATTATACATGGCGATTCAATACGTGAGAGGACAGTTCGTTGCATCCGCCATCCGGCTAGTAAATGAGCCGCATTCAAACTCCCCCTCTTGCACCAATTCGAACCCGATTGCCAAATCCTCCGCGTCTACGCACACATACCCGCGTTTGGGGTCGCACCCCTAGCTTTGGTGTTCACGACAGCATCCAACGGCATCACAGAACAGGTTCGAAAAAGGCACACAGGAAAACAAAACAAGAACGTGGTTCCGATCCCTGGCCGTATTTTGCATGGCCTGCGTACGTACGTGCTAGCCCCTTTTTTCCACTCGCCAATCGCTCTTGAATTGGGTGGTGAAGGCGCAGGCAAGCACTGACACAGGTTTTCGGCACAATAAATTGGTGCGCACCGAACAACAGCCAACCAACTTGCCGCAACGGGCACCCTCGAGTCGACCGACCGGTCGCGAGCTCGAAATACATGCAACGGGCCAAGCGAGACGTGACAGGTACCGAAAGTTACGAGCTACTACATTTATATGCACTTATATCTACATCACCATTCATGGCGCCATGTAACCACTAGCTGCTGATGAGCCGATCGAGCTGACCGTTGCTTGATCGGTCGATCAACTCCGGCCGCCCTGTTTGATTAGGCGGCGTCTAGTTACGTGCACCCTCGCCCTTGCACATGCAGGCGTGTGTCTACATGTACACACGTGCGGTATGCTAGCTCGTGCACGCGTGCCGATCGAGGTGTGTATGCACGGGATAGAACCATCTATCCCGTTTGTTTGGGGTCGACGACGGACGCTGGCTTGGCGGATAGTCACTAGTCCCTGCAGCAGAGCAGCTGGAGGCTGAGCTTGAGTGGCGCCGGCTCGGGCTCCAACGGCGGCGGTGGCGCGGCGCGGCTCGACGGGTGCAGGAACTTGCAGTTGGGGCAGGCGGGATTGGCGCGGCACATCATGACCAGCATGTGGCACCGCACGCACACGCCCGCCACCATCTCCCGGCCGCTGTCCTCCGCCGCCGCCGCCGCCGCGGGCCGATGATGACGTCGATCTGCTGCTGGTGGTGGTGGCGCGGCGGCGGTGGGCCTGGGCCTCTTCTTCTCCGGGGCCACTGCGACCGGGCGTGGCGAGAAGGTGAGGTTCAGCTCCAGGTCCAGCCCCGGCGGCGCGCAATTCGCCGACTCCTCCTCGTCATCTGCTTCCTCGGCCGCCGGCGCAGGCTCCCCTGCTACTCTCGGGTCCTTGAGCGTCCGCTTGTGTGTCCTCGTGTTGTAGTAGTGGATCTGCCCTGACTGCACACGCCGCAGCCGTGTCACGCGGAGGATCAGAACATGTACACGAGCTCGTAGTACACACGTAGGCATGCACGGCACGACGCGATCGACTCTCCACAAATGGATAAACGAAGGAACCAATGATGGAGGAGTAAGTACTATATATACCTGGATGTCGAGGCAGCGCTGCCACTCGGGGGGCAGGGGCGCGGCGTCGAAATTGAGCTCGATCCCGTCGACGACCTCGCCGCGGCTATTCTCGCGGTCGTCGTCTTCGCCGGCATCGCGCCTCCGCTTCTTGCTGGAGGCGGTGGCTGTGGTGTGGGAGGCGACCACGCCGCCGACTACGGACAGGCACGGCGGCCGCTTATGGCTGGCCGCCGCCTCCGGCAGGAGCGCCGACTGCAGGGACACCATATCTGCTACAGATCGTCCGCTGTCGTTGCACCCTTGGTCGGGGTGCTGTGCAGCAGCTAAGCTAGCAGCCTAGAAGAAGGGTTGGCGAGCGTGTGTACTTGGCGTTGTCGGGCCGGCCGGGAGCGATCTCCTGGTGATGTATCTATCCGAGTGGACGGACGAGGCGATCGATCGATCGTGTTGCGTTCGCTGTGGGGGTGTCTGGATTCGGGTGCAGGAGCCAGGAGGGGTTTATATAGGGGGAGGAGGAGCGATCGAGGGGAGGGGGGTTCATCCGTTGGGCCTCGTCGGGGGACGGAAATTTATGAGCACAGAAGCGGTAGCCAGGATCTTAAAGGGGACACTGCGACCGGGCCCACGAGATGTTCACACAGCTACTGGTCAGGTCGGGTCAGGTCGAGTCAGTCCCCGGCCCAGCAGCTGCATCGCATTCGATCTCTCGATTGCGTCTGCGTCTCATCCGCGCCCCCTTTTAACCGCCGGCCGGCCGGCCGGCCAGCCTCCCCGCTCCGCCCGGCCGGGCCGGGCCGGTCCGGTCACCTCCCCTCCCGGCGCGGCCGCAGCGCCATTACTGCTCCGTCCACCACCACCACGCATCGCTCTCCGCCCTCACATGCTTCTTAACGCTGCATGGGCTTTTGCGGTTAACCATCGTTTTAGCTCGCCATCAAGGCGAGACCTCGATCGCATTAACCGCACTCCCTCTCCCGTCAGATCAGCTAGCGCTCCGCCTCCACCGGCGTCGTCTCGTCCTGCCCGGGGCCGCGTCAAGTTCCATTCAGCTCCAGCCGAAAGCGGGTAGACTTCTCACTGGACAGAAAAAATGAACCCCTCATTAATCCGCTTTCCGTTGAGGATGTAGATACGATACGACCGCATTCATTACCGGCAAGCGAGCGAAGCGGATAGGATCGTCTCATGGCATGCCCGGGAAAGATCGATCCCAGGATCAGGCACGCCCATTAGAGTTTAATCGCCTGCGTCTCCTTGTAGAAGGTGGCGCTCTCGCCTTTCTTCGTCGTCTCCTTTTCTCCCATCTTCTTTTCTTTTTCCCTCATCTGAAGCAAGGTGGTTGAAGTCATTAATCACATGGCTGGGGTGCCCGATCGACCACAGCATCATCATCAGTATGGGTAGGAAAATGAAATGCGGTCAGGTCAGCTCACTTAATTTCAGTATACTTCAGTTGTACGTTCAGTAAATACACGTTGAATTCACGGCGGTAAGTGGAATTCAGGGAGCGAGCGAGCAAACACGGAAACTATACAGATTGACCAAGCGTACTGGCCACTTGGGCCGCTTTAAAAGATACTGCTAGCTGTATCTAACCTGCTCCTGATGAACGACGCAGTAAATGTGAATACTACTCCAGTAAATGTGAGCCGTAGCTGTTCAAACCAGTATGAGTAGTAAATGAGTAGTATAGCAGCAGGCCAGTAGCAAATTCACAGTCGTACCCCTTCCAGTTAGCAAATCAGAACAGAACAAAGCCATTAAGGCTGCTCCGTAATCTTGACTGTTATCAAGCCGTCAGATCATCATATAGTCACCCCCGAACGGCCGAACCTTCCATGTCTCCGCTCAGTCACAGTTGCCCGTCACGGCCAGGCCAGCTCGACCAGCAGACACGTGTCCCTCGTGTGGGACCCTGGGACCCAGAGGTGAGAGCTCGCGCCGGCGCACCGAGCAGGTGACCTGAGCCGACGACGGGCGGGAGGCGAGAGCCGGGCACGGTTGAGGCCGGGATTGAATGCGGCTGCCTAGCTCCTCCCCATAAGAGCAGGACTAATGAAGGCGCCGGCCAGCGGGCGTTTCCTGCTCCTCGTCAGCACCTGCTGAGCTGCTCTGGTGGCGGGCCCCAGCATCATCATTACCTTTTCTGCTACACCAGAACCATGTGAACCAATGAGAATCGAATGATGGCTCAAACGCCCGCTTAGTTGGCGAGTGCCGAGACGTTTACCTCCTTCTCTCTCTTAACTTCTCTCTGCCAGCGTTGTTTTTTTCTGACGTGGAGCTTGAGTCGCCCGCCTCGTCAGCTTTACTATACTTGCTCTAACTTCCACTTCCAAATTTGGGTCGCCAAGCGAGACTCCCAATTTAAAGTGGCCCAACCCCCGGCTTTAACCCCAAATTAAATTTACAACCGCGGAATAAATTTCGCCAACCTCCTTTAAATTCGGAGTAGGGGAGTGCCTGGATTTACGAAAACGCCCCTTTCCATCTGCCTCCCCAGGAGATTAGCTGCGTGGCCATTAAGAACCCCTGCCGCTGCGATGGTTATGATGGCTGGCTAGCTGCCTTGGCTGGTGCAATGCAATTGCTCCCCGCTGTACTACTATGTTAGCCCGTGTTTAGTTCCCAAAAGTACTTTTTACTTCCTATTCATCCTTTTACAGAACACGCATCCTCAAAAATTCTCTTTTCCCTTTTCCTATTCATCCCCCTCACATAACACGCATCCTAGAAAAAAAAGTAATTTTTACAGCCTCAACTAAACACACCCTAAGGGCGGCTCGTGTATGCTGCTATGCACAAGTGTGTTTGGTTCTGTCATCGATGTGCATCTTGCTACCAATTCGAATCGGATCATCTCACTGGGAAGAACTAGCATGTTCCATGTCTCTATCAATTTCATGTGTAGGCCGAACATGAACAATGCCAATCAAGAGCAGTCAAGAACAATGTGATGCGAATCATGGATGTTGTGAGTCTTAGTGATTCAATGACCATCATGTGCAGGAGTTGCAATCTTGGTCAAGATTTTTCATTGCTAAGATAGGCTGATGCAGTTGTTTCTAGCTCGCCGGTCATTTTCATGGATCGACCCACTAGAGATACCAATATTCACATGGATTTCTCTGAACGCGGTGAATTTGGGCTCTACTGTTCCGGTGCTAAGCGGAGTGAATGCTGCTGCTGCAATGATATCGGTAGTTCCCCATTTGAAGATCCCCAGAATGCTAGAACAAGTGTGCGCGACCTCCAGTAGATTGACGTAAATTTAAGAGCTGGATGGGCCACAGGCCCATGTGTAACTGTGTCAGACGGAAATACAGGATGGAGGCATTGGACGTCCGACTCACGTACGATCATGCACACATTGAATCTGTTTGGGCTGTGTTCAGATAGGAGAGGGAAAAAGTATTTTTTTTATTGGGATGCGTATTATGTGAGGAGATAAATAAGAGAGTGGAAAAGAAATTTTCTGGGAAGCGTATTAAGTGAGGAGGATGAATAAGAAGTACTTGATCCGCGGGAGCTTGGCTGTGCTGAATCCATGACAAGAGAAGTCCCGTTTGAACTTTGAAGTGACACGTTGCAATCATGCACACATGATTTGAAATACTACGGTAGACACTTTAAAGGTATTTCCACGCATTTTTCATTCAATATATGAAATAAGTCAGAATAAAATACGTTATCTATCTCGACACAGGTTCGAATGAGTCGCCTATTTTCTTTTCTCAAGTGGTCGGTGGTTTTTTTCTAGTATAATTTGCATATTTTTCTAGCAATTTTATCAAATCACAACAAATTCATAGTATCCTTGAAAGCTATGCTAACTAAACCGTTGGCCACCACATGCAAGAATGCTAGAAAAAATGTTAGAAGTCAAGTCTTTGTTGTGCGTTAATTTTAGTCATTCACCCTCCTTAAGTTGGATATTTTCTAATACAAAATTGCTGTTCAAAACCAAGCCTTAGCTTGGACCTTACCGCTAAATTGAAATTTGGGTCGCTCAAATTTTGACATGAGTATTAGATCTTTAGGTTTGAGTTAAGAAAACTAGTACAAAACAATGCATGGATGGTGATCTAATATCCTCAAAAAATTGGAAAAACAAAAAAAATGTTCAATATATACTTTGGTATTGGAGAGAACAAAGTTGTAACATAGTTTGCATATTGTCTTCTGAAAATATGTAACCCCACTTCTTCTCAAAATTTAAGACCACACATAACTCACGACTAACATTTTATTTTTGACCAGTACATTATACAATTTTCATATCATTGGACTTATTATTGAAAACACTTCCGTGTCTATCAGTTCAAGTTGTGTACATTATCATGTGGATGTAAGATACTAAAAACCATGCCATTGTTTTTTTTAGAAAAAGAAAAGAAAAGTTGGGAGCACGGAAGGAAAAAAAAAGGTCCGATCCAGAATTAGAAATGGGGGACGCGGGGAGGAATTCCGACGGCGACCTCTCCTTCGCAGCATTAAAAGGCCGGAAGGAGACGGTCATATATTGGCCGTGCTGCTCGAGTGAAGTCCACCGGTTCCCATTAACTGCCCTTCAATTCCTGCTTCAATGCGCCCGCCCGCACGCAACGTCGCTGCCTTTAATTTTGCTGCTTGCTGCGTGTACTACTACATGGCGAGGTCGCTCGCCGCCGTCCGATGCGGCACGGCTGCCTCCGATGGGTCGCGTACGTGGTCGGGCTTTACGGTGGAACAACAGATATGAGATATGCACGCACGTGTGCTTGGCTGCTCCCGCTGCTCTCTTCCCTGCTTCGCTGCGCGCCTGACAGCCTTCGTGAATCAGGAGCGCACTGTTAGTTTCATATAAAATAGGAAAAATCTATTTTTCACCCTTCAACTATTACAGAAGTATGATTTTCAACCTCAAACTACAAAACCGGATATTAAAAGCCCTCCAACTATCCAAACCATGCAAAATTAGCCCTTTGGGTGGTTTTGGATTTTCTGGAAATAACAGAAATATTATTTAAAATTTAAAAAACCACAACTAATTCATTTTGGATCCAAAAAATATGAAATCAGTGCGAAAAGTTCTCATAAAATGTAACCAACCTATTGACATACTATTTAATGTTATTTGAGTATTATATATTTATATTACTAGTGTCTTATTGTTTTTCTAAAAATAATTAGAATAAAAATAAATAATATGCAAATAACTTATAATGGTGCACCAACATGTAGGTCACATTTTTAGAAAAACATTTGCACTAGATTCTAATTTTTCTAGTTCAAAAAAATTAGTTATGAATTTTTTAATACAAAATTATTTTTTATTTTTTTTGGAAAATACAAAACCACCTTCAAAACCACTCAAAGGGCTAACTTTGCACGGTTTGGATAGTTGGAGGGTCTTTAGTGTTCGGTTTTGTAGTTGTGGGTTGAAAATCAGACTTTTGTAATAGTTGGAGGGTGAAAAATAGATTTTTCCCTATAAAATAAAGAATGAGTCTTATTTTATGCATATCATCTGGTTACACTCGAGGTTTGGGATTGCATGTGTACTCGTAAGCCAAACAGGATGCGGTGCATGATCGATCGGCACCAGCACCAGTGCATCCTTGTTGTACCATAGACGACTGAGGTGCGTGGTCACATGAACATGCACGTAGGTCCTTCAATACGAACAGGAGCATCAGCTGAAATCATCGTCTGAGGCCCTGTTTAGATGAGTTGTTGAAAGTTGGCGAAATGTCCCATCCATCCTTTTGACACTAATTAGGAGTACTAAATATAGACTAATTATAAAACTAATTACACAGATGGATTCTACATCGCAAGACGAATCTATTAAGCCTAATATGTGCCGTCATTAGTGCATTTTTAATGACGGGTTACTGTAGCACGACAGTGTCTAATGACGAATTAATTAGGCTTAATAGATTTGTCTCACGATGTGGAGTCCATCTATGTAATTAGTTTATTTTTATACCTATGTTTAATACTCCTAATTAGTGTCCAAACATTCGATGTGACAAGTTGGCAAAATAAGTTGGCGAAAGTTGGCGATCTAAACAAGGCCTGAATCGGTGATGATTCAGGGCGAGCGCCGCCCAGCTGTTGCCATGCATGGCCGGGGGAAGGAGTCGGCGACGTGGCAGGGCGACGGCGACGGCGACGGCGCACATCTCTACCCATAAATGTTGGCAACTGTACTCTCTACACATGCATGAACGCGTGCATGCCAATGGTCATGATCCGCCTGGTATCTCTGCTGCGCGTATCTGCCGCCATCCGCGCGCTGCGAGGCCGCGGCGGGCCGGCGGCGACCCCCGATCGAGCTGGGCGCGCACTGCAGGCAGGGCACGCCGCGTGGATCGCATGACGGATCGAGAGCTCGATCGGACGGCAATGAGCTAGCGTGGTCGAACACGGATCGAATACGCCGGTCGCGGTCAAGGTCGCTGGTCGAGCGACCTGCCGACGCCGATGATGAATGAAATGAAATTGAATGGATGGATATATATTCATTGAATACGGAATTGAACGCGGTCGAGACCCCAGTGCGCGCTGCGTACCTCACACCTCTCGCCAGAATTCCTGTTCGTCACGTCGCCTCGACGGAGAATACAGTAGTACTCCGTATACGCACACAAACAATATCTACACGAGGAGGAGTAGGAGTACGTAGACCATGCGTGGCTGTACTTTGGGCAATCAATACGGGGAGTTAGTAGTCGCCGTTGGCGCACCGCGCGCGGCCGGCCGGCCGGCGGTGGCGAGCGAGCTACTCGAGCTCGCCTGAGTTGGGTGCGGCCTTTAAGGCGGCGATTACTGCCCGCGCGGCCGTACCCGATCTGATCGACCCCGGCGAACCTCATTACACTCCTGCCTGCAGCCTGCCTCCTGCCAGTTTTATTTGTGCGCGCGCAGGCGAGAAGCGCTGTTCATACGGATCGGATACATGCTGCTGCCTGGTTGCGCTGTGGCATGCGTCACCCTCGCTCCGTAACGCCGGCGGCGGCGCGCGTGTTAGATTATCTGGCGGAGCGTTACGCTTCAGCGCTTTAGATGCTCCGTGATACTATTACTGCCGCGGCGCTCGGTTAAAGTTGCCACCTCGTTGTAGTCTTGTAGGCTTTGTATTGCACTGTAGTATACTGTATATACTACTATAAACGATTTGTTACGCGGTACGCACTAGCACAGCGCAGGCAATTTATTCGCTGTCATCAGGCCGAAACAGTTAGTTATATACGCGTGTGTTGCATCTACTTTAGCAGGCCAATTGAATACATAATTCCTCTGCGTTCAATTTTAGAGGTGACTAGGTGAGCGTGGAGAATAACAGTCACCGGCACCGCACAGTTTATTCACTGTCATCTGCCTCAGTGTCACAGCAGCATCTTCGTCTTGGCACAACGAAGGTATGTCATTTGGAATTGGCCCATTCAACAATCCACTACATAAGACCCAACTCATCATCATCTACACAAACCAAAAGTTCTAGCCCAAGAATCTATGTATTGGGCTTGGGCGACGGCAACGGCAGCCGTCTCAGCAGCATCTTTCTTTACAGAATTAAAACCACAGATCATACATGAAGATCTTAGGTAAAGTGCTCAAGCACTCCATTACATGGAGACCTTAGTGAACATACATGAAAATTAGTGCTCAAGGAGTAGAAGGCCCATCAGGCAGCATTGTCTTCCTCTTCCTGCCAAGGATGGAAGCCTTTTGCAACCTCACACCACCAGCACGCCATTTCTTGAAAGCAGCCATCGATTCCCTAGCAGATTCAAACACTTCACATAAAAAAAGAGACAATCAGTGTATTGGAGCAAAATAGTTGGTTTTGTACTTTGCAGCAAAATATTGCTTACCGCGAGTTTCTTCTTTGGTGAGGAGTGGGACAAACTTGGGCACTGACATCGTGGAAGAACTGTGAGACTTGCTTAGAACCTCTTTGTACCGACTGGTGAATGCATAGCGCAAGAACAGGCCAATACTCTTGTCACTCACCCTGTATATGTGAAAACACAGGAAAGTAAGCAAAAGAAAATCTTGAGACCTTTCTTTGGGAGTAACAATATCTCTGGAACAATAAGGAGGCACTGATATCTCAATTCAAAGGGCTCATTGAGGGAATAAACTGCCCATTTCATGTGACAACCAAATATTTACCCTATCCAGTCATTCACACTAGAATTAAATTCGAATCCATGGTTTCAACATTCTATAACAGTTTTAACTTTCATATAAATTGATGGAGAACACAAAGGGCAACCTGACTAGGGGTCCATTGACTGCTCGAATATGATAGAATAATTATCATGTGTCCATAAGAAAGCTACATTACATCATGGGAAAGGGGGGCAGCTAAAAATTTCTTGAGGTTTCATACTGACAGAATTAGCTAAGCATTATGTATGGCGTATTTTAAAATGGTAAGTTACTAGCAATAGTTGTGGCATCAAGAAATTCTGTGCAATGGCAGTGAAGCAGTAGACCAGTGGTTTCACAGAAGGAAAAAGTCCATTTTTAGCCATCCAACTCTTGTCTAAGTTTGGTTTTGGCCATCGAACTCCAAAACCGGGTATCTTTGACCATCCAACTATTAAAACCGTTCAAATTTGGCCATCGGGCTGTTTTGATGAGTGGTTTTAACTTTTTTGTTTTACAATTTAGTCCTTAGATCTTAAAATGATTATTACTTTTTGCTCGTACATCCGATTTAGGTGATTCTTGTAGTCACGTGTTACTAACGGTGAGCATTATATTTTAAAGTGATCGTTGTACTATTTTATCACTATTTTTTATATTATTTTTTATCGTTGGTACAAATAACAATATAAGAAAAGTAAAACAAACAATTATAAAATATAATCAACATTTTAAAAGATAAAGTTCATCGTTATGAATGCATGACCACTAGAATCACTTAAATCAGAGATATCAGAAAAAATAATAATCACTTTAATATCCAAGGATTAAAATGGACTAATTTTGTGCTTTTTAGTCCTTGGATGTTAAAATGATTACTATTTTTTTCTTGCATCTCCGTTTTAAGTGATTCTAATGGTCATGCGTTTGTAACGATGAGCTTTACATTTTAAAATATTGATTATATTATTTTATAATTGTTTGTTTAATTTTCTTATATTAGTTTTTCTACACAACGACCAAAAAAATAATATAAAAATAGTGATAAAATAATATAAATATCATTTTAAAATATAGTGCTCACCGTTCGTAACACGTGACCACAAAAATCACCTAAATTGGAGGTACGAGCAAAAAGTAATAATCATTTTAAGATCAAGGACTAAATTATAAATAAAAAAAGTTAAACCACTCATCAAAACAGCCTGATGGCCAAATTTGAACGGTTTTGATAGTTGGATGGCCGAAGATATCTGGTTTTGGAGTTCGATGGCCAAAACCAAACTAAGACAAGAGTTGGATGGCCAAAAACAGACTTTTTCCTTCACAGAATCAACAGTGAAGTAGTTTCCACGATATGGAACCGAGAGTATGGAGAATTGAACTGAAAATATACTGTCTCTAAAGAGGAATTCAGCAGATTGCTAGGCAATTGAAATAGATATTCTTTTACAAATAGTCGTCTTTTCAGGGAATAGATTGATATAATCATTTCAATGGGTCAACATTATATGAACATAACAAACCCTAGTACTGCCATATTGAAATACATTATAGTCATCAAATAAACATGAAAGAGAAAACAGGACAAAAGGACCATGCTTTTGTAAGAAATACAAGCGAACACGTCCTTTTTGGGGAATAGAATTACATAATGAATGAAATAGTGAAGCATTATACAGAATAGATTTACATAGTCAATGAAGCAGTCAAGCATTATACAGGATATATCAAAATGTTATTATACTTTCACTTAAACTAAATCCAAAGATATGTTGATCCCCAAAAACTAGACCATGGTACGACAACTACAGTGCTGAGGAAACTTACAACGGAACAATCTTGCATCCTAACTCGTAAAAGTAGGGGCAACGGACCCTCAAGTCCACACAGGCTGCATCAGCTTGGATCTCTTTTCGAGTTCTGCAGTATTATGATAAGATATTGAGACAGCGGCATTCAAGTTTTCAAAGAGAATACTGCATAGCCTATATTTCATAGTCCAGTTTTCAATTGTCAAGACCGTTGAGGCAAAATCAAATTCTTGGCAGTTGTTTGAACATTCAGTGCAACTGCTAAAGGGATTCACCTCAGAAAAGGTTCATGTCTTTAATAAATTTGTACATGAAGCAACAAAAGAAAAAATTGCAAATAAATAAATATTAGGGAAAAGTCCGTTTTACAACCTCCAACTATTGAGAATCCGATTTTCATCGTATAAGGCTATAACTACAAAACCGTATACTAAGAGACACTCAACTGTTAAAACCGGACAAGTCTGGCCCTTAGATGGTTTCGAAGGTGGTTTTCTATGGTTGGATGGTATTAGATGTCCGGATTTGTAGTTCAAGGTTGAAAATCGCACTACCATGTCATTTGGAGGGTGAAATATAGACTTTCCCTAAATTTTAGTGTTTACTATGGAAAGCTACAGTGAACTGCAATGGAGGCAAGAAAATCCAGATTCTTTGATTCAATTGTTGACTTCAAATTTCACTTATGTTTCTCAAAAGAAGAATACTCCATGCACTTCCATACTTTGCTGTTGCTCTAAGAATTTCTGTGTATGCAGTGATGCAACAATAGATTTTGAAGAACCTACTTCTGTGTGAAGCATGGAGGCGGATTTATTGACACTGCCTGTTCATGGGACAGCAGCCCATGCGCAAGCCAAAATGGGAGGTCCACCTTGGCACCCTTCTCCACCTGGATATAGAAAGGGAAAGACTGAGATCCTGTTCTACAGAAGAAAAGCATCCCTATTAGCACTTTTGCAAAAAATCGTCCACAGTGCAAAACATCCAATTCCCAGTTTGGATTCATGAAAAATAATGCAGCCAGTCCAATAGGAATTAAGAAAACGCACAGTATTTCAAATCAGTTTAAACAAGGTGAAAGATAAGACACCTCTCAGTCTGAGCTAACAATTATTCAACAACTGCACAAGTACCCATTCAGGAACTATCAGGGCATAGTAAGATATTGTACGACACATCTATATACCCTAGCACTAGAAGCATCAACAACCAAATTCAACGGGAACAAACTTACGCTGTTGCTTTCAGCGCCAGGATCTAGCAGGCCGACACCATTTGCAGTTACTTGGAAAACAACTGAAATAGGCTGCAGACACAGAAGAAACATATGCTCAGCACGTATACACAAGCATCACGAAAGAAGAGAAGATAAAAGCAGGCACCGAGAATTACCTCATCCTCCATGAGGATGTCATCGATATCGTAGTAACCCGGCATCTGACCAAGGGTACAGGACCACAAACCAGGGGCGGACCCAGACACCCAGTATAGGACATGGGCCCAATAATAACTGTTGCAGAATGATCAAATTTAGTTAGTAGGTAAAATCATGGTCAGATCCGAATACGTTTGAGGTTTGGGTGTTTGATTTCGCGCAGCAGGATGGGAAAGGAGGTGAATAGGCAGCATACCCCTGTCGGATGTTCGTCGCCGGCGAAGCGCCCGTCGCTCGACGAACTACGGGCGGCGCAACTCGCCCTGTCGTCGCCGCTAGAAGGGGTGGGAAGGCAGGGTGCTGCCGCACCAGCCGGACTCGAGCTGCAGGCTGCAGCTTGGCAGTGGGGAGTGTGGAGGCGGCGAACGCTGGGGCGGGGGCAGCGAAGGGAGGAGATGGGTCAGCAGATGCCGTCGCACGGGCCGGTTCTGAGAGGGGAAGACTTGGATTTGGCCCATTTAACAGTCCACTACATATGGCCCAGCAAGATGCCGCGGGCCAGCCCATTTGATCTTTGGTCAAAACCGCCCGCGTGGACTCCTTCCGTCTCTCACGTGCTTGCGTGCGTGGCGCTCTTGGTCACAACTCACACGCCGGAGCGCGCGCGCGCCGTGTGCTGGACAGTGGACACGGCAATGGATGACCGGACCAAGGAATTGAAGGAGCTCGCCGTTGCGCCCGAGACGAAGCAGCCCACGGCTTTACCATTAGCTTAGCTGTACGCTCACCAGCGCTGACCCCACACGATTTCCCACCCAAACAAATTTGACAGGGTTGGGGGGCGATCGCGTGCCATTGGCAGCTGGTGCAAGGAAGAAACGCTCCCCTCCTCGCTCTTCTTCCTCGGCCCACCCCACGGCGAGGAAAAAAAGCCTAGTTTGAAACGCCGAAAGCGACCCCCTTCTTCCCCCATCCAAAGCAACCCTTTTCCTCCCCCCTCGCTCGCCTTTCCATCGGCTGCACGCGTCCGTCCGAACCCCCAGACGCACACACACGAAGCTCTTGCTCCCCAGCATCTATCTCTAAGGCAACCACCAGGTGCTGTGTTGGAGGCTAGCTCGGTCGCTCGGGGGTCCCATGGCGCCGCCGGTGGTGTCGGCGCTGGCCAAGTACAAGCTGGTGTTCCTCGGCGACCAGGCCGTGGGCAAGACGGCCATCATCACCCGCTTCATGTACGACAAGTTCGACGACACCTACCAGGTTGGTTCACAATTCATCGCCATCTCTCGCCGCCGACGATCTCCCTCGTGCGTTTAATTTTCAGGCAGCCTTGGTAACGGAACCTGTCGGCGAAATTCTCATGATACCCCCCGCTGCTTTAATTTGTTGTTGCCCCCCTGGTGATGCAGGCGACGATCGGGATCGACTTCCTGTCCAAGACGATGTACCTCGAGGATCGCACGGTCCGCCTCCAGCTCTGGTACATGTCCGAACGTTTCCTACACGACTCTGATCGAACTGAACCCGCAGCTTCATAGATCATTCAACCTGCATGCCCACTAGAGAGAAGATCGATCTGTTGAAATCTGTTTTCAGATTACACAGAAAAGCAATTGCGCAGATGGATTGTTAGAGCAAGCAGGTTTACTTTGACAGATATAATTTGCAAATGCGCAGGGACACAGCTGGGCAGGAGAGGTTCCGCAGCCTGATCCCGAGCTACATCCGGGACTCCTCCGTGGCCGTCATCGTTTACGACGTGACTGGTACGTTGACCGTCTCCAAAAGATTTTCTACAAGTGTACGATATGTAGCGGCGTTGCTTTCTACGCTAGATGGATGGGACATGATCCAAGATGAGGAATTGGCGTCTTGTGCGCTGAGTTTTTTTTAATATATAATTGAGCTTACTTTCCAAATTATGCAAGAATTAGCCATACAATTAGTCAATGGACATGCTGATTTCATATTTTCTAACAAAAAGAATTACTACGTTAAATTATTTGTTTCAGGTAATGCTATTTTTTTTCTTACAACGAGTCAGGTGAAAACTTCAGTAGAAACATATCTTTAACCTTGTTCAATGCCGGGCTCATGTCATCCATCTTTGCAGACAGGCAGTCTTTTTTGAATACGTCAAAGTGGATCGAGGAAGTGAATACACAAAGAGGTGGCGACGTGCTCATCTTCCTTGTCGGGAATAAAACTGACCTTGTCGACAAGAGGTTTGTGTCCATGGATTGACCTGTCATTATTATAATGACAGTGTCCTATGTTACATACTCAATGAACGACCGTTTTTGTGGTTAAAATCTTTGTATGAGTAGACAACTAGCCTGTTCAGTATTATTCACTAGACGTAAAATTGTAAACAGGAAAGTGTCCACTGACGAAGGAGAAGCCAAAGCACAGGAGCATCGTGCTATGTTCATAGAGACCAGTGCAAAAGCTGGGTTCAACATCAAGGTCCCGACTTGCGATCGGTGCCTTTTGCTTCTATTGCTTATCCATGACTGCTCAAATGTCTTACGAAACTCTTGAATCCTGCAGCCTCTGTTCCGCAAGATCGCTGGATCCCTTCCTGGACTGGATGCGCTGTCATCAGCAAAGCAGGAAGAAATGGTCGACATAAACCTCAGACCTTCCACCGGATCGTCAACCTCGGGCGCTGCTGCTCAGGCGGATCAGAAATCAGGTGGTTGCGCTTGCTGAGGCTAGAGTTTTTTTGTTGGAGAGACGCATTGAGTTGGTACTTTCACAGTAATGAAGAGTGGGTTTGCGTCCAGTAGTTGATATCCATAGGGGAGAGGCCAATTTCTGTGTACAGATTTGTTTATCAAGTTGCCATACAGTAATAACTGTTTTGAAACCCAGGGACATAAAATCTGTGAAGCTAACGACAGCTCTGCTTTACAAAACTGGATAAATACATCAATACTCATCTCCAATATCAGCTGTATTATTTCATTAAAAAAATTCAGCTACATTAGAGATACTCAATGTTCTGAAAGACGTTTATAGTCATAAATCTTAGTATGTACCAGGTATCACATTATTCACTCATCAATGCAGCACTAATTTAGCATTCAAGAAATAAAAAATATGATCGCAAACATCAACGACTCCGTGGCCCAATGGATAAGGCGCATTTTTGGCACTTCATTTTTACCAATTCTCATTCCTCTTTCTAGGCCCTGTACAGTGCCGTTGCTGCTCGTTTCCCCTTAATTTTACCAATTCTTATTCCTCTTTCTGGACCCCGTTACATTATAGCCTTATTCTTAGCATTTCCTCTTTCTGGGCGTACCGATCGCTGCTGCTCGTCCCGTTTACTTTACAGGTTTACAGCGTCTCAGAGGATATGGTAGTCCTCAGCGCTCTGCAGCTGGCCACGATGTGCGACAACATAAAAAGGACACACAAATCCCCACGTCGTTCCCTTTTTTACAGCAGCAAGCTAGTTGATGATGTCAAGGTTTTTATATACAAGATAAACACAGCAAGAACAAAGTACCTGTCACTTTGCCAAGGAAGTTGTCAGCTTCTAATTCACAAACTACCAGATCGATGCTGCATCATAGCACAGTAACTTTTTTCCCTCTCTCTCAGGCATGCCCATGTCACAATTTACAGCAATTTCCACAAAATCCAAATGAATTATTCCTCAAAACACACCATTATATTATGTATAAAAGCAACAAGTATAACCACTTGTCCAACTATAACAATTCACACGATCCAGAGTGGAAAAAAATACAGGAGATACAAAAGCAGACATAAGGCAGAAAGCACGTGTTCCTTTTACAACTCTACACTACAGCACCACCATCAGGACAGGCGCGGCAAAAAACTTACACCACGGAAGACACAGACGGGCGGGTACCACCTGGGGAAAACTTTTACAACCTGACGATAACTTAAGCAGATGTTCTTGAAACCAAAACCCGCCTTTTCAGGACCCTGACGAGGTTCGTGTTGGGCGGCGTGGACAAGTACATTATGTGAACAGCTAGTGAACATAAATTGACAACAATGAAGTACAGGCGGCCTTCTTGGTACCACAGGTATACAGGTTGTACACCTCTCACCTCCTGGAGAGGGCCCTGGAGATCCTCTTGCAACAGGGGCTGGTCCGGATAGCGTCCTCGTGAGGGCGGATCGCTTCAACAAGGGCATTGTGAAGATGGCCCTGCCATGGAGAGGAAAAAAATGTGAGCGAGGGAATGTATATGATGTATTTTTATGCTATGGCATAGTACTCAGTTACTCACCCTGGTGTTGAGAAGGGCAGTGTAGATCACGTAGTTGGCATAAGGATCTTGCAGCAGTTGTTCAAAATGAGACCCACTGAGCAATTCACGCACTATGACAGCTTTGGCATCGTCTGGAAAAAGCTTCAGGCATTTCTCCACCACATTGCTGCTCACCTTCTGCTTTGAGAGATAAAGATACCTTCCTTCAAACTGAGATGCCAAGTGAGCATTTGCGGAAGGAATTTTTAGATTTAGAACATACTGTACCACATAGTTCCTGGAACAAGGGGAAAGCAATATTAGTTTTCTGAGGTGAGTTGAAACCGTTCTGAAGTTCACCAGCAGTATAGAGAAATAGAAATCATAAAATCTAATAGTTAAATGCAAACATTTTAGCTTTGTTTGAAGGAAAAAGTCCAAATTACTCCCCTCAACTAAAGCCAAAGTTTAGATAACCCCCTAAACTATGCTTTAGTTCAATTTACCCCATAAACTATGTCATTTGGTTTAGTTTACACCTTAATACATTTTATCTTTTTTTGTTTCTCTATGCACGAGTGGAGTCTTAAGTTCAAATTTTGCAAGATGATACAGAGTACCATATATCATAACACATGCTAGAAAATATATATTATATTTGTTTATAATTATTTTGACAAGATAGGATATCTAATGATAAATTAATGCTTAGGATACCAAATTATACAAAACTCATAACAAAAAAAAATCATAATATAATGTTTGACATGCATTATGATGCCATATATCATCATGCAAAATTTTGAATTAAAATTCAACTTATGTATGGAGATATAAAAATGATAAATTGCATTATGGGGTAAAATGAACCAAATCGCATAGTTTAGGGAGTTAATTAAACTAAAAAATTGTTCAGGGGGCTATCTAAACTATGGCTATACTTGAGGGGAGTAATTTGGACTTTTTCCTTGTTTGAATGGAGGGGGTTAGGTCAATCACCTTACAGTGACAAATGAATACATTTCCTTGACTATCTATGGAGAGAAAGCCCCTGTCCTATTCAAAGAAGAGCTATGGAAATCAATTAACTACAGACCATGAGAAATATATTTCCGTTCAGCACAGGTTGGGTTCCCTCTTTTTTTCAAATAAAGGTAGAAACCATTAGTTCATCTAGATAGCGGTTTGGCGTAAATTTCATAATGCTATCTACAAATTTTAAATTTCACTAATCAATGTCCCTAGTATAATATGTTATCTTCTGAAAATCTCTACATGGGATCACTGAGAAAGCTTTTGAAATGTACATACAATTTGAACTGAGATACATATATACAGAGACAGGTTTACATCAACAAGGGAAAACATAAATTTTCTAGCGTGAGGTTAAACAAAGACGAGTTTTATATCAATAGGGGAAAACATAAATTTTATACACTAAATCATCTACTGGTGTGTAAGTTAGCTCCAATAAAGACCAGCCTTGTTAAATACAGGATATATTCATATATAAGAGACCATCACCAGAGTTTAAAAAATATTAAAGCATTTTTCCAACAAGGTAGAAAGAGGGCATCTCTTCTGCAATTTACCAGACGGATAAGTACTGTATGGGAAAAACAAGCACACCGAAAAGCAGCCAAGGATATACCCAAATGGATCTTGAGCAAGCTCAAAGCCACGAGCACATATTTCGATAATTAGCTTGGCCTGGTATCCCCCACGCGCACTAGATATGCAGCGTTGTAGAACACAGCATCCATGGCGATGTACCGCCATATTAAAGCAGTTAGCTGCAGCAGCCTCAAATATGAACTGTTAAAAAAGAGTAAATATAAATATGTTGCAGATACTCTAGTAAAAAGATCAATGCATACTTAACATACACCTTTGTTCGCAGAAGAATTTCATGACATAAAATTGATCTCTGGCAAGGGTACTAATATGAAAATTTGAGCATACAGACATAGAGTAAGGACCTTGTTATTTTCACTTGAAAATCTGAGGTACTGAAAATTAGCAACATGATCATATCATATCTAACCCCAACTAATTTCTCTATCACTAGTGCATAAAAAAACGACCAGCATATATATTCTCATGCACAATTCATATATAGTTATGCCAAAAACAAGATTGGAAGAAAGCACAAGATCTCATATCCAAAGAACAGGAAGAGCGATGAAAACACCTGAGGTATGACATTAGACATCACACACCACCAAGAAATGATATGCATAAAGAAATGGTCTTTGATACTTGAGTACTGAAAAACTGAGTAAAGCATAGCTACAGGTTTTGGCTATTAGTTACCGAACTCAGTCAGATTTAGTGTATTATTTCATTTCAGGTCCCAAACTTTCTAAATGTGCCAATTCATCCTTCTAACTCTGAATTCAAGTGGATGCAGACATCATAATTTCATGAATACAATAAAATAAGAATGAGTTAAATCATACCATTTTCAAATGAAGCCTCTGGACAAGATGTAGCAGGGGAAATGATAGATTATTTCATACACAAGCAAAGATTCAAGAACAGCACATTTAAATACTGATGGACGCCTTAATGTGTGTCAGTTTGTAAGCAGATTATTTCTAAAGAAATAGATAGAGCTAAGACATTTGAAGAGAACTCCTTCACGCAAGAAAATGTCTAATTGCAGTAACTGAAATTATGAAATTTTTGTTCTCGCACTAGATGACTAGATCATGCAAACAGTGTCGGTCACAGCCAGCAGATTCAGTTCAGCATTAGTTATCCAACTTATGTGTCGGACTGCCAGTTACTCAAGTCAACGACTTGACAACGAACTTACAAACAAAAGAAGGAAGTTTGCAAACTAGAAACTATATGTACCTTGTTCTCCTCTGCCCCAAAGTTTGTCAGGCACTTCTGTATTACATGATTACCATTAAGGTCATTGACAAGCTCCATGAAGCCTGGCTGTAGGGCTGAAATAATAAGCACAACCTGCTCTCTGGTCGTAACAGTCTCTATCAATTTCTGTACAGCTCTTGTCCTGCAACAAATCAAGATAACAGAATCAACAGCACTGTTGCATGTCCTCACTAAACAAAAAGGGTTCACATTCCAATACTAGCATCACAGGACACTTGTATCCTTCAATGTACTATATTGACTTAAATAATAACATTCTAAAATTAGCAATTGCCATAATTACACCAAGTACAAATGCTTCTAACGTTAGACTCTGATTATAATGCATTTGTCAGATTAATTTTCAGAAGAAAAGATCATTACCCATGCATGTTTAGAGAGATAGCAACCAGCCTCACAGGATCCTGCGTCAGCACAGCGATGATCCTCAGTCTTTGCTCTTCATCACACACTTCCAGCATCTTCTGAACAAGATAGTTGGCAAAAGAGTTGATCATAAGGTCTGCAATGTGGTTGATGATTCCTTCAAAGATGACATCCACATGATGCTTCCCTTCCTCAAACTTCTGCTGCAAATACCGGCACCCATACTGGTCCTTGGCCATTAAGTAGATATATTCCTTAACTCGAACCATGTTCTCATACCTCGGAGTCCTAGAGTTCCCAAGATCCAGTACCCTGTTATTGACAAACTGCTGGACTCTCCTCTCCCTACCACGTTCAAGCAAGTTCATGTTCTTCTTCCCATCAAACATCAGACTATTCTCAGAGTGGAATGCCTCAAACTGATTCCCACTTCTTGCAAACCCGTTGTCAGCCACGGGGACAGTATATGCATATTGTAGCTTTGGCCCACCACGAACATCAAGAGCAACTGGACTCGGACAGAAAAACTCTGCACCATTGTGCCTGGAAAGCATGTAGGAGTCGGCGAGATCAGGGTGCACCAAACCTTGGCCCCAACCAATGCCAGTGCCATGCCCTACCCTGTTGTACACGAGGCCGCCAATGCTGGTGTCCAGGCCTCTGGGGAAGCCGCCGTAGGCATCAAAGCCGACGTCCGATACGAAGCGCTGCGGCCGTGCTGCGACGTACCCGACCGCTTTGGTCTGATCAAGGAACACAGGTTCATGGTGGACGGAAGAACCTGGCGCCGCGAAGTTGTAGCCATGGTACGCGTCGCGCGCCGCGGAGGCATCAGTTGGGGTTGAGACGGCGCTCTTGACCGGCGGCGGGCCATGGCGCTGGAGCACGGACTGCGCGCCCGCGGCGGGCGCGTCCCCGATGCGGAGCTCGCGGAGGTGGTTCGCGAGCCACTGCTGCTCCGGGTCATCCACCGCCCGCGCCAAAGGCGGCGGCGGCGGCGCGCTACCGACGAACGGTCCCGACGCCGGCGATGGCGCGGAGACGACGGGGAGCGGCGCGGCGAAGGGCATGCCCCCTGGAGCGCCGCCGCCTCCGCCGCCGCCCTGGAGTGGAGCGGCATCATCGCGACGGTGCAGGGCCATGGAGTAGTAGGCGTCCTCCCCGCGGCCCTGCGCAGCGAACCCGTGGCCGGCCGCGGCGCCATGCACGCCGTTGCCGTGGCCGATGGCGCCGCGCTGCCCCTGCGGTGACGTGACGTGGGGGATCTCGCGGAGGAGCAAGTCCATCTCTTTCTCCTCCGTCCTCTCCGCCGCCGCCGCAGCCTTGGCCCCCCTCATCTCCATACCCAAGGGACCAATCAATCAACAGCACTCCTCCGAACAGACAGACACGGAACCCGAGAAAACAACCAAAACGATGGGGAGGAAAATCAGAACCCGCCAGGAAGACGAAAAGATCCGATCAGATTGCGAGGGTGGGGGCGGAATCGCGGATTGGGGGGGACGGCGGCGAATCCGGGGGATCGGTTGGGGGATCCGCGATTGGGGAGCAGGGGTTAGCAGTGGTGTGGCATTGGAGGGAGGGAGGCGGAGGGGGGAGGAGGTGGAGAGGCCGGTGAGGCATGCAAAAGGGCAGAGGCGGAGGACGGCCGCTGTGGTGAAGGGGTTTTATAGCCAATCCACTGGGCTCTGCAGGGCTCTCCTCCTCTCTTGGGCTTTGACGGCTTCGCTGCTCATCAGCTCAGCTCTGCGATCCATCCATTTGCTTGCCCTGCGGCCTGCGCGTTGCCAGCGATGATGGAGGAGGCAGTTAACGCAGTTGACACGCACGCATCCATCAGGCCTGCTAGCCACATAGTACACGTACTCCTCGTGTATCCTAATGGTATTTAGAGGTAAATCTGAGGCTGTTAACGTTGGTCTGGTTGTTTGAAGTCACAAAAGTAGGGGAAAAGGCCCATGGCATTCTTCCCTTCTTGTCAGTCAAAGTCTATTGGATAATACACGTATATCGTGCTTCAGCAACATATATCATTGTACATGATCTCTTTCGCCGTCAGTTTCCATGTTCGTCTGATCGTAGTAAAGACATCAGGATTCATCTTTGGGACAAATCATACGCTCATACGGTGATATCAAATAATATCATATCATATCGTTTGGAGAAATCACGGATGCAAAGAAATAAAAAACACACTGCAGTAGACTTAAAAAAGTGAGGTTTCATGTGGAAAACTAGCTGATAGTCTTAAAAATGTAGTAGTAATTTTGATCCAAAAACGCCATTGTCATTTTTATTCATAGATTTGTTTTATGATTCAAGGAAAATGGATGGCTTAGTTCTTTTGTCTCAGGTAAGAAGGAATTATGGTTATGGTTTACAACGTTATTGTCAATTTATAATGCACTAAAGACACTAATAAAATTAACCTCGGAATAAATGTTCACCATGTACCATATCAACCCCATCGAGGTGTTGTATTTATTACCCGTCCATCTCACTCACATAACCTATCCAAGCATATATTCAGGCGAAGTAGCCTAGGTTAGTTACAGAACACAAAATTGGCTAAAGCTAACCTAGCTGCCTAGCAAGAGGCAAACTTCACTTTGAAATTGCCAGGTTACATGTAGCTGAAATACAATAAAAATAGAAGTTTAGAAGCATTCTGATTTCTAGTTTGAAAGCGCAAGATGATAGCATGTTCACTGAAATATGTGTGAGACTATCGACGAGCAGCTTGCTAGCGAGTTACTTTTTTGTACATCTCTTCTTGTCAAACATGACCTTACAATTTCGTCAACCATGGGAGGCGCCCTAAGGGCCTACTTGGTTTGTTGGTCCGGCCTAGCCTGGCTCGCACCAGCGGACCAAGTCCCCGGTAGCCAGGCTAGGTAAATGCATGCATAATTGATTGGTTGACTCTATGCAAGGGACCAGGATGTGGTCTGCTCACTCGTATCCCATATTGTTTCTCTCTTGCCCCGCACAGTTTGTGCGCCTGTATTAGCTATATCCTTGTGGGAACAACTATTCCCAAATGCACTAAACAAGACTCCCGATGGTGTTTTGCACCATGAGGGCTAGGCTCGGTTAGCACTGCAACCAACCAGTAGGCAACACCTGGAGAGCCTGGCTCCGGCAACAACAGACAACCAATCGCCACATAGAGAACCCTAGGGGGCACATACCCCCACTTAGGAATATGAGTTTTCACTAATGAAATATTGATGCAATAACATACCCTCACTCACGATTCCAGACATTTTCTCTAGTCACCGAAGCCTTAAATTAAAAGCAGCATAATTAAAGAAAATGATTCACAAATGGGCTCGAGCTAGAAAAACATATTAGTGTTAGCATTCTCTAGTGTATCAGTGTAGATACTTTTTGTAAGAACTTGGTGAGAGGGATGAGGTTTAATAATAACGAAGGTATAAAAGTACACAACCGTTGTTTGTTTCACGCTAAAGGTTTGTAGTAGAAGAGGATGTGGTCGCCTAGGATCTTTGTCTTAAGGAACACCATGTTCTTCAGCTAGGTTGTCCTTTCTTAAAACTCGCAATTATGCATTTTATGAAAAGATACATGCAATTTTTCAGAAGCTAAAGAGCATGGAATATATCTAACTTAAAGAACAAATGGAGCACATACTTACAAGAAGGTTTGTAACAATGTCTAGTGGTGGATCTCAAGTGTAAAAAGGATGCAGTTAAAAGCTAATTCAGCTTGTCAAAATTTCACCAAATGCTATCTTAACTGACCAACACACGCATGTGCGAGTTTGTACTACTCAAACTTGAGAGAATATGGAGTGTGTTTGGAATATTTTTTCTTGTTCTTTTCGCGGATTGGTGTATGAGCAGAGATGAAATTTGCCTTAATAGTGGATAGTTTTCTTTTGAAACAAATAGCAGTGGGCTTTCTCCGTGCTGACTTGCCTCAAGAACCACATAGGCACATAGAAGTATCAAGCAAGGCGTAACACAGTCTACATCAGTCCAAATGTGTCTCGTGTGTGGATCTCAAGTGTAAAAAGGATGCTTAAATAAAAGCAAATCCAGCTGGTCAAAATTTCACCAAATGCTATCTTAACTGAACAACACGCGCGGGTGGGAGTTTGTATTACTGAAACTTGAGAGAATATGGAGTGTGTTTGAAATAATTTTCTTCTTGTTTTGGCGGATTAGTGTATGAGCTGAGACAAAATTTGCCTTAATAGTGGATAGTTTCCTTTGAAACAAACAGCTGTGGGCTTTCTCCGTGCTGACTTGCTTCAAGAACCACATAGGAGTATCAAGCAAGGCGTAACACAGTCTACATCAGTCCATTTTCATTCTCAAAAATCGACGCGATTCAGTACGTTACACTTGTACCAGTAGTTCAGAAACTTTGTGATCTGAGGCAGCACGCCAACGGAAGCAAGTAACCTCAAGGGAACGGCAGCAACTGCACAGTCCGTCCTGCGGCTGGCGCAACCAACCGCTTCCGTTCAAGAAAGGAAAGGAAAGGAAAGGGATGGAGGAGGACGAGGAGGGGCGGAGCCGGGCACTGCGTGGCGTCGTGCCATCTGATCTGCCATGCCCACCACTCCAACAATAATAGCCGGAGTCGTTAAAAGCGTGTCCCCCCGTTGGCGCGCGCCCTCCCCCTGCTTTCCCTCCAAATCGCCCGCGCGGGCCCCGCCACCCCTGCCTGATGCGACGCCCTCCGCCACCGCCAGCCTTGTCGCCCCTCCCCTCCCCGCGCCCCACCACCCGTCCCTCCCCCCGTCATGGCGGAGGAGAGGGCCCTACAGCCGGCGGTCCCACCACCGGCGTCGCCCGAGCCGGCCTCGTCCTCCGCTGTCTCCACCGCCTTCGGCTCGCCTCTCGAACCCGCCGCCGCCGCGACTCCGCCCTCGCGGCACGACACGTACGTCGTCCAGGTCCAGAAGGACCAGATTTACCGCGTCCCTCCCCCCGAGAACGCCTACCTCGCCGAGCGCTACCGCAACGCCCGCGGCGGCGGCAAGAAGACGACGCAGCAGGACGGGCCCGGCGCGTGCTCCCCGTGCGTGGCGCGCACGCTCGGCGCGGTGGTCGCGGCCGCCGCTCTGCTTGGCGCCGCCGTCCTGATCTCCCTCGTCGTGCTCCGCCCCGGCGTCCCGTCCTTCTCCGTCGACCGCCTCACCGTGCGCGACGAGCCGAGGACGCCGCCGCGCACGGACTTCGACTTCTTCCTCACCGCGGTGAACCCGAGCAAGATGACGGCGCTCTGGTACCGGAGCGGCACGGCGAGGCTGCTCCACCAGGGGACCACGCTCGCCAAGGGCGACGTCGGGCAGCCCGCCGACGGCGGCGAGGACGCCACCGACTTCAGCGTCGTGCTGCGAGGGGTGCCCCGCGACGGCCGCGCGCACGCCGCCGTGGACAAGGCGCTGATCGCCGGGAACAAGGGACACCACGTCGAGCTCGAGCTCGCCGTGGAGGTCACCGTGCAGGTGCACGTCGGCGCGCTCGGGTTCGGGCAGAGGAGGCTGGCGGTGGACTGCCGGATCACCGCCGCCGGGCTGAGGAAAGACGTGCACATCTCGTCGCAGAATTGCACGAGCAGGTTCCGGAATTGACGATGGCGCGCGCCGTCGGTCATGGCGGTATACGAAAGCGAATGGGGGAGTAAGATCGTGCTCGCGCCTTTGTGTAAAATGTTGTGAAATTCCTTTTAGACTCTTATGTGTAAATTCTGAAGACCTGCTGAATCATGGCGTTCAAGTCCGGATCACAGCACACCAAATATGTGTTTGGCGCGATGCTGACTGCTGGCTAAGATCATAACGAACGTTATGCCCAACCAGTGACAACAGAACGGACAGCCTTGATTTGCCAGGCATGTCTACGTATTACTCGATCCCGAAATATGAACCTTCTTAATTTATTTTTTTCATATAAGTAAAATAAGAACCATAAATATGAACCCATCTTAATTTACAGCGAATCAAGAAACAAAAAGGGGCAAGGCAACGTATCCCAAACAATGCAAGAAATTCAAGCTTTGGAAAACATCACAAGGGGTCATGTTGCACTTCACTTTTGTAGTTTGTTCTTTTCTCTGTTTATTACTTTATATTTTGTTTCAGACTTGAATTTTGTACAGATTTCCGTTTCTCTGGAAAATATTTAGATTATCTTTTTTTTAGGAAAAATTCGAATCCTCTCTTGGGCCAAATGTCTAGTTCCTTCTCAATATCAGCCGAGAATCAGCCCGACTCTACCCTCTCTCCTTATTTTCCAGTAGCCAGGCCGAAACCTATTTCCTCTTCCATTCCAGCCCTTTCCAGCGCCTTCATTTTTCCTTCAACGTTTCGCTTTTAAAACTTCACATATATTCTCACCCTGAACCACATATACATTTGAATATTTGTATCGCTTAGAATTAAATGAAATTTGATCCAACTAAGATATTTTTATTACTTTTCATATAACATTAATTTTTTTTTGAGAAACTCATATAGCATTAATGCAGCTTTGTTTTGGAACATTTTATTTTTCAATACCCTTCCGGAAAAGTTTTTTTTTTTTGAGAAACTCCGGAACAGTTTTTATGGGATGGGGCGTATGGTCAAAATCTTGTGGGCCTGATTTATGCGTCCCCATGGGCCGAATTTACCAAGCTTACCCAGCGCATAGGAAAAAGTCTATTTTACAACCTTCAACTTTTGAGCTCGTCCGAATTTCAACCTTAATATACAAAACCAGAAATCTTTCAACCCTGAACTATCAAAACCGTTTGTTTTTCAACCTTCTCCGGTTTTGAAGGTGGTTTGCGAAACAAAATTTCATTTTACACCCTTAAACTATAGCTTTCGTTTAATTTTCAACCTTGAACTATAGCGTTCGTTTAATTTTTAACCTCTACCACGACGGACTCTCTTGTTCCCGCCATGGCGATGGCGACACATGCGAGCACTGACTTCTTGTCACCGTTCTCCATATCCTTCTCACCCATGCATACCGAGGTGCGGTGTGGCCGATGGAGGTTGAAAAATGGACTTAGCACAAGCGCGATTAGGAATCCATACATAGAGAGCAATCATTCCAGGGTTGAAAATTGACTTTTGTTTCGCAAACCACCTTCAAAACCGGAGAAGGTTGAAAAACAAACGGTTTTAATAGTTCAAGGTTGAATGATTTCTGGTTTTATACATTAAGGTTGAAATTCGGACGAGCTAAATAGTCGAGGGTCATAAAAAGGACTTTTTCCCAGCGCATAATTGCGAAGGCGAAATTGAACAATTTGCCTTGATCTCCCTCCTCCTTGCTTCCTTGTCTTCTTCATGAATCATGAGCCCATGATGAAGATTGGCGACAGCCAATGTCACTCTCACGCGGCTTGCAATAGCTCTCGCCGGCGTTCCCAGGCCTTCCAGACCTGCCGAGGCGTTCCTTGGCAACTCCGATCCTTTCAATGCCACTCACACCACACTGTGGCGAGCACGTTGCGGCCGGGTTGCCCGTGATGGAGGACAACCTGCCCCGGCGCGACTGGCAAACTTGGACACAAAAGACGGGACGACCCCAGCTACAACGGCAAAGAACGTTCTCACGAAGGTCCAGAAGAGAAGAACACGAACAATCTGGTACTTTGCCGTATCAGTGTATTATCGTAAACACTGAACAGTAAATATGGAAACAGATCGTAAACCGGTGGCGAACTGAACACAGAAGTGTCCCGTGATCTCTTTCCTATGTGCTGTAAGCTATGTTACAAAGAAAAGCACAGAGTAGAGCGCCCGCAGGTGTGAAAGCTCTTCTGCCGAGCGATTGCTGAATGGACACTTGTCAGGAGATTGCAAGATCAGCCAGGTCAACTATGGCAGTGTGGTGACTGACAGATACTTGAGCGCTGCCGACATGGCTTTGGGCACTGAATAATATCCCCCCCGCGCCAGCCCCTCCTGCCGCCCACTCGCCCAGGCCCGTGTGTGTTAAGGATCAGCATGGCACGCACGCACGCACGCCCATGCCTAGTTCAGTGTACCAATCTGCAGGAGCACGGTTTTTCAAAGGTAGGGTTCATGCACAATGAGCACTGCTTCACTTTCCGAGTTTCAGGTTCAGTCCATTAGGGCATGCCCAACGTAGGCACCTGGATAGTGGCCTTGTCAGGCCATGTAGGCTCGGACGCCAGTTGGACAAAAAGTAGGTGCTCTATATATCATAGTGTTACCTGCAGAAGTCACAGTAGCCTCATGGAGAGAGAATACGTGAGGGGAAACCAAAGGAACCGGACATACTGTGTCAGAACCTTGGAGCTGCCTGCGTTGGAGAGAGAACTACTTCAACTCACCCGTCCTCCGTGGAAGTAGTGAGGCCACTACTTTTTCACTACGCGTTGGGCTTGCTCTTATCCATCCATCTTTCTGCAGGTTGCCAATCAAACTGTCCATCTGCTCATAAATCATAATAAGGGTTGTGCCCTCTTCTTTTCTTTTGTGTTGCATTAGTGTTACATTAAAACAGCAGTAAGACGATTCTGATCAGAGTTTCCTACTACAGCATTTTCCACTTCTGACTTTTGGAGTTTGGCAAGTGACAACCTCACAACCCAGTATGTCAATCAGATCAACATTCGCTGGCTCATACTTCACCCAGTTCCAGCCACAGACTCGGCAAAGTCTGCAGTTTCTGCACCAATCTCGCATCGGAGACGCGGTCAACAAGGCAAATGAAACCCAAACAGCTTATGGAAACCTAGAATAGACAGCATGATAAGAAAAAAGCTTCATAAAGCATGAATATCTGCTTGTTGCTTTACTCGGGTCAACGCTTACCAAGCTAAGCTATACACTGATATGTCATGATCAAGCCTACCAGCCTATGTGATTACATACATTATCCCTAAGAGGGTAGCCTTTTCTTGCCAAGTGAATCTTGTTGTCATGGCCAACTCATGGGTTGAATTGTTGGATGGGTTTCCCCTCCATCTCAACTATCTTCCGATCGGAGCATTTTCTTTTAAATTTTAAACTAATCCTAGCATTAGCTCATTGCCCTCCTTTCATAGGTCTCCATCCTTTGAGATCAACAAGAAGTCAACCGAAAGCTAGCTATATACTAGATCATCATGGCATTGTCAGGTGGCAACATAGTGCGCATCCCAGTTCAATCTCCTTGAGTGCTCAAGAGAGCAGCGTTGACATATGGGATAGGGATTATGGGATTGACCTCACCTCACAATGGCTGAGCATTATTAGTGCTTTTATATGCAAGCTCTGGTTATCTATCTCCAGCCTCTATGAGAGGATATGCATAAGAAAGTATGAATGGTCAATGCCATGATGGACTAGTGCATGAAAACGACCACAAAAGCAAGCTGTGGATAGCCCATACTGATCTGTAAAGTGTCATAAACCAACCAGGATTAGCAAGTTGAGCATTAGTGGTTTAAAACAGCAAACCATATTATCAGGACCTTGATGTTCAGTTCCACATTTTTAAATTTTCGTACTAATGCTTGCATTGTAATATGTTCCTGGTAGACTAGGCTTATGTCCAACGGCAAACAAGCTTGTTAACTGAATGTGGTTTTTTGTTATTCAAAATTTCCACAAAGCTCAGAGATAATACAAAGCTACCGATCAAGCCCAAAGTTATCTAATGAACCAAAAGACAGAGCCAACTGCCAATTAACGCGTTTCTCAAGGTTCATGCATCAACCAAAAGGCAAACAAATTGTTTGATAGAAGCGACAAAGTTACACTGAACAGTGTACAATGAACTTTGAGAAGAACCATGTAAATTGTGATGATTGCCAGCTAATTACCTGGTTTTCTCCTTCTGGGGAATTGGATTAGCATTATATTAAGAGAAAGCAACGTTGTGATAACGTGGAGTCCTGACTTCCTCACATGACACTCTGGTCCTTTAAACTAATAACAAGCGATAAAAGAGATCCAGATGCTTTCCCTCCTATGCAGCAACAGATATATATAATCATCTAGTACTATTCGAAATAAGATATGTGCTGCAATGACTTGTCCAAGGTTAGTGTGAAGACCATAGGGAAACATTACACCTTTCAGATCAGTTGCTTTAATTTTGAGCTAACAAATGACAGAGTTCGCATATTTCAGAATAAGCAAACAATACTAGTATTATTTGACAGAGTTTTTTTTTAAAAAAAATAGTCGTTTGAGAATATCTTCTGAATTGAAAGGCGAATATTTTACAAGTGGTTCAGAATAGCCTTTTCTACATAAAAAAAATTAACATGGCGTTAAAGCTTCTGCACATAAAGTTCTGTGATAAATAGACAGGTAAAATACCCTGTGGATTTTGACTTGCATCATACCTTTTTGTCCAAGAGAAAATTATTTTGGTATCGTTTAGGACAAGTTGTGAAGGGTTAAGTGGTAAGGACTCAGATCTGTGCAATGACACAGAAAAGGTGATTATAGCAAATCGCATATTTTCAACATTTTGGCTGATCATGTGCCTCTTCATTGCTACGGTTAAATAGTCCACATATTAGAATCACGAATGCCCTACTGTTCTGTGTAAAATCAACTTTCATTTGCAGCCCCCATCTCATTTTTGTTGTGCTGCTATGAAGAGTCAGTAACATATACGGAGTACTAAGTACAGCCGTTCCAGTGTCACGAAGTGGTATTTATTGGATTATTATTGCAACTACAGTGTGGATTCAAATGTATATACACGAGACCTGTGTATGCAGAATAGTAATTTCCATAACCCAAAGCGCTGAAACCTCCTTCCTGGCAATGCCATTTAAAAACAAGCAGACCAGGGGTTGATGGTAGACATGATCAAACCCAAAATCTAAACCAACAAGTACCTAAACACCAAGACACCACTTTAATCTTTCGAGCTGTGAAGTACTACAGAGCAACGACCAAGAACAGCTTGATCACGAAATGGGGGAAACGGGACGAGCAGAGGCAGTGGCAGAACAGAGTCTCTGCATTATGAAAGGATCGAGTCCCAGTCGATCTCCAGGGAGGGGTACTTGCGCAGGTGGAAGCTCTCGGACTCGTCCCATGGCGTTTCTGAGAAGTCGAGAAGCTGCATCTCCGGAACCACGTCGGAGGAGCCAGTCGAGGACACGTCCCCGTCCGCCGACGATGAGCTCTCGGACCCGGAGCAGCCCGGCTCGCTCTTCACCTCGGGGCTCGCCGAGGAGAATGTGCTTGGAGTTGTCGCCGCCGTGGCGTTGCTCTGGCTCTGACTCTGGCTCTGGTTCTGCGGCGGCGGCGCCACGACGTCCGTGCCGGCGCCGTTGCAGATGGCGTGGAGCTTGGCGTCGACGGCGGCGTGGAGCGGCGGTGCGAGGTGCGCGCCGCCGCGCCGGAGCTCGGGGAAGTTGAGCCTCGCCGAGTCACCGCGGAGGCGGAACGCGGCGGCGTCGTAGGCCAGCGCGGCCTCCTCGGCGGTGTCGAAGGTGCCGAGCCAGAGGCGGGTCCGGTTGCGCGGCAGACGGATCTCCGCCACCCACTTCCCCCAATGCCGCTGCCGCACGCCGCGGTAGAGCTTGGTCACCGATGGCCGAGGCGGCGCCGCCGGCGAGGAGGCGCCCGGACGCTTCATCGGCTGCGTGGCCACCGCGGCCAGCGACGGCCGGCGTTGGAAGAACTGGAGCTGCGACTGCACCTGGAGGACCTGCGCGGGGGTCAGGCCGCCGCCGGCGCCGAGGAGCTCGCCGGAGCAAGGGTACGCGAAGGAGATGGTCGAGGCCTGATGATGCATGGGCGGGGCCGGGGCCGGGGCGAGCGCGCGAACCAGCTCCTTGCTGTCCGCCATCTCGTACAGCGCGTTGCCGCCGTGCCAATCTATCGTCGTGGCCATGGATCCTCGAGCGAGGAGCAGCTGATGCAAAGGAACAGAGAAGGAAACCGCGAGAATCTAGCGGAAGATTTCGCAAGGGAATTTCACGAGTCGTAAAGACTGGAGCGATCAGTTGATGAGCAAAGAAGCAGGTGTTGCCGGGGGCTCTTTTATAAGCGCGGAGGGAGTAGGTTTGGGCCAACGGGAGGGCGCCAGGTGTCCGCGCTCGTTTGTTACCGCACCAGTCGAGATCTTTCACGGCAAGGGACGAGCGTGTCCAGGCAGGTGCCGGTGAGGGATGGGTACCTGGCAGCTGGTGATTGGTCGACAAGTGGTCTGACCGGTAAGATCAGATCTAGCTGTCACATGACTGGTTTGAGTGAGCGAGCGTGGTCTACGCGGCAGCTTGTATGCTACGGTCTACTGTTGTCCGAAGAAAAAAAAAAAGGAGTACAAGTAGAGTAGTATCTCGTCGCCGTAATCGAGCAGATTTTTTTAAACAAATCTCTCTCTAGCCAATCATCTCTCAGATCCATGGATTTGTAGCGGTCCATACTAGATTACTGCTACGAAGGACAAGACGCCAGTAGCCCAAGCCGTATCATGCATATTATTATACTATAACGAGAATACAATACTGAACCGAGAAGCTTTGTATACTTGTACCCCCGTACTAGATACTCGGCGGGCGACGCAAAGGCCGCCCGGAAGAATCGCCAGATTTGATGCCACAGGGTCGTTCGTTACGTTACGATCATGGCTTCACAGTTGATTCGACGCTGGACGGGTTCTCTCCGCACAGGAGAATGGAAAACGCGAGGCAGGCGATTCCATTCCCTATTCTCCTGTTCCCAAAAGACTAGATCGCTGACTCGATCCCAAAAGGCGATGGCCACATTGCACAAACCCTTTCCTCCCTGCGTGTCCTCTTCGCTTTCAATCGGTGTGCTGTGCTGCCACGTCTTCTCCTTTTGGCAAGTGATGGGAGCACGAGAGTGCGCCCGCGTCCAATGCAGACACGAAAAAAAGAAAGCGGCTTTTGTGCGAGCCACGATCTCCCCTCTCTGCTCTGGGCTGCGGCGAGCGACAGCTGCGCGTGTTGTTGCCACCGCCGCCGCCGTGAGGGAGGAGGACGAGCCGACGAAAGGGAATGGAAAACGGGCAGAGTTGAAGGCGTCCGCAGCCACAGAAGCGAGGCCGGAATCGGCGGGGGGGAATATTGACGTGTCGTGTCCTCGCCGCGGTGGTAGTACGGCCCGCCCGGGAGAACCAGTCGCCGGGGACTTGCTGATACGCGATCCTGGGAATGGGAGTGGGGAGGGAGGTGCGGTGCCTAACCACAAGAACGGTTGCCTTTGCTTAAAAGTGATTTTGTTTGCATCTTCAAGCCCGAATCAAATTTGATTCCCGGTGGTTCGTTGCAGACTTGCATGACCTCAACAGCACGGTTCCAACAGCACATGAGGATGACGTTTCAAAACCCAAGAAATCTGCGAGATACTGAAGTGATAGAGAATTTTAGAGAAGCGTTGAAGAAACATCCGGTCATCCGGAGGCAGGCTGTTTTTTCGTGTTGCTTCTTGCATGGCTCTGGAAGAAGATGAAATACCCTGAGCAGCACGGTTCCTACAGCGCATGGCCTTTCATTCCAGCAGGACCCCAAGCAATTTGCCGAATAGTGAAGCGATAGGATTAGCACAGGAATTGGTTCTAGAGAAGGATTAGAGAAACATCTCGAAGGAAACAGCGGGAGGGCACCAACTAAACCACCTCCTGACCACTTTCCAGGAATTAGAAATCACAATCTAACACTTAGACCACAGCTAGGCGTAGCCCCACAAAGCAACCATCATCTTCTTACGAAAAAGAATGTACAAAAACAGAAGCAGAAAGGCAGAGGTGATGGGTCTGCAACACTTATCAACATATGGTGTCTTGGGTCCATCCTCAACAGTCATGTTAAGCTGGGTGGTCTAACATCACACGGGTGGAGATAATGTTCTAAAGTGCAGGTCAAAAAATACTACATGGGGGTGATAACATTTTAAATAAAATCGTGGCTGTTCTTCAATGCGAGTAAATAAATGTGTAAGGATTAGTGGCCATTACGCTGCCCCGAGAGGAAGGGGAAGGGCCTAATGACGCAGCAACCAAACCGGCAACAGGAGGCTAATCATGCACTGCACGAAATGTTAGGTCTCCATGCCCTAACAGGAAACATGTGACAAATTTGATGATGGCATGCGGCTCAGCAACAGCTCAGACGATACAACTAAAGTAGTCAACAAGTTAGAAAAAGGAGCATGATAAAGGACTAGGAAAAAACTGAGCATGACAACATGACAATTGACCTCACCACTTTGGGCATCATCATTCACTACCGTAGAAATAGCAGGGGGTAGCAATGGCACCACACAGAAGCTCAAACCAAAACAAGTGTTCTACTACAAATAGTGGGCTGTGAAGATAAGGTCGTACTCCTACATTTTTTCAGTCAATCATCCCTTATGCTGATTTAGTAAATTGCCCCTTTCCTATGTACACATATTACTAGATGAAATTGAGTTATTGCTATTTGACCAGAAAGAAACTGTGTTGCACTGAAGCTGCAGTACACCAGAAAGAAACTACAGACAAGAGAACAGCCTTTGTTAAATGCAGGTCCGTAGAAAGGGCCACAACCTTTCATCAGTTGGAAAGCCCAAAACTTTTATAATCCGTTCCCTCTAGGATAATGTTTATCAAATAAAAAAAATCAAATATGAGATTAAATATGAGGGTTAAGAGATTCAAGATAATGAGCTACAACAGCCATGACAGGGAGTTCTTCGTTTGTCAAGAAGCCCAGAAAATTTGAAGGTTCAGACCACCATATAAATAATGGTGATCCATTCATTATCTGTTAGCTCTTAGCTCGTACATTTTAGTGATCATAAGTTGAATGCCATGAATGTGGGCATTTGAGAGTAATTTATTTGTTGATCCAAACTGATCCTGGAGATCAGTATTGGCTGGAGCAAAAAATTGTTTACTTGCCTACATATTATCTGCCATTTCCAATCCAATTGTTTAATAAGCATAACATTCACAGATCATACTCGAGTCAAGTTCAGACTTCAGAGATAGAATAGTTTACGTCCAAAAATCTGAACACGTGTATTAGCCTAAAAGCACCTAAACAGTGCACGTCAACAGATAATTTATTAAAAAATTGCTTTACTGAATGAAACTACATAAACAAACAGGACAGTCATTATTATCAAAGATTGACAGTTGAAAACATACAAAGAATATCATAAATATGGTTGAGGACTTGAGGAAAATAGAACAGGGACAGGAGACAACAGATGTGCAATTCATTCATATGCTAATAGGCAGATGGTGAGTTATTTTATTAAGAATTCATTAACATGCTGATACATTCAGATTCGATGCACATCTCAATGTTGCAGGATTAAATTACCATAGCAAAAATATACATTGTTGACTAAAATGTCAAAGATTACCAGATTCAACATATTTACTTTCAACAAAGTCATCAACTAGTAAACAAACAAATTAGCTCTAATGGAGTGCAAAAGGAAAAAAAGAAAAGAAAAGAAACAAAGACATTAATTTGCAGAAGCACATACTGCAGTCTGAACTAAACGGAAAACATTGCTCAAGATGGTTATGTAGTCCATGTCATCTTTGTGCTCCATAATGGGCAAGCTTCAATCTTACCTCCTCAAGTTCAACATCTTCCATCTCATCATTGCTTGACCATGAAGATAAGCAGAAATTAACAACATCAATACCAGTGTCTATTGGAGAAAAATCATCAACATTGGTAAGTCGTCCAAACTTAAGTATGTTTCCTAGATTTGTAGAAGATGGCTCCTCTGCAAACTTATGTAGGATGTCCTTCATAGCAGAACACCATATAGGCCTAGCCATCTTCAAGAAGCCGCACAAAGTTGTAATAGCAAGCTTGACCGTGCCAATGTCAGATTCATCTTTCCCGCCTCTTCCATGGAAATCCGAACCTCCTAGTTTCAGAAGTCCATACTTCTCGGCTAATTCACTAAATCCTGTACAGATAGATACTGTAATGTAACTTAAAAATATTGTATCTAGTAACGATAAAAATAAACCCCTTAATGGAGGGACCAACATATGCTAAAAAATATTTAGTGCAAGAAAGTTGACAAGAGTCCTCCATTCTATCTCAAATTCTCAATCACGCATAAAGTGTACGAGACATACCATCAACCTTTCCATCACTTCTGTAGACCTCCATACCATTAAGGCCAGCACCTTTTAAAGACCTGACTATTGCATCCGGGTTCTTCAATGACCAAGGGTGAGCAAGTGCAGATATACCCCCAGTACGACTAATTAACTGCACAACGGCCTCAGCAAATGGTTCACTTCCTCTGCAAAAAAAACACAGGCCTTGTTATCAACATAAAGATCTTTCTCAGCATAGGAAATGCATATTTGGGGGTTAGCGCTAACCTGGCATATGCAGGGCCATCATTACCAAGGTACTTGTTGAATGCTTGCCTTACATTCTCTACATAACCTGCTTCAACCATAGCCCTTGCTACATGCAATCGGCCAGGTGCCACTCCCTCGCCAGCAATTTTAGTTACATGCTCCCACTTTATCGGCACCTTGAGTATATTTAGTTTTGCCAACATATTCTCTGCACGTAAGTATCTCCCATCTCTAATGCTCAATAGCATGTTGTACAACTCATCCGGCCTTGATGGACCACACGTACCATAATATGCAAGGATATGAACAGGCTCACCAGCACCAGCAACTTCCCTTATAGACAATGAAATTCATAATGAGATGAATCATCATATGAAACATTCTGCTGCTTAATTGCTTCTTGCAGTAGTATTTCATTAGGAAAACAATGGCGAATTGAAACAATATTGCAGATCTATTGACGAGTGTGTGCAACGATAAGACGATTGATTCATTAAATTGCATGCTGTTGATTTTTTTTTGGATACACAATAGAAACAATCTTTTCACTAAAGAAGCTAAAAGACATTTACCTTGGATTATATAGCGCACTGATTTCAACTCCAGGAATTATTCTGATGCCGAATTTGGAAGCTGCCAGAACAGCTTCTGGTATACCAGCCATGGTGTCATGATCTGTTAGGGCAAGAACTTTCACCTAAGCCAAAGACATATATAGTTTAGTCACTCCTATTTTCATTGTTCAGCCAAAGTTTATAGCATTTGATAAGCATACAGCCATACGGAAATTTAAGGAGCTAGGCTATGGTATATACAGTCCACAGAATCATACACAGTGAATCTCAATCATTTTTTTAGCAGCAATGCTATGTAATGCGGTGTCCGAACTACCCAATGCATGCCAGAAGATGACAGCTTCATTCAAATTTAAGCAGATTGGTCATCAGAGAAGCGTTCGAAAACAGCTTCCTTCTGAGATACTCCAGCCACCAGTACAACGCTTCCTTCCACATAATGCTGTATGGAAGAAAGGTCCTATAAGTGTAAGCATGCCATTTATTCTACGCGGGCACACAGCTACGCACAGTAGCAGAGTAATAGGTATAATAACATGTGCAGGATCACAACACAATGTTTGGAATAGCTCATAAACTAGCGCACGAACACGATGAGGCAACCAAAATCGAATCCCGCACTGCACAGCACAACGCCTACGACCAAACCTCCTCAAGCATTTCCTCAAACACCTAGCGAGCAAACGGACCCGAGGGCATACAGAGCTTCTTCGCTTACCCCGTTGCGGTGGGCGCGTTCGACGAGCGCGGAGGGGGAGAGGAACCCGTCACTGTGGTTTGAGTGGGAGTGGAGCTCAAACAGCACGTCGCCGCCGCCGCCACGCGCAGCCTGAGCCGGCAGGAAGTCGTCAGCATCGGCATCGGCCGCCGAGGGTTCCGGAAGTGGCGGCACGGGGTACGCCCAGGCGCGGACGTAGTCGAGGGCCAGGGCCTGATCAGCGCTGGTCCTCGGCTTCTTCCTGCTCCTGCTGGGCTTCGATTTCTTCTTGCTTCCCATGATGTCGGGGTCTCAGGAGGGAGCCAGCGGCGGCGCCTCCGAGTCCTGTCCTGTCGCGAGGGAGGCTCGAAATTGGGAGAGAGATGGATAGGAAGGGTTCACTGACGCGTGGGCCTATCATGCGCTGGCCCACACGTCAGTGGGTGCGAGTCCCTTTTTCGCTTAGATTTGAGTGAATTTCGTCACCGAGGACTTCAGAAATTTTAGTATGAAAAAACCATGGTCCGTGATGATCCAACACCATGGTAGAATGATACTGTGTATTTCACGCACTACTAGGAGTTGTATCGCAGCTCATCTATGGTGATTGGTGATGTGTTCTACCCAACTCAGAGGCGTCACAAAGATGCAAAACGGCCGAGGAAACGAACAGGAACAGGCTAAAATTGCCGGAACAAGTCATCTGCTCGTCAAAGGAGCAAGGACATGCCTATTTTTGTCAAAGACATCTCAGAATTGAGAGACGAACAGACCAAAACAGCTGGACGATTCTTTGGAAGAGACGAAGCGATCCCAAAATTTACCCTCCAGGAAAATATGTCTCCGTCTATAAATCGCCAGCACTTCTCTCCACCGAAAGCTCCGGTCTCTCTCATTTTGCCAATACAATGGCGACGTCGAACACCAGAGCGCCGCTGCTGTGCCTCGCCGTCGCGGTCGTCTTCTCCGCGCTCTCCCGGCAGGCCCTCGCCGCCGGCGAGGGGTCCAAGGAGGCGGACAAGATCGCCGCGCTGCCCGGGCAGCCGAAGGACGCGGCGTTGCAGCAGTATTCCGGCTACGTCAACCTCGGTGACAAGTACGGCAAGTCGCTCTTCTACTACTTCGTCGAGGCCACCGCTGATCCTGCTAAAAAGCCGCTTCTTCTCTGGCTCAATGGAGGTAATGTTTTCTTTTCTTTTTCTTTTTCATGCATTCTCAATCTTTTCAGGCATCAGAAAAATTCAGTCTGACAGATCGTTCTCCTGTGCAGGGCCCGGGTGCTCGTCGTTTGGAATCGGAGCGTTGCAGGAGGTCGGCCCGTTCCGCGTGGACACGGACGGCAAGACCCTCTGCACAAACAAATACTCATGGAACTCAGGTCAGGCATAAGTACACAGAAACTGCTCGAAAAATTTGTTTGTGATTCTGGCTGCATCTCCTGATCAAAGGCTAAAATTAACCCTGGACGCTATGTGGCTGGGTGCAGTGGCGAACGTGCTGTTCCTGGAGAGCCCCGTGGGCGTGGGGTTCTCGTACGCCGCGGACACGGAGGTGTACAAGGTGATGGGCGACAACATGACGTCGAGCGACTCGCTCCAGTTCCTGCTCAAGTGGCTGGACCGGTTCCCCGAGTACAAGGGCCGCGACCTCTTCATCGTCGGCGAGAGCTACGCCGGCCACTACGTCCCGGAGCTCGCCACCGCCATACAGGTCGCCAAGATCACGCGCCCGGCCGAGATCCCCATCAACCTCAAGGGAATCGCTGTGAGTTTCCTTGCTTGTTTGTTTCCATCATGCATGTGCTCGAGTCGATGTCGAGTCGACATGGCCGGGCTGACCAGCAGATGGAGTACGTGGTGTGGTGTGGTGCAGCTGGGGAACGCGATCCTGGAGTTCGCATCGGAGCAGAGCGCGCTGTACGAGTTCCTGTGGCAGCACGCGTTCCTGTCGGACACGGGGCACTCGCTCATCGCGCAGAGCTGCAAGGGCGTCGACGACAACTCGCCGCTCTGCTCGGGGGCCAAAGACACGGCCTACGCCCAGCTCGGCCACTTCGACATCTACAACATCTACGCGCCCACCTGCCACGACAAGAAAGTCAAGGCCACATCATCCAACTGCATGGACTTGGCCGATCCTTGCGCCCAGTATTACGTGGAGGCGTACCTCAACCAGCCAGAGGTGAAGAAGGCCATCCATGCCAACATAGGGCTCCCATACCCCTGGACCAGATGCAGGTAATACTCACTTGTGTGCATGCCTTGTACGTGTTGACACGAACGAGCAAAACAGGGCCTACAACCTGCTCCGCTTCGGGGACTCGCCCAAGGTGTCGATGCTTCCCTACATCAAGGCCATCGCCAACAGCGGCGTCCGCGTCTGGGTCTTCAGGTTCGTAGCGTTACGTTACGTCGTTGCAATGCACCATCGTCACCAGAAACATCACAGAAGCTAACGTGCAATGCCATGTACGATCCATGACTGACGCAGCGGCGACCTGGACGCGATGGTCCCCGTGATGGCGACGAAGCAGTCGATGCAGAAGCTCGGCCTCCCGGTCGTCGCCGACTGGCGCCCTTGGTCCACTGAAGCCCAAGAGGTAAGCACTATGCTTCCATCTTGCGAGCGACGATGCCATTCCCATTCCTGGGCTCCAGAACGTGATGGCTCATCATCTCCGAGGACTGAATCGATCGAGATATGGTGTGTGTGTGTGTGGCAGGTGGGCGGGTACGTGATCGAGTACAAGGGCTTGGAGTTCATGACGTTGCGCGGGTGCGGACACCTGGTGCCGATCGACCAGCCAGCGAGTGCGCTGGTGATCTTCAAGGCATTCCTCGAGGGGAAGCCGCTCCCCAAGGCCGCGCCCATGGTCGACTGAGAAAGCCAGGCAGGCAGACGTACCACAGCGCGGCACCACACGAGAGAGCGAGACGACGACCGACCTGCGGCTGGTCTTCTTCTTCGTGGTCGTCGCGGCGTTTCCTTCTCCTCTCTTCACCGGCATTGTTTTGTTCCTCGTCAATTACTTGCCGGATTGACGGATTGTACATCCCAAAGCTGTGTGACGCTGTGACTTGTATGTAGCCTGTACAATGGCTATCAAAGAATTGCCTGACGTGTTCTTGTCAGAGAAAGGAAATTTTGTCTGTCGGGCTTGGCCAGGCAAGGCATATGTGGAAAGTTTGGAAAACATGTTCTATGATAGAAACATTGATAGACAAAGTAAATTTAACATATAAACTATTTATCCAATACTTCAGCCTTGATTCAGTGAACAAAACAGGTGGTGCATAATTTCAATAAAAACATTTCTGGCACTTATTTACTCGGTGTTATCATTTTTGGGCAGAAACAATAATTTTCTGGTTGTTGTATCTTCAACATTTGTCTCAACCTATTATCAAATCCCTCATCTTCAAATGGGTGCAATTTTCCACGTTCCTAATCTCCACATGTCATTGCTAAAACAAGATCATTGAATTGTGCCAAAAGATAAAGACAGCTAAAAAAGTCTGTAGTTGCTGATAACCTGATATCCGTATTGCCAACGGCCGTGGAGTTTGTGGGGCAAAGCGAGATGGTTCCTCTGGCGCGCAGGCGGCAGGCCGCTGCATGTGCAAAAGATGATAGCCTGGCGCAGACGGCCCGGGGTGGCAGCTCACGGCGGTCGGCGGGAGGGAAAAGCACTGCACGCTCGACGCTGCTATGAGTGGGAGGCGATGTCCGTGGCCGGTGCGTCAGCATTCAGAAAAGCACACAGGACAGGATCCAGCAATGAAAGATGGCATCATGCGTCCGGGGGTCCCAGAGCCATCTTCTTTCACATAAAGCTAGCGCCTAGAGCCAACGACACTACACCAGGGTTACCCAAACCGGTCCGGTAGTTCGTACCGCCGGCCGGCGGTAACGGTATACCGGACCGGTTTGACCGGTAACCGGTGGAAACCGGTTGAATTCAAATTTTGAATTCAAATCCCCCGTGCAATCGGTTTTTTTCGGTAAACCGCTCGAATTGACCGGTTACCGACCGGTTTGGACCGGTTACCGACCGGTTTGTTGGAAAACCGGCCAAATTCAAATTTTGAGTTCAAATCCCCCGTGTGACCGGTTTGGAACGGTTACCGACCGGTTTGACCGGTTACCGACCGGTTTGAGCGGTTTACCGGACCGGTTTGACCGGTAACCGGTCAAACCGGTCCGGTTACCGGTACTACCAGGGCGGTTAGCCGGCTCGCGTTAGGGAGGCGTTGGGCCTTCATGGGCCTTAATGGGCCGGCCACTGTTTTTTCTTTTTCTTTTTTTATTTAACTTGTATTTCGCGAAAAAAATAGCAAATGACCAAATATTTGAGAAATTTTGACACCAATAGATCCAGCACACCATGAAGTATTTTTAAGAATTTTTATCCGATTTTTCGAATTTTTAAATTCAAATTTGAAATTTTTGAATTTAACCGGTTTCAAACCGCCCCGAACCGCTGCCGGTCCGGGGCGGTTCGACCGGTAACCGCGGTTTTCGGACCGGTTCCCGCGATTTTTTTAACCCTGCACTACACCGCCCTAGTCTCAACTGTTCCCAGCACAGCTGCACGCTGATCACTGGCGACGAGTCGAAGCGAAATGAATCCAACACGATCAAACTGGCCACCGGCTACTCTACTGCTGTTGGGATAGTACAGTACTACTCGCATGCATGCATGTCCTGAACATTACAGGTCTAAATATGCTAAACACGCTAGTGTCATAGTGTGCACCATCATTTTTGTGCTACACAAGTATTTTAGCACAAATGCTGATGGTGCCCTACTTGAGCGGCGGCTGCTTCTTCCTGCCCGGGATGCACCTTCCCCTGATCCCTCCGTCGCCTTCCATCTGCTCGCCGGATCCATCCTCGCCGATCGCACCAACGCCAGGCCTAGAACACCTGAACGAAAGATCAAAACAAGCAAGATTCAGTTCGACCGATTCTGAATTTGTACCATATGAGCTCTTTAACTTAACTCCAAACAGTAATCATGGGCGTAGCATGAACTGGTACGTTACGTATGCTATACAGTAGTAGTATGTCAGTGTAGCTCTGCGGGGACTGACTGACTGGTTGTGAGCTACACTGGCACAGTACACAAGGTACGGTAACCAATGTAGCAAACCTCACCCCGGAACAGTGCACAAGACCCGACAGACCCGTGCCCATGCACCCTCCATAGCATGCAAAAGTCCACAGTCCACATTGCACAACGACGGGCAGCAAACAGCCAACGAGTGTATCGGTCGACAGGGGACACCAGCAGTTTGCTTAACCGCAACCGATTGATCCCAGCAGCGTGGTGTACTGCTCCCTTGTTGACCCTGTCACGGCTAAACTCCAAGCTTCCCATTTGGAGTAGTTCCAACATGCCATGCTACACCTACGTTGTCTAGATGTGTACGAGACCTAGGATTGACATCTTTGGCAGTATGGCGAGACATGATCACACGACTGCGACTACTACGAAAGCTCGGATTTGTCAAGACTAACCATGTCGTGATATTGTCACGACTCACAAGAAGCAAACATCCTGTATAATGACAAAAAGTTACGTGCGTGGAGTATTACCTCTCCTCGTTATACGAGTTGGAGCGCTTGAGGGACGACGCCGGCAGCGGCGTGCCACGGCCGCCGGCGCCCTCCACGATGCTTCCGCTGAAGTACTCCGCCTTGTCATTCACCGCCAGGCGCCCGAACCGGCGGCCAAGCTCGCCGCCCGCCGCGTCCTCGTCTTCCTCCTCCTCGTCGGCTCCCGCGCGAGCCGAGAGCCGGCTCACAAGCCCGCAGCTCCGCCTCGGCTCGGCGCGGCACTTGCTCGAGCCACCGCCGCTGCTGGCAGGCCCCAGCGTCGACCCGCACGCAATGAGCTGCAGGAGCATGGAGCCAGGCCGGCTCGGCTCGGGCTCCTGAAGGTCCTGTTCGGCCCGCCCAACCGGCTGCAGCAGCGATGGCTGCACCGGCGGCTTGTCAGAGGAGGTCGAGGACGGCGGCGAGGTCTCCTCGACGGGGAGCTCCACGGGGCGGCTACTACGGTTGGTCCGAGCCGATACGACGACGGCTGCAGCCGGCTTGTCGAGCCGAGCCCCTGGGTGTGGGCCTGAGGCGGCCCGGCGGTGGTGGTACGAGTAGGCTAGCTCGTCGTCGTCGGCGTCGTCGTCTCGGTAGCTGTCCACGTACTGCTTGTGGCTGTGCGGCAGCGCCATGGGCTTCGCCGGTGACCTGTCCGTCACGCGGGAGAGGTGCTGGAACCGGTCCGCTGCAAACGTCCAGAGAGAAAAAAAAAAAAAAGGTTAAAGAATTGAATGATCTGGCGAGACACAGGTGGCAATTAATCCAGATGATGGGCTCGGTCGATGAGGTCAAAGTGGAGCAGGGTGGGTGACGGCCGGGCCCGGGTTCACACATCGCAAGTCTTCGCGAATTACGAGGTGGCGCAGAGAGGCAACGTGCACGACTGCACGGCGTCTGCGCTCCCATGGTTGACGTTCGCAAAGCAACGAAGCAGTACGCTGCGTCCAGGAGGCAGACAGGAAAGCTTGCAGGACCGTACGCTTGATTTGGAATTCGAAGCGCTGATTATCATAAACAGCGTGTTTAATCTGCATTATCTATGATTATGTTTCAGGCTTTCAGTTGAGTGTAATCGTGCATGCAAGCCATGGCCATTTTTGAGCAGGGTCGACTACTCAACGCTGCTAGTATCATGATGGTGAGGTGCATGCAGGGTGGAGGGAAGGAGGAGATGGTGAGTACCGGAAGAGCAGCCAGGGAAGATCTCGGAGCCCTTGAGCACGTACTCCACGCCGTCCGACGGGTAGATCACGTCGTTCTCCGACAGGTCGTTCCACACGTACCCGTTCTTGTAGTTCCTAATGGACGCACAGCAATAACCATTTGTTTTGTAAGATGAAGTGTACAATGCTTACAGGGGAAAAAAATGCATAAATCGCTGCCTACCTCTTGCAAGACCATGAGAAGAGAGCCGGCATGCCTTTGCCTCGCAGCAACGTGAGCTTGTCCATCACATCTTCGAACCCACAAAAATGAGAGATGTAGTACTAGCATCAGCACGCCTGAAGGACAAAAGCACCACGCGAATGAAGAACTGACGAAGTAGTAACGATACCTTTGAGGCGCAGCGGCTGGTGCGGGTGCTGCGCGAGCTCCATGAAGTGCGGGTGCTCCAGCTGCCCGTTCCTGCAGAGGTAGTAGATGATCTGCACCTTCCTCATCGGCCTCGCCGGCGCCGGCCTCGCCGCCGCCGCGTACGTCGGCCTTCCCCGCTCCGGGCTCGCCTCCGCCGCCCTGCACACCGCCCTCCTCCCTTCCGCTCCGCCCGCCTCCATTGATGCTCCCTTCCTGGCCTAGCTCGCTCACTTCCCAGCCTCAGTCAGTCTCTCTCACAGCTAGGCTAGCCGCGGCTTCGGCTGCCGGGACGGTGACTTTGGACTTGGCGGTTAGTTTAGTCTTTGCCCTTTGGCCTTTGCAGAGGAGACGACGAATGGAACGTCAGCAGCCTAACGCCCGCGCCATTCTCTCTTGTGGTGGAACCGTGGAAGGCAGGGCACCTTTTATACGTCGCGTCGCGCGCTTTGCGGATTTCGAAAGAGCCAGCCAACCACCCACGAGGCCACGACCCACCCGGCAGCGGCGTAAAAACTCGCCAAAGACCTTTTCTCGTTTTTTACCGTGGCGGGGAAAGAGCGTTGCGACTTGCGAGCGCACGGCGACCTCTGGAAGGTCGGATGGGAAGCAGAGGAGGGAGGGCCGGGGTGGGCATGCAGAGGGCGTCATCAAGCATGTACTGCAGCGCATTGATTGCACCTGCCCCGTGGGCCGGCCGGGCGCCGTGATGTGGACTTCTGCTGCGGGGGAGGAGGAGGCGGTGAGTGGCCGAGAGACAGGAAGGGGGACCGACCCCGCATGGCGCCTTGCTACCCGGTGGCCTCGCCTTTCCCGGCCTCGTCCCCTGTTTCGCACGCACTTCGGCCGGCCGCAGTGTTTTGTTTCGGTTTGGTCTGTGATTGCGCATGGTTAAAGGGAGAGCCGGACACGATTAGGAAGCGTCGTCCTGTGCGTGCGATCGACTAGTGAAAACTAGTAGCCAGACTGGTCTGATGGGATGGGCAATCGCAGCCCTGCCGCCACTGAAAAACCTTCGTGCTTTTTGGTGGAATCCAGCGCCTGTCTTTCAAGCTGTTTGATTGACTCATGTCCGGCCTTTGTTGCCAGCAAAATCTAAATGCTCCGTGCCAGAATTCAAACCATCAAGGGCCTTTTTTTTTCCCCGATTGATAGAATCACAGTGGCTAGCACGTACTAACCCTCACCTCGTCCAAGACAGTGACGATGCAGTACTCGAAAGACAAAAGTGAGCAGCAAAGCAGCGATCAAAATCGGCTGCCCATAATTCAGGCTGTGTTTAGTCCGGAAGTTTATTCATTCTTCTCAGAAAACACGTTTTTAAAAATAAATTCCCTCCAATTCTCTCTAACTTTCCTATTCATTCCTCTCACATAACACGCTTCTAAAAAAAAGTTATTTTCTTCCCCACCAACTAAACGCGACCTCAAGACCAAATAGTGCTATACCAGGTGTTTCGTTGAGGGTAGTAAGAAGTACTTTTCTTTTTGAAATGCGTGTTATAGGAGGGAGATGAATAGAAAAGGTGAAAAAAGAATTTTTAGGGATACGTGTTCTATGAGGGAGATGAGGGTGTGTTTAGATTGTAGGAAAAAACACTGTAGCATAAGAAAAACACTGTAGCATTCGCTGGGAAACGTGTTTTGTGAGGGAGGAATAGTGAAAAGTTGGAATGAATAGTGAAAAGTTAGAATGAATAGTGAATAGTTGGGAATCTGAACATGGCCTGAATAGAAAGTAAAAAGTACTTCTGGAATCTAAACACGACCTAGTGTTTTCGCTGCGTGTGTCTACGTAACGTTGCAAGAATTTATTATGAAAGTGCCATAGCCAGCTAGCAGCCGCCCAAAACGAATGAATATACACGCAGCCAGCCTCTGAAGCTGCTGCCATGGCTCTAGCAAAAAAGAATTCATAGTGGTATAAATTCATGGGACGCAATATAGATACTCCAGGTCCAGGGCATGTATGCCAGCGCTGTTTGAGGGGAAAAAAAACTTACGAGTAGTTTAATTATCAGCAATAAATCCCCTAAGGATTCTGCTCCTCTGCAGCATGGAGCTTCTGTTTCCTCGTGAGAAGGAAAAGGCACTTGTTGTGTAGCGTTGGTTTGGGTGTAACGAAGCTGTACTGGGTGTAGCATATTGTAGCTATCCAATGTTTCCTTTTCATTTTTCGTGATATTTGATTCCTCTAGTATCAACATTCTGAGCTTTCGGTTCATGGCATGCAAATGCAGCATTCTGTTCTGCGAAACAAAAAGTACTCAACTCGCATTTTACAGAAGCAAAATGCCTGGTTTGGAAATGGACAAGGAGAAGGAGATCATGCCGGACCCGTTCCATTAATGATGCTAAGCGCATCTACAGTAACTAGAGTCCGCGAAGAAGGAAACACCGAGCAAGAGGATAAGCGGATCGCCTATTTGCCTTTGCCTAACTAGGCGCTCGGTCCATCTCTACGGCCACGGGCCGCGCCTAGTCTCTGATCACAAGGCCTACTAGTGCTGTGGACTGTGGTGATGGCTGATGAGGTCAGAGTGGGCAACAACCAGTACAGCCGCAATAATTGCATTGCCATTCTGTAACTAGTCCTACTAGGTCAGTAAAAGAAAAGGGAAGCTTGTTAAAAGAAAAATCCTGGTAAAAGCCTTGTCAATGAAAAAGAAAAGATGTCTTTGTTGTCGTTGACAAACCTATGGTTAGACAAAATGCTTAGGAAACCATTTCGGGAGCAGCAGGTCGCGCCACGAACGATTTCGTTAGTTTGTCTTGTGATCAGCTGCATTATTGTCATGTTATGATTATTTTCTGTGTCTGCATGAATCACATCAGATTGATCGTGGTACCGGAGCTGATCTGAAGATGTCTCAATGAGCTGACAAGCAAGAAAACGATAAGAACAGGTGGGCCGCTAGCGAGTATAGGGTGCATTGATTTGTACTAGCATCACCAGCCAGCTCGAGAGGAGGGCAGCATAGCATCGGTCCTTCGACGCCGTAACATCTCTTGGAACAAGCCTTTGGACGGCGTGGCTAATCCACAGACATCGTCTCTCCTGCGGCCCTCCACCAGCACTACACATGCATGACCACTGGTCCTGTGCCACTGTGGAAACGGTTCAGGAAAGACCGAAAGAGGCTGAGCCTTGGGGCAGGCTACCCTACACACGGACCAGAAGAAGAAACCAAGGCCCCGTTTAGTTCCCACAAAAATACACTATTCATCTAACTTTTCACTATTCATCCCATCCCTTCTACTCATAGAACACTATTCATCTACAGTGTTTTTTGGTGAACAGTGTATTTTCGGGGAATCTTTCCACAATCTAAACGCACCCCAAGCCAGGACGGCAGCACTGGCCAGAGAGGCAGCCACACGAGGCGCCAAGGTAATGAAAGGGTCGCACCGTCGCAGTAACCAGCAATGGCTGTGCATAGGCACAGGTCCTGCCACTCACTGCCAGGGCAAAGGCCGGCCAGAAGACGAGAAGAGGAGGAAGAGGGCAAGAGAGGCCTCCCCCCTCATGGCCCATGGACCCGGCCACCCGGACATCTCCCAGGACAAAAGGCCTCTGGATCCGCGCGTAGGCCTGTGCCTGCAGCTTCGACAGCGCCACAGCGCCATGCACGCCGCACGGCCGCAGTAAATATTGGGGCGCCGCCGCGCCGGCCGCCGGGCATCCTCGACGCATCGCAAGCTCAACGGAGAAGAAGCCGCGGGCCGGCATTTGCTGCTGCGCCGTGCCGACTGCCGAGCCGAGGCGAAGCGCGAGCAGCGGTTGAGCAGAGCACATCACCAGGTCAACGGCGGGCGTAGGGGCCAAGGCAGGCAGAGGCACGTCGCCTTTTCATTCTTGTAGACTGTAGATCAACTGTGCAAGAACTGAACTGTTGTGGCCGTGCCGTGACAGCCTGACAGGTACTGAGTGTGCCATTGCATTTGTTCCCCTGCGCGGCTTCTATCGGTACAGGCGTAGAGCCGGTGCCCAACACCACCAGGTCATGCGCATGCCTGTAGAGATGCCGAAAGACAACCGTGACTATGAACACGTGTAACATCCTAGTTTTGTTCATCACACTTAAAATCAATTTAGGCAACCTATTTCTTTATATTTTTGGTTTAGGAAATTTTAAGTTGCAAATTTAAATCTTGGCTCATAAATATTTAAACAACATTTAAATTAGAATCAAATAAAGTTTTTGTTGCATTCGTGCTGATGCATATATTTTTAAATGTTGGTTTGAATTTAAAAGAGTTTGCAAAAGTTTAAAGTTAATTTTCAAACCTTTCTCTTCTCCCTCTCTTTTCTAGCCCAACCCATTTCTTTCACCGGCCCAAAATCCTTTCCCGCAGGCCCGATTCCTTTTCCTGGCCCAACCCGTCGCTCGCGGCCCAGCCAGTTTCCTCCTTCTCTCTTTCGGTCTCTGACGTGTGGGCCCGGCTTGTCGGCGTCGTCTCCTTCCTCTCGCCGTAGGCGAGTAGGACTCCGCCGAGCTCAAGTCCGCGTGCATCCCGACGTCGCATCGATTTCCCCTTGCGCAAGCTTTTTCCGGGCCTTTATAAGCCGCCGCCCGAGCCCTTGTCTCAACCCAAACCCCAGCTTCCGCCGCCACCAGAGCTTTGCGCGCCGCAAACCCTAGGTCGAAGCCGCCGTCGCGATTCTAGTTCTCGAGGCCGCTTCCGCCGTTTCGAGTTCGTCGTCGAGGTTCGAAAGAAGGCAAGAAACCCGCCGAGTCGGTTCGTTTGCGTCTTAGCTTCTTGCCGTTGTCTCGCCGAGTCGCCATAGCTCGTGGTGAGCTTCCTCCGTAGCTCAACCCTCGTTTAGAACCCCCAAAATAGGTTTCCCAAGATCCCAGCTAGCTCCCAAGCCTTGAATCGAAGAAAACCGAGCTTCCTAGGTCGTGTTTTGCCCAACTCCAGCGAGCTTCCGGTCGAGCGCCGCCGCGCGCTGCCGTTCTGGTCGTCGACGTTGCCCCCTTTTAATCTCAGCCATTGGATCAAGATCGAACGGTCGGAATTAGATCCAATCTAATCCTGTACCGGTCAGCGGAGTTAGCCATGCCACTTTTGCAGAAAAGCCCCTAAGTTTTGTAGGAATCAACCCCCGGTCCTGTCTAGTTCAAAAATAATTAGATTTAGAACCTTTTCTTTTTGTTTTAGCCCCTGTCTTCTTTAGATTTCAAACCCGCCGTCCTCGATGGCCGTTTTTCCCTAAGGTCCTTTTGTTTTTATACAAAATTGCGTTTTAGGTCCTCTGTTTCTTCTGTTTAAGCCCCTGGAAGGTTAGATTTAGTACAGAGAAGCCCCTAAACCTTGTTTTAGCCATAGTTTGACCGTTTTAAATCCGATTTGAGTGATCTTTGCGCTCAGGCGATCGTCTCTGCATCAAGAATAGTTTTAGGCACGTCTTTGCGTCTTTGAAAGTTGTGTGGTGTATTGTTTTGCTTTTATTGATTGATTGCTCGTGCGATCGTGTAGAGAACGGTCCGTTCGAGGGAGATCAAGATCAAGTCTTCGAGGAGGAGTCACCGCAGTACTTTGAGGAAGGCAAGTGGATTTCCCCCTCAGCATACTCCTTTGAACCTATACACATTGCATGACATTAAATTTATCTTTATGTTCGCGTTGCATTAATTTGATGGGTCCTACGTAAGGATGACTAGTCTTTTACACCTAAGCCTTAATACACTGGGTTTACTTTTAAGTTGGGTAGTTATGCTAGATGCTTTACCTTGGTTCAGGATGGGTTCTATCCAACAATGATGAGTATCCTCACTTTTATATCTTGCCATGTTAATACAAGATCACCATGTTAATCGGAACATGGAGAACCACCCAGGATTAACCGTACAACCACAATACTACATGGCTCTGGTCTTGGCTAATTAATTAGAAACTTGGTTAGGGATGATCTTACCGAAAGGGCATGGGGGGTGGCGGTTGACGGTGTATAGCCCGCTCCTCTCGGGAAGTGGGCTTAGCTAAGACACTAAACCCGTTAGGGAGGGTTATGCCTGCTTCCGATCCGGAAACCTTAGCGGATTGTTTCTAACTAGGGAATCTTTGTAAAGGCCTCGTAGCGTCCCTATGCAATCACACCTTGGAAGTGTGGTACTGTGCCTACTTTTGCACAGCATGGTTGGGTTTAAAGTTCTTCGGAGCTTTTACGCGAATTGTGGTGAAAGTGTACAACCTCTGCAGAGTGTAAAACTGTTATAACAGCCGTGTTCGCGGTCATGAACGGCCTGGACCCTCACGTGATTAATCTATTGGAACATGAAGTTAAATTGTTCATGCATATGTTATTGATGTTGCTTATGATTTATTTATTATATGCTTATATGCTAATTTGGGATTGGTATATACTTATATCTTAGAAAATAGTTGCTTGTTAATAAAACTTGACCAATTAAAATGCTCGTTGCTGTAAACCAAGCCTCTCCTTGATAGCTTGCATATTTCCTCCACTTGTTGAGTACCAAACCATAAGTGTACTTATCCTTGCTTACATTGGATCAGAAGGTAATAATGGAGCGGAGTACCTCAGTGATCTTGATGAGTTCTAGGCATGTGTTCCACCAGTCAGATGCCTGTGGAGTGCTTTTGGAGTTATCGTCTTTAGTTATCGTGTGAACCAGTTTAATTTGGCCTTCGTGCCTTAGCCGTGAGTGTAATAAATACTTATCAAATATTCGTTTGAGTACTGTTTCTGTTATTCACTCACTGTCTATCATATGTGTGTAATTTGATCCTGGCGCACATATGAGATGTACTCGGTTTTCCTTCTAAAACCGGGTATGACAACACGTCGACTTCAAGGGCCTAAAGTTCAAAAATCCAAAGTTAAGGGCGATAAAACGTGCCTATGTGTAGCACGAGAGTAATATCTTCTTTTTATTCCATAGTTTGGCATGACTACAGAAAGAAACTCGCAACATAACACATCAAGGAAATGATGTTACATCAACATCAATGTATGAGCACAGTTCTAAATTCAGAAGACAGGGAAGTCGGCTTGATATGTCCAATTATTAACCAGTCAAATTTCATACAGCACAACAAACACAGGAGTTCTGGGTGTTGATCCTTGGTATAAAAAAAAATTCTGAAGGTGCCCAGGTTTGGAGGCCTTATTCATGTCCTCGTGACATGACGACATTCTAAGTGCCAGCAGCAGGCCCTTACCAAACCTCAGGGCGGAGTTCACCAGTGGCTGGAGGCATCCATTTCCCAGAGTTGTACACGCTCTCGCCAACCTTCCACCCTGGAACATCTTTCATGATCCTCGCCTCCTCCTCAAGGTACTTCTTCCATTCTTTGACAAATCTACAAGAGCGTCACGGGCCTCAAGTGTTTTTTGAATGCCAGATAAAATATAGCACCAATGATAATGACAAACAGCATTGAGTAGTAGTACCTTTCATCCTCTTCAGCTTGGAGCATCGGCAGTATAGCGCTACGAGCAGCAATCTTCTCTTCTTTGAGCGCACTGCAGGCACAGTTTCACCTAATGAGCTAAGACCGATGAAGCTAAAGGCAAATATAATACGGACATGAAAAAAAAGAGAACTAATAGGACTGAAAAGAACTAATGCTCATGAAGATGAAACACAATGGCAACATGGATGCAAATTTCCACAACTACCAGTAAACAATGCTTAGCAATAAGGTATGACAAAAAGACAAGCATGCCCAGATAAAACTTGAATTGCATCATGATTTAGCATAATGTCATAACATATATAAGCCTATGTAAAAGAAGTTTGATGGCTCAGTAGGGACTACAAAAAAGGAATCAAGAAACAAAACGGAAGAAGCAATATGTGTTAGGCTATCAGAAGTTAGTTGTTTCTGAAATCTGCCTGTTAAAGAAAACTAAACTAAGTGGGGGAAAAGGGTACAGTAACCATGCAATAACCACACCAATTACGAATCCATTTTCACAATTGTAAATGACAAATGACAGTGGGAAGTGTTGAGTTCCATATTTTTAGGACATGGACGGTTAGACGTACCAAAGCCATTGACTAGATACTCCAATTGTAACTATAACTTGGACGTTCAGACTATCCAGCACTTGAAAAAGAAAGAAAACTCTGCATCTCAATCTCACGCTCTGGCATCTCCATTTTGAGCACTAAACTTTCTAACGAACTGATTAGCAAAAGCCTTTAACAATCAAATGTGTGTGTTTTACTTCCATCCCCAAACACCACCAGTCACATATACAATCCAGGTGGCTGCATACTTTTGTTCAACTCAATACTGATACAGGTGGTCTCTAGTTGATGTGGATGCTCAACCACTATGCTTCAAGATCACAAGGTTAAAAAATGGAATCAATGCTGGAGTTCAAGGATGCAATCAAAGACAATTAATTTGGATGAAGATGTAAATGATCGATATTAAAGCCATCATTCTCCAGTATTCACCTCTACTTTCATAGCTAAATAATTTTTGTACATGGGTAGACGACACCCAAGGCAGTCTAGATACAGTTGAATAATTGATGAAGACTTAGGTGTGTATATATGTAGTTCATCTCATTCCTCTGGCTCTCTAATGCATCACCTAAGATATGCAGCAAACTCAACCGTTTCTCTTTTGTTGACTGTATAAGTATAAGATGTACAACCAAGAAGCTGCATTGTTGCAGTATGAAAATGCATCGTTCACTAAACCACATATTTCAGACCCCTTAGTACACATACAAAGTATGAACATTTACTGTTTGATCTGAAACTACCAAGCTCTTAACTTAGGGAGACAGTTAAAGTACAAAATCTGGTTCCACTGATATTAGCTACCAGAGTTTGAATGGACTGATGTTACATCATTACAAACTAATCAATGGCATATCAATCACAATGTGGTACATCCATTCCTATCAGAACCGTCGTTGATCCATTTCCGAGCTTATAATGAGAAGCACAATGTAAGAGAAAGCAGGCACTATATGGGCTGAGGGTTCACTTACCGGCGGACCTTGTTCCCCTGGCCGACCTGGTACATGCCGTACGCGAAGGCGCCGAAGGCGGTGAGGAACATGGCGGTGGCGCTGGGCCCCGAGGTGGGGATCCGGCGCGCGTAGCGCACGGGCGCGAACCCGCCCGGCGGCGGCCCGTCCTGCACCAGCGGCATGTCCTTGACGCTGGCCATCCCCGGCTTGTTGCGCACCCAGGCCTCCGTCATCTTCGCTTCCCGATCCGGACGCCGGGCCGCCCGCCCGCAGATCTGGAGCTCCCCGCGGAGGAGATCGAGAGAACGCGGCTGTCGCTAGGGTTAGTGGAAGGTGGGAGAGAGGAGACGATGATGCGTTGTGAATTGGGGGCACTTGGCTACCGCTGCAGAGAATCGCGAATCGGCCTCGGGGACCCCCCCGGTCAGCGAGCATCCAGGGTCTATTTCGCAAGAGTGCAACAAGGCCTGTTTTCCCTTTTGAACCTGGAGGCCTGGTTTTGAGGCCCAGTACAGGACAGCCCCTTGGATGGGCTCATTTCATATTTGTGTATGTTATCTTTTTTCCTTTTAGCTTTTTTACTAATTTTTTTAGCAGTATAAAATATGGCACGAAGTTTATTTGTATTCAGTCGATTGATGCAAACTAATAGTGTTGTATGTGCTACTTTTTCTCTCTTTCATAAGCCTTTTGTGCTTATCCACTATATGGTTACACCATTGAAAGGAAAAGCCATGAAAATGTAAGCTAAGAAAACCGTGGTGCAATGATCCATGTGCGCATACACATGTATGATTCTATGATTTTTCTTGGATGCAGTTTGAGTACAAATTTTGATCGTGCCCCATTTATTTAGTTCATGCTCCAAAGCACGGTCATTTTTCATGTTCTGTTTTGTACATCTTTTTGCCATAGGTTTTGCTTATTTCTTCGAGCAAAGATTTACGTGAAGATATACGTATGCCCATTTATTGATTCCGAGCAAATGCATGGTTTATTGAACCAAATTAATGGAATGATCAAATAATTCATTCAATATTAAGACAGACGCTATCCAATGCATCAATTGGATCAAAATAAAATTACAAATATTCACCCCAGAATTTTACCTTTTGATACTTTTACTTTTTTTTGGTGGATTTTTTTACTTTTACTTGAATGGATGTAGCATATGTGAACTTCCTACCGTAGCTTTTGTGTTTTTAGGGGGGGTGGGGCGTAAGAAAAGGTGAAGTTCTCGTGCAGATCCGGTCCGTCAATCCGTCTGATAACAAAAATTATCCCCAAAACCATCCCAAAAATCCAACCGCCCGCCCAAACCCTCCGGCCTCCGCCGTCTCGCCCTCCCGTCCCCGATCGCGAAACCCTATCCCCGCCGCTCGCCGGCGATGGAGGCGCCGGACGAGGAGGCTGGGCTGGGATTACCCGAGGGCGAGCGGCTGCTGGAGGTGACCCTCATCTCCGCGCAGGGGCTCAAGCCCCCCTCCGGCCTTCGGCGGCGGCTCCAGGCGTACGCCGTGGCCTGGGTGGACGCCGGGCACAAGCTCCAGACCCGGCCCGACGCCGCGGGCGGGCTCGACCCGGCGTGGCACGCGCGGTTCCTCTTCCGCGTGCGCGAGGCCTCGCTCGCCGACGACTCCCGCGCCGCCGTCTCCGTCGAGATCTACGCGGCCGCCGCGGGCTCTTGGCACCTGGGCGGGGACTCGTTCGTGGGCTCTGCGCGATTCCTGCTCGGCGACCACCGCCTTCTCCACCGCCCCGTCGGCTCCCCCTCCATGTTCGCCGTCGGCGTGCGCCGCCCCTCCGGCAGGGTCCACGGCCTTCTCAACGTGGCCGCGAGTCTCGTCGCGGTCCCGCCGTCCCCGGCTGCCTGCCACGCCCTCCGCCTGTCGCCCGCCGTCTCCCTCAGCGGCATCTCCGTGGCGCCCAACCCGAGCCGCGTGCTCCGCGTCCTCAACCGCGCGCACCCCACACCTCCACCGTCCCCAAAGCTGCTTACGCCCAAGAAGCAGCAGATGGTGGTCAAGCCGAACATCAAGGTCGCGGACGATGGCAGCGATGAGGAGGGGGACGAGGAAGAGGCGAGGGGGATGGGCGGGATGATGTTCTGCGGACCTTGCGTCTTACCGTTCCCAACAAGAAAGATACACACGAGCCCCTCAGACGAGAACCTGCAGGCCTTTGCTGGCATCTTCTCTGCCGGGCTCAGGCAATGCCGAACAGAGCCCTCATTGCCAATGAGCAAGTAAGCTCCATTCTTTGAGTTGATATCTTTTGAAGATAGTCAGTTTCCTGTGTTGTGGGCAATTAGCTTACTGAGGATGAAGATATAGTGCGGAGTTGTATCATAGCATCATTTGTTATCACTGAGTATGTTACATCACATTGTGCGGATTTAATGGAAGTGTAGAGCATTAGAGCTGCATGGAAATTCTTTGTTGGTCCTTTGTCTGTGATGTTGGAAGTGTTAATAACTATCAAGAAGCCCCTGCCAAACTCGTACATGTAATTTGGTTGAAACTTCAAACAAAACACCGTAAAAGAAAGATAGAATTCATGGGTATTTACTCCATTTGATCAAGAGTGCTTTCAAGCCATTTTACTGATTGAGTTACATGGTCTGTGAATTTATGTTCATTCTAACTATGAGATAATTTATCAGTTCTTGTTGGCATATATTAGCTGTAGAGTTTACACCACCATCAAAAGAAGTTTGAGTTGTCATGGCCATTCATGCTTCCACCTTGAAGAGCCAAACCAAGCTAACATTTTGTTAGTTTATCCCCGTCTGTCAATGAATTTTTCAAGTAGTCATGCATATCAAACTGTACAGCTCAGCTAAGGAGCTATGAATCATGATGTAAAAGAAAGTCTTCAGTGAAAGGTGTCATCTAAACATGTTTGCATATCTTGATGCAAACAACCAAAGATAAATGGACCTTGACATTTAACATAATTTATCAGCAGAGAAATTGCACTATCGCATTTAGATTTCCATAATTAGAAGTCGCAAGTGAAAATAACAGAAGTACCTTTGGTATTAAATCTACTCCAGCTTTAAGGTAAGTGGAAGTTGCCAATGAGATTGTCAAAATGAATTTCTATTCTTCTAGTATAGCTGTGTATGGCAATGTTCGGCTCAGGTAATCATAAATTGACGGGAGGACTGCAATTGAACATTGCGTGTTTTAGTGAAAAACTGTGAAATCTGATCTCTTGTATGAGATGTTGGTTAACATGTGAGGCAACGAACCATAATATATTATGGCATCATATAACTTATCGACAAAGAAAATTTTAGGCGAAAGATCAGAGAAAGGGAAGAAATACAAACTGTTGTCTGTAGCTGAGACAGAATTCAGTCTACAGTTTATGCTCTGTAATACGTTCTTTTTTGGTCTATGTAATTCAGTCTACAGGATACAGTCTATTCTCCGTCTAATAACATCTCCAGTTCATCGTGTCTACAGTATGTACTATGCAGTACATTCCTTTTTGGTTTACTTAAAAACTGAAGGGGTCTATTAACATCTGCAGTTCATCGTGTATACAGTATATACTATGCAGTACATTCCTTTTTGGTTTACATAAAAACTGAAGGGGTCTATTAACATCTGCAGTTCATCGTGTATACAGTATATACTATGTAGGACATTCCTTTTTGGTTGTGTTTAGATTGAGGAAAGATTTTTTCCCCGAAAATACACTGTTTACTAAAAATACACTGTAGATGAATAGTGTTCTGTGAGTGGAATGGATAGGATGAATAGGGAAAAGTTGGATGAATAGTGTTTTTTGGGAAACTTTTAGGAAACTAAACGCACCCTTACATAAAAACTGAAGGGGTCTAATAACATCTGCAGTTCATCGTGTATACATAGAAACTGGGAGAAACTTAAGGGTAATAGCATCGGGCAGTTCAGCATGACAACTCTTTTCGGTTGCTTATTCCCTGCAAAGGAACACAAACGAAGACTCGATGGCAAACTTCAGCAGATGCAAATAATCAAGGGGTCACGAGACTATGTGTAATCAATTGTCAGAAGTTTCCTAATACACGTTTGGGCCATATTTTATTATTACTTAAACAGAGGCTGCGAGAGCAACCAGCTGTAAATACCAATCTAGCATTATTCACTTCTATATTCAGATGAATTCATTGTTTCAAAAAGCAGTGCTAGGCAAGTTGAAGGAGTGAAATTGATTCGCAAATTATATGCCTATGAAGACGTACTGAATCCATGCAGCGACGGCCTTCAGCTGTGCCAAACATCATGAGAACATGAACATCTGAGGAAAACAAACATATAAATATGAAAAAAAAAAACTCTCCAGTATAGTCTCAGTAGAGACTAGTAAGTTTCGCTGTCGATCACTTTGCTAATGTTGTCGATTCCAACCAGTACATGGGGGTAAGTACCTGACGAATCTGTTCACATCAGGACGTGTTCCATTTGCCCGTGTATTTTTCACCGACAGGCCACACAGCTCCCTGTTCCTTGTCTTGCATCTCAGTGTCTGATCGAGTTGGCCCGTTGCCCGTATGCGCGCGGTCCGGCGTTGCGTCGCCGTTTGAGCTTCGTTCTCAAACTGACCTGACCGTGACCTCCTCCTCCCGTCGACGATATGTCTCCGCCGTCGACCAGGACACGGTGCTTGTATGATATCACAACGCACCGGACCTGGTGACACACAGAACGCAACGTGCTACTGAGCGGTTAAGAGGTCACGGCTCATGACGCGCCCGGGGCAGCCGCAACCGTAACGGGCTAACGGCTGTCCGTGAGCGCCGCGGCGCGCCGACGCCTTCCTGCTCCTGGCACCTCGCGCGCGGGTGCGCTCTGCTCGCGAGACGAAACGGTGGCGCTCCAGCGGCGGCGCCGCCGGGGCCGGGGGTGACCCACCGAGAGTCCAGGACGGCCGGTAGATGGATGGAACGAACACCTATCCCCCGCTTGCGGTAGGTAACCGAATCGACGACCCTGCCATGGTGAGCGACGGTAATAAGCGAGGGTTCACGCGTGGACACGTAGTACAGGCTGTTCCGCCGTGCCCAAGCCCGCGTGCCACGGCAGGCCTCACGTGCGGCACGCGGCCGCGATCTCGGCGGCGCTGGCGGTGTCGTGCCGGGACACCAGCTCCTCGCTGCAGCCAACCACGCCGGCCTCGTGCGGTCGTGCCCCCGTGCTTACTCGGCAGGTCAGGTCGTGTGGGAGGTCAGGAGTCAGGAGGTAGCAGTTGCATCCGAAGCGAGCAGGAGAGAGCCACACGTGACCTGTGCGGAAATGAACGTTGAAGCTCCAATATTCTTGTTCATCTTTACATCACAGGCTGCGAATCGCATAGAGCCATAGACTGTCTAGGGTCAGATTCTCTAAGCAGATAGATCAGGACTAGTAATGAGGTCTTATGGTAACTAAAAGGACGCATGATGCATGCCCATGTGAGGACCAACCGACCAAGGTGGCGGAACATTGGGAAGGAAACTCTGAAAGGTAACTGTAAACAATCTCTCTGATCCAAGTCTTCCTAAACCCTTGCATGTGGGTTTTTTTTTTCTTTTCCGGAAACCCTTGCATGTGGGTTAGCAGTGAGTACTGAGTATATTCTTCACTGATAGACTGCGAACACCGCACGCAAGAAACTGAAACGAGCTCGGATCTTGAGCCGCTTGTGATAATGCGAGACACCGACAGCATGTGCCACACACATGACCTTTTGCCGGTGCTCACGAGGTGCACCGTGCTTTGTTGGCTAAGCCATCGATTAGATACTTGCACTGCATTCCGAGTTTCCGACTGTCAGCAGGTTAGGAAACTAGGGGGTGTTTAGATTGGGAAAGATTCCAAAAAAACACTGAAGACCTAAAAATACACTATTGATGAATAGTATTTTGTGTGTGGAAGAGGTGGGATGAATAGAGAAAAGTTGGATGAATAATATTTTTTTGGGTGGGGTGGGTGAAACTAAACGCATCTGGGATTTCTGACTGTCCTTGCCGGTTAGTAGGAAATAAACAAAGGAAAAGACAAAGCCTCATACTCTACTCAAGAGTGGAGTAAGGATTCGGACAAAAATATAACACGAGTCAGTGTCCCGAATTCTGAAGACAAAGCAGCCGCAATCTTGTGCCTTAAGCTCAAGCCATCGTACAAGCGCAATGTCATTTCTGTTGGGTGGAATGGAAATGCAGAGGATCTTTCTCACCGACTGAAAAAGAATTTAATTACCGTTAACATTTCAAGGCTATCTTCCCTCAAAAAAACATTTCAAGGCTATCAGTTAAAATCCTTTTTTTTTTTGTCTCAACGTGCGCGATCTACACGGATCAATCCTACTTGAGCAGACCAAGCCTTAATGATCAGATGAACAAGCGGATAAGCTTCATCATCTCATGTTGGCATGTTGGCATCTAGCACATCAGATATTCCTGCAAGTTGCGGCCACGGATAAATCAACGGTGGCGCACGCACCATCGTGCGCTGAGAGTTTCCACAAAAGAAGGCACTTGGCCACAAGAAAGAAAAGAAAAGAAAAGAAAAGCAGCGGTGCATAGACAAGATCCGAGTCAGTCAAGCAAGAAACGACCATCTTTTCGCTTGGGCAACAATGCCACCACGTGGGGGATCTACCGAGAGAAGAAATTCCCTGCAAGTTGCCACGAACAAACAATCCTACTGGCCATCACTGGGATGTGTTGTCACCTTGCTCTCGGTGGAAGAACAATCAGCGGTGGCAACTTGGCAAGCATGCTCATTCATATGCTTTTGTGCCCCTGGATATGCTCTACTACTGCCTGCGGGCTGCGGCCGGCCGGAGTAAAATGCGGCGGAGCTAGAACTGATACTCAACGTCGTGAACAGCAAGACGGGCCCGGCGATCCAATCCGGGACGCTATCCTTCTCCCTCATCCGCGTTCTGTACCACACACCGAATCTTTCGCGCTATCCGTCCAGCGCCCTGTCCAGTCGACCTCGTCAAGTTGATTCGATCCGGTGATGGTAGCCTTGTATCTGCACTGATCACACCATGGTATTCGTTATGCTAATTACGACTGCACCGCACCGGGTTTTTATTTCCGTGTGTCCGTGTGTGTGTCGACTGCCCAGGACTCCATTTTGTCAGTCATTTTGCGTCAGATGTGAAGCTCATGCTGACGACTGCAAAGCGGCAAAGCTGGAAGGAGTTGTTTGTCTATGTTCCAGAAGCGAGACTTTTCATCTCACCGCGTCACCGACGCCTAGATGAGCAAGTAGACAGTTCAATCTTGTGATCCGCTCGCTAATCTTGACAAGAAGAGGGCGGAATTGACATGTACCATACCCTACCGTCCAGGAAAACAAACTATGAAAGAATTCGCATCATCCTTGCACGCGCCGGGCCAGACGACCTTTGCTTATGTGTTCATCACTTCACCCTGAATCAAATCAGAGGTACCACCGACAGATAACTGAATCGATATTTCTCCGATCCTCTTATGATCCAATCAGTTTTAAACGAAGTGACGCTTAGATTTCAGACATCCTAACCGGCGACCACCCAGCTCAGAGACACACTGCAGCTCTGAATTATATGAACTTATGATCCAATTCGATTATTCGAACACCAGCAAGATGAGTGACCCAGCTGGCAAAGTCGCGGAGAATTGAAAAGATTAACAAAACGGGATGAATGATTGCTTGGAGGGACTTATCCATCAAGCAGAGATTGAACAATGCATCCGCTACCAAACTCCCCAGAGTTTTTAAAATCGCTGCTCCCCAAATCGAGTGGCCCATCGCATCAATCAACTCGAAATCTCTGCTTCCCTGGCCCAATAATTAGGGCCTTATCCGAACAGATACGCCTCCTTGTCTCGCTAATCGCACACGGCACACGCACAGCGCTCCTGGCGATCGCATCCTCCGGCCTCCGCGTCGTCGTCGGCGGCGGCGTCATGCTGGTGGTGGCGGGTGGGTCGCGGGGCGCCCTCAGCGAGCTAGGCCGTCGAGGAACCTGTCAGGTGGGCCCGCGTAGGGAGCGCGAGGTGAGGTGGGATCGCGGCGACACGTAAGGAAGGCGCTGGAGACACGTGGCCGCGCGCGATTGATTGCCACGCGAGGCTGAGCGTGGACCCACGTGGCGGTTCGAGTCGACCCTGCGGTGCCGCCTTTGATTATTATTATCCACAAAATTATCCAAGACCATCTACCAAGGCAACGGGAGCGGGGGACTAATCAACGGATCACTGTACGGGTGCTCATCTGAAACGGTTCCTTTTGCAGTTTTGCCCACCTCCAAACACGTAATTGTGCTGGGATGATGGTTTACAAAGTTTTGTCCGCTAGAAGGTCTTCATATGCAAATTGTGAGGAAAATTAAAAAATAAAATATTTGACATATAGAAAATTATTTTCCTTAGTGATGGGTGGTCGAGTGGATGACGAGAGTTTCAAATTTATTTAAAAAAAATCTATGAGGTCAATAAGAGAACTAAAGTAATCATTATCCTAATGGAAGAACAAACTAAGGAATACTGCATTTTAATCCATTCAATCTTCACATATCCATTCTGATCATTCATCTATAAAGTGTACCATTCGTCATCGCTGATAAGGCCACGATACTAGTGTGATCAATATTGAATATTTTGTTAAAGACGGCTACACCAAACAATTTATGAGAATGGAGTTCAAGAAAGGCTACATTCTTTTTGTATCTAGAAATGCCATATTTTAAGAAAAAAGAAACATTGTTGCGACATCTCTTTACATGCGACCTAATAAGTGCACAAGATCTAAATGATAAGATCTTCTCCCCGCAAGAATCAATCATTATTACCAGCAAGAGACTATATCATGCTTTAAATAAACCATCTCGCCTGCTTCAAGATTTCAAAAAGATAGTCCCGGATATACATATTTCCTTCCTTAACCACGGTGCCCGAACAAGTGATAAGAGTTATCCTTTTTCTTTCCCTAAGAAATCGATCAAATCCGAGTAGATTTCCCATTTACTACAAAGGTAAAGCAAAATAAATAGAAGGGTCACTATCACTTTCCCGACGCAACTATGCAAGATTGCAAGTGCAAACTACAAATATTGTCATAAGAAGAACTTCCCTCAATACATTGGTCCAAAACAGAGAGATTGATGTGTCCTACTCTTTTTAATTTTACTCCTTTTCATCCGGACCATTCATTTACAAAGTGAAGCATAATGCTACGATACGCCATCACAAATAGACATATACCATCATCATCGCATTAGTCCTTAAACAGTTAAACCTGCTCTATAATCTACCCTAAAAACAGTATGCAAAAAGGGAACATATCGGGTGGAAACCAACTTCCCATAGAAACTATGGAAACTTCAATCTGGACCACACGATGTTGATCCAAGGGCTCGGCTAGATCAGGTGGAAGGGGTGATTTGCAAAACTCAGGGGAGGTGGGAGGGTAATTTGCAAGACGGTTTTGCAAATCACCCCTCTCACCTGATCTGGTCACACCCTTGGATCAATATCGTGTGACTCAGATTTTAGTTTTCATATTTTCCACGGAGAGGTTGGTTTCCATATGATACGTTGCCATGAAAAATGGTTGAAACCAAAAACTACCCTAAAAACAGGAAGCAAAACCATCCAGAAATAAATCAAGCGACCGTCCAGTGGCTCTCGCTCGCCTCTCGGTTGCTCCGGTCTACCGGCAGGGCAGGACGCCCCTATCCGCCAAATACGGACTTCTGGGAGGCCCTTTGTCGTAAAGCGACCAAAGGAAATGGACATCCCAAAGGAAATGCCCGGAAACCCCACCCGCACCTCTCCCACACCGAGGCTAGAGCTTCCATAGAAAACGACGACGCCGTCCGAGCGGCAGCAGCGCAGCCCGCCGCCTCAAAACCTCAGACAAGCTGCTCCGTGCCCTCCCCTCCCCATTAAAAGCCTCCCCCTCTTCACCGCTCGCCCCTTCCTCTCCCCCCATCGGTCTCGCCGCCATTCCCTGGCCTGCTGCTGCTGCTGGTTCCCCAAATCCCAAGCCTTCGATTCCACCCCCGGCCGAGCTCTCGAGCCAGCCTTCCCGCGGCCGTCGTGGTCGCCTCGCGCGTTTTCTAGCCAGCTATGGACGAGGTCCCTGCGACCGCCGGCGCCCTCGACTTCCGGCCCGGTTCCTCTCCCCCAGGGGGCTCCGCCGTCCCGCGCCGTGCCGCGGGGCGCTCCACTGACACCGGTAAGCACGTCCCCCGCCTCTTCCGCCGCGACGGCTTCCCGCGTCGCTGTCTGCTCTCTGCCTTGGCGCGGTTGGTGAGTGGTGAACGGAACACCCAACCCCCGGCCGTGTGCCGTGGTCGGTAAACGGAAGACCAGCCTCCCCTACCGTAGCGGTTGAACGGAAGAGCAACCGCCGTCTGTTTGACGGGTCACAGTTGATTTCGCTGCTAACTTTGTTTGCTTTCTTCGTGGCTTGATTCGATTGGGCTTGGTCTGCTGTGGATGCAGGCGGTGCAGGGGAGGCGCCGGGAGGTCCGGGTTTTGAGGATAGAGACGCCGTTGCGGCCGAGTTGACCGGGTCAAATTCGGCAGGCAACAAGAACATGGATGTTTTGTGCTCAGAGAATGGGGCTGAGCTCGAATCGGCGGAACCTGGTGTTTTGGATGTGAGATTAGGGACTCTACTGATGGGACGCCATGAACGGAAGTTGGATGGTACGGGTTTGGGTTCTGATGAAGCTGGTGAAATTTCACTGGTTGAGGTGTCCCCATCAGATGCCAGTTCAAGTTTGGATGCCACTGGGTCGATTGGTGGCTACTCCCTCGTGGAGGGGTCTCTGCCAGAGGCCAGTGGCTCCATAGGATGTGAACCAGAGGTGCAGGAAGTACGAACAGGGACCCCTGCTGCCGTGGACTGCCCCAATGGGGATTTGAGTTCTGGATTTGGAATTCAGCCGAATGATGATGTGGATGGTAGAAATTGCCTTCCCCGAGGGGAATTGGAATTGCCTACTGATGGCGATGATGCCAAGGATTCCACAAAGATTACAGGTATCCTGCACGACGGAAGGGTGGAGGGGGTAGAGACAAACCTGAAAAAATGTGAGGCTGCAAATGGTTTCACCGAGCGCGTTGAGGAAGGAGTGGACAGGATGGAGGCGACTTTGGATGATTCTGAGGCTTCGGACAGCTCGACCACACAGGATTCTGATACTGACGTGGAGACAGCGTCGAGTGGTTCTAGTATAGAAGAACAAGACGCAGGATACGGAGCCCACATCCCTCAACTGGTATGTGTTCCGTGCAAACTCCTGTCGGGAATTAGACCCTATTACTTGTCAATGTTGGTATGCATTCTGTTGATATTTTTCTTTTGTTGTTCTGTTAGTAGTTCATTTTATGATTTTAATTACCTAGGTTTTTGACATGCAATCCATAAAAACTACCTGTACAGTTAAGCTACTATTGTAAAAATTCTTCTGTCAATATATTTGATTTAAGCCTTAAGAGGAAGCGTATTTGTCATATACTCTTCCCTGTGTTGCATTTTTAAATCTCATTTTCATGTACATCCTCTTCTTCATGCATTTCACTTATGTTTTGATATTCTATTTTAGTGAAGCTCTGTTTTAATCCCGAACTCTGCCTATTTATAGAGATTCGGGATCACTTCTAGTCAGTAACTGATTCATCTTTTTTTTTACATGGCCACATATATATCCTAGTAAGGGACCACAGTTATGCTTAACTTTCTTGAGGTTTGGGGCCACACTTAAAGTGAAGGAAACACTGATTCAACTAACAGAGCCGGAATCCATTGTGAATTTGTGACCCCCATATGTCAGGGTTCACAAAACCGAACCGGTTGGCCGAACCGCCGGCCGGCGGTAGCGGCTAACCGGTCCGGTTCCTGCGGGAACTGGTCAAAACCGGACAAATTCAAATTTTGAATTCAAATGTATATGAAATCCTAGTTCAATCGGTTTGAACCGGTAAGCCGCCCGGTTTGACTGGTAAGCCGAGCGGTTTGGACGGTAAGCCGGCTCAATACATAATTTGTCATGTTTTCAAATTTAACTAAAAATTTAAAAAAATAAAAGAAAAAAATCCTAAAATTATTTCAAGATGCGTAGAATTTAATGGTGTCAAAATTTTTCAAATATCAGTGTATTTAGTATTTTTTGTGTGCATTAGAAGTTCAATGAGCCGATTTTTTTTCTTTTCCTTTTTTTTTGTTGAACTTCTAATGCCTGCAAAAAATATCAAATGAGCATATATTTGAAAATTTTGACAGCAATAGATTACATATACCTTGAAGTATTTTTAGGATTTTTTTTATATTTTTCCATTTTAAATTTTAAATTTGAATATTTTAAATTTACCGTTTGAAACCGCCCCGAACCGCTACCGGTCCGGGGCGGTTTGACCGGTTCCCGCAGGAACCGGCCGGTTTTGAACGGTTTTGTGAACCCTGCCATATGTACAAATTTTGGTGGCATGTGCCTATTTCAAACTAGGCTACCTTTCTGAAAAAAACTGAAAAACTGTAGTTTCTTCTTTAAACCTGGCTTTTTCTGTTATATTAACATCCTCATAGGAGATGGTGTGAATTTCTGTGGGTTAGTGGATGATGTGTATGTCTCTTCTTTCTCCTTGTAGGATCAAGCAATCTGCAAGGTGGCCAGAGAAAACAAAACGTCAGGAGTGAAGCTTTCTGATAGGTATGTTACTTTATTTGCTTAAGCATTGCTGCAACATACGCTTTGACTGTTTGCACAGTTTCTTGTGAAATATTCAATGAGTGCTTGTGTGTACTCTACTTTCTCTTGGGAGTTCGATGGCAAATTGTTTTGTATCTTTTTCCTTGGTGAATTGCTGAGAGTTAATAGATTTAAATATACCGTTTTAATGTTTGATTTGTCACAGGATGACTTCAGTATCTGAGTCAACACTTGTTCTGGCTTCAGGTGCAGCAATGCTACCACATCCTGCAAAGGTACTGCATCGAGGATTGAATTATTGGGAAGATTTTTTGCATCTAATTTACATTTGCTTCTTTATCCCATGCAACATAAAAGACATTAGCTTGGTTAGCTGATAATAATGCAGTCACTGTTTTCGAACATGAAAAGGAAACTATATGGCTTTGTTTTGCTTCTGGCTCATTTCCTCCTTGAATATTCTCAAGATCTTTTATTTTTTATAATCATGCTGCTAAATTTTGCAGGTATCGACAGGTGGTGAGGATGCATATTTTATAGCTTGTGATGGATGGTTTGGTGTAGCAGATGGAGTTGGTCAATGGTCATTTGAAGGTAAGCAATATCTTTTTGTCCACTGTATTTCTGTTCTTTAACCTTGTGGATGCTGTGAGTTCCCCAGCATCCCCTCCATGCCTTGTTTCTTAAGTGGTACTGTACTTTCTTTTGCGAAGTTATTATTAGGAATGTATAGCCATGCATTCCTAATAGTTATTCTTTACTGGCACAGTGACAATCGTTACCATTATCAGATGCTGAATCTAAATTGATGTAGGAATTTTCTTGCACACTGGGTATATTTAATGTTAAAGTTAACCACATTTGGAGCCACACAAGGGAAATAGGAAACACGTTTGTTGACTCTGAATGCTTTAAATCTTAATAAGTATTACCTTACAATCTTGTGAATAATATTCCTTGTCCAATACTGATGCATATCTGCATGTTATGACTTGAGACCTTTTGGTCTTGTTCTAATGGAATGCAAAATATTAACGTGACAATTAACGTTAAGATTTGGGAAGTACGGGCATGGATGAAATGTTCATGACTTAAGAATGGGAAGTCCATGTAAAGTGGGATGACATGATCAAAGGTGACAGGGACGAGATACTGACTATGAACCTAAACGATGATAGTTACATTCCTTCTGTTACCATCATATGGTCCAAGGCACTGGAAATAAGTGGCACAACTACTGCAGCGTTCTAAGATGCCAAATTGACAAATGTGTAGCAGTTGGCAGTTAATTTTTGTTATTTGCTTGATAGTTATGGGTGAAGATGCCATCCAATATGCTGGAAGCTAATCCAAATGTGGGTTAGGTCAATGACTCATAGGCTTTGCTAGAGAACTATGTTTTATCGATTGCCACAAAGACAGGACAAAATCATGGGAGGTATAATCGCTGCAGTATCGACATAGTTGCGATAAACATGCCATGATCTGGTGTACCCAATGTCGCTGTATCTGTTATCCAGCAAAAGAAAGAAAGAAAAGGAAATGAAATGAAACTCTGCAATCAGATTGGAAACTAAGGGAACTTGACAAGCCTAGACCTAATGCGATTTAGTGTGGCCGCAAACTAAGGAAAAAATTGCATGAAATCTAAGGGCTTTTTTTTGGTATATAATTACACCTATTGCTTGTTCTATCTCATATATATATGTACTGGACATATTCCAATTTAACACTCGGACGGTAGAGCCCATCTGTGCTGCTGGAGTCTCTGAACGAAATCCACTGTTAATTTCTGGCCATTGCGCTGCATATCTTTCGTTTCATTAGTTTGAAGCACCTAAGAGATTTGATTTTTCATCTTGGAATGTGAGCATCTCTAATAGTTTGGAATTTTTGTCTCAGGGATCAATGCGGGACTCTATGCGAGAGAACTGATGGACGGTTGCAAAAAGATTGTAACAGAAACCCAAGGAGCTCCACGGATGAAAACTGAGGAAGTTCTTGTGAAGACTGCAGATGAAGCACGGTCCCCTGGTTCTTCCACTGTTTTAGTTGCTCACTTTGATGGGCAGGTATGTTCTTTTGTTCGGCTTTAAGACTTGCGGCTCCCTCCGAAATATCTGCTGATAATTTATTCTCTGCATATTTTCCTCTCAAACATAGACATATTTGTGTTTATAAACTTGTTGATATTTTGCAGGTCCTTCATGCATCGAATATTGGAGATTCTGGATTCCTTGTGATAAGGAACGGAGAGGTGTATAAAAAATCAAACCCAATGACTTATGGTTTCAATTTCCCATTGCAAATTGAAAAGGGTGATAACCCTTTAAAACATGTACAGGTGCCATAATACTTCCTGCCGATATTGATTTCCTCTCATAAGCTTTGTCAGAATTTTGTACTTAGACTGTCCTTAACTTGCAGAAATATGCCATCGATCTACAAGAAGGTGATGTCATTGTAACAGCAACAGATGGTCTTTTCGACAATGTCTACGAGGAAGAAGTAGCTGGCACTGTGTCAAAATCGTTAACGGCTGATCTCAAGCCTGCGGTTAGTACTCAAAACCAAACGAACATTTTCTTTATTCAAGGGAAGTCTGATCCTAGTGAACCCCTTCATAGAAGAAAACTGACACAAACCATGTTGCCAAACATTGCAGGAGATTGCCGAGTTGCTGGTTGCTAGAGCGAGGGAAGTTGGTCGCTGTGGATTTGGAAGTAGCCCATTCTCAGATGCGGCCTACCAAGCTGGGTACTCGGGTTACTCCGGGGGCAAGCTGGATGATGTAACGGTCGTTGTATCTATTGTTCGGAAATCTGAAGTTTAAACTATAAACAAGCACAAAAAAAGTTCAGTGCAGCTCCGAGTTTTTGCTACAGCTGCACTTGCTGCCTTGCCCATGAGCATCTTGTGTTTGCCATGAGCAGAGCACTGGCTAAAGCTGAGCCAAACGTGTATACACTATACGGTTATACATACTGGTTGTATCATTGAGCACGGCGCCAGGCCGCCAGTAAAGTTGAGCCGTTCGGTTATCATTTTGTGTGACCTGATGCACTTTGGCTTGTATCCAACAGCCGTAGGAACCCATTCGTGACTTGAAACATCATCGTGTGCAACGAAATCCATGAACGAACAACACTCGTTCAAGGTGGTGCAAAACGGAACGGAAATTCTCATAAGATACATCACGGTCACGGTACAGGGTCTATATGCTTCTCATCTGTGGTCAGACAGAGGTACAGTCCACGGACTGATGAACATAGCAGGTGAGCTCAGCTCACAAGACGCGGTACGCGAGCAGAGCCACGGCAACAGCTGCTGCAGCAGAAAAGAAAGACGACGATGATGCCGAGAGGCTGGCCGCGCCAGTATGCGCCGGGGAGGGAGCCGGAGTGTTGGAGTTGGAGTCGCTCCCTGTTACTGCCGCTGCCGGAGACCCCGAAGGAGCTGGCGACGACGGCGACTGCCCGAAGAATGGTGCACCGGCCGATGGAGCAGGGACTGAAACAACATGAAAGTTTGTCAGTCGCCTCTTGTAAGATGCAAAAGCATGCTCGGGTACAGTCTCATCTGCAATCGTCGCCTAGTACTGGATTTTTCGACAAGGTTTGGTATCCTCGGGTAATCAAGAAACTCAAAACGCACCTGGAGACGCGCTGGGCACACCAGGAACAGAAACTGCATTGGCAACAAGAACGAGACCATCCATCAGCCAGATCAAGGGCCTGCTCAGTTGAGCTTTGAGGCAAGAAGCAGCATGCATGAGAACGTACCGTGGCACTTGCTGACGGGCGGCGTCTTGACCTTGCAGGCGGCGGGCAGCTGCAGGGCCTTGGTCATGTTGAGCGAGATGCCGAAGTTCTGGCCGCCGCCCTGGAACAACTGCCAGAGGCATGCCACCTGGTGGCGCACCACGTCCTTGAGCCCCGAGCAGCAGCTCGGGTCGGGCGTCGTCACCGTGCTCCCTCCTCCACGTAGCTCAAGCACCCCGCCAGGCCCACCAGCGCGCCCATGCAGTCCGGCCCCGGCGCCGGAGCCGGCGTGTCCGCCGCCGCGGCGGCGGTGGCTACTACCAAAGCTGCGAGCGCGAGGACGAGCGCGCGTGATGGCCGCTGCCATTGCTCCTGCTGGCTTTTGATGCTGATGCAGTGGTAATAGCGACGCCGCTGCTATTGGTGGCTAGTGCTATAGTTGTAACGAGCACTGGAAAGATTAGTTCCTGATCGCGGAATGTGGCGTGGGGAACTATGGGGGTGCACGGGTTTATGTGGAGACGGAGCGCAGGCGCGCGGCGGCCAGCACACGGCGGTAGTGGGTTTCGGTTGGTGTCTCGCCACGGGCACGTACCGGTCGCACCACGGGCAGTGCCACACCGGCCACTTGGCGCTTGCACACACACGGCGTGCCGTCTGATCAGTGCGATATCTCCAAGCCGTTCTGGTGTTGGCAGGCTCTCGCCAGCAGCAGCCATCAGCGTAGTAGGATCGAGCTGGCGAATAAACAAAGCCGCTAGCCTATGCCTTTTTCCCAAGCGGCGGTGCGCCTGAAATGATGAGGTGCGTGCCAATGCGGATGCGGCTGTGGCTTGAACTCGCGAACGAAGCATAATATTTTCCGCTTTCAAAAAGGATCATTATTCCAAGAGATTATGGCATCGAGTCTCTCCCTCTCGCTCTCTTCCCTGCACTACAAGTCTATATCCATCACTTCCACATTTTTTTTCTCCACTCTGTGTCTCTGTGGCTGCAAAGGGGGTCGTAATCCCCATGCGGCCATGCATAATTGAGAAGAAAGAATTAGTTCAGCGAGCGGACCAGAGGACACCGGGCGACAAGGAAGTGGGCTGGCTAGCTAGCTAGCTTTTGGAAAGGAAGATCAAAGATTAGTGAGTGGTGGGCGGCACGGAATGGGAAGCGAAAGGAGCCCGCGCACGACGGCACGGGCAATGGATTAATGGAATCCCGAATCCACACCACCACACCACAAGCTCTGGCCCGTGGATGGGACCAAAACTCCAAAAGCACGGCCACGACAATGCCAAAGTTCCCACAAGGTGGCGCACGCAAGCCGACCTCAAAAACTCTCCTTTTCGCGCGAGCCTGAAGTCTGAACTCTGAACCCAATGTGTGCCTGATGGCCGCTTCTGCTTACGCCGCCGCGTCGCACTGCTCACGTCACCATCAGGCAAAACAAAACAACACATCACCAGTACAAAAGTCAAGCACACTCGAGTCCAGAGCCAACAAAACAGACTAAATTCGATGTCATATACATAGCGACAAAAGCGAACAAACGAGTTGTTCACAAATTCAAGTTTTCAGATGAATCAACTGACATAAAGGTGAGCACAGCTAGGTGTACAGCCCGTAAGCCCCTAGTGGAAACAAATGCCGAACCGCGAAGATAAAATGACTGTTGATTTGATTTCAAACGTGCCTATGAATTATAGAACGATGGCGGCTACTACGGCGGATCCCAGCATCACGGCTCCCGTGTAGGCAACTAGGCCGGTGGCGCCGGAAGTAACCTTGCTCGTGGGAGGTGCCGAGCCATCGGCGGATGGTGGTGTTGCTGTCGGTGGTGACGACGGGGTCACGGCCATCGGAGCTGGAGCTGCATGACAGGATTTTAAAAACGCGTTAGCCTAAAGCAACTGCTGATCTCGAGTTTCAGATAGAGAGGTGCAATCTGGCCGGCAAGCGACAAACTGAACTATGTCACTAGCCACGACTTACAAGGTGCGTGCGTATGCGGTATTATGAGGGTTTCTGTTGCTGGAGCTGCACAAACAGATGGTTAACTTCATCAGTATTCATAAAAAAGGAAAAAATCCGTTCAAAAAAAAATATAAAAGGAAAAATTAGGAAAACTGTGACTGGGCCATGTTGGGCCAAATGTCCGGTCCTAGATAAGCCCACGGGCCCCGACGAGCCCAATCAACCAAACTGAATTTCCGCGGTGCACGGCAAAAAAAAAAGGTGTAGCATCGTGACGGTCGTCGCGCACGTACCGGGTGTAGGCGGAGCGGGGTCTGCTGGCACCGGCGCCGACATGCTCGGGGCAGGCGCGGGGGTCGTCACGGGGGAAAGCACCGGCACCATCGGCGCGGGCGCCGGGGTGACGGGCATAACCGGAGACGGAGACGAAGCCGGAGACGAGACAGGCGCCACGACGATGGCGCCGGAAGGCGGCTGCGCGCGCGGCGCGGGCGAGGTCGACGGGACGGTGGTGGGCTGAGCGGCCGTGACCTTGCCCCCCGACACGGAGCGGCGATGGTGGAACGCCCTTGCGGCCGAATACACCGGGAAGGTAAAAGTATCTGCAACAGCGAAGAGCCCAAGAGTGTACACTAGATTAACAGCGTTCACGCCATCGGATCGATTATGCAATCTGTAACATTTTTTTTTTGTCAGGCGAAAAAAAATACAAAGTGAACGAACATACTAGCACTGTTCGACGAAACCTGCTAATGACTCAATGAGCGTGCGTATGCAAGTTACGACGATGAGTTTGGAGTGTACTCCTGTATGTTTTGATTTTAGATCCAAGACAGACTTACTCGATTCTGCTACGGTGGCCGCGGCACAGAGCACCAATGCCAGAACGGCGACGCTCTTCTGCAGCCGCTTAGTCATGGCGGCTACGGCGAGTTTGGTCTTTCTAGGTCAATTTCGTCGCCTTCGATTGTTTGCACCCCTCGCGGCGACGTTGAGTTACGTGTTCAATATATATGGAGGAGGCGAACCGGGCCTAAAATATTTTTTTTTCGCCTTGTTATTGTTGTTTCTTTCCTAAAATACTAGGTTGTTGCTCGCCACGGTTTCCTTTGATAGGACTTTTGACGGGGAAGCAATAAAAAAAAAGAAAAAAATTCACTTTCAACTGTTACAAAATTCTGATTTTCAACCTCAAACTACAAAACCGGATACTAAAGGCCCTCCAACTATCCAAACCATGCAAAATTGACTCTTTGGGTGGTTTTGAGGGTAGTTTTGGATTTTCTAGAAATAGCAGAAATATTATTTAAACTTTAAAAAATCATAACTAACTTATTTTGGACCAAAAAATATGAAATTAGTGCCAAAAGTTCTCTTAAATGTAACCAACCTATTGGCACACTATTTAATGTCATTTGAGTATTATATATTTATACTACTAGTATCTTATTGTTTTTTAAAAATAATTAGAATGAAAATAAATAATACGCAAATATCTTCTAATGGTGCACCAACATGTAGGTCACATTTTTAGAAAAAAATTTGCAATAGATTCTAATTTTTAATACAAATTATTTTTTATTTTTTTTGAAAAATATAAAACCACCTCCAAAACCGTCCAAAGGGCCAATTTTGCACGGTTTGGATAGTTGGAGGGTCTTTAGTGTCCGGTTTTGTAGTTGTGGGTTGAAAATCAGACTTTTGTAATAGTTGGAGGGTGAAAAATAGACTTTTCCCGAAAAAAAAAAATGCAGGGGCCATGGACGAACAGGTATTTGCAACAAACGCTAGGAATCCATTACGGATACGGAGGGGAACTAGCACCCTCGATCACATTATCAAACGATACAATTAAAGGCTTCGTGCCTCTAATAGCAAAGCCCTGATAATAGTTACAGGCCTGACGAATACAAAAGCGCAACAGCAATGACCAGGAAAGAACGCAAAGAACACACGAGAAGTCAAGAAGCCACACACACACAGTCCCCAGCTAATCTCGCCTTTCTTGTTCCCTTCCAGCAGCCTCCTGCGTAGCAGCAGCCTGCAGCGCTCACTTGTACTCCAGGATCATGTTGTTCTCGGGTGCCAGCCCAACACAGGCCCTCATGATGTTCTCCAGCATCGCCCTCTGTTTCGCCAGGGCGTTCACCACCGGTGTGCCGGGGGGAACCTGTTGTTCAGTTTGTACAAGACGATTAGTGTCTTGGATTGAAGCAGAATGCAGCGTAATGATGCGACAATGCATGAGACTGAGCTTACCAGGGGTGCCTTGGTGAGGTAGCTCAGGATGGTGGCTACCGGGTGGAAGGAGTGGAACTTCTCCTGCACGAGAAGAAGCATCAGATGTTGTTGAAGTGCTAGAGCACTTGGCACAGGGGGCATTCAGTCTGTGTGATCTATTACCTCTCCCTCAGCTTTCAGCTGGATCCTGGTGCTGAGCTCAGCCAGGAGCACCAGATCAAGGATGATCGGTGCCGCGAGGAGCGAGTCCTCGCAGGTATTGTGCAGCACAATTGTGTTCTTGCCGCCCATGAAGATCTCAGAGGTGTACTCATCCATGGCTCTCTTGCTGTCCCCGACGTAGGGCACATACTGCAATAAGGATTAAGGAGTGGCAAGTTTCAGAACAAATGTAAACTGTGCGTTCTGCAGTCTGCACAAGCTGGAAGATTAGCTGACAGACCTTGATCACGACAACGTGATCAGGATGCTCGCCCGGCTCATAAAGGATAGCGTTGCTTGAGACCATGTCATCCACCACGTTGCTTTTGGAGATCTCCTTGGACCGGAACGTTTGAGGGGCTGACAGGTTCATGCCGTCGTTGTTCCCCAAGTGGTTGTAGCTCACAATTGAGGTGGGCTGCAAGAGCATAAGAAAAATGTAAGGATGCCATTTGCCAGTAATAGTTCGTCAACTTAATATAAGAGACATATTAGGTTCCACCGATAATTTTACCTTAATTCCAGCACCAACAAGGAAATCAACCAAGACAGACTTCATCTTGGTCTGTCCACTCTTGAAATCGTCACCACCAATCAAGCAGTTGTTCTTAATAGCAAGGTCAATCAGGCCTGCACACAAGAAACTAGTGTTAAGGCATGAAACAGGAATGATACACCATAGAAAACTTTGCACACGGCAAACTACATACCAGGCACAAAGGTGTTCTGGGGGCTTCCATTGATAAATGGTACACCCTCCATGACACAGGCGATGGCATACAGCGTGGATGGCGAGATCTCTGACTCGTTCTTCTCTACAGATGCCAGGAGGTTCTCCATTGTGTCATTGAGACCAGCAATGACATTGCTGTACCTTTCAGTGTTTGCAGTCCACAGCACAACTATCTTGTCCACCTTGTTCTTCTCCTTGAACTCCCTGTTACATTAGCCACATAAGACATACTCCCTCCGTCCCAAAATAGATTTCATTCTCGCTTCCCAATAAAAACAACATCTTTGAGCATTAACCAATTATATATAAAATAATATTAATATTTATAGTACATCATTAGTACCATTAGATAGATATTTGAATCTAGTTTTTTAACAAATTTATTAGAGATATAAATATTACACATATTTTTCTACAAATTGAGTCAAAGTTGAGAAAGTAACACGTGCACGCATCCCATAGCGTCATCCTTTTAGGGACGGAGGGAGTAGATTCTACAATGGATACTTATACTAGGGAACTATGTTGCTTCAACCATGTTAAATCTAGACCCTCAAACCATATCTACCAAACAGCATTGTTCACAACAAAGCTTCCTGTGTTTTCGGTGCTTTCAACTCTGAGGAGTTCTCATGGAAGTACCAAAGTGGCTGCCATAAAAACTTAGATTCATACACGATGGCGCTACTTGAGCTTTTTTTTTATATATATATACCTTACTATGGCCCATTTTTTGGCATGCATGCCAAGGAAGCTTCCATTGCATCGGGTTAGAAAAATACGTTATGTTATAAGCAGAGTGCCAATCATGGTTCGTATGCACCAATTTTGAAGTATTGTTCCTTTGTTTTACGTTCATCCAAGTGTATTTCACTTTGTCAATTGCACAGAGGCACATTAGCGTTCATGTCTGTATACCTGATGTCCTTGATGATCTGGTCAACCTGCTCTTTCTTGGTGCCCTTGACGACATGATTGGCACGAGAACCCTGGTTAGCAGCGATGAAGTCCGGGTCATAGATGCCGGGAAGTGGCACCATGGACTCCATGTAGGGCCTGAGCTGCTTCTGCAGGTCAATGTCCAACACCTTGGCCCTGGTCATGGAATCGGCCAGGTTCAAGTTGCTGATGTCCCATCCTCCAAAGACAATGTCATCAGGGTTCACCTGCAAACAAGTTCAGCTTAATCGTGACAGGAAGGGACAACATTTGCAAATCTACAGTCAGTGCTAAATGGCAGACATTTTACAGTCCAGAAATGCTGGAACCTTTCAACTGACCCACAGCCTTTTGACTTGTACAAGCAGGACCACAACACGGCAGAGTCTTACTTTTTCAGTACCTTTTTGTCAGGACTTTGCCTTTTTGTTATGCAAAGTTCCTTTAGAAAATCAGAACCTTATTTTGTTTATGCAATCTAAGCGTCCCTTTCAGAAAATCAGAGACTTCCTTTATGCAAAGATTAAAATTCCTTACACTTCAGAACCATTGGCCTTAAAGGACAGACTTATTATTGTGTAACATCAACTAGCAACTCACGGAATATGCCTTGTTCTGCATGTGTGTTTGCTTTGAATAAAAGAAGACCGCAGTAGTATTAGCTTACCATGGGTAGGAGGCTCTTGAACGGTGCGTAGATCTCCTCCCCGTTGTAGCTGCCGACCCTGATGGTGGAGGCCTGAGTGAGTGAGCCGAAGTAATTGGCTTGCTGCACCTTGTCCTTGGTCGCCCATGAGATCCCCCTGAAAGAAAGACGACCAGCACGTTCAGGTTTCACCGTTTCAGGGTACACAAATGGCACGGGAACACGCAGGAACGGAAAGCGATGTTGAACAAGCACTCACTCCCTGTTGGCGATGACCCCAGCCGTCAGCGTGGACCCGTTGTTGCCGCCCCACCCCACGAGCATCACCCTGCACCAGAAATCGCATCTGTCAGACAAGTGGCTAACACGGCAACACGACGATTGCACGTAGCAGACATGCACAGGGACAGGAAGAAAACAATTTGTTCGAGATCATGGCAGCATCTGGCTTTGCACACTTGCCAGTAGTATACTCTTCTTTCCGGTCTTCCCTGTTGGATTTGGATCTTGCAGAAACAAATTGCAACCAGCTCACATGCACAGGTCCAAAACTAGGCAAAGTTCAGAGGGAAAGGGCGCCGTATCGTTGGTAGCAAGCAAAAACGTCTAGGTTCGCAGACCCCCGTAAACCCCAACCGTTTGGCTTTTTGCCATGTCCTCTCTCGCGGCCCCGAGTGGAGAAAATGAACCAAAAATATGGGGAACGAATTCGCCTCCGGAATTCAAAATCGAGCGGATTGGACGCATCCGGCGGGGCAAGCGGGTGCGTAACTATCAAAGACGATAGGTCGTCATCAGGCAAGTAGATTCCATTAAATGAGAGCTCCGACAGCCCGATCTCGACGGAGGATTGGGCCCGAGCGCGAGGAGGAGGGGAGAGAGGCTTCGTTCGTCCGTTACGTACCCGAGCTTGGGGACGGCGGTGCTGGTCCGGAAGTTGTACTTGACGGACTTGGGGCGGACGACCCAGCGGGAGGCGCCGTCCTTGGCCTCGTGCACCAGCTCCGTCGTGTCGTACCGGTACTCCGACTCGATCTCCGACGGGCCGTACCGCACGTGCGGGCTCTCCACGCGGAAGCTCTCGATGAACATCTTGCCTCTCCTCCTCCCCTTTCTCGACCGACCACTACTACTACCCGCCTCGCTCGCTCGCTGCTCTCTCCTGGAGTGGAATGCGAGGAGTAGCGCGAGCGAGAGGAGGAAGAAGGAAGGAGGCCGCTGCGCTGCTCTGGATGTGATCGGGGCTGGGCGCCCGGAGCGGGGGATTTATAGCCGGTTCGACGGCCACTGCCACGTGGCTGCACGCCAGTTGCGGCGCTCCTGGGCCCCACTTGCAAGGAATGGGGCCCACGGGGAAGAAGGAGACGAGTTGAGCCGCCGGTGCGTGGATGCTTTGCCGTTGCCGAAGGTCCGCAAATGGAGGCGACGCTGCCGGAGTTGCCTGGAATGGGGGGAGTCGACCGGCGGCGGCCTGTGAGAAAGAGGGGCAGAGAAGACGGCGAGCTGTCGCCGTCGGTATGGAGCTATGGATGGTTCAGGATTTCGGGAGGAAGATGGATGAAGAGCGCGGCGTGGATTTGCAAATCCATCCTTCTTCTTTTCCTGTTTTGACAGCGGTAGAGGATCTCGGGTAGGGACCACGTATATCAATATGGCGTCAGTGAAACGGCGAACATGGCATTCATGGTCATGCACGAGAAAAGGGGTAACAAAACATGTTTTTTTTTTTGAGAAGGTAAGAAAACATGTGACTTGGCTTCCATTTAGACCTTGGTAAAACTCGAGCGGAGCCAACAAAGGCCCGAAATGTTTCGGGCCAAAAACCCGTGTTCATGAAGAGCTAATGGACCGGAGCTTTCGGACCGCTCTCGGGTAGGACCATAAACAGTTGGATCATACAAGTCTCACACATGGTTGTGCTGTAGGCACAGCCGGGGCTTAGTATGGAGTAGTCTCAACTCTCAAGCTAGGTCTGGTTGCTCAGGTCTAGTTTCATTGAGCTTTTAAATTTTGATGCTTTAAAACTACCGCACAAGCTATAACACATGTAGATATAAGATTCAAATTTCAAACCATGGATATGGCACAAAGACATACGAGAGATAGATACAGATAATTTTTGGGATGTGTAAGCATTAGAAATCACTCACTTGTTCGTTAAATATCATAATAACTCTTACAAACGTCTCTGTGTGTGTGTGTTTATCCAATTAATTACGATAAATATTACTTGTTATCTACTCTACACTTTTATCCACATTCATATTTCTTCTTGCTCATGTAGCACGTCCAATTATATCTTAATTATATCCTTAGTTTGAGCTATGTTTCTAACACGAATATTGGTATTCTCGCCGTCTCCTCCATACATAAATACATAATGAAGATCGAACTTTAGATTATTTTCATAATGATTGGGAGTGTAATTCAAATAAGATTTGTGGGGACACCCTATGATGGGCTGGAATGGATAATTTAGATATTGATTGAAGGGTTCATTTTAGACTATTTTCAAAACGGTAGATGTTGAATAATCTTTTACCAAAACATAATAGAACTTGTGACCATGGAGATGATAGTATACCGTATTGATGATTAGAGTAACTGGTTTTTCATTTTTATGAGAATTGTTATGATTTTACAAATTATTTACTTGGAAGACCATCATGTGTGTTATTCTTTCTCTAGTACACCTCAATTTGAAAAAAGCCAGACCCCATATTTTTCATAAACAACTACTCCCTATGTCTCAGAAAGAATGTAATGATGGGAATTGTGTTAATCAAAGTATCTCATGCTTGACCAACTTTATATTAAATAGTATTAGCATTTATGTTTCTAATTTAATTTGATTATGAAAATCTATTTTATAACGAATCTAATGACACTTATTTCAAACCGTTTGACTTCTCAAGAAGCGAGAATTGCATTCTTTTTTAGACAAAGGGAGTAGTCAGGTAGTACAAGTGTTTACTTTGCAACAAATGATTCATTTACACCCTAAAAAACAAATGATTCAATTACTCTTAACAAATTTTCTTCTGATGTGTGAGCATCCATGTTTGTACTTGATTCGCAAAAAAGAAAAATGTTGCCTATGGACTATGGTATGACGATGTGGTGATATGACTTAGAGTAGTTCACAGTATAATACGAGGAGGTAAAGATAAAAAAATATTTATCGATATAAATATTTTAAAGCACTCCCAATAATGGGTGAGCAAGCAAGTAAATGTACAAGAAAAATATTTGGAATAATTTCCTTTAAATTCCTATATGTAGGTGAACATTTGAATTTAATGTGGTGACATATTAATAGGGTCCGCCTACTAAATTGCAACGGTTGGGGAAGGTAGTAAGACTGTTAAAAGACAAAAAAAAAATGAATAAAAGTAATAAAAATAACAGTAGATAAAGTACATGAGGACTTAGCTAGAGTACTCATGGGCAGCCACCACCGCACAGATATACTAGATGCCAAGAAAGGAGTAGAACATCTCGAAATTAAACATCAACACTTCTCTAATAGAATGTGAGAGGATTATGTGCAGTAAAAATGGCATAAGGGGTTAAAAGAAGGACCGAGAGATGTCGTAAACAAATGATATTATGTGGTAAACGAATTCATTGTTCAGAAAACAGGAGATCCGGCTCCATCGGAAACATGTAAAAAAGGTTGGTGAGCCGGACGTGATCACGTAGATCGCCGCACCAGCATCCGAGATTCCAAGGAACCCCGGGGGCCTTGGCGCAAAAGCGCTCCGTGCGCGTGGCTGAGAACCGCTCGCTCGTCGAGCCCACCCCAACCAAGTGGCGCCCAGGGTCGCGTGGCGCTCCTGCGCAGGCGTCACGTGGTGCCCGTGGGCCCCGCGCGCTCGCGAGCGTGGCGCGGAACCTCCTGGAACGCCGTCCCCGCTCGTGCCTTTTGTGCGGCGCAGCTTTCGTCGGGGCTCCAGGCCCCCTAGGAGCGGTCCATGGACCCCAGGCGTGGCACTGACTCCCACGAGTGGCCCTGGGTGCGTAGGCGCTGTGCACGGACACGAGCCATGTGGCGGTGCGGTGTCAGGCGACCCCGCACGGAGCCTCCGCGGGGCCGCGGCGTGTGATGGCAGGGGCGCCATGTGGCTCGAACTCTCTTGTCCTTGCATGTAATGGATTGTCCTTGCATGTAAAGGTTCTTGTCCTTGCCTGCAAATTCAGGAAGAGCACGACACTGCCACCAATCTTTGTGATTACTGCCTAGTACTAGCACGCAGCGGCGTGGTTGTCGTGTTCCGGTGCGTTCGACGTTCGTTGTCAATCATGGAGGGTTAATTTTTTTTTCTCTTTGTATTTGGAGGCTAATCCTCGCTTCCGATCCCTTCCAAGTTCCAATGGGTTGAAATATGGAAATTAGACCAAATCTTCAGCGCGAACGGTTCATTATTGACTGGCTGCGCACTTTGTGCGAACAGATTTCGAATTCTCGTCACACATGTAGGCAAGGTGTTCGACTGAAGAAGAAGGCACGCACGCGGCCGTAAAGCACGCGATGAGGTGGTAATTAAAGAGAGGTCAGCTCAGTTCATAGATATTCACTATTCCTCCCATCATATCCATCTCATTCTTTTCTATTCTTTTGTCCCTCTTCATTGCTACAGTGTATATCTGCTACAATAAATCTCCATCTATCTCCACCAACCAAACACCACATAAGTGCAGTAGTATATACGTAACAAAATGCAACAGACAGAAAAGACCCTCCGAGTGCAATCTAAATTGTACTTCGAGAGAGGTTCTGAGTTCTTTCTGATGTCCAGGAGATCATGATCGAGATCCCATGGAATTTCTACCAAGCTCCTTCACAAAGTCGATCCAAACAAAAAACATGCACAGAGATTCGATCAAGCTGGAAGACTAAAGTGTGGAAAAGAGCTGACTGACATGGATGGGCTGGACAGCGGCTCGATCGCGAAATTCTCGCAAATTCGTGGTGACCGCGCGCCGTTGTCCGCCCCTTCGCCCTACGGTTCATACATTCTGGGAGCAGGAGGAGGAGGCAGCAAATTAAGCAACTGCTACTCTACAAGCTACTTGCCCATCTCGCCCCATCCTTTTTGCTTTTGTGTCTCCGGCTCTCCGCTTTGCCTTTTTCGGCCCGCTTCGCATTCACGTGTTATTGCTGCAGTCACGATCGTGGCTAGCGAAAGCGCTTGAATTTACAAATTTCTTTGATGTGATGCCACGAGATTTGGTTGGGCTCTGTCTTATTATTAGAGCTTATTATAGTAGTAGTAACAACTAAGAACGATCTAGCGAGTTCTTGCAGGTTCTACCTCATTTGTTAGCAAGTCTTGGCATTTCTCAGGGCGCCTCTGATTTGGGGAGAACGAGGTGGTAAATGATTTTCTTTACCGCGCAGTCATTTTAGGGGTCAGGTACAGATCATTTTGTGACTACATGATTCTTTTTTTATTGAAAACAACAGGTATAACACAGATGGTTGTACGTATAAATTTCCATCAACCGATACAACGGCTCAAATATTAATATATATTCCTTTTTCTAAAAAAAAACTTGTAATTTTTTTTTCGAATCACACAGTGCAGACGCAGACGCTTACAAACACGCACGCACACTTGCCCCCTATAAACATACGCACACAACCCTACCTCTCTGAACACCTCCGAAAGACTGGGCCGGCAAATCCTCCAAATTGATGAAGTTACCACAGACGCCTCGCTATCGACGGGCACGTCGCCTACCACTGAAAGAATAGCGTCGGCTAAATCCTAGAATAAATCTAGGAAAATGCGAGCACCAGTACCGAGTCGAGGACTCGAACCCTGGTAGGCTAGTTCCACCACAAGAAAGCTTACAAGCTGAGCTAGAGCTTAGTTCGGAAAAAAAAACCTGTAAATTTCCAGGGCATAAAATTACGGGGTATGACATAGGCTATCGTTTATTTGTTCACGTTCATGATTCAATTTTCAGCAGCTTTGAGAACAGCTTATCGATTGTATAAGTATTTTGATAGAAACCTGGTAATGGTAATAGTGGATTCATATGCCCAAGACCTTTCTTATGGATACGATCTTACTGTTACGTGTAATATTACCAGGCGCGGCCGCGAGCTCATTTTAAGTTGTTAGTACCTATTTATTATGCAACGTTGTATTTATTTTCCTCGCCTGTTTTCTAAGGATGTGTTTGGTTGGGAGATATTGAGAGATGGGACAGAGTCGTTCCTTTTTTAGAGATGGATGATCTTGCTTTATGTTTGGTTAGAGGGATGGGACGGTTCCAGTTTTACGTTTAGTTGAAGTGACAAGGGATGGATGGGAGAAACGCTGTCAGCCATCCGTTAGTTGTAGGGTCCATGCGTCATTCACTGTGTGCTATGGGGCCCACGCATCAGAGCCTATCCACGGGGCCTCCGCCACCGGTCCTGTCGCCGGTCCCGCATTGCCTTCCCCGCCGCCGGTCCTGCGTCACGAGGCCGTAGTCCTCGTGCCGGTTGTGTGGCTGCAGTCCTCGCGCCGCAGATGCCCTCCCTCCATCTCTGTCGAAGCAAAAATCAGAAGAAGCAAGCATGCATGTAGTAGGCAAAAATCAGAAGAAGCAATCAGAAGAAGCAAGCACGCATGTGCTGGGCTACCTGGAAGAGATGATGATGTAGCAGCAGCTCCTCGAGGAGGAGCAGACCAAGGGCACCCTCGTCGACCGCATGGAGGAAGCGGGCGTGAGGAGGAAGAGGAACAGGAGGTATGGGCGTGGGAGGGAGAAGACGGAAGGAGACGCCGTGCACGGGGATAGATTGTGTCGGTGCCTGATTTGGTCGCACCGGCACCGACGAGTGATTGCGGTGCTAACCACTCGTTTTCCTGATGGCGAGAGTGAGAGACGAGGTTTTATCCTGGTTCCGGCCACGGGGCCGTACGTCCAGCAGGGTGCGATGCACCTGGTTACGTGTTGCTTGTAGTAGGGGTTTACAAGCAAGGTGGGAGAAGGAGATAAGCTCCTAAGTCCCAGGCTATGGTGTGTGGGTGCGTACGAGACTTGTGTTCTCTGCGTGTCTTCGTGCTCTTCTCGTTCCTTCTTCCCATTCGCATGGGCTTCCCTTCCCCTTTTATAGACCAAGGGGAGCGGGGTGCGAGTACATGTGTTTGCACTGTTCGTCCATGCCGCGTACTGTGCGTGAGCGGGAATCGCGCCTTCCAACTCCGCTGACGACATGGCAGGGGCTGACGTATTGTCCTTCCCTCTCGTGACAGTTCACGGCGTCGAGGGTAGGAAACTTGCGTACGGGGTCCAATTCGAGCCTACGTGGCCTCCTTCGAGGTTGCCTTCGAGGGTGGCAGCGTGTCCGGCGGGGGGTAAAGTCAAAGGAGTGGTTAGCACAGTGCTGCTGGCAGGGTCAGGTCTGGCGCGCAGCATGGCGCTCAGAGTCCACTGTTGCGAGTGGATTTGACCGATGTCTTCTCCGGGAGTAGGTGATGGCGTGGAGCAGTGATCCCTGCTTTTTGACCGCGTCATGATGACTCTGATGGGCCGCAGGGCATTGGGCGTTGTTTCCGTTGAGGCGGGCTCGAGCTTGGATGGCAAGCTCGAGCTCGCCGACCCTCGAACGAGAACGGAAAATATCCCCTCGAGGGTAGGGGTCGCCCTCGAGGCTGCTGAGCCTCGAACGAGACGGAAACTGCCCGCTCGAGGGTGAGGGTCGAGGCCGCCGAGCCTCGATCGAGACGGAAACCGCCCGCTCGAGGGTGAGGGTTGAGGCCGCCGAGCCTCGATCGAGACGGAAACCGCCCGCTCGAGGGTGAGGGTTGAGGCCGCCGAGCCTCGATCGAGACGGAAAACCCCGCTCGAGGGTAAGGGTCGTCCTCGAGGCTGCTGAGCCTCGAACGAGACGGAAACCACCCGCTCGAGGGTGGTCGTTCACCTCGAGCGGGACGGGTGCCAAGGTCTCGTAGCGATGGCAGGCCTTTGCTGGGCTGTGGAGCCAGGTTAATGTCGTTGTGGGCCTTGATGCCAAGTAGTTTTGGACTTAGATTGGGGTACCCCTTTTGCAGGTACCCGACAGATTGGTTCGGCACTTTCGGAGGGACCGAGCCGTCCCTGATTTCGTGGGGATATTCTTCAAAGATGCCGTCCTGTCCTTGCTATTCGTTCAACCAAATACTACCAAAACAAGGATGATCGTGTCCTGTCTCGTACCATCCCTCCATCCAAACACACACTAAAGTAGGATCGCGCGTTAACAGGCCCATGAACAAGGAAAAAATAGCCGCTAGCTTACGACACAAAACAGTCCAGAAAGAGAAAAAAACGGACGAGACGATGGGCCAATCAAACGAACGGGCCAAATTATGAAACAAACATACCCAACAGGAAACAAAAGAAAATGCAACGAATTGCTTGAACAATAGGCTATTGGGCCGGTCACTGGATCACTTGCGTCATGCATTAATTTTAGGCCAGCCCATCTAAGCATGACCCCTTTATCTAAGCACAGCTAGGGATGGCAACGGGTCGGGCAATGTGCGAGTAAGGTATTTACCCGCCCTATAGCATATCCGCAGCTCCAACCTTTACCCGCTTACCCGTCTGCTAGTGTAACACCCCTGGTGTTAATTAACACTAAAATGATGTTTAAGTTAAGCTAAGCACATTTCAAAAGTGGAATTAAGAAAAATGAGGAAAAATTTCACAAATGGAGTCAAAAACCATTCAAATAAAGTAATAAAGAAAACTTTGAAAACTTCCTAAGAACTTGGAAAAGTGCAAATGGGAAAGTTGGAGAATAAGTCAAACCAAGAAACTTCCCTTTTCAAACCATAGCCTAAAAATGTCTGGAAGCATCTCAAAATTCAAACCCTAACATGGAATTTGAATTTTCCAATTTAAATTCAAAGCTGAAATGGAATCTCATTCAAATCTCACGATTTTACCACAGAACATCAAAATCTCCAAAAAACAAAGTTGCACATCTTCACATTTCTGAACTTTGCCTCAATTGGCACTTTGGCCAATTTTGCCATCTAGCCCCTCGAATTTCAAAAATTCAGTTCAAAACAGGGTTTTACCCCCTTTTGAATCACGGCCAAATTTTCAACTTTTTCTCAAAATCTCCAGTGCAGGGACGTGTCTCATGAAATTCTAAACAACTTTCATGTTGGAAGATTTTCGAGCCACGTTCAAATTTTTGGAGTTTGAGCCATGCCAACCAAGTTGACCTTTGCTCGGCAGAGGCGCGCTCACGGGTTGCCCACGCCGCGCTCGCGCGTGCCCGAGCTCGCCGCCGGCAGCCCCTATCGCCGTCCGTCCTCGACTGCGCCGGCCAATGGCACGGCTGTGTGTCCCCGCCCACGGTGCACGCCTCTGGCAAGGTCTCGTGGCCAAGGGCGCACTGTAGCGCTGACCCGCGCCTCGCCGTCGCGTCGCCGCCGCGAGCCGCCGGACAAAAGCGCCGCCGCTGTTGCCCATCGGTCCGTCGCGCGACTTTTGCGCCCACGCGCGTCGCTTTTCCCCTCCGCCCTGTCTTCTCTCCTCGCCCACGCGCGCCTGCCGCCTGCAGCTCGCCCGCGCGCGCGTTGACGCCGGGAAAAGGCGCCAACGGCCGCGGCAGAGCCGCTGTCGCCGCGACAGCTCACCGAGCTGCCCCAGCCCTCATCCCGTGCTGCCCGAGCACCCTTCTCCTCCCCTCTCACTCCTACTTAAGCCCCCAAACAGTTCCCTCCCTCTCCGCGCCGGAAAACCCTCGCCGGAGTTCGCAAAGTCGCCGCCGAGCTCGCTCTCGTGGACAGCTCTCTCCGTCGCTCCTCCGGCCAAACCGAGGCTCGCACTAGCTTCCCCATCACCCACTGCCACTCCTCGACCAATCCCTGACCCTTTTCCACCACCACAGCCACCGGCGTAGCTCGCCGGAGAAGCCCGAGCTTTCCGCCGCCGCCCGCGCACGTGCACAGCTCGCTATGGTCCTCCTCCGGCCGAACCGAGGGCACCAACAGCTCCGCCGTGCCGCGCTGGTGCTCACCGACCCCTTCCCCGACCTTCTCCGACCCCGACGCCGCCGGTCACCGCTCGCCGGAGCAAGCAGAGCCGCCACCACCGTCGCTGACCTCGTTCCCGGCCGTCCCCGCCGTCGACTCCTAGCTTAAAAGGACCGCGGTGAGCCCCTCTCCGTTTTCCCCTACTTTCCCGGCCCGGACTCGCCGCCGTTTGGCCGGCGTACGCACGCCGGCGAACTCGAGGACCATAGTGTGTCGTCTACCTTTTTTCAGGGGGCCGAGTGCAAGATGCAGGGGCCTGTTTGTAAGAGATTCAAAACTTCTAGGGTTCACAGCGTAAAATAGATTCTATCTTTTAGGCTTAATTCGCTGAAATCTTCAAAAATTCGTAGAAAATCGTAGAAAAATCAGAAAAATGCCAAACCAATTTTGTAGTGACCAGTGATTCAAGAAGTCCAACTTCTTCTTTTGCACCTCACTCAGTTGAGCTTTAGATTTTGAAATATAAATTCAAATCCGTTTGGACCCTTTTCATCATAGTTCAAAATCTACACATGCACTTGAGCTGGCCTTGGGATATGTTGTTAGTTGATTGTCATTAGCTTAATGCGCAAGTGGTGCACAAAAATTCCCAGTGGATTTAGAGTTATGAATTTCCAAACATATACCCTGCTGTTTTAGCAAATAAATCACAGAAAATAATTTACCCAGTGAAAAATCACCTCCTTCACACAGAAGCTAAATCAAGACATAAGGAACCTTAGAAAAATGAAAATGGTAATTTTTGGACACTGGAAAATGGCTAAATGATTTTTGGTAGTTTAAACATGGTGAAATTCCACAAAAATAACCATAAATCAATACCACATATAAACTTGCAGAAAAGTCACTCTTGGCACCCTAAGTCACTGTGCCAAGTGGTGTGGACAGAAACCTTGTAATTATTTTTGTAGGAATTTAGTTTGTTTTTAGGCAAAAAGATAAGAACATTTTTAATAAATTATAGAAAAATTAACTTGAGCCAAATTTTGGGCTAGGCTCCTGCCTTGGTATGAGTAAGCCTCTGGCCAAATGGCATATGAAACTAATATTCCTAAGTTCACCTTTTGAATAATAGAAAAGGGACTTAAATAGTGGAAAAGAGAAGAAAAAGAAAAAGAAAAGAGAAAAACCTAAATCTCTAAAATCAAATTAAAGGTTCAAATTGAAAAGGGTATATTCACTTATAATTAATGTTTATCCTTTCCAATTCATTAACCAGGATTTAAATAAACCCTAACTATTTAAATCTCGATACTTAAACATTTCATGCATTTCGTGTAGATACGGGTCTCGCCGACGGAGTCTACGAGCTAGTCCCCACTGCCGAGGAGATCGCCCAGGAGTCCGAGGTGAACGTGGTGCACGTGGATCCGAGCCCCGAGCAGGAGTACCGCTTCGAGCCGGAAGGCAAGCACCGGAGCATAACCTAACTTTACTTACGCGGTTTATTTGATTATATGTTTGTGCATTTAAGTTTCAAGGAGTTGAATGAAACCTAGATTGCATGATCATAGGTTCCTTTGATTGAACACTAGTATGTTAGGTCCGATAGTCGCTATGCTTAAGACCGATAGAAGTCGAGTGTTTTCCGACACTCGCGAGATATAGGAGTTGTATGTCTACTCATATCAGAAACACTAGAGATGATGGACGGATGATTGTAGATACCCGTCTATCGATGTTTTAATTGGAAACATGTGGTACTTTTGTGTCAAGCGTTTGAACGTACCATACATATGCACGGACTATGGGACCGGTAAGTCCCGGTATCCGATTGATGCGAGCAGGTCTGACAGCTCTCTGTCTTGGAAACGTTATCTCATGGGCACATGAGGGTAGTTGCGTGAGTCCCAGTAGTGGTAAACCTTTACCCTGAGGCATTGGGACTCGGGAGCCACTCGCAGAGAGAGGAGAAAGGATTGGGGTGTGTTGGTATTTCCAACCATTCCGTATGTGTGGGTTTCCCTGGCCAGGTAGTAAATTCGGTTCGAACTGTCCGCTTCTCGCGGTTAATGAGACTGCTTGACCGATGTATGACATATTATGAAGTGAAACTTGGAAGGATAAAATTTTTGTATGGAATAATTGTATTGCAAAACTTGATTGTTTAGCTAGGCTCACCTAGAATGGATAGGTTAAAGGAATTAAAATCAAAATGAATAAACTAAAAATCAGCTTAGTCGCTTTTGGCAAAAGAACCTCACTAGCCAAACAGCCTCTCATTTTAGGAGTCGGTGATGTAGTGATCACCAGTCGGGTAAGTCTTGTTGAGTATAACTAGTATACTCAGCTTTCAGGACCATCCCCTCAGGAGGTAGCTGCCTCTATGGCTTGGGCCTCCCAGCTTCCTCCTGGTTACAGCATCGAGTGGGAGCCGACCTCTCCCGAGGATCGTGAGGAGTAGCGTCACGGCTGACTTCATCGTGACGATACCATGGATCGTCGCTAGTATCTCGTTTACTTTCCGCTGCATGAACTCGAACTATTTTATTTATCATTTCAATTTGGTTGTAATAACTCTGAACCTTGTTGTAATTTGAATTGTAGAATGATGTGATCTTTGGAACTCACCTTCGAGTGAGCGTATGGACGGACGATCTTCAGTTGCAGTTAGTCGAGCTTGACTCGACGGTCGAATCCGCACTTGGGAACATTTTCGTGTATTAGCACCAATGGAAGGTGGAATATACTTAAGTGGGCCCATTTCTCGGGTAAGATCGCTACAGCTAGCCTGCCCGCGGGTAAAAAACTTTATCGGTGCCCGTACCCGACGGATATCCGCGGGTATCGGGCAACCCGTCACCCGCGAGAAAAATGACATAGCAGGCTTGCTGATGCGCCGCCGGCCGTCGTGTCCTCTTGCGTCGCCTGCCGTCGCTCCCTTCCGCGCGGCTGCAGCCGCGCCCACGCAGATGCGTCGCTCCCTCCTGCGCCGCCGGCCGTCGAGGCCTCCTGGGCGGCTGCAATGCTCTCCTGCGCCACCAGCCGCCGCGAGGGAGCTGTGCCTGCAGTGCGCTGGTGCATGTGTTTGTGCGCGTGACAGAAGAGAGAGGGAGAAATGCCTGTGCTTGTGCGCGTGTGATAGAAGAGAGATAAATTATAGATGGTCAGCTGGGTGGCGGCGGAGTGGAATTGAATAAGGCTAGGGTCTGTGTGGGGAGTTAGGGTTTTTTTGGGCTAGGTGGGCTGAATGTTAAATGAGGTTTTGATGGGCCACAATGTTACGCGGGTAACAGGTAATATCCGCGGGCGAGGTTATTTGCCTGTCTTCTACCCGCGGGCGAGATTGCCCGCCCGTACCCCCGTACTCACAGGCGAGATTGCTCGCCCATATCCGTGCCCGTCGGGTCGGTTATCCGCGGATATCCGCGTCCGCGGGTAGAATTGCCATTCCTAAGCACAGCCCCTTTTTCTAAAAAAAAAAAGAAAAAAGAAAAATCTTAGCACAGCCCCTTCACATTGATGGCTTCCCTGCGTCTCCCACTCCCGGGCTCCCGGCGATGCCGCAGAACAACGACGCCACACCAGAGAGGCAGAGACATCGACGACGGCCGTCCTACCTTTCACAATTGTTGGATCCACCACCTCACGGTCCTCACGGATACATTTTAAGTTTTTCCAAATATTGATGTTGCGAGATCAGGATTAAGGAAAAAAAAAATCTTGCCACGTGAACTTTGTGACATTAAACGTGCATACCTTGGATATGGCAGACGAATGATAACAAATGGGCATGATCTATCCTGGCAGCACATTTTCGTACATGATTAAATACATCGACTTTCCTGGACTGACCTCACTCGTCATGCATGGAGTAGCATACCAAAAAAAGATGCTGCAAGTGCCTAGAGCTGGGATTTCTGTGCTAATCCATCCATCTAAAATAAAATATAATAGCGGCATCATGACGACTCGGCACAGCAGTCTCTGCATAAAATAGCGGCATGGCGCGGCAACCCACGCCATCCGCTCAGAAGAGCCGAAACTTGCCGACCCACCGGTCCAAAACAAGAGCCAAACTTGTGGTGCGGCACGCCTCGGCGAGCCGTGGCGTGCGTGGCCATGGCCCCCTCTCGGGTCAGGGTACTACGCGGTTTCGTGGCCCCTCCGGTTCAACGAGCCGGACAGCCGGTCAATGGGCACACCACACCACACCAGCCGGTTTCCGTGAAACAGCTGCGGCGGCCCCTGGCTTCTCCTTCTCTTGCCTTGTCGGCTTCTGCTGGGATGCTGGCGTGGCAAAGTGGCGGCCCAAGCGCTTACGCCCGCGTGCCGTCGCGCTGCCGTCATCACATCACCCCCGTGTTGATCGTTGATCCCTCCGCTTCTGATCGTCAAACTTGGATTTGATCAGGCAGAACTGGATTGAATTGCCCTCCAGTGGCATCAAGTTGCTTAGGGCGTGTTTGGATTGTCGAAAAAAATACTATAACATTCGTTGAAAAACGTGTTTTGTGTGAAAAGAATAGTGGAAAGTTAGAATGAATAGCGAAACTTAGTATCTGACCACACCAGAAAAATGCACTCGATGCACTGTTGCAACTTGCAAGGTGATGTAACGTAGTACGTCGAGGACAATAAACTACTCTCATTAGAGTATTGGATTAGACTCGGCTTATGCTGCTGACTGGTAGATTCACATGTGCGTCCAACTTATAATTATGGACCATTGTGGTAATGCTGCACGCTGCACATGCTGATGCAGTTGGGAAACAGGGTGCGACGACTTGCATTGACATGGAGATGCCACAAACAGAGTACTAGCATGCGGGTTGGCCTAGCATGCTACTAGACCTGTTGAAAAGGAACGGAGGGACTCCGGCTCCCGCGGCACCAAGATAATCACACCGGCCATGATATCTTCCCTGGGGACAGAATTATCTTCAAACAGCTGGTGATTGGACGGCGCGCCCATCCAACGCCCGATCAGCAGCGGCTACGGTGGGAGACACATGTCCTGAGACTGCAAAGTTTAGATTGGGAGAAAAAACACTAAAGATCTAGAAAAACACTATAGATCGTGTTGGGAAACGTGTTCTGTAAATGAAAGGGATGAGATGAATAGAAAAAAGTTAGAAGCATAACAATTTTTAAGAGAAGTTAAGTGAACTAAACTCACTACCACACAGGCAGCAACGTTTGATCACGCGTGACTGCCGACGGCAGCAGCATTTGTTACACTTGTCCGTTTAGGCGTTTAGCTGTGATCACTCAAAAGAGGTCGGCTTTCTTCGTCGACCGGCAGCTTCTCGGAAACTTGAGAGCGTGAAGTTTTCAGCGTAAAAGTGGCAGAAATAAAAGTGCACATCACAGAAAGGCTAAGGAGTATAATCTAGAATAATCCTGTATCGCCATCGCATTTGACAAACACCAGACTGTAAAGCTACTAGTAGTACTCTCTTCGTTTCACAAAACATGCAATTCTCGTTTCCCAATAAATTTCAGAATCTTAACTTTGACCAATTATAAATTAAAAAATATAAATACTTATCAGATAAAACATATATCATTAGATTCATTTTTAAATATAGTTTTTTAACAAATTTATTTAGATCCATAAATATGAATATATTTTTCTAAAAATTTGATCAAACATAAACTAGTTTAACTGGCACGCATCTCAAATGTACATATTTTTTTGAGACGGACCATGTAACTAACAGGACCTGCAAGTACGTTCTGCAGGTACAACAAACTGACCAAGATGGAGAAACATGTAGGAGTAGTACGTATCCAGTATCCACTATCCAATAATATCTCGCCTCAAGCTGCAACTTGCTCACGACAGCCCATCCGCTCTCCTAATTGCCATGCTGTTGAAGCAGCATCCTCCTAAATAGTCCTAATCACTCCCAACCCATGCACGGCCATGCAAAGATAGGGCAGCGATTTAACAAACAGTGACACGATCTCACTTCCAGCAACAGCGACGGCCATGGCGCAGGCCGGGGCGCAAAAGGCCAAGCACGACGAGCCGGAAAACACGAGACGCGTCGCACGCGGCACCTCGCGCTTCATCAAAGGAGAACGCGCCGGTGTACTATGAGACAGACCAGAAAAGTAGCGTGCGGGAGGAAAGGTAAGCGATTAATTAAGTGCAAGCAAGCCATTGGGTAATCGGGTGGGCTGCGCTTGCCTGCCTGGTCATTAATCATTATCCTGTGCCTGGTGGGGGATCGTGTTTTACGAAAGATTCTCCGAAAAAATACTATTCATTCAATTTTTTCTTTATTCATCCTATTTCTTATTCTCACATAACATTATTTATCTACAGTGTTTTTCAGATCTACAATGTTTTTTCAGAATCTTTCACAATCTAAACACACCCTTAATACCTGCTCCTTCAACAAATCAGAGATTAATTAATTGTTAAATCGGTTTATTTAATTAGCAAGCCCCTTCGTCGCCGCTGCCGATGATCGCAGGGGGCGAGTCACGGATCCTCCCTACACCTGGCGTATCCTGCTTCCTCCACCCTCCACTCATATGCGAAGTGACGGAAATACCCCCGCCGCCCCCTCCTTCCTCCGGTCTCAACGAATCAACCCCTTTTCTTCCTCCTCCGGTCCCCTCTTGTCCTGGCTCCTCGTCATTCTGCTCGCGGCGACGGTGAGGCAGCGGACACCGCCACGAATCCCGGTTCCCGAACCCTCCCCCCTTGCCCGCGCCGTCTCTGCGGTCCGGTTGCTTCTCGCCTCCCCCACACCGCTTGAGCTCTCACAGCCCAGCCGCCTTCCACCCAAGTGGAGTCACCCCGCCCGCAATTGTCTTGTATACCAGCAATTCTCCTCCGCCTCGCTGCTTTTTTTGAGCAGCCTCCACCTCTCCAGTTGCTTCCCTGGCGTGGAGCGGAGATCCTCTCGGGCTTGGGTTGCTTTCTTCTTTTCGCTGGTAAGGAAGCTTTAGATTACTAGGATGGATAGCTTTTACAGAGTGTGGGTTTTGTTCCTCAGGAATTAGCATATCTAGTTTGATTGTAATCCGATTTCTGCCCGACGGGATAAAATTCGGAAACCCTAGTCCATCTATTTTTGTTGCGTTATTCATTTGTTTGTTGCGAGGAGCGCTACTACTACTTTAATTTCCAAAAATTTTGGTGGTTCGTATTCAAACAAGGGGGTAAATTGTTCCTCATGTTCAGCTGACAGTGTCCATATGGCTACCCGCTAGGACATGGTAGATATGCATAAGGCGGGGTCTAAAATTTTTTTGCATGACAAAGCTGGGAATAAAGTTCATCATTTCTGTAGAGCGAGAACCCGCATGAATGAGGCACCGTCAGTTCATCATCTCAACCTTTTTGACTCCTTGTTTGGTGGGTGAATGTAGTCGTCTGGTACCATGTTGCTCTGTGCTGACCATGCGGCCATGCCTCACCTAGTCATTCCAGGCAGGCACTTGGCAAGTTTGACTATTTCACCTTTGAACCACGATTTATGTTGGCTAGAGTTGCTGTTAAAATGTTGCTGCCATACTGATCCACTTGGATTTTTGGACATTTCAGCGAAACAGAAAATTACATCTCTCTTGCCTTTTGTTTATCTCCTCTGTCCTTTTGCTTTTGCTCCTGTTCTGGTGCTCTAAGCAGATGGCTTGCATCCTAATCCTACTCTATCTGTTGAGAGTCATGCAATGCTTTATTTGGGCCATGAGACTTTACAGATTTCTTAGCTTCTGTGTATGTATATAGGAATATATCAGGAATGGCTTGTGAAACTATTGGGATTCAATTGCACATTTGATAGTTGTGCTTGTGTTATTTCCAAATCATACCACCATGGCATAAATCTGTGGTTTGTTAGCAAACTAAAATCCAACACAGAAAATTTGTTGATTCTCTACAATCTATTTATTATGTGCGCAAAACCTTGTCTCGAACTCTCGATGTGCTTCCTGGGCTTAAGCCTTTAAGCCCTATCCCTTGACTCATCTTATGAACACAATGGTTATTTATGTGCTTGGAGTGGAATATTTCCAAGGAAGTAGCTTTCGATAGGAGCGCTTGGAGACTAGCTATCGAGCCTTGAGCTTTGTTTCTTGGGTTTCATCTCTAGCCTACCCCAACATTACAGTAACATCATACATGTAATAATTAGAAATATCTTTAATACCTGCAAGTCTTTTGGTCAATTTTTCTCTTACCTTTTATGCTGAACTCTAAACAGCAGAATCATATTGCATCCCAGTCTCTTACTCGCAATCCTACTATTGTACTACACCCTTCATATTGCTTCAAATCTAACTGGTTTAACCTCAAGTACTGCAGGACCAAATACAACATTCCACCAGTAGTAAAGAAAAGAGAGAACCTACGAAGAAATAGGTATCCTTTTCTCCACAGAGGGGAGAAAAAAACTAGGCATCTTTAATTTAAGAAGAAAGGTGGCCAAGATGCAGCTGACAAGGATTTTTTGCCTCGAACACGCAGGAGAACTGCGTGTCATTGTATTAAAGAAGGAGAAGAGTCCAAAATAGACCCACACACATATATACAAACTCACACGCACACGCACAGCTGCAGCTGACAAGGATTCAAACCCTAGCGGTGGCGGTCTACACCCAAAGCTCTCACTAGCGAAGCTAGACTTGTTCCTTACCACCTTATGTGCCTGTAGTAAGTAGTAACATCTCTGAAGGTCCCATATCGTACTCCCACAGATGCTAGAATACATACATGGACATAATTCCTTGTGTACCTATAATATCACAGTACCCAGAATGTCTCATGTGATACTCCAGCAGGTACTGGATACGTGCGCTGCGATCGTGCCTTTATTTGAGTTGGTTAGGTGGCTTTAGTAGCACTCCTCAAGTCTTGGGTTCGACTCCCTGTGGGAGCGAATTTTTGGCTAGGATCCCCTCGTCCGTCCCATGCCAAAGCATAGGTCTAAGGCCCGGCCTAGGTCGTTGGTCGTCTCACACGAGCTACAATGCCACTGTGTAAGGGTGGAGCAGGGGTTCGAGGGCTTTCTCGACCTGCGTGAGAAGTCCGTCTTCGTAGTAAAATGCATGGGGATTGATTTACCCCCTGCAGGTTGGGTTTTTTCCTCTCGATACGTGCACAGACACAACACACATCAATAAATACTATATAACACAAAATTGAACATTTAACTAAAATTTGTGCTATAATGTCACGGATATGTATTTACAAAAGTAAAACACGCCAAACATACTTTCCTAACTTTTCATGGTATGATTTGTTGTGTTATATAGTGGACTAGTGGTTATACACTTATACTTATTGATTTCGCATGCCGATGAGATAGAGGGTTGCAGTTTATAGCCAATAGCATTACATTTTTGTGTAAAATTATTGATTAGCTTATGATCTTAGTTCCTAGTTGTAAGGGGTACAGAAGTCGGCTACAATAACGAAGTCAGTGTTTATGGCATGGTGTTGTTAAGCACACCACATGGCAAGCTTTTTCTTGATGCACTATATTTTTATTGGACACATCGTGACATGTTTAGATTGGGTGTTGCACCTAACATGGTTTGCACTGCTCGTCCAGACATCAGCATGTCTCTTAACTCTTAAGTCTTAGTAGAATTACCCCTGCAACCTGTCTTGCATTTTTAAAGCAAACATACAATTTCCCTGTACTTGTCATTTGAATGGCAATTCTCTGCATCATTGGCATTGCAAACAAATCCGGTTAGAGTTTGAATTGTTGTAGTATCTAGAACCAACTAATATTAGCTAACCCATTAAATGCCTGTATATCCATTCACCATTTATGGGTCTATATACTTTTTATTCTGTTAATTGCCAAATCATGGTATGGATCATGAAATATACTCTCTGGCCAAATCTTCCATTTTCTCTCATATGTTATTAAAATTATTTTTACTTCTGCAATTCAGGGTTATTGTTTATGCTTCTTTGGGTGTATTTCCAAATTGTTTATACTTAAAAGTTCATTAACTTGTTGGATTCTCTGAAATCTTGGATTAAAAAAGAATAAGCATTGCAGATACATAGATTTTAGATTTTTGTCTCTGCTAGTTTTGACGTACCCATTAGGGAACTAGTTATGTTGCAGCGTTCCATAAATTCGTCAAAAATCCTAAAATTCTGGCATTAAATTCATCCTAGATGTAGAGGAAAAAACTGAACAATCAATTTGGCATCTTGATAACAAAGATGGATTGGAATAATTGAATATTTGCGTGTTTAGTTAACTCTCTGTACTACATACATGATGTTCTATTTTTTCTTTTTGAAACATTGTAACATGTTGTGTTGTTGTTTATTTAGTAATGAATTATCCAGATATACTAGAACTCCCGGTAATATCTTGTACCCATTGGCTGTGTGTGGTTGCAGAGGCCAGAAACTATTCCATTTTCTTAAAAAAAATGTCTTGTACCCATGCTGAAGTAAATAAGTAACCATTTATTTTAGAAAAAGATTGCCTGTGCTACCCATATCTAGCAATGACTGCATGACAATCAGCTCCAGCACGGCATACTTAGAATACACAAATCTGTAGCAGCTTGCCAGTCAAAGTCAACAATCCTGTCAAAGTTGAACTTGTGATTATTTGATAAGCAGATGAGAGCTATGAAAAATCATTTTTAATACTGAAAGCGTAGTCTCTTGGAGCCCTCAGAGCATCTCTTGCTCATTTGTTTGGAACAGGATAGTCTTTTCTGTAGACAACTGTTTCCACGTTTCACCATCCCATTCCAGGGATCCCCCACATCTCAAACATAAAGTACCAAATCTGGTCCCGCTGGATACTTTATTTTAAGTAATAACTGACATTGATTTCATGTGTTGATTGGTAAATTCATTTTTCTTCTTACCTTAGAGGTTTAGATTACTTATTTGTTCTTTCGGTTTGATCTACCATTATCTTCTTCTTTTTTTTTTTTGTATAACTTCCAATTTATCTTATCTTTGTCTGTTTGTCATATCCAGTTGATGTCACCATGCTGAGCATTTTCTGGTAGAGACGAAGGTTATCAAATTTGGTTCCATAATACACCTTTCCACAAGGTTGCACTAGAAAATATGTCGACACAGGCCTCCAACCGGTCCTACAGATATCCGGACAACACTCAAACACCGTACTACAATGGCAATCTAGTGCATGTTGGAGGCAATGGTACTTACTATATGCCACAAAATCATGATGATCAATACATTTCCTCTGATGATGGATCTCAGACCAGTATTTCTAGAGCTCAGGGTTTTCAAGCACAATACTGCACTCTAGACTCATCCTCAGCCAACTGTGTTTATCCTGCACATAGCTCCACCTCCTCCCAGAGCAGAAGTGGGAGTCCCCTGTCTCAGCAAGAGAGCCACTCAGATCATGCATATGGTTCCTCTCCAAGTGCGTCCTGTGTTACTCAGGTTCCCAGTTGGACACTTAAGGATCTAGAAAATGTGATGCTTGGACCTGATTCTGATGTCGGCAGCCCTGACAGCTCCTTACTACCTGGCACAGCTTTGCATGAAAACAACTGGAGAGAACTTTTGGGAATTAAAGCTGGGGATTTGAAGCAGTTACTTATAGCATGTGGTAAAGCTGTTGATGAGAATGCTTGCTATGTGGATGCACTGATGTCTGAGTTAAGGCAGATGGTTTCTGTCTCTGGTGAACCGATGCAACGTCTGGGAGCTTATATGCTGGAAGGTCTCATTGCGAGGCTTTCTTTCACTGGACATGCTCTATACAAATCTCTGAAGTGCAAAGAGCCTGTGGCTACGAGTTCTGACCTCATGTCCTATATGCATCTTCTTTATGAGATCTGCCCATTCTTTAAGTTTGGTTACATGTCTGCCAATGGTGCCATAGCTGATGCTGTTAAGGGTGAAAACTTTATTCACATCATTGATTTCCAAATCGCTCAGGGGAGTCAGTGGATGACTATGATACAGGCCCTTGCTTCAAGGCCTGGGAGACGACCATACCTAAGAATCACTGGCATAGATGACTCAAATTCTGCTCATGCCCGAGGTGGTGGACTGGATATAGTTGGACAGAGGTTACACACCATTGCTCATTCTTGTGGCCTGCCCTTTGAGTTCAATGCTGTTGCAGCAGCTAGTCATGAAGTTATGTATGAACATCTTTGTATAAGACCTGGGGAGGCAATTATTGTAAATTTTGCATACCAGCTGCATCATACTCCTGATGAGAGCGTGAGCATCGAAAACCATCGTGATAGGATATTGAGAATGGTCAAGAGCCTCTCTCCTAAGGTTGTCACTCTTGTAGAGCAGGAGGCAAATACAAACACAGCACCTTTCTTTCTTAGATACCTGGAGACTCTTGATTATTACACAGCGATGTTTGAGGCGATAGATGTTGCTCGCCCCAGGGATGATAAGAAGCGCATTAGTGCAGAGCAGCACTGTGTTGCAAGAGATATCGTCAATTTAATTGCTTGTGAAGGTGCTGAAAGAATAGAGAGGCACGAGCCTTTCGGAAAATGGAGGGCAAGGCTTGCAATGGCTGGATTTAGATCATACCCACTAAGTCCAGTGGTGAACAGTACCATCAAAACACTGCTGGATAGTTACCACAGCCATTACAGGCTTGAGGAGAGAGATGGTGTCCTTTATCTTGGCTGGAAGAGCAGAAAGCTGGTTGTATCTTCTGCTTGGTGCTGACATTTCCAATTTTTGAAGAAGCTTTGTTTAGGTACGTTTCTGCCACCTCACATTACTTATCCCATACTTATGCATGTCTGGCAACTTTGAACTTTCCAAGCTTGGAATCATCTCAGGTTTTTAGGTGACTGTATAATGTTCCATTTAGGTGAGGTTTTAATCGATCGTATTTTTTGGGTGGCAATATAGTTTGATACTTATGTAGGAATCAAATCAGTGATAGGTCCCATTGTAGTTTTCGCTAGAAGGTTATACTGGGACTTGTATCCCAATGTGAAGTCCCTGTGCATATAAAATAGAATGGAATTGTCAATCTCCAAAGCTAATGGAATTATGTAATATCATGCTTCTAGCATGCAACATATCTTAATGCATTTTTGCTGTGTTGATGCATGATTAAGTAACGTATACCGAGAAAAATAAGTTGTCTCTATGGATTGAACACATACGCATGCCATTCATGGATATATTCCTTTCAATAAAACAATTGCTTAGTTTGTATTTTATTCCTTGCAGGTTCTTTCGTGGCTGTGTGTTCAGCACATGAATCCAAGGTGGAACCTGAACTTCTCAATGCGGACTTCATAATCGAAAACAACTTGGTTGCTTCCTTGCCGCGTATTGTTGCCCGCATTTAATGCTCAACATCATTTCCGGATTTGATGGTCTTCGCTGGTATACTCACTATGACTTAGTTCCATCCTTATATAGGTGCAAACAGTGTTTCCCACCTGTTGGTCCCAGTATGCATGCTGGTAGAAATCTGGTATCAGCTTCCGAATCGGGATTGCTGAAATCGCGCATGTTGCATTTAGGTTGACTTGTACAATGCTTTATTAGTCTGAAGCTTATGCTGGGCTTCGGTCGTAGGCACAAGGAATGCCATTAGATTATGTATGTACAACCGACCGCAGCTTGTATACAGTACTTCTATATCGTCTGGGTGATTTGCTTTGGTACTGTCTGGTTTGTGGTGGTCACGCTTCTGTTGGGCGTTAAACCCTTGTATCGTGATTCGTTTTGCTCTACATTGGTACTGAGCCAAGAGCGCAAGACGATGGTAAGTAGGGGGGCAAGGAGTGAAGCTGTGAAGGTGTGAATGTCTCGTGATGTTCACCTCGTTGGAGGGCAGCACGCCTGATGCATGACTGAACCACTCTGTGCATCAAAGAAGCATGCCATCCTGGCTTCTGGTTTCCATCACCGGATCTCAGATTCTCAGTTGAATGCTGATGCTGCCTCTGGATGGATGTAAAACTCCAGGCCCTCTGTTGTCTGTTGCGGTTTGCCTGTAGTGGCTCCAACCTTCCCTGCTTGATGCTTTGCATTGAGCGGATCACTCGATCAAAGGTCATATTTGGTTCGCGAAACAGCAGAATCCCATCAGCGAAGCGGCTTTTTGGTGACGAGGGCCTAATCTCATGTCTGAAAGACTGAAACTCTGAACAAATTCGATTGTTTATAATGAGGCGTCAACTGAACCACTGAACAGATGGATGAGGAGTCATGGCGCCATTGCCCTTCAGATAACAGTAGCTATAAATACGCAAACGCAGACCACTAACTAGCCCACGAACTGAACTGACCACGGTTCCGCGCGGCACACGCTTGTTGCGCTGCGCTGCTGCTAGCTGTTGCAGGGTTGGGGTCGCTGCCACCCACACTCCATTCTCGTCTCCCTTTTTCCCCTCCTCTCCCTCCCCCAATCCATCATCCATCGTCGCATCTCTCCTCGGTAGCCATCTCTTCAAGGAAAGGAAAGGTTCCTCATCTTTCTCTCCTTTCTTGGGAGCTGGAGCAGAGGGACAGGGACTGGTGCCTCTCCTTCCCCTTCTTGCTGCTTCTAGTTTCTTCTCTCGTCGGTTCTTGATTCTCCACGGAGTTCGGCTCGGGCCGCCTGATCGATCCGTCGATTGGCCAGGCAGTGGCGGCGGCGGTGCATTTCTGGGATGGGGCTGCTGTTCGTGCAGCGGCTCGAGGGGGAGGGCGTGTTCAGGTGCCGGCGCTGCCGCGTGGACTCCGCCTCCAAGAACGCCATCATCTCCAGGGACTTCCACGGCCGCACCGGCCGCGCGTACCTCTTCCACCACGTGTATGTTCTCTGCACCCCTCTTATTCATCTTTGCTACTAGTCCTCGCGCAACGGCTCCCTTCTCTTGGAGGAAATGTGTTGGTGGCCAGTAGAGAAAGGGACTGCGTTTTGCTCATGTGGAATTTGTTCATCGATTCCTCATTCGTCCGCCCAATGTGATCAAGATTCGGCTGGGGGTAACAGTAACACCTTGACTGCAGAGAGGATGCCGGTTTCAGGCTGATCCCCGTTGGAATTGAAGCGAGATTAGGGAGCTTTGTTCAGGTTACATTGAAAGCCGTGGTTATTGCATACGGTCCAGTACTAGAAATGCTGCTGCGAATGCCACGAATTTTGGCTTCCTTGCTGAACTATAGCATGCCTACGATATGCCTGTAGATAATGCATTCGTAGTTGGATTATGATTTTGTAGCCTTTTCAAAGTTGAGTCAATTGACATTGGCTTAATCCATTAGTTGTCACGGCTCAGTGATCTTTGAGGTGCCGTCAGATTATACTCTTGTTGCTGTTGATGTTGTTGCCTTGTTGGTAGGGGTGGGGATCACATTGGTACAAAGAAAAGTCATATGTATCTGTATTTCAGGGATTACAAAGGCTAACAGTATAACACCATGCTGTTGGGTGATTGGGCTGATGGTTGTAGCTGCACTTTGTGGTGTCTTTCTTAAAAGGAACTAGTAGCCACAAAACCTCTATTGATTGCTCGCTAAAAAAAAGTCATTATGATAAACTCACTGTCAGTGTGCCAGATTGCGAATAACTTGTAACCAGAGCATAAGTCGAAACCCCATCTGTATCTTCTTTAGGCTATCGGCCTTGATCCATGCATTCCTGTTCAGATATGGTCACTAAAACCCTTTTCTTCTCTGCAATATTTCAGTGTGAACATATGCCTTGGACCTAATGAGGATCGCCACCTTGTAACTGGGCTCCACACGGTGAATGACATCTACTGTAGCTGCTGCCAACAGATTCTTGGCTGGAGATATGTAAGTAAAACATGCTTTGGTTTATCTTGCGATGAATGACATGTCGTACTTTGGTTCATGCTCAACAATATAGAAAGGTTATTTTAAGACAGCAGAACTATTCTGCGACAGTTTGTTGAAAAGCAAACAATGCTAAGAAGACATACATATAATTTCTTCAAGGAACATATTGAAAATAAAGTGAGCAAGAGTGTATAAGGGAAGAAGATTAACATTTCATTCAGTTCCTCAACAAATTACTCGCATACGAAGTGTTTTTGATGGAACTATTAGCTAACACTGAAGTGAACTCTCTGTTTTACCTTCTGGGCTTAACTGTTGGATTGCAAGTTGGTCTAAAATGTAGTCCTCCCCGCCCTGTTTTCAAAGTTTTACTTAGAGATTGCAGTGAAAACTCAAGGGTTTACACAATTTGCACGGTTGCACCCTTATCTATTCTTTTTTTTTATGATCTCTGAATACTTCGTTGGCACAGGTGACTGTTAGTTTTTTCTGTCTTTGATTGTAGGCTTTCTTCAGACCTCATTCTGCTATTATCCTCACAATAACTCGTTTACCCCATCCATTTTAACTATGAAGCGGATAGATTTTATTTACCATGTAACAGTCTATTAGCTTCTAATGTCAAAAACACATTACATCTCCTAGACATGATAATTTGATAACACTCCATTCCTCAAATGCTAGTAGTCAGGTTTTTTGTGGCCAGTGGCTGGCATTTACTCGTGCACAATTTTGCATTAGCCAGTAAACACCATATCCGTATATTCATATGATGTATGCTAATTCCTGGTTGGTGGTGTGCTGCAGGAGAAAGCCTACAATCAAAGCGAGAAATACAAGGAAGGGAAGTACATCCTGGAGAGAGCTAGAATGGTGAAAGACGGTTGACGGCCATTGGAAATACTGAAAACCCAAGGAGCATAACCTACAAAGATATCCGTCAGCTTGGGCTCGCTGCCGATTAGCTAAGAAGATCACTGATTGCAGATGCTGTGATTTGTGGAATGCTACTGATTCTGAGTTATCGTAGGTTTTTGGCATTATTAGCATTTGGTGAATTCTCTCTTTTTTTTCTTAAAAAAAGAAATCGGTGAATTGGATTATGGGCGTTCGAGTGAATTGAAATTTGAAATGACGAACCTGATTTCAATCTGATCATTGCTGTTCAGGCTTCCGCCCACGTGGCCTATGCGCACGGCCGCACGTGCTTGCCAGGTGGCAGTGGGCCCCCGGCTTCTGGATTCGGCTCCTGATGAACCGCATGCGCCTCGAGAGCCCCGCTCTATATAAGCGCCGCCCGCACACGGCACACGCCTCGTCATTTCGAAATCCACAACGCAATCCAGAGCGATTCGGCCGCCACCGCCATGGAGCCGAACAAGCAGGATGGTGGCGCTGGCGCCGCCTCGTCCCTGCCCAGCGACGCCGACTTCGAAGGCTACTACGCCCACGCGATGCAGTTCGGCGTCTTCGGCGACCCCTCCTCGTCGCAACAGCAGCCGCCCCATCGCGCGGCGGCCTCGTCGACGCCGCTCAACCCGCCGCAGCTGCTCGCGCAGCCCCTGCTCCCGCCGCAGGCGCCGAGCTACGGCGGCGGCGAGCTCTACTCGGGCGGCCACATCCGTGGACTCGCGTACGGCCCATGGCGGTCCCCAGTTCCCGCAGCAGGCGTCGAGCCATGGCGGTGTCGAGCTCTACCCGGCCGGCCACATCCGAGGACTCGCGTACGACCAATGGCGGCCCCAGTTCCCGCAGCAGGCGTCGAGCTATGGCGGTGTCGAGCCCTACCCGGCCGGCAACATCGGAGGACTCGCGTACGGCTCCGCTCCCCATGAACGCCCCCGCCGCGCGCACCCCGTCGATGGTGCCGAGGTGGAGCGACCTCTCGGAGATCCCCAGCACCAGCCAGAACGGAAACGGCACATCCGCCCTCCTCAGGAATCTGCGCGCTCACCCGGCTACGCACCAATTGATGCGTCATGATGATGATATCCTGGCTCTACTACTAGATCGTCGTCGCGAACTGATGGATCCGGCTCTTCTGATGTCCGCGGAGTCCTCGGGGCACGTGGTCAAGCTGCTTGCGGAGGGCGATGGTTTGGTACGCCAGAGCGTGCTACGCATTGCCAAGCGCGTCGTGCACCGGCTCAGGAAGAGCAGGGAGGGGAACGGTGTGTTCGTGGCGCTGCTGCGCGCTTGCAATGAGAGCCCTAGAAGGTCCGAAGAGCTCAAGGACATCATGGATGCCGTGTGCAATGGCAAGGGCTTTCTGGGGTCAGTCGTCCAGGATAACCTCGGGTACGTTCACCGATTGACTCTTTCCGTCAAATTTGGAGTTCAGCCCATGTTTCTGACGAACGTGATGCACTGTGCAAGTTTTGGTTACAAGTTTTTCCGATTCACATGTTCAATTGCAATTCAAATCAGAGTACACATGTGCACTAAATGGATTCAAATGAATGCTAGCTCTGTTAGAATGTCAAGATCTTCTGGAGTTGACTCTGCAGTAGAATTGAACGTTGAGTGCGGTGTTGCTTGTACGGTGCAGGAGGAAAGCTCTACAGGAGCTCATCAAGGTGGTGGCAAGGGAAGATTATCTGCGTCAACGGCTGATCCACGCGCTCTTCGTTGAACGTGCGTGGGAACAGAGCAAAGGGCATGTGCTGCTTCGCCATTGCTTCGCCGCTTTGCCTTACGATCACGAGGTATGCGCCATTGCCAGTCTGATCTCGATACGGCAGTGAGCTATTCGCACGATTCTTCTTGTTTTCCTCTGACGACGGTTTCCTGTCAGATTATCACCCAGCACGCCCTCGATGCCTTTGACAACTTGCTGTCGTCTCCGTCCGGGTGGAAATGCCTGAAGGTGTGCTTGATGTATGCAACGAGCGGCAGGCTGAGGGATCTCGAGGAGACCATCGTATAGCAGACCAGCGTGATCGCCAAGGATCAACACAGGTGAGAGCTCGGCGCGTGAGATGCCTGTCGTCTTGTCTGACGATCTCTCGTCTTGTGTGATTATCATGTCCAAAACTCACGGAACCTCTTTGTCGGCTGCAGCCACCGCTTACTGCGCTGGGTCCTCCATCAGGGCAGCGAACAGTTCAAGGTGCGCATCGCTGAGCGCGTGGGAGCGAACATCGTGGAGCTGTCCGTGCACGAGTGGGGCCACTACGTGGTGCAGGCGTGCATCGTCCGGCCGGTGCATCCCCAGACGCTCCGGCTCGTGCTCTCTGCGTCCCTAGACCTGCACAAGGACGCGCTCGAGGAGTTGGTGCGGGGCTTCCTCTCCAGCTACGTCGTCGCGAAGCTGCTCACGGGAGGCAAGCAAGTGAGTAGCTTCACCTCTGCTCCCCCGATCCTCCCTTGCTGTTAATCTGACTGCTGCTTGATCGGCGGCACGCGCGCAGAGCTTCCCGGAGATCACGACGGCGCTGGCGAGGCGGATCAAGACGCTGCTGCCGGTGTGGCTGCCACAGCCAGGGGAGCACGCGGATCGGGTGAGGCAGGCCATCGGCAGGCTGTACGTACGTGATATAGGCCAGATATGATGCCGCCGGCCGTGCTGCCAATTGAAAAGAGGCACTGCTTGTCGTGTGTGTTCGTTCGTTCAGCTTGTGCCCATTGGTTACGACTTTGAGTTGTCAAGCTCTGCGGGGCTTTTGTTGATTTCATGAAATGACAAGCCAAGGTTTTCCGAAGAGTCTTCGTTTTATGTGTTTGGATTGTAGGAAAAAAACATAGCATAAGAAAAACACTGTAGCATTCGCTGGGAAACATGTTTTGTGAGGGAGAAATAGTGAAAAGTTATAATGAATAGTGAATAGTTGGAAATCTGAACATGGCCTTGGTGTGTTTAGATTGGGAAAGATTCCCCGGAAAAATACTGTAGACCCAAAAATACACGGTAGATGAATAGTGTTCTGTGAGTGGGAGAGATGAGATGAACATAGAAAAGTTGGATGAACAGGAGAAAACTTTTGTAACTAAAAGCACCCTATATGCGGCAAGCGTCTCGATTACTGTCAGGTCATCATGTCAAATGTGTATGCGCAGATTGGCATTGCCTGGGCAAGGTGCCTTGACCTTGGCTGGGCAGGTGCCCGAGCGCGTGATTGCCAGGGGGGCGTATGGTTTTGTTACCGTCCGTTTTCCATCGGAGGGCCCCAAGAGGCTTAAACCCCGTGTGGCCGATCCTTATCACTCCGCGCGGGATGTGTCACACATGTCTGAACTCTTGGGTCCTGATCCCACCGCGCGCTGCCTCCACTCCGCCGCGTCCTTCTCCCCGCGGTCTCCGGTCCCTTCCCGCCTCCATTCCTCCCCGTCACGTCAGCGCTCCCAGAGGACCAACGCTGGTGCCGGCACGGGCGTCGTCCCGGCCGAGCTTCAGGCCGAGGCTTGCTCAGCTTATCGGATGTCGCCCCGAAGGTGCTCGACGAAATGCTGCAGAGGTCGCTGGTGCTGCAAAACGTGTTGATCGTGCAGTCGCGATGGGCTTCCTGATGGACAGAAGCGGTCTTAAACCTGGAGACTGGTTACTGTGGTGACGCCATGCTCCGGAGCAGGAACTCTGAGTCAATTTGGGTAAGGTTCCTCAGCTTGGGACGGGAGCCCCATTCGGCAAGTGCTGCTAGTAGCATGCCAGCATCCACAAATCGGAAAAGGAAAGGAAGATGCATGGTGCTTGCTGGCGCGGTGTATGGCCTGGGGTCGCCATGGAGCCTGCTGCTGGAACACAGAGGCAGCATAGCAGAGGATTCAGACCTGGGGCAATGTGGTCTGTTTATAACAAATCAATTGGCCACTAGTGTTTCATTGGTTGGTGATGGCAAGAGGAACATTGATGTCGGCAGGATGCAAAAAAAATTTGAGGGAAAAAAGTGTTGAAATCTGAGAATGGTGAATGCCCTTACTGTCAGGCATTGTGCGCACAGTAGTGTCTAACTGTCTACGTTTGTGCATTCAGGAAGCTCAGGGCTTCTCCAGTGGTGAGTCGATGCATGGAATCAATCAGAAGACACGCGTACCAGGTGTGTAGATGGAGTCTCCAAACTCCAGCGGTGCCGACTCATCGTATGGGGCTGATAAAATAAAAAAAATAGTATCTCTGTCCACTAGCAGCTGCATGCAGCCAATGATCTATCTGTTCTCCCTTAAAATAATACGAACCTCTCACCGGCAGCTGCATGCATGCAGGCCATGAATCGACCTTCAACTGAGAGTCGAACTTTGGTAATGTGGAAAGGTTCGTTGTGCTCCAGCGGTGAGAGGTCGAATACTTGCCTTCCAGCTCAGCGCAAGATTCGGCCACTGGAGAAGCCCTCAGACTGGAACAAGATGTGTCAGCATGTGCTTTGATTGATGCCGGTTCAAGAATAACACTGGCTACCACAGCTGTGACTTATTGGATGCCATTTAAGGCCTTGTTCGTTTTGGCATGGAATGACATAGAATGGGCTCCAAACCATATGGAATATCTTAGTATGGAATCAATCCCAATCTACTAAAATGTTTGTTTGGTTAGGCATGGAAGGGTTTGAAACCCAGCATGATTTGGTCCCGTTCCATGCCAAAAAGGCCTATTTCATTCCATGAGTATGACCTCATGGAACCAAACCCGAACCAAACCTCATAGTTTGAGTGACATGCATAGAACCACTGAAACCATACATAGAACCATTCTAACTTGTGAGCAATTTTTAGGTTGCCGAACAAGCCCTAACCCGGAATGCTTCCTGCTCATGACTGGTTTAGACGTGCCAGCATTTGGTAAGTGCCGATTCCTATATGTTTGCTTCCATCTGCTAGTACAAGTGACAAAATCGTTTGGCTTCCTTGCTGCAGGGGTAAGGTCGAGACGCAAGACACGTGTGTATGCAGCGCTCTACCTGCAGGAGGAAATTGCAAACAAGTGGGGCCCTCACGTCTCCCCTCCTCTGGTGCCAGCTGCCAGCCAGGCTCCAACCGTCCTGCTGGCATCTGTGCACACGAGGCGGCCGTTATATAAGCCACGCCGCCCCGCACGCCCCCCTCATTGCAACCCCTCACGAAATACGAGCGCGATCAAGAGCTCGCCGCCTCCATCGCCATGGAGCCGACCCAGCAAGGCGTCCCCCTCGACCCCTCCTCGTCGCAACAGCAGCCGGAGCAGCAGCCGCCGCCCTTGCTGCCGCTGCCGCACCAGTACCTGCCGCGGCCGCTCGCCGTCCAGCACCTGCTGCCGCCCGAGCATCTGCCGCGGCCGCTCGCCGTCCAGCACATGCTGCTGCCCGAGCATCTGCCGCGGCCGCTCGCCGTCCAGCACTTTCTGCCGCCCGAGCATCTGCCGCGGCCGCTCGCCGTCCAGCGCCTGCCGCCGCCGAGCTTGCCCCTGCCCCCACCACTGCCGCAGGGGCTGGCGCTGGCCGCTGCGGGTGGCGTGCCGTGGCAACCGCAACCGCAACAGCTCGACGGGGCGAGGCTGCACATGTCGATGCCGCGGCCGCAGTTCCACGGACACATCCCGGGCGTAGGCGCCGCCATCCCCTTCCCCGCCTCCACCTTTCTGAGCGCTGGCCAGGTGGATCCCCGATTGCAGAGTTTGGCGCCGGTGATTCGCCTCCAGTTGACGCCGCAGGAGCGCCAGGCTCTTTTGGACGTCTGCCATCTTGTGGAACTAGGTGAGGGGGGTTTCGCGGATTCGTCGGCGTGCTTGGTCCGGTTGCTCCAGGAGGGTTCGGAGGATGTTCGAGCGATGGTGTTCAACGGGGTCATGGGCGCCTTGCAGTTCGTCATGACGAGCAGAAAGTGGCACGTCGTCTTCGTCGAGCTGCTCCGCGCGCCAAGGTACTACGAGCTCCAGCGCATCGTCGATGCCGCGTGCGAAGGCAAAGTCTCCCTGCCCTTCATCGCGTCTTCTGAACACGGGTATGTTTGCGAATGACTTCCTCCTTTGATTTTGAGAAGAAATGGTTCAGAATCTGCATCTTCGCGTTTCACTTGCCATAGTTTGATCGATCTATTGGACTAATTTAGTGCACGCAGCTATTCTGATGTTTACCAATTCGAATCTGACCATCAGATAGAACACTCAGTACAAATGTAAACTGCATTAATGTTCAGACAAGTGTCAACTGAAACTTGCAATCAACTGAAGTTTAGCATTTCCCTGCTCCCTGAATCCTTCCAAATTTCGATACTAATTTTCTCGAGATATTCATACCATTGGCTCCCTCTGATGACATTGATTCTTTGGTGAACATTTTAAGAATCTGAGTAATGTCAATGTGTGTGAGATCTTACTGCTGTGCGTGCTGCGTAGGGTGGCGTGTATAGAGAATATCTTCGGGGCGGTGAAGCTGCGACCCGAACTGCGCCAGGATGTCATCAATTGCCTCCTGAACCAAGGTCTGTTTCAACACAACAAAGTTCTGAATCATTCTCAATTAGGCAAAGTCCTGCATCTGCTTCGCAGTTTCTTCACCACGTTCCCTGGCGAGGAATGTCGGGTATGTAACAGAGCCCACAACTTGGCAGCTAGCACCGACGCATACCAATGCTCTCCTCGGTGTTCTCTGATGCGCTTGCTTTCAGGTTGTCATCCGGCATGCCCTTGACACCTGGGATGGTCCGATCTCATCCAAGTTTCAGTCGTTGTTCCTGAAGGAATGCTTTGTGGCCGCGAGAAACCAAGAGCTCTGGGCCTTCGAGAAGATCATCTTAAGCCGCACCATTGAATTGGCCATGGGTAGATACAAGTGCGAGCTAAACATACTATTACAGAACGACGATCATTCAGTTTTCAGTTTTGTTGGGTCTCAACGAATCTAACGAACCCTCGCGCTGGTGTTCCGTAGCAACATTTTCTTGGACAAAGTCCTCCAACGCTGCTACAACCAACTGAAGGAGGACATCACGACGCGCGTCCTGGAGAACCTGGTGAACCTGTCCGTGCATCAGTTCGGGTCCCTCGTGGTACAGGCGTGCTTCCTCCGGACAGGCAGCCGGCGCCTTCAACTGCTACGACGCGTGCTCACGGGATTCCTGGCCCTGCCCGACGAGCAGCTCGCTCAACTGGTGCCGGATCGCAATGCCTACTGCCTCTTCGGCGAGCTGCTCGGTGCCGGCAAACTCGTAAGTTGTCAGCTCCCTTCCTGTGACGTTGGCGCCGGCGCCGGGGCTCTCGATCGTTAGCTGCCTGCCGTTTTGATTCCTGTCGAATGTGGCATGCAGGTCTGGCCGGAAGAGACGAAGGCACTGGCGCTGAGGATCCAGAACCTGGAGGTGGCGGGAGAGATTGCGTGTCTGATGAACGAGCTCGTCATGAAGGTGCTCGCCGAATCCTAGCAGCACCGTGAAGCGTGCAAGTACGTGCTCCAGGAGTGTAGGAAGGTGGCTAGGCTCACGGCCTTCCAACTGTGCTGTCTGTCTGCCATGTTGCCCAAGGATCATGGAGGTGCCATGCCGCGCTACAAAGCGGGCACTGCGTGTCGTGTGTACTGACTGCTTCAGCTCGTGTGTTTTTTGATTGACAGCTGATGTCCACTGTTTGGTTCTGTCCGGTAGTCTGTCCGTGCAAAGGCACGGCATAACTGCTGTCTACAGCTCCGATTGTTTTTGGTTTCCATAATTCCATGATAGAAAGGTACATTCAGATATTGTTCAGTCTTGTTTTTGTGCAGCCTGAATGTCCATGCTTCTCATGTTTTGTAAGACGAACCATCGTCGGTCGTCGCAAATCGCAATTCGTTTGCACGTATTTGCCTATTTGGTATTTTCTGTTAAGGTCCAATTCAGGGTCACGCTCTGACAAATTACCATACGGCTGGCTTGCATTACATACTAGGAATCAAGCACTGACCGTCTCTTCCCTGCAGCAAAACCTCCTGTTTCAGATAACGTTTCAGTGCCCAGCCACGGTCCTCGCTGCTACGCCGCCGCTACGGTCAGTTGGTCCCTCTGCAGTTGCGTCACTGGCGCGTGGGACCGGGCCCACACGTCAGTGACCAGGGCCAACTGCGGAAAGGCGGTGTACGTGCGCGCGAGCATGAGGCGGTCGTGTACTCGTGTGATTTGGCGTCCGTTTTCCATCGTTCCGCTCCGCTGCCTCCCCCTCCCACGCGTGCTCAACACCACCCTTCTTCGGTTCTTCCAGTCTCCACCGAGATCTCCCCCCCCCCCCCGGTTCTCCAGCGCCACTGATTCCGGAGCCCGCATGGGCCTTGTCCCGGCCGTGGCCGAGATCCTGACCGGGCTGAGCGAAGCTTCCTAGGCTGCTCAAAGATGACGCCGGAGGTGTTCGACGAAATGCCGCAGAGGTCGCTGGCGCTCTGGAACATGCCGACCTTGTCCGGGCAATTGGTAGCAGGGGTGCAGGGAGCTTCCGGCACCGCTCTTGGACAAGCAGCAGCATCTTCAGCCTTAGCTGCTTCTACTGATCGGGCACTTAAGGGTGGTTAGCAGAATGGTGTCTCAGTGGTTGACTGGTTGGTAATGGCAAAAGCGAACATGGATCTAGCAGACGGATGGCAACAGGAACGGCAGGAAACAAAAATCAGTGGAAGAAACTGAAACTCGAACTGGGATTGGGATTGAGATCTGACTTTCCAGTTGTGCAAACTGATGGTAATTACATTCACCTATGTTTCTGTTTCTGCATATGATGCTCTAAGCCTCTAACCTTTCTATTTGTCCCAAACTGGTGCCTCTAATTCGTGCTCTGAGATGTCCAGAGTAGAAGACCTCATTTACCCCAACAGCTAAGACCAAACACTAGAAATTGCGCATGTACTATTTGAACTTCAGCATGACAGCATCTCCAGGACATGATATATTCCATCCCTCAGATGCTAGTATAGTCCGATTTAGCAGTTAATTGTTCATATTCTTGTTCAAAAATGCACGTGCACGTCATTCTGCATTAGCATTACTCGGCAAGTATGCTTTACCATTTCTGCTTGATTCATTTTGAATCCTGGGTGTGTGCTGCAGCCTGCAGGCGCTGACAATTAAAGCCAGAAATACTACAAGGAATGGGAGTTCATTCTGAAAGAAGGCTGACGATGATGGAATGCTCTGCACTTGTGTGGTTAGTTTCGCGTACTCCTGAATTGAAGAATACGGTTGCATGTGCATTCGATTGCTGCCGTTTCAGGAAGATCCTGATGATTCTCTGATTGCTGCAGGGGTAATAAGAATCGCAGCGCAGAGTTAATAAGCCGCGCCCGTACAGGCAACCAACCCTGTTGAACCGGGCCCACTACTGCCTCGTGCGACGCACGCGTCCCCAGAGCCGCCGCCTCTATATGAAGCGAGCACACAGCGCCCAGCGCCCAGCATACCCCTCATTTCGAAAGCCCCAACGGAATTCCATTCCAACCACCGCTACCAAGCTCGTCGCCTCCACCGCCATGGAGCCGACCAAGCAGGGCGGCGACGGCCCCTTCGACCTCAACGCCTCCAACGACCCAGCGCGGCTTCGTGACGGCTCCTCGTCGCCACAGCCGCCTCCGTCGTCCCTGGTGGAGCAGACCATGCCGCCGCCGCCGCCGAACCCGCCCCAGCTCCTCCAGCAGCAGCCCTACCCGAGGCCATCAGTTCCGAACTTCACCGAGCACAGCTATTTTGCCCTCCCCGCCTTCTTCCCCAGAGCCGCCCTCCCGTCGCACACCTTCGTCAATCCGGAGCCGCCGTTCGCGAACCAGCTAGCGCCATCCTCCCACCAATCGACGCCAAACTCCAGCGCCAATGGTCATCATCCTGACGCAGTCGCCGACTACTCCCTGTGGGCTCCCAATCCCAACGCCAGCCTCGACCCGTACGCCTCGCACTTGGCATCGATGTCGAGGTCCGGCGACAATGTTCCTCAACCCGACGCCGCCTCCGCCTTCTCCATGGGGGTTCCCAACGCCAGCCTCGACCCGTACGCCCCGCCCTGGACATCGATGACGAGCTCCAGCGGCAATGTTCCTCAGCCCGGCGTGTCCGCTGACTTCTCCCTGTTGGGTTTCAACGCCAGCTTCGACCCGTACGCCTTCGCCTCTCCGCCCGCTCACCTGACGGAGTCCCATCGGTTGTGGAGTTTTTCGCAGGCGATTCACGACCTTCCTCATGGGGCCTTCCGGACTAACCTGCTCAACGCTCCGGCGCACCCAGCCCTGTTGACGTACCGGCGGATCTCAGCTCGAGTGGCCTCAATGCTCGATCAAGGCGACCAGGACATGTGTGTTTGGGTGATCCATGCGGTCTCGCGTGACGTGCATAGGGTGATGGGGGGCGAGTTGGCCTCTGCCGTGTTCCTCGCGCTGCTGCGCGCCGTCGCGAGAGCTCCGCTGCCTCCGCATCATCCAGGGATCCGCGCCGTGGGCGAAGAGCAGTCGCAAGAGCTCCGCATCATCGTCGAGGCGGCGGCGTCGCGCCGCAACAGGAGCTTGATGAGCGTCGCAAACAGCGCGGCCGGGTACGTTCTGGGACCATTCGCCTCATTGCTTTTGCCAAAATTGGTTCGCAATTCGAAGTTTCAATGGGAACCTCCCCTCCCATTTAACTTCTCACGGTTTTGATCACGAGTGATTTGGTTCACCTTTCATCATGTTCCCTTGCATGTCAATTCGAATCGGCAGAGAGAAACCAGAGCACAAATTTTGCACTGCATGTATCCTAACTAATTTCGTAGAAACATCGGAGCATTTTTTGCCGTGATTGATTCTTCCGTGAACTTGAACTGTGATGAGTGATGTGCCTGCGTTATTGTGTTTATGTTGCTGTTGTTTTGCACGGTGCAGGAACAATGCTCTGAGGGAGCTCTTCGGGGCGGTGGCGAAGAACGATGGACTTTGCCGGCGGCTATTCAACTGCCTTGTCGATGAATGGATAATGGGACAGAGAAATGGCCCAGAGCTGCTTCAGTATCTCTTCACTCAGTTGAAGTACGTCTATTGCTCGGTATGTACCATAGCTGATAGCTTGACAACAACGGAGGACTAAGTATGTATAATGTATTGCCTGCGTTTTTCTGATGAACTTCTGTTTAGATTTTCATCAACCGTCTCGCCCTCCCCCGCTTCGCTGACATGGTCACGTCCAAGTTTGGGTGGAGGTGCATGCTGCTATGTCTCCAGAATGCGATGAGCGATGCGAAACAAACTGAGTTCCTTGCTCTCAAGGAGGCCATCTTGAGAGACACCGTTGGCATGGCCAAGAGCCGATACGGGTGAGTGCTGGGCATGCAAATTGCAATTTACATTCCACGACGTCCTGCAATAATCCTTCTCGTCACTTATGGCGTTCTGAATCTGGAGGGTGTTGTCCCAACGAAACTAACGAAATCCTCCTTCCGGCAATCCGTCGTGCCGCAGCAACCGCTTCTTGCAGGAAATCCTCAAGGGTGGCTACGACATTCTGATCAAGAACCCCATCAGGGAACGCGTCGAGCAGGACCTCCAGGAGCTGTCCACGCACCCTCTGGGGAGCAATGTGGTAGAGGCGTGCTACGTCCCTGACCCAGAGGAGCCTGATCTGTTTCTGGTGCAGCGCGGGCTCGACGCGTTCCTTGGCCTGACTGAGACGCAGCTCGTTCAGTTGGTGCCTGACTCCTCCGCCAGCCGCGTGCTCTGCAATCTGCTCGGCATCAGCAAAGACATAGAGGTACGTACGTATTCACCCGTTTCCTATCACGCCAATGCCCGCGCTGGGCCCTCGATTGTTAGCTCACTGTTTGATCTGTGCCGGACGTTGCGTGCAGCCCCTTTCGGCGTGGGCGAGGTCGATGAAATTGGCACGGCGGATCGAGAAGGTGCTGGGGGCGGCGGACCAGGGCAATCCCTTCGCGCGGCAGGTGATGGAGGTCGTTCGGGAGGTGTTGTCCAGGCAGCAACGACGCTAGCCGCCCGTTTGTTCTCCTCGTTCGCCACGGTGCGTGCGACTCTAGAAAGGAATTCGGAGCTCTAGTCTCGTGGTCTTCCATATGTCCTTGTCTGCCTATCTGCTGTCTGTTTGTTCGTCATGGTGCCCAAGGGTGTGCTAGGCCTTGCGGCCAAGCGAAAACCGCGTGCCGTGTGTTTGACCGTTTGGTTGGGAGGATATTCACTTTGTCAAACGCTTGTGTTTTCGTCTATGCAGAGTTATTGCATCAGTGTGCAGCTTGATTGAGTTCATGGTAAAGGGGAAATAAAGATTTGTGTGAAGTTTAACCTTTGCGTGGACAGCATCGCTATTGTATGGTTATACATCCATGTTCATGTTGTTGCTGCTGTTGCCAGATTAGCTACTGTTGAAACCTGTGCTGTCTTAAACAAGTCAACGTTCAGTTGGGATCACATCGGGCGGCCATTTGAGCTGAAAAAAAAAAATCCACAACGGTTTTTTCAGTCTTGTGTAGTAGCAGAACGAGATCGCATGATTAGCGCAATCCAAGATTTGGCATGTATGGATCATGATCCAAACTTGTAGAGAAGGCAGGCTCCCAAATCGGAAGAAAATTTAGTGGGGACGGTCCCAAAATTCTTTCCTGTGGGGATCCATGTTAGATGCATGCCGCGTGGCCATCCTACCGATCCGTGGACTGCTGCTTGCTCTGGCGGGCGACTCTCGTAGGCTTGCAGTACTCGGCTTGCACGCAAGTGCGACGAGCCGACGAGTGAGGATCACACAACCTTGCTCTCAGATATCGCATCCCTGCATGCTTCACTCTTCAGGTCGCTATGCAATCACATCTTGGCTAAATGGCGTTCTTGGCGGCGTGCCGACACCCCTGCCATGGCTAGCAGGTCGGCCCACCGGGCCAAAATCGATCACTTCTTCGACCATGGTCAAGAACTAGTATGAGACCCTGCAATGCAAGCAAATGGAATACGTCCTGCAACCTGATTCAATAAGTGAGCAAGATATAAATAATTAATCGCGAGGGGACATGCAATTGATAAGACATCTGAAGATGAGGCGATTGCACCCAAGATAGAAGCGGTTGGATGAATGGAGCTAGGAGATGAGAGAGACGCATGTTCTTATGGCGGACGAGTGGGCCGATTGTGCATACAGTGGAGGCAACGGCGGACGCGGAAGGTTCGGATGAGAGACGAGCTCCCATATAATTAGGTCGGGGCAATCTGCAGGTCTCCGTGTTGGAGACGGATCAGTTCCCGGCGGCCGCGGCTCCCAAAGATTCCTGCGCCGCAATCTGAGTAGGATTCTTTCGCGTCCAGGCTCCCTGTCTGTCTATATTAGTCCGCCCGACACGCCCAAAATCCTCAACTAACAGATCCGTCGCAACGGAGAACGGACTCCCAGCGCTTTTCCTCGACCGCCGGTGTCATGGAGTCGACGACCGCGCAGAATGCCGCCGCCCATCCCAAGCCCACCGCCGCCGCCGACCTCGGCGCCTACTTCCGCGTGATGCGTCTCGGCGACGACGACTCCTCCCCGCAGGCGCCGCAGGTGCCCGTGCCTACCACGACGGCCGACGCGCTGATGCAGCAGCTCCACACGGCGGCGCGGCACTACTTCCCTCATCAGCAGCCGCAGAGCTATGGCGTTGGAGGAGGAGAGACCTCCACGAGCGCCGCCGCCGGGTACGCTCCGCCGCCCTACCCCTACGCCTCCTCCCGTGGCGGCCCTCGAGATTTCTACGCCTCCCACTTCGGCATGCACAGCCCACGCTCCCACCACGCCGCCGCCGCACCCACTCGTGTGACGCCGGAGCTGTATGCCGATGCTGCCGGGCATTTTGATCCCATCTCCTCCTCGTCGTCGTCGACGCCAAGCCCTAACCCCAGCGCCGCCGCCACACACTACCAGTTCATGCCCAGCGCTGCCCCTCGGCTCGGCGCCGCCGCCTGCTTCCCCCAACGCGATGGCGGCAACTCGAGCATCCTCAACCCGCACGCCTCGGCGTTCCAGAGCACGATCCACGCGGCTAACCCTAACCAGATGGGCATGGGCTACTACAACCAATCTTGGCTCCCCCACATCATGCCACAGCAGGTCCGCTACTACCGGACGCTGGAGCAGGTCCGGTCGCGCCTGCGCCGCCGCCCGCTGGAGATGGACCTCCTGGCGTTTCCGCAGACGGTGGCCCACGTGGTCCACCTGCTCGATGAGGGCGACGACGAGCAGGTGCGCCGGAGCGTGCTCGCTGGGGTCAGGCGCGACGTGCGCGGCGTCATGGAGAGCGCCGATGGGCACGCCGTGCTCGTCGCGCTGGTCCGCGCGTGCGCGGGGCGCCGTGACGAGCTCCACGACATCGTCAAGTCCTTGTACAATGGCAATTGCTTTCTCACCAAGTACAATCATGGGTATGTTGTCCCCTCCTCGCCCTTTTTTTTTCTGATCAATCTTAAAACTGCACGAATGAAAAAAAAAATATCAGTTTTGCTATTTTTTTCGTCCATCTGTATGATATGATATGAGTAGTATTTGATGCATCGGTTCAAATCTGTTTAGATGTTCTAATCGATACAGATTTAAAGTGAAATGTTCAGATCATAATTTCTTTTACGTTCCATGGCGCAGGTTGGCAAATCTTCTGAAGGAGCTCGTCACGGCCTTGACGCCTTACCCCCAGCTGCTCGTGCAGTTCATCTGTTGGCTCCTCCGTGAACGCCTCATGGAGCAGTACAAAAGCGCTGAGCTGCTTCAGTGCTGCTTCAAAACGATGTCTTACGAGGATAGCAAGGTATATGAGTTCAGCAGCAATGGATTTGTGCGCGTGGCACCATACAGTCTTAGTTTTAGTTTGTTATTTACCGAGATGCGAGTCCTTAATTTTTCACTTGATTTTTCTGTCAGGTTATAATCCAGTTCGCCACCATGATCATCGACGAGCTGCTCTTCTCGTCCTTCGGGTCGAGATGCCTGGCTGAATGCTTGCTGTGTGCTAGAAACGTCGAGCTCTACGCTCTCGAGAGGATCATCCTGGACCGCACCATCGAGATCGCCATGGGCCAATACAGGTTCGGCCTCTCCTGCGCGCTCGTCTAACGATGCATGAATGGATGATTTGGTTCGCCATTGGTGCGGATGAGACTAACGAAAACTCGGTGTGCATATGTGCAGCAACTATTTCTTGCAGCGAGCCATCGAGTGTGGCAGCGAGCATCTCCAGGTGGCCATCGCGGAGCGCGTGGCGGCGGACGTGGTGAACCTGTCAACGCACCGGTTCGGTAGCTACGTGGTGGAGGCCTGCTTCCTCTTGGCGCGCACGGCGGTGCCGCTGCAGCGCCTGCTCGCCGCGTTCCTGTGCCTGCGCGGCGACGAGCTCGCCGAGCTTGTGCGCGGCAGCTACTCCAACTACGTCGTCTCCAAGATGCTCGACGCCGGCAAGAACGTAAGTGGCCGGGGGGCACACCGCCGATTTATCACTAAATTTGATCTGATGTTTGGTTCCGGCGCTGGATATATAGAGCTGCTGACACTGACTGCTGTTATGCCATCGATGCAGCACTTCCCCAAGGAGACGAGGGCGCTGGCGCGGCTGATCGACAAGCTCCCGGCGTCGGTCCATCGCGAGATGCACGCGCGCGGGGTGATGATGGTCGTCAACAAGCTGATCCACAAGCACCACCGCGTCCACGCCACGCTGAACTACTAGTAGCCTACGGTGTTGTTCTGTTCTGTAGTGGTCTGAGTATGTCATGTAGTTTCGGATGTCGCAGGTTGTGTCGTATGTAGTCGTAGTATAGCTGTCTGTTGGTTTGGTGAGGTCCATGCTTTTGGGTTGTCGTCTAGTTGTTTTGCTGTATCCCCTTTGCAATTGAGTTATGTGCACGGACAATTAGTGTTTCTGTAGGCTTGAGTTCGCAATTTGTAATAAGAGGTGAAATTGAGGAACTCTCGTATTTTGCACACAATCTTCGTCTTCAAATCTCTATTCATGTTGTGGATGTCCCCATTCTGGGCGAGACACCAAAGGATCCTCGCATTGGCCGCCGGGGAGATTGAGCAGCTAGGAGCCTAGGACCGGGAACCGTATTGAGCGATAAACTAAACTTTATCTGGTTGCTACGTTTGTTTGCCTTCTTAATGATGAAGAACACTTGCTTTTGCGACGATAATTGGTGTAAACTCATGCTTACCTCAAAGGCAATAGAGATGGGGCATTTTGGGATGAAAAGTAACAACGAATCGCCGGCCGGCCTAATTGACACGATCGAGACAAACCTCTGATATAAAGAGATACGTTAACAAACCAAACAGATCGCAATTAAGCAGGCCACAACAACGATACTTTGAATTTTCCTGGTAGGGAAGAACTAGGAACAACCTAGGATTTTTCATCTGCACATATATGCTAACAAAGTAGTACCTCTACCTCAAAACGCGAACTGCTGAAACAACCATTCCTGTGTAACATCAGACGATAGTTTGAGTTTAGAGAATAACCCAAAGGCATTTTTTCCTCTTATAGCCAGAAGATGTTCCTACAATGACCTTTGTTACCTACATTACTTTACAAAGGGACCAGACCTCATTCTGGAACAAAAATTTCCAAGGTTAGTCCACAGGTATTAGGTACACGAACAGAATCCTCTTCATTTTGGATCATAAGTTGACATATTGGACAAGGAATAGTTGTAAGATGAACCCTTCTTGCCTGATGATCGGGAGACAGCCGCGAGGGGATCTCCAGAATAGAGTTTTGACCTTGACGATGCACGCCCACTTGGAACATTCAAAGCACTTGGCCCAGGAGCTAGAGTGCCCGATCTATATGGCCCGTATTCTGCCAAGCCACCATATTGGGTCGGAAGAGCAGGTGCAACAGGGATCTGACTTTGGATGCCAACTGGATGATTCCCAGTAACTATTTGCGGAGTCTGAGTGATCACTGGCAGTACAGCAGGGTTTAAAGCAGCTTGATACTGATTTCGCACTACAGCAGCATGGATGCTCTGCCTTGGGATAAATTGTTGACTAGGAGTTCCAGCTGAATGGACATTCTGGCCTGAACCTTGCAGCACATTGTCTACCTTTTGGCCTGAACCTTGCAGCACATTGTCTACCTTTGATCTCTTAGCAGGCTGCATCATCTGCTGTATCTTCTGCTGCTGCTCAATGTCCTTGCTAACTTGTTGAGCAGCTGCCACCGCTGCGGCAGCAGCTCTCTTTCTCTCTGCACTTAGCTGCTCCAACTGAGCCATTCGTTTGTTGGCTTCTTCCAAAATAGGAAGTTCTTCTAGCTTCTGTTCCTTAATGAACTTCTGCAATGTTCCAAGTAGCGTGCGCTCTTTTGCATCAGCTGCATTCTGCCATCCAAAATAGTTTAGGGAAACTGTACAACTTTTGGTCTAAAATGTTCACAAAAAAGAATACTGGAACAGACATGTACCTGAGAGGCAGGGTCATCTCCCCTGATGCGGATCATCTTCCCAGCTAATGCAGCAGCATTAATGTATGACCTCAGAACAGGCAACAAGGGGTATTTGTGCACGACATTAAGAGCTTGAATGAATTTGACTGCCTCAAGCTGTTTACCGCCTCGTGCCATTTTCTCAATGAGAACTGGTGCAAAAAAAAAATTTCATTGTAAGTTCAATTTTTTCATCTAAGAACAATCACAACATTGAAAGCCTCACAGGAAACTACATTACTACCATGAATTTTTAGAACAGCAAACACAGAGTTGTCCGTGGAAGGCTGAAGAATTGACTATAGTGTATGTGAACTAATATATGCCTATGATTGAATTCTGTTAGATGACAGTTCTTCAAAAAGTCATGAGCATGTTTGATGTTATGCAGGGCTGTTGTCATTCACTGCCTCTCGATAAGCATCCAAAAATAATCCTAAACTACAAATAACAAAAGATTCAACTTATGAACCAATGAGGAAAATGATGTAAAGAAACAACACATTTATAGAGAACCACACACCAACACAGCTGAAAGGATTCCATAAAGAACAGTGCAATACAAGCTAAAGTCTTGCTGAACAGGTGAACAAATACAATTGCCGACAAAATCTATGAGAACATATCAAGAGCAATAAGATTACTAAAATAAAAAGAATTCGGCCACCGATTACTAAAACAGAAAGAATTCGGTTACAACTACAAGCATCATCATGAATCTGCAGGGCAGATGAGCGACTACCCAACTTGGTTGGACAATTCAGCACACAAACAACAATAATGCTACTACTCCATAGTCCATAAAACACAGTGAAACCACCAAATTATTGTACAAAGACTATACGTTGTTTACCTGGCATATGCTGGTCGAGGTCGAGCCCAAGGCTGGTGAACGCATCGACGGCGCGCTCTCGGCCCGCGATCGACACGACAAGATCTAGCACCTCGCCAGCGCCGCCCACATCTTCAACCAGCCCAAACACCCCCACAAGAAGCAGGAATGCGACCGTCTCCTGCTTTAACATCGCCTCCGCCCCGATCCGCTTGCCTCGTTTCCAGTCCGCCGCGACCGCTCTGGCCTCGTCCCGAGCCTCCGACGATGGCTTCACCCCAATCGCGCGCAGCCGGTCGAGCAGGGAGATGAGAAGGCGGCAGGGTACCTTGATATCCCCGTCGCTCTTGGCCTCCTCCGGCAGAGCGCGGCAGAAACCCGCGGCCGCGGAGAGGACCAGAAGCCCCGGATCGGGGGCCACCAGGAGCGCGGCGTCGAGGGCGCGGGCGAGCTCCTTGAGCTCGTCCCTGTGCTCGCTGAGGTGCGCGCGGAGCCCTGCGCCGTCCATCGCGGAGCAGATCAGCTCGAGCTCCGAGAAGCGGGCGAGGCGGGCGGCGAGGGTGGAGTCGAGGGCGGCGGAGTGGGACTCAACGGCTCGCCACGCGGCGGTGAAGGCGGAGAGGGCCGTGGAGTAGGTCTGGAGGGAGGCGATCGCGGCCGGGATGGACGGCGCGGCGTCGGCCATGGCTGCGGTGGCCGTAACCCTACTGAAGCGCGTGCTGCGGATGCCAAAGGTGCAAGAAGGCAGGCAGGGTTGGGCCAAACTTGGGTAATGCTCGAACTGTGTCGTGTGTTAAGGAAGTCCACCATCGGGCCCATAGAAATGTAGCCCATGATGTTAGGCAACTCCTCTCATATTGGCATGTTACCATATTTTATTTTGATTCCAGGCAAGGGTTGGACATGGACTCTACCATACTAAAAAAAAGCAAGGTCCATTAATTTGTATAGTGTAAACCTTTATATTGACTCTTTTACATCTAGAAATAATCCATACAGTAAAAGGAAATTAAATCTGAACCTGAAGAAGTAGATGACTTCATTATTAGAATAAGCAGCATATAATACATGTTAGTAGATGAGAATAAAAAAAAATACTATGGGAACATATATGCTTGAAAGGCTGCTGGGCAAGGCCAAACGCACCGCAAACACTCAACCGTTCTTGTCCTTATTCAAATTTGACCAACAAAGCTATTGAAAAATGCTGACACAACACCACATATTTTATACAACTTTTATGAAAATGGTACTTTTCGAGCATGCAAAGACAAAACATTGCACGTACACACATGCTACATGCTGTTGTCCAATGCATACAAGCCAAAATCCAACCGCATGTCACGATTCTCCCACCCAACACAGCTTCTTTAGCATTCCTCCTCACACCTCAAGGAACAGAAACTGTATTGTTGCCACATCATTCTTGCACCTTCACCCCCACACATTTATCCAGTTACTCCTCTCGCACCCACTCTCTTCTTCTCCTCTGATCTGCGTGAGTAAAGGTTTGGTGGCTAGCAGCGCGGCGAGGTGCGTCCTTCTCTTGGTTCGGTCATGCTTGTGTTGAGTTTGGAGTTTCGGGGCGGGGTAAGGGGAAGGGGTTTGTGGCCTCCGTTATAAAGAGATCTTTGGGCATGATATTAGAGCAGGTTTAATAGTGGGCGAGATGTTGATGAAGTCTGACGTGTAGGAGAGAGAAGGGGACGGGTGTTTGGCGATGTGCTCGCGTGGAGTCGCCGCATACGAATCAACCCATTCCACCGTGTCTATTTATTGGATAAGATCATTGCCAGGTATCACATGCCCATGGAGTCCACCACCACCCAAGGCCACCTCACCTCACGAGACACCCGCGAGCAGGTGTCGTTATTAGGCATTTAGGCTTGCTCTTAGATTTGCGACGGAGGCTGGGGCGTTGTCCCTTTGGGTTGGTGGAGGAGAAGGTGATTGGACGGTGGGAGATGTGTCATGGTCCAAAATGATTTTATTGATGGTAACGAGGAATGATGGTCTGGGTAACATAAAGTTGTGGATGTGGGGGTGAACGCTCTCCTGATTGCAGGGTGGGGTGAAAGGTGGTGGGGGTTGGGTAACCGAGTCCATTTTCGATATTTGTCGGTATTTCTAGAGCAAGGAAAATATATGGAGAGGCATCTCCAAATAAACTTATCTTGAGAGTTGTATATTTTGGAAAGTAATCTATCCACTCTTCATCAAGTTTGCCATAGACAGGAAAATTTATTCTATTACTCCTTGCATGTCTCCATCTCTTAACTAATTATTCCACTACCTACCTATGTATATGTTGATGGTGCACACTGCTTACTGCTATGTTGTCAGTGGTCGTTTTGTACATTACCTTTTCTGTTGCACTGTCTTTTTTTTATTTTGTCAAATTACATGTCCACGATACCCGTACAATTTGTGACAGGAAGTAATTTATCACAAATATGCATGATAGGAGGTAATTGTGATCAATATATATGATAGAGAAAGTAACTTGTGACCAATATATATGATAGACAATGTAACTTATCAATATAATACATGGCAGGAAGTAATTTTTGACTAATATATATTGATAGAGGAAGTAATTTATTAATAAGACACATTATAAGAAATAATTTATGACCAATTTATATGATGGAGGAAGTAATTTATTAACAAGACACATGATAAGAAGTAATTTATGACCAATTTATATGATAGAGGAAGCAACTTCACTATTTTGACCAAAACACACTCAAGTAGGATCTTGTTTGAAGATTTTGTTGTAACGAATATAATGGTGCAATCATAGTTTCATTTTAAAGACTGGTTTAGATTGCAAAGTTTGCAAAATGTTCTGCATTGGTAAGCATGCTCCTCTCACAAAGAGCTTAGAAGTTGTTAAACTATAGTTTTCTTTGTTTAGAAGTTGATTTTCATGAAATGCACATGGCTGCATGCAAGAATATATTCAGGCTTCGGTGCCTTCTATATAAAAAATTCCCGAGAACAATGGAAATAATAGTTTGTTTTGGATATGGGCCCCACCCTGTAGATAGCTTCATTGCAAATTTTTTCATACACTGCAGCATGGTACACCGGTGTAATTTTTTCACCGTAGGGCCCATCTTTTTTTTGGGTTCACTGCCACACTGTGGAGGGCCTTAGTACTATTTGGAGAGCGCTATATCCACATAGATACCTCCTTTCTAGAGATCAAACTCACTAAACAATTGAGTATTTTTACATGCAGCTGGTGAACACAAGAGGACTTGTGTTCACCTGTGTCCAGATAGTGAATCGGAAGAGATGATCTCCCGCATGACTGCAATTGCTCTCATGGTTGTGTTGAGCATGGCACAGTATGCCTCCCTTGCCACCACCCCCGGCCCTAGGGTCATCATCATCGGTGCTGGCATGTCAGGTAAACATACCATTAATGCTGTTGATGGTTTTGTTTCTCAATTGGACTACCTTGGTCCACTGAGTAGTTAGGTTACTTCCTCCGGGTTGCTAAAGAAAGTTGTTTAAGACATTGGAATGGTCTCCAGAACAGGAGCAAAGCTGGAAATGAAATCCATGGTGGTGCACGCCATTGAAATTCATCTAGAAACATGTGAATTTGTCAAATGATTATGTGATAGAAATAAGCACTTAGTGGTAAATCTTAGTTTTTTGCCTGGTGCCAGTGCACCACCCAACGTCAACGTGGCATCGCCCCTGCTCCAGAACATAACTTTGACTAATACTTTTTACTATAAAATATATTAAAATATTTTTAAAAGTGCTTTTATAAAACTAATGGTTCTATCCGGTTTGATTTAGCAATTATAGTGGTTTAAATCGGCTATTTGGTTTTGAGTTGGTTCACGCATTGTTTTAAGAAAAACTGACTAAATTGTATAGGAGATGACTCAATATGACCACCGGCTTTTTTTTTTTCAAAAATCAGTGTGGTTAGATCTCTCTGTGGGTTCAACGTTGAAAATCAGACTCTAAAATTAAAATGTTATATTTACACATAAAAAATTTAGCAAAATTAAGTGACTGTTGGAGGTCTCGCATAATGATACAAAATGGAATATCGATAATATCGTAAGGTACCCTATGTATATTAGAGTCGAGAGTGGTGAAGGTGGATTAGTTTGGTGCTTTGGTCTTTTGCGCTTAATTAAGCCCTTCTGCCTAGTGTGGATTTGGTTAGGGTTTTGAGGTCATACCATTTACTCCCTCTGTTTCAAATTATTAGTCATCCTAACATTTTACTAAATTCATTGATGATGTTATAAATTTAGACAACTATATGTCTAGGCTCATAGAAGATATCATAAATTTAGACACTCAAAATGACACCTAGGATGACTAATAATTTGGAACATAGGAATAGGGATGGCAATGGGTCGGGTTCGGATCGGGTGGAGTGTCTATGCACCCAAACCCGAAACCCGAACTTAAAATCCGAACCCGACCTGATCACCAATTCGGGTGAAAATTTATCCCCAAACCCAAAACCGTGGATACCCGAAACCCGATTGGATATCCGAAACCCGCTTTGTATGGCAACATATTATGAGCAATGAAGATTTTTTATAAACATATGCATGATATATATGCACATTCACATGTATAAATAAGAGACAATAAATAGTAAATAATTTCATGAGTCAACTAAGAGTTTAAGAATAATATATACGTAAAGAAGTTATTATTAGTATAGTATAAAACATGAGTTTTAATTCAAAATGATTTATTTTGGATATCCATTGGGTATCCATGGGTGGAAAACCAAACCCGAACCCGAACCCGATAGGTTTCGGAGCTCCGAACCCGAAAACCATGGGTGAAAAAGCAAAACCAAACCTGAACCCGCTAGACCCGAAACGCGTGGATATCCGACCCGAACCCGATTCATTGCCATCCCTACATTGGAAGTCCCTAATTACCTAATTCATCTCGATCTGACCGTGCACACATAGCACTCGCGCATGCACTTCATTCTTTGTGACTCTTTGGACAGGGATCTCGGCGGGGAAGAGGCTGTCGGATGCTGGGATAACGGACCTGCTGATTCTGGAGGCGACGGACCACATCGGCGGCCGGATTCACAAACGGAACTTCGCCGGCGTCAACGTCGAGGTGGGTGCCAACTGGGTGGAGGGCGTCAACGGGGGCAAGATGAACCCCATCTGGTCCATTGTCAACTCCACACTGAAGCTCAGAAACTTCCGCTCCGACTTTGAATACCTCGCGCAAAACGTCTACAAGGAGAAGTACGTCATCAAGTGAAATGAACAATAATAGGCTTATGTTAAACCAATTAACTAAATTAAACATGTTGTATATTGTATACGCATGGAAAAAATGCAGCTAAAACAAAATCTAGAGATATGAGATTTATTTATGCAATTGCTAGATATCCCACACACAAATATGGTTTTTTCTCACCAGCCAGTGACAAAATGTGGGGTATGATCCATCTATATATGTGTGTCCTAATAAACTGCCCATGCACATGTCCTAATAATCAGTGCATGTATCATTATTATATAGCTATATACTATGCTCCATCTATTTCCAAATATGCTATGTGTTTTGGGACATCAACGATTCGACGCGGCCATATTAAGACTCTGTTGGAAGGTACCCGACGGTACCATAGAGTACTATTTTGGCTGATTAATAGTATCCATTGAATTTAGCTGAGTATTTATTTTTAAGAAAAAATATAAGCAGTTTTACTATTTTTGGAGAAAAAAAGAGAACCGTCCATTCCCAAAGATCTAATGGTGCTAAGGTGGGAGTTACCAGGAGGTAAAGTACCACGAAAAAATTGCCTGTATTAACAAAAATGATAAATTGGAAATTTTGATAGAGAAAGTATTATACTCTGGTTTTGTTTTTTTGAAATTTGGTGATCCCCTTTTCTCGCTCCTCTCTGCTCGGCTCATCGTCAGTCCTCTCTTCTCGGCTCCTCTCTGCTCTGCCTTCTTCGTCGCCGCCTCGCTACAGGTTCGTCTCCGCCACCAAGAGCAAGTTCCTCCCCCGTGCCAACAACTTGCCAAAGTTTCCGCGTGACAAGCTCGGTGCACAGTGTGCCCTGCTGGCTACTCCACTCTCGCGCGCCATGTCAAGTTGGCCACCATGCACGACCATCACGATCACGCAGCTGCTTAACGCCACGTCACTTTACGCGGTGGACAGCTCGGCGGCGGCGGCGCCGGCGGCGGCGAGGATGTACTTTGCCACGGGGCAGCTGGTGGGGTTCGACCCGAGGGTCCCCAACATATGGTCTATGTCACAGACTCGCAGTGTGTGGGGGACCTATCGTCGGCTCAGTGTCGCGGATGCCTCCGCGATCTGGTGGCATGGTGGTGGAATAACGTGACTGGGTTCGTCCATGACGGGCAGGGCGCGAGGCTCGGTGGCTCGCGCTACAACCTGAGGTCCGAGCTCAGGAAGTTCTAAACCAGATCCAGAGTTCCCTTAATACTCTTTTCTTTTGTTTTTCTAAAAAACAAATACTTAGCCGAATGCATATTAAGATCAACGGCTATGATTAATTAGACAAACAATATCGCTTGGTACCTCCTGGTACCTGCCAAGCATTTTAAAACACCTCATTTTTAGTACCTCCATGTACCTTACTTTGGGTACCTCCTAGGGTCATCCGGTACCACTGACCTTACTACCCATAGATCTTTAAAAATCAAAGGTTTTTATTTATTGAATGTTTTGAAACATTTTTTTTTATGATCATCCTAGTAATATCTATTTTACTTTGTCAATTTATATGTATATATATGCAGTTTTTTTTTATATTTGGTCGACAGCTGAAAAAGTTTACCGGCAGGAATTCTAAAACATCTTGTATTTTGAGCCACATGGATTATTTTCTTAGCATCCTTTTTGTTGTAAATAAACTGCAGTGGTGGCCTCTACGATGAAGAATACGTTCAGAAGATAATTGACCGGGCGAATAATGTGGAAGAGAGTGGGGAGAAACTTTCTGGCACGTTGCACGCCAGTGGCGGCGGCGACATGTCCATCCTTGCCATGCAGCGACTCTACGATCAGTAAGTACAAACTTATTCATATCCGATTGTCTGCTCTGTTCTAAACAAAAAGGTTCATCTTATGAGTTTTATATATCCATATATGCAAGTATCGTTGCAATGATCAAGGTGACACTTCCATTCTCCACCGTACCTTATTGTTTTCTATACTTAGAAAACAAACTTCTTTTATGCTAACTTTTCAAGATCAGTACTATGTATGCAACAAAATACATTATTAGAATTCTGGGCCTAACTAACTGCAAACATGGTGATCAAACATGCAAAAATGGTACTGCCAGCCAGCCGAACGGCCCCGCGACGCCGGTGGACATGGCGGTGGACTACCGCAAGTACGATTTCGAGTTCGCCGAGCCGCCGCGGGTAACCAGCCTGCAGAACGCCGTTCCTCTCCCGACGTTCAGCGACTTCGGCGACGACGTCTACTTCGTCGCAGACCAGCGGGGCTACGAGTCCGTCGTCTACTACCTCGCCGGCCAGTACCTCAAGTCCGACGAGTCGTCCGGCAAGATCGCCGATCCCCGCTTAAAGCTCAACAAGGTATGTACCTACTAGCCTACTTGCGCTGCATATTTGATCTTCTTTTTCTTTGTCTTGTGAGCATGCATGTCTCTTGAGCTTGGAGTTGTACATGCGTAGGTGGTTAGTGAGATCTCCTACTCCTCGGCAGGGGTCACCGTGAAGACAGAAGACAACTCGGTATATCAAGCAGACTATGTCGTGGTTTCTGCAAGCTTGGGAGTCCTGCAAAGTGATCTCATTCAGTTCAAGCCTCAGCTGCCTGTCAGTCCTCTTCATGCATAGATTGTTCCAACTTTTTCATCACAGCTATCTCATATATTTTCCTATGACAATTATCTGAAACAGGAATGGAAGATCGTGGCGATCTACCAATTTGACATGGCTGTGTACACCAAGATATTCGTCAAGTTCCCCAAGAAGTTCTGGCCTGAAGGGAAAGGGAGGGAGTTCTTCCTCTACGCGAGCAGCAGGAGAGGTTACTACGTAGTGTGGCAGGTATTAACCATAGTTTAGCAAGAGACAAGTGTGAAATTATGAATGCTATGAAACTGAACATCCTTTTAATTTATTTCCAACAACTGAATCTGCAGGAGTTTGAGAAGCAGTACCCTGGTGCCAACGTCCTCCTTGTCACCGTGACCGACGAGGAGTCGAGGCGTATTGAGCAGCAGTCGGACAACCAGACCAAGGCAGAGATCATGGAGGTGCTGAGGAAGATGTTCCCTGGCAAGGACGTGCCGGATGCCACCGACATCCTTGTCCCGAGGTGGTGGTCCGACAGGTTCTACAGGGGCACATACTCCAACTGGCCAATTGGTGTCAATCGCTACGAATATGATCAGCTCAGGGTACTACGAATGAATAATCCTTGTTTTTCTGATTTTATCGCGATCGTATGAATCGTTTAGCATATGCGTGAACTTCTGAGGATACTGTTTTTTTCTGCACTCTACAGGCGCCGGTTGGGAGGGTTCACTTCACTGGTGAGCACACAAGCGAGCACTACAACGGCTATGTCCATGGCGCTTATCTTGCAGGTATTGACATGCATGTGTGCTCGAGGTCTTCATTTGCCTACTCTTGAATCTTGATCTTTCGAAGGTTACAATAATGAAATTTTTTTTGTTGCGTTTTGTCAGGCATCGATTCTGCAGAAATTCTGATCAACTGCGCCCAGAAGAATATGTGCAAGTACCATATCCAGGGCAAGTATGATTAGGTTCCGAACGAGGACCCATATCGATCGTACTGCATGCAACAGCGAAACAGAAATAAGGACCCCAGTGTTTAACTGTTTAATATCGGCATCTGAGGATTTATATGTGGTTAAATAATGCTGCATGCTTAAGTAATTATTCAAAACTTTTTTTTGTTGGCAGCGTTCGAACCACAATGGAAGTTTGGTATTTAAATTTTGAGAGTTTTTATGGTGCTTGGAAATAATAACAACCATTGATTAGTCTAGATCTAATGGTTAAAAATTAAAAGAGACATTACGAGGAACCTAAGATGTGGGCCAGGAACTAAAATATGGGCCCATAACTAATTTTGACATTAAATCAAAGGGTAGATTGGTATTTTAAGTCCTAAGTCTGACAGCGGCAGCGTCGTCTTCCTTCAAACAGACACCGGAGGCATGACTTCTCACCGGCCAGCGGCTGCACTCCTCACTGATCACCACGGCAGAAGGTGGCTCCGGTCATCCCATGACCAACGCTGCTTGCACTGCCCACCCCTCTCAGTGTTGCCGCTTCCCCAACCCTACCTTCGCATCTATTGATGGAAGCATAGGCAGGAGCAAACGTTATGCTGCAATCGATCGACGAAGAACGGCCGCGCGTCGGAGGAGAGCATTCCAGAAGCACAAGTCCTTCAATTACTCCCTCAGATAGACATGCTTTTAGAACACTGGGACAACAATCCTGGCAGCAGCCAGAGCCTGATTAGCCACCTGATTAGCCTCTTGGAGTAAGCAGTTGTGTGCCTGTGCTGTTTGAATCACCGTCCATTAGTCATAGTCGTGTTCCCCACATCGAAGTCCGCTGGCTGCAATCATGCATCTCGGATCGCCCTCCACCGATCGCACAAACGTGAAGCCCAGGGCAGCTAGCTCTGCCGCAACGAAGCCGTGGCCTACAAGCCTCTCAGGCGAGCCTCTCTGCGGACGTGCAGCATGTGCTTAGATGGAGATGGGGACGGGCCGCTGGGGAACTACGGCGGGCGTTTGTTGGCCATCGGTTGCCAATGGATGGGAAGTTTTGGGGAGAACCGGAGATCCGGAGAAAATCTATTTTGGTGCCCATGAATGATTACTAAAGTAACCTTCTCTATAATAAAGATATCTTATTTTAGATCAACGGTTCAGAAAATTTGGGAGGGGGGAACTTCCCCTCAAGCACCGTAACAATCCTCATTTTGAGAGGTTTACAGTGTTGAAAATAACAATAGCCATTTATTATTCTAGATCTAATGGTTAAAAGTTAAAATGAACCTATTACGAGGAATCAAAGTGTTGGGTCAAGAACTAAATTTAACGGGCCAGAAGTCATTTATGAAATTATATATTTTTTTTGCAAAAAAGTTCTAAAAATGTTGCTAATGATTTAACTGTTATAGGTGCTACTCTATACAAGTTGAGGGGATCTAGAGGCACAGATGATCCCACTGTGAAAGTTTAATATTTAAATTTAGCATGTCAAATTTAGGCTGTGAGGTTGAAATTAAGCACTGACACGAGGTTAAAAATTAATACCAACGGGATCAACCTCGCAACGGCCTAAGCACCTCTAGGAGCTCTTGTATACTACCTTAGTTGGTTAAAAAAGAAAAGGTGGAAGAAAAAATTGTTTCCAGCCGATGAGGCAGCTGGTTGGTTAGCTATCCATCCACGCTAGGTGCTAGATATCTTCCATCCACGCCTAGGCATATTTGTCTAGGACCCCACACTCGCCATCTCCGCAGGGCATTTAGATAAGCTGTTGGATTTTACCATTCTTTTACTAAATAACTTATTTTATATAATATTTAAATCTAGACTTTAGTTAGTCCTTTTTAGATAATCTGTTGGAGATGACGAAGGCGGAAGTTGTCCATTTCAGTGTCATCCCTGAGAAGGTTTAGTTTTTCACCATTTAGAGTTAAATACACGCAAATACTAAGTTATACTAAGCATCATTGATAGATTACACCGACAGATCTCTTTCACGATAGTTCATAACACCATGTTTAAAAAGAAAGCTGGCTTCAAAAATATATTCCGTGATCTCATTCGAGGATGCACGTGCTTATCGGGGTCTTTTCAAGCGAAGTAAATGTTTTGCATGATTGCCTGCTGCCCAACCCAACAAGAAATTCAATTTGTGACAAGGAAATCGCGCGAACCAATTAATCAATTTATTATTACATGGCCCCGGTGGTATATCATTTAAAAAATGTTAGGGTGCGTTTAGTTTCAAAAAAATTCTCAAAAAAATATTATTTATTCAACTTTTCTCTATTCATCTCATTCCTCCCACTCACAGAGCACGCTTCCCATGACTCAGCTATTGTGTATTTTCGGGAAATCTTCCCTAATCTGTGGTTAAGAAAAATTAGAGTCGTCCGTTGAGAAGAATCAAATGACGAAGAGACAGGAAGTACCTAGAAGGCTACAAGTACCTTGATTAAAGTACCAGTGATACTTAAAATAGTGGACTAGTTATACCATTCACAATAATACTTTAATTATCTTTATATTATCTAAATTAGATCAAATTTCCAGCGAAATTTTAAAGGAAAGTACAAAAATACTACTAGTACTCCCTCCGTTCAAAAAAGAATGCAATTCTCGCGTTTCGAGAAGTCAAATAACTTGAAGACTAGATTTATATAAAAAAATACTAGCATTCTTGATATGAAATAACTCTCATTAAATTAGTTATGAAATACATTTTCATAATTAAGTTATTTAGAAGCATAAATGCTAATATTATTTCATATAAAGTTGGTCAAATATGAGCAAAATTTACTGGCACAGTTCCTACAATTACATTCTTTTTAGGAGGGAGGTAGTACTTAACAACCATACTTACTAACTCGTATCATTTTGTCAATCAACGGCCTGGTGTCCCAATCCAGTCGATCACATGCATATCGACCGCTCGAGCCTAACAAAATAAATGCAGGCGGCAACAGCAGCCTATCGACTCGTCAGCAGCAGTGTCTTAATAAAGTTGACAGCGCCTGTGAATACTTCAGGAGCTTAGGTTCGTCAACTTTTACTAATTTTTCAGTCACATCGAGTCACATCTTGTCTCACAGATATACTTACCAATGTATTAATCACATCTCCAACTTTTCACCAACTTTCTCGTCTAAACAAGCACTTAGCATTGCATGCGCACACCTGCCAGGGCGGCGATGTGAAACGGCGACGTGGCGCGGCGCGGCGCGCGTGGAACCTTCTCCGATCCGATTCTTTTACGTCGCGTCGTCTCCAGAACCGTACAGGGCCAGCCGGGCCGTGTCTTTCCGGCAGCTCTGCCACGGGAGTCTCCCTGACTTGGACATGCATATACGGCACGATCAATGAAATGGAATCAGTGCAAAATTAAGAAGATTTGTGCAATGATGCAAGATGACAAACGGTTAAAACATTGAACGTGTGTCACGCGTGTTATTTAATTATTATTCTTTCGGACGTCTGATCAAGCTTGCAAGTGGCTAACTGGCTATCTATGCATGGCATGAACATGGAGTGTATTACATACAAACCAACCAAACGCGCCCTACATTTTCAAAAGTGTGAGAGAAGAATTCCACGCTCTAAAGAGACATCTGAGACACGAGTTTGCATGAAAGATTTATCGCAGCTCACAAGTTACTCGTTCTCAATTTGATGTTACATGCGGACTTAGGTACGTCTCCAGGACTAGTTTTGTAGCTAGTGATCTCGCGCGCCCACGGTTGGTGTAGTCTAGATTTTGGTTACTTCGGCGGCATCGAGCCGGTGGCAAATACGTCAATGCAATGAGATGCGTCCTGCCGGCACATCATCCCCCGTGAAACAATGCTCTCAACGGTGTTGTTGCAGAGTCTATGAGGGTGCGATTATTCTGGATTCCGTCGTTTAGAAGTTCATCCGTCCTCTTGTGATGCTGCACTGGATCTTTTTGGCTTTCGCATTGGTGGTGGGGGCTAAGCACTTTGAGAATATAATCCTAGTGTTACAGAGGACATGGACGGATCAAATCAAGATTTGTTTTTTTTTGGGGGGGGGAGGGGGGGGGGTCTTTTCTTTTTTTGAGTTGTATTCAGTTGTGCTGAGTTGTGACCTCCCAAATGGGAGTGTCTTTGTGTAAGCTTTTTCTTGTTATCCTACTAATAAAAATTTGGCAAAGCTTTTTCCGTTCATTCTAAAAAAATAGTGGGCTCACTGTATTTACGTAGAGTAAATATAGTACCGTGAACTGTGTAACACACACCGTGATCATCTTACGTAGTACCAATGCATCGTGACACACATCTCGCTGTAGGAAATGAGCTCAGCGTCGCTGTTGAGATTTTACCCACTCCATCATGAATCATGATACATGGGTGTTAGGATATGATCAAATTTATAGCATTGTTGAACTGCCATAGGCCCTACTACGTACTAGTGCATGTTAGATCAATGGCTAGCATTAATCAACCACAAAAGTACTCCGTGGTACCTTCTGGTACCTTTTCAAGCATTGTAAAATATTTTTTTCTCTGAAAAGTATAATTCTGGAGAAAATATCCACCGACCGTGTGCAGTATTGTTGTTCCGATCGATCAGCTACAGGCAAAGACGTGCGCATCCTCCAACCAGCTGCTACGTACGTGCACGAGCCTCTATCGTACAACCGTCTCCGAGTGTGTGCATATATATAAGCACACTGATCGGAGCTGCAAGTCTGCGAGCTAGCAGCATTAGCCTCGTTCATTTCTTGGTCTCGGTGGAGAACGAGAGCGAGGAGCTAGCTAGGTAAATGATGATGAAGCCCTCATCCGCAGCAGTCATCGCTCTAGCAGCGGTGCTGCTGGTGGCAGCACAGTACGCCTCCCTCGCCGTTGCCGCGCCAAGGGTCATAATCGTCGCCGCCGGCATGTCCGGTAACAAAATAACCAGCATATATATATAGTTACATATATACATATATGCATGTCGATGTCGTGCTAGGCTGCTAGCTAGAGTAACTTGGATGTGTCGCAGGGATCTCGGCGGGGAAGCGGCTGTGGGAGTCGGGGGTCCGTGACCTGTTTATCCTGGAGGCAACGGAGCGCGTGGGCGGGCGGATGCACAAGCACAACTTCGGGGGGCTCAACGTGGAGATCGGGGCCAACTGGGTGGAGGGCATCGGTGGCGACAAGGTCAACCCCATCTGGCCCATGGTCAACGCCACGCTCAAGCTCAGGAACTTCTACTCCGACTTCGACAGCGTCGTCGCCAACGTCTACAAGGAAGAGTACGTAAATACTACACTTGATGAAGATGATTCCATCTGCTGAGACGATTGGCTACGTTAAAACATGCCAACGTCCCTGCTTGTGTCTGTTCGTAAGAATTAACTAACGTTTGCAGGGATCATGTCTACAGTGATCGGTGAACATGATTTTGCTGCCATCTGATCGAACTGGCCAGTTGGGCATCTCAGGAACGAAAATTAAAAATTCAATTTTAATCTTAATGGCATGCATTAAGAGCTAATGATCGATGTGATGCTAAGTTAATCTTCATGCATGATCTCTGGTCCGAACTGAACGATCGAACCAATTAATGTGTCCGTGGTCCTGAGAGAGATCGAGCTCTTATTATAACACTGATGAAAAATGTGTGTGACCGGCCAGCCAGTGAGCTGATAACGTATAACAATGGACGATATACGTAGGGTTTTTTTTTTCCCTCAAACAAGCATGATGAACATGTATACGATATCATATGACTGTGTATGGTACAACCATCAAGACACATTCTGAACCATGCATGTATTCCATTGCCAAATTAAAGAGGCGAAAAAAAAGGTGAAGCCTGACCTGAATAATGAACTAATGGTACTGGTCTCTTAATTAAACAAATATGAAATTAAACATTTGAATTTGCATTTGCTTTATTGTCTTCAAGTTTTGTGCCGCGTGCACGATTCCGAATAATACTATGTAGCTAATTTGTTTGTTGCATACATGTTTTCATTATTTCACCCTTGCCCAGCGGTGGCCTCTACGACGAGGACTACGTGCAGGAGAGGATGGACCGTGCCTACGAGGTGCAAGAGCTGGGCGCCAACCTCACCAAGTTGATGCACCCCAGCGGCCGCGACGATATCTCCCTCCTGGCCATGCAACGGATGTTCAACCAGTACGATGGATACATGTTCTTTGTGTTTTGATCGGTCCATGCATACATCGATATATATAAATACATAGATGAAATGTGACCTTTTTAGCCGTGCCGCTGGCGCTTGTGTGCATGTGTGTGCGTACGTGCAGCCAGCCGAACGGGCCAGCGACGCCGGTGGACATGGTGCTGGACTACTTCATCTACGACTACGAGTTCGGCGAGCCGCCGCGTGTGACTAGCCTGCAGAACACGGTGCCGACGCCGACCAACGCCGACTTCGGCGAAGACGCCAACTTCGTCGCCGACCAGCGGGGATTCGAGTCCATCATCCATTACGTTGGCGCCTCCTACCTCTCCACTGACGGCAACGGCCAAATCTCGGACACCAGAGTATTGCTCAACAAGGTGCACGGGCACATACATATATAAATATATCTGTGAAAATCACATATGATACCCAAAAAAATGGGAAAAGACTATTTTTACTCTTCAACTGTTACAAAAGTCTAATTTCAACCCACAAGGCCACAACTACAAAACCAGACATCAAGGACTATTTAACTATAAAACCAGACAAAATTGACCCTTTGGGTGGTTTGAAGGTGGTTTTCCAGTTTTTTCAAAAATTATAAAAAATACTTTTGTATTAAAAATCAATAAATAATTTATTTTAAATTAGAAAAATATGGATCTTATGCCAATATTTTTCAAAAAATGCCCTATATGTTGGTCACCATTTGAAATAATTTTCATATTATATATTTATATTCTAAGTATTTTTAGAAAAAGCAATAAAACACTAGCAATGTAAAAATATAATACCCGAATAACATTAAATTGTGAAAATAGGTCGATTACATTTTTGGCACCGATTTCATATTTTTTTATTTTAAATGAATTGGTTATGAACTTTTAAGTTTAAATAACATTTTCTTATATATTCATAAAAATCGAAAACCACCTTCAAAATAATCCAAAGGGAAAAAATAAACTTTTCCCTTTGTACTTTTGGGTTGAAAATAAGACTTTTATAACAGTTGAATAGTGAAAATAAACTATTCCCTAAAAAAAGTTAACAAGAACATGTGGAGTGAGAGCGAACAGAACTAAATGATTGAGATATTGAACCGCGAATTTTCGGTATCTGAAATGGTAATTATTTGAAGACCAGAGCTATATAGGAGGGGGTGTTAAATTTCAATGTTAAGGGTAACGACAACAGAAGGCAGAAATGGTACCGCCGTAGTGTACATAAGCATTAAGCAACACACTGAAAAAGAAAACTCAACCACTATGCATTAGTACAATCAGGAGGCCGAGGCTTTCCATCGTCATTAAAACTATGGAACCACATGTCATGTCGGACAGATTGAAAACATATCGAAACGTGGCTCCATCACTATACACATATTGAAATACACTAAAACTTGTTGTATGCTTGGATTTGGAAACGACGTGCAGGTGGTGCGAAATATCACCTACGACGACCAAGGCGTGGTGGTGTCGACGGAGGACGGTTCGTCGTACGGCGCAGACTTCGTGATCGTCTCCACCAGCTTGGGCGTCCTGCAGAGCGACCTCATCCACTTCACACCCCAGCTGCCTGTTAGTTCCACCTCCATCTAGCTCTGCTAATTTCTTTCAGTCAATGTCCGGCATATATATATAAATCTGAATTACTACATCGATATCGATCGATCCTGCTGTATCATGCAGTTCTGGAAGACCGTGGCGATCTACAGGTTCGACATGGCGGCATACACCAAGATCTTCCTCAAGTTCCCGCGCCGGTTCTGGCCCGTGGGCGAGGGCAAGCAGTTCTTCGTGTACGCCAGCCGGCGGCGAGGCTACTACGGCATGTGGCAGTCGTTCGAGAGGTAGTACCCGGGCGCCAACGTGCTGCTGGTGACGGTCACCGACGACGAGTCGCGGCGGATCGAGCAGCAGCCTGACGACGTGACCAAGGCGGAGGCCGTGGCCGTGCTCAGGAAGATGTTCCCCGACGCTGACGTGCCTGACGCCACTGACATCTACGTGCCACGCTGGTGGTCCAACCGCTTCTTCAAGGGCTCCTATTCCAACTGGCCCATCGGCGTCAACCGCTACGAATACGACCAGCTCAGGGTAACTGCATGCAGTTCATCTTAATTGACACAGACGAACCTGCTGCCTCAGTTACTACTCTACTACCTGACGCATCAATCAAAGTAATTAACCTTGTGTGTGTGTTTTTTATACTATTTCGGTGGTGATGGGCAAAAAAATAAAATAAAATGAAGGCGCCGGTTGGGAGGGTTTACTTCACTGGTGAGCACACCAGTGAGCTCTACAACGGCTATGTCCATGGAGCATACCTTGCAGCTCTCGACTCTTTAATTATTGGCCTCTCGTCTTGGGTGTGAAGTTGTTTACTATTCTGCTGCAAAACTGCATTATGCTTATGCGTTGAGAGTTGTTTTCCAGGCATCGACTCTGCACACATCCTCATCAATCGCATCTTCAAGAACGAGGAGTACAAGGTCCGTGGCAAGTACGACGACCCAGCTGCAGACACGAAGAACGTCGGCCAAGTCGCAGAGGTAAAACCAACGGTAGCAGAACTAGCATCTCCTCAACAATCAACATAGTCTGTAACCAACTGGAGTGACAGTAAAATTTTCGCCGCAGGCTAAATGAATGATGATGAGCTGACATCACACGTACACCAGCTCACCAGGGGATGAATAAAACTACTGATCGAGATGCCGTGGTTTGTATGGAGGATGGCTTTTTCGGGCTTTAATTTGCTGGCCAGTGTTGGTCATACGTATGTTTCTGTCTAGTGTTCTCGGATGCTTGATCGATCCTGCTGAAGCATCCTTGTGATGTGTTTTCTGCCGGCCTAATAAAAGCACGGACACTGCTCCTGTTTGCATTGGGAATGCCTCGATCATTTGGTTTATTACCAATCATTACGACGATCCAAATTAGTAAATCATGAGTTCAGGGATATTGACTCCAATTTTCTCATGATTGTCAAGCGTTCTGTCACAAATTGCGATTGATATGTTGGCACCGGCACGTCTTAAATGGGCTGGTCATACCCGCAAAAAAAATTAAATGGGTTGGTCACCACAACCACACGGTGTGTCATGGGCCGAACGGGGCAGCCTCAATCTCTACTAGTAGTACTTAAAAAGTAACCGTAGAAATACAAAACATGGGACAGACCTGAACTCTAACCGTAGACACACAAAACAGCGTACAACAGCGGAATTGGACTCCTATACTATGTCTCCAGGGAACAGTTCGCGTTAAACACGAGTGCCTTATCACCACGGCATATATACATGTGTGTCTCATCGAGAAAAAGAAACCATCTATTGAGAAAACTACTACGGCGTCGGCGTCAAGATGTCGAGCTACAAGTTGCTTCTGCTCGTCGTCGGTCTGCTTCTTGCGTCGTCGTGTTGCGCTGCCCACGCCAAGGAGACGAAGCCGCCAACTCCGTGGAGCGTCCACGTTCCGAAGCCCGGAAGCGCCATAAAAAAATTCGCCCTTCAGCGCATCCCTCTTCCCCACGGCGTCACCGGTGCCGAGAGCCTCGCCTTCGACCGCAAGGGTCAGGGCCCCTACGCCGGTGTCTCCGATGGCCGCGTCCTGAAGTGGGATGCAAGCGCCAAGCACTGGACGACGTTCGCGTACAACGCCAACTATGAGAAGAACTCTATGTGCACGGCGTCAACAGAGCGGCCGGGAGGCGCCGAGGCCATCTGCGGCCGCCCGCTCGGCCTACAGTTCTACGCCAAGACCGGAGATTTGTACATCGCTGATGCATACTTAGGACTGATGAAGGTTGGACCGGGCGGCGGCGAGACGACAGTGTTAGCAACGGAGGCAGATGGTGTGCCCTTCAACTTTGTCAACGGTGTCGACATCGATCAAGTCACCGGCGACGTGTACTTCACCGACAGCAGCACGACCTACACGCGGGAGCACAACACGATGATCTTGATCAACCGTGACACGACTGGACGGTTGCTCAAGTACGACGCACGGAGAAGACGCGTCGCCGTCCTCGAGGCTGGCCTGCCATATCCCAACGGTGTCGCCGTGAGCGCCGACCGGACGCACGTCGTGGTAGCACACACTGGGCCATGCCAGGCGTTCCGGTACTGGCTTAAGGGGCCCAAGGCCGGTCGCTACGAGCTCTTCGCCAACCTCCCGGGTTACGCGGACAATATCAGGCGCGACGCTAGCCGAGGCTATTGGTTTGCACTGAACCGAGAAGATATCAATGCAACCTCTCCTGAGCACCTCGTCGGCGTTCGGGTGGACGCCAAGGGCGCGGAGCAACAGGTGATGACGGCACCCGAGGGTGTCACGCTCAGCGACATCGCAGAGAAGAATGGCGCGTTGTGGCTGGGCTCCGTAGAACTCGACTACGTCGGCCTAGCTACCACTGTGTCGGCTTAGTTACTTTTTAAGTACGGTTTTAAGGACTAGATTAGTTTTTAAAGTCCCTATATGCATTATTAGGCAATGTTTATTAGGCTTAGAAGATTTCATATTTAGTTGAACACAACTGCAGCTCAGCGTGTAGTCTTGCATATTTGAATAATGGATTTCTTAGTATTTGTGTTTGTGTGATTTCTTAAATAATTTGCATTGTATCCTCCAACGTGATGTGATGTGTGGTTGGACTTTGTTGCTATACCTACAATAGTACGATGTTAGACATACCAACGACCAAGCTTTAGATGAACGACCATATCGTCACACAGGTAAAACCAACGGTAGCAGAATCATCAGCTCTGTGTAACCATGGACTGACAGTAAAAATTTCGCTGACACATATAACACGCCCCGCTACACCACATCACGGACACCGGGGGATGAATAAAACTACTGATCGAGACTCGAGACGCTATGGTTTCTGTGGAGGACGGCTTTTTCAGGCTTTAATTTGCTGGTCAGTCGTCGGTTGTTCATATGTTCCTGTCTAGTGCTCTCGGATGCTTGCACGGCCATGCCGGAGCATCCGTGTGGTGTTTCCTACTGGCCTAATAAAAGCGAAAACGGCTCGTGTTTACTGTTGGAATGACTCGATCATTTGGGCCATGTTTGGCTTCGGAAGGCTAAAGTTTAGCCTTATCGTATTGAATGTTTGATACTAATTAGAAGTGTTAAATGTAAATTAATGACAAAACTCATTCTGTAATTTATGAGAAGAATCTGGTGAGTCTAACATGAATTAATTAGATTCAATATATTCCCTCTCACGAATTAGCCTAGAACTTATATAATTAATTTTTTTAGTAATATCTAATCGGCATCGAAAAATCTGATTGATAGGGTTACGCACGGATGGTCGTATTTCGTAAATCATGAGTTCAGGGTTACCACAAGTCAAACGGACTGGCGATTATGTCTGAAAATAGTAAATAAATCGTTCTGTCGCAATTTGCGATTGATATGTCGGCATATCGCAATGGGCTGGACAACACCACAAAACCACAACATGCGTCATGGGCCGAACGGGGTGTCTCAAAAATGCCCCCCCCCCCCCCCCCCCCCAAAAAAAAAAAAAAGAACTGTCTCAAAAAAAAACTCAAACAAAGAAAAGAGAAACTCCAAGAAAAAAGAAAGAGTTGCCTGTCCTTCCACTCCAAAGAAAATAAGAGAAAATGACGTGGAGTTGGACAGTCTCACCTCCATCTTTTTTACCAGAAAACATGAACGAACTTTACAGCACACAAATGTTCAGAGACGTATGCCTTGAGAGTTTACAGAGGGAAGGTCCATTGCCCAAGAAATTAGAACACAAAACTTTCGATTGGGCAATGGTACAAAAGTATAAGCTATAACATTAGTCATGTCATCAGCAAAAGAACATATATGTGAAGCAATACAAATTGTCGATCAATTTGTCACCAGTTGTCGCCTCATGCACAATTCAGGCTAAAAGACCTTCTCTGCTTGTTCTGTAAACTTCAATTAATCTCATCTCCTCCTCCTGTAATTCTAAGCCCGGAATGCCGGGTTCACTGATTTTGTACAAGCTCAACGCTTGCTCCTTTTGAATATAGTAGGTGGGAACACCCCCCCCCCCCCCCACCCCCCCTGAAAAGTTCGAAAAATTCAGGCTAACAGATAGTGAATGACTGCATCAAGCTAAATCCTTTTGCACCCTCAGGTGAGAATCCACTTCAAAACGAGAGCTTATCATTTAGCATTCCGATGTAAAATGACAGGAAAATACTCGAGGCTTCAAGATTAGCAACAACCATTTACCAGAGTTCATCAGGTTCTTGATGAAAATAATATTTTGTATACCAATGTATTGGTGCTCTATCATGGTCGTGCCGGTACCAATTTCTCTCCTTTTCTTTTAAAGATGTTCCTATCAATTTCTTAGAAGCAGCACATGGTTCACCTTGAAAACATTTCATGACAAGACAAAATTAACAATGATCCTTTGAAGAGCTGGCATTAGCTAGAAGAAATTGCGATAAACAAGCAAGAAGCAGGCCCTTCTGAAATAAATCCAACTCACCTAACCTTCTGGATAATCTCGAATGCTGAATGCACAACTAATTTCATTGACATTATTATATTCATTGATACATATTAGTACATAGGATCAATTTACAACTCCGAGAGGAAGTTATTATCCTTTTAACAGTACAACACTACAACATACCAAGAGTGAGTCCTAGCAGTATATCATGGCAACAGAAAGTATGTCAATATATGTCAGCCAATGCCTGATAAACCTGAACCATATATATATATAGAGAGAGAGAGAGGAGATAAGAAGCTTGAGCTACCTCATATCAGAAACTTAGAAAAAGGCCCTGCTTCCATAAAAGACCCTAGAACCCTTTGATGCGGATGAAGATTGCGATGGGGATAACGATGGGGATGGCTTCTCAATTGTACTGGAGTCAGATCCATCATTTGAGGGACTATTATTCTCAACATCCAACGGAAGCTTCATTTTTGCAAGAGATTCTGTGAACTGTTGCATGCTCTTCATGTACATGTCAACTATGTCCTGTTGGACAACAGGCTGCTCCGGCTGAAGGTTAATGCTGATCATAGGCTTGACAACTTCATCCTTGGGTGGTGCTTCAGAAGAATCAGCCTCAGCATCGGTAACACCTTGGCTTTTCTCCCTCCGGCTTTCTCTTGGGGATGCTTCAACAGTGGTCTCTGAAGGCTCAGAACTTGGCTCAGAAACTAATTGTTGTGTTGTAAAAAGGGCAGTGGCGGAGCCTGTGGTTGAGACACAACTTAGAGGGCTTTCATCCTGGTGTTTCCCTAGCTTATCTGCACCGATTGAAGTACCAGGCACAGCTGCACTGAACTGCAGCAACTTGCCATTTTCGGCTTTTGCAGGGTTCTCAATCTTTCCAAGTTCAGAAGAAATATCATTATCATTTCCAGAATGCAGCAGCTTGTCATTCTCAGATTTTATAGGGTTCTCAGAGTCCAATGACCCCATCTCGAGATACTTTGAAACCATAATCTCATCCTCCTTCACCACATTTAGGTCTGGAAACTCAATATTTTCAAGCTGAGAAGGAACCACACAACCATTTCCAGAATCAGACACTCTTGACACTGACTTATTGGGAGATGAGATGAGCATAACATCTGGGGAACAATCAGCATATGATAATGACAGCTGCACAAAACCAGCTGGTGTGTGGAACAGGTCAGTGGATGTCAGGGAGAACTCCTGTACCAGCTTCCCATCACCCATTACAATGTCCGCCAGAGGAACAAGGGCAAAGCCAAGTAGTTGGTCCTCCAGGTAGTTCCTCACTCTGCTTAACATCCATATCTCGCATTTGAGTGAAGCATCCACATTCTGCACGTCGAGCCGTAAGCTTTCTTCAAATACTGGGTTGCGGCCAGCACTATTAATCACCTTGGTTGAGCATGAAACATCTGGGTTGCTTGTGAGGCTCAGCTTTGCATACACATCTTGCTTGTGGTAGATACAGACATTGTGGATATCACGTGCCTGGTGCACAAACACATCCAGGTAACCAATGGGTTTGTCTTTTCTGGTGGTGTCAACAACGAAGTTGGTGGCCTTCTGAGTGATGATCTCGGTGTTCAGCAATTGTGGCTCAGGCAAATGACCATTCTGGTAAGCCGCCATCGCAGATGTGCTAAGTACTGCACTACACACCGAAAAAAGATATAGGTTCAATGATAAATCAAAAAGAACATCGCATGAACAAATAACACAACCTCAACTTATACCCTTGTAAAAGAATAACAATACAAAGTTCAGCCTAAGTCAAACTGCTACTCATAAATTCAACACGTAGCTAAAGCGATTGGACAAGCATTGGAGGAATCTTGGGCTCACAGTAGCAGAACCAGAACCAAAAAGTGTGGTGCTTGCTACTTCTAGGATCTAAAACTAAAGAACTGAAGAAGTATAACTTAAAAGTTGCCCTTGGGCCCTGGCTACTCATTAATCTGGAAGATAAATTTGGTGGAACATATTTTGGTCGAGATTTGTGGGAATTTCAGCTTAAAGATCTCCAACTGCAGAAAAAGACGACGTCTAGTGTGAGAAAGGCAACGGGTATTGATTTGCCCGGAAACAGTAAGAGCATATGAGGAGTAACAAATTGGGGACGCAAACAGAACCAATATTCAGTGCTCAACGGCAAGGGTATACCGATTGCTAGGGCGCTAGGTACATATCAGAATGACATACTCGATCATAAAGAACGGAGACTCCTAGTCTCAAACCAAAAGCCCTATCTGTAACGGAGAGGAATCCTTCTAGCACCTCTTATTGGTGAAAGTTGAAGATTTTCCCAAACAGACAGGAGGAGATCCAGAGCCCCAAAATCAGACCAGACAAAACATCAGTAACTAACACGGAGCGTAAGGAATCGTCTGTCCTCAGAAATCAGAACAGATACTAGTAGCGAAATGAAGGGATTAGCGATTCCATAACGCAAAATTACAGGGAGAATGGCTGTAATTACCTTCTTCGCTGGGGATTAACGGTGGTGAACTGAGTTAAGACGCGCTGCTGCAGGAATCTGTGGGGGAAGCGTTCGATGTTGAGCCCGCCGTCCGCGAGACGGGAACGGAGGGGAAAGGCGAAATATAAAAAAAAAAGGAGCCGATGTTTGCAGATAAGCCATCGCTATTTGTTTAAACTACAGGGATTTGGTGACCGCAGAGTAAAACGGCGCGGCGTGTAATTTCGGAATACCTGATAAGCTTTATGAAAAAGTCTCCGTAATTGGAATTTGGTGGAGTGGAAAAGAGCGCCTAGTAAACGGGCGGCCGGTTTGGGTCAGCTGCGGCTGCCGCTGCCGGACGAGATTTCTACTGCGGTCTGCGGAGTTCCAACGGCGAAGTCTCTGAGACTACGACCGCTCCTACCGTGACACTCCAACGGCAAATCCATTTCGTGCCAAAAAAAAAAATGTAAATGTGAAAGAGCAAGTGCAACATGGCCTATCTTTTTACGTAGAAAACTTATTGTTTCACACATGTCAGTATATAACTGCCTCAGCTGGTCTCATCGGCTGATAACCGTTTAGTCCACCAATAGTCATCAAAAGTTTTTACATGATAGATAATCGTGTCCTCTCTCACAGGATATATTTTTTTAGAGTTCTAGGGATTAAACCCCAGTCTGAATGATTAATCAGACCAAAATCGTTTACAGCATAGAGTTACCTGCTCGCTTGGCAGGGGGAATTCAGTTCAGAGATGAGAGCAACTATCCTGTTACATTCAGGCCAAAAAACAGCAGAGAAGACTACAGACTTTGGGAAGACTACTTAGTGAACGACGCTTTGCCGCGCTTCATCGCTTGGGAGAATAGCTTCAGAGTTGCTTTGGTTGAAGATCTTCTCACTCCAGGCATTCATCAGGTCCACCATGGTCCTTGTCGCCACCTCATCTCTGTGTATCAGGGGGGAAGTCGGTCCGGTAATCTTACCGGCTGCTTGATTAAGCACCTCAAGTTGCTTAGTCTTAGCTCTAATTCTTGTTTGCTCCCAGCAGGACATAGTATTTTCCAGTTGTCCACCAGGCTTGCAATCTTTTGAAGCAAGGAGGCAACATCTTTCCAAACTGCATTCTGAAAACATAAATCATTTCTTAGTTTCCACAGCCCCCACAGGGCAGCAGCAGTAAAAATATTCACTGTAGTAAATTTCTTATCACTAATCCAAAAGGTCCCTATTGTCTCAAGATTTCCTTCACAATTAACATTGAGTATAGAGGAGATATGTCTCCAGACTTGTTTAGCTACCACGCAATCAAAGACTCACAGGATATATTTCTCATGTCAATTTTTAGCAACTAAACATACCCTAAATTACTCTACTCTTGTGTGTGTGTTTTCCCTTTCAACGGTACTAGTCAGTGCCGTCAATCCAGCGAGAGTCAACGGCTAAACGCAAAGATCTCTAGAAGGAGCATCTGTGAAAGTTTTTGTCATATTCTGTCAGTCGTCAGTGAAGATATGCTGGATGCTTGCAAGGAATTCTCCCTGTGTCATTGTTAGCCTGATTGCATGTAGTGCAGAAAGAAAAATCAAAGCTTAGTCGCCGAGTTGATTTCAGTTTTTGCAACAAAGTGGCGCCAACTTTACACCACACTCTACCAAAGTGGTTTATCTCGGCAAAAGGAACTTCTAGACTCTGGTCGTGCCGAACAAATTAAAGGGCGACAAGATCATCCGCACTGTGCCACGAAGTTTTTTTTTTCCTGAACCTGCCAGTTCTCATCACTTTTTTTCATTCCAAAAAATCAAGAGCTCCTTCACTCACAAGCCCAAAAAAAAACATAATCGTACACATTCACTTACTGTTTTTTTGTTTCTCTGTCAAGCGATAAAAGATTTGACAGAAGTTGGGCAAAGAAAGTGCCTTTGTTCCTGTCCAACTCACCGTGTGAACACGGTCACTGCTGGTTCAGTCCAAGTGCTGCTGACCAATGGATAATTTCGATCCATAGCTGGTAGATTAGCCAAGGTAAGCGCACACATCATCAGACAAAAGTCATCCCGATCATTTAGATTGAAAAAAGAGCTAGACCTACAATAATGCCACTAGTATCGATGAAAGCGCATCTGCATCCGTCCTTTCATTATCATTATATTGTTCTTATGCACGTTACTTTTTGACGAGTTATCTTATTGAAAAATATTTCTTAGGAGAAATGTTAAAGATGCTCTTACTTTTTTTTCAGTTTGTTCGTGCTCTTCGTTTTCACAAGTTGGCCTGAAAATTTGACATGGGGAAAACAAAGCTATCTCAGTCCTTTAGTCTTCTGATTGGAATGTACTCTAGATGGAATCACCCTCGGCGTTGATTTTGACCATAGAAATAGGTTGAATCTATTCTATATTCGGTGAAGTTGGTGTAAGTTGAAGGAAAAATACACTGTAATAACTTCTTTGGGAAGCGTGTTCTGTAAGAGAGGACATAAACAGTAAAGTTGCAATGAATAGTGAATATGTGTAACTAGTCCAACAGCGAGGTTCAGTCACAATGCGAAGATGCGTCTCAGATTTTTTTATTGAGTTTCTATTTTATTGTTGCTACTTGCTTCCCCTATCTCTCGCATACCAAGATCCTGCATAACTTAACGCTTGTACAGTCGTACCTAGACCTGAGCATTTGTGGCCCGGTCCGTCCGACCAGTGGGCCCGGCCCGAGCCCGGTGGGTTTTGGCCCGCCCATGCCTTCTAATGGGATGGGACTGGGCAGCGAAAACCAAGCCCGAAAAAAATTCGGGCCGGCCCGAGCCCATCCAGACGATTAATTTCATTCATTTTTCAAATAAAAAAGGACGGGAAGCCTGAGCCCAGCCCGAACTTGCCCATGGGATGGGCGTGTGCATAAATTTTCGGTCCGAAACAAATCGGGCTTTTCCTCGACCCGGCCCGCAAAATGCTCGTTGTACCCACGTCGGAAGCGTGTGCCACCACAACAAGTTCCTGCAGCCCCAGCTTATCATGAGTTAACTATATTATTAACACACATCATCTTACTGATACGTGCAAACAAACCCCAAACCCGCCCATCTTGAGTCTTGAGTGTTGACCCTAGGGGAGAAATATTACAGACTTACATTTGTTCGGGTCCATCAAGTGTTCTCATATGCACGTGCACCGCATAGATTCCATCCGTCAGATGAAACACGGGCGATACATATGCATCTACTACTTGATTGTGGTTTACTCGAGGAAACCACAAGGGGCTAAACGCTGAAGTGTGTCAACCAACAATATGTTATATGTGCATCCGAGCCTTCAATCGTGCATCCATTGAATGGACCTTGTCAGCTTTGTGCACGGAAGCACCAGAAGAACAAGAAAAAAAAAACAAAAAGAGTTCTTTACTTGCAATGATCAATACATTTTTCTACAGAGACCGCTATCTTCCTACAAACCATAATTTCGTTGGGTAATCGGAAGTCAAGCGTACGAGTGTAACTTATACAAGAATTTCTACTGTATATATATATATATATATATATCGAGAAAGAACAGAAAAAAAGAAGACGCTTGTATCATGCGACGAAATAGAGCACGAGCACGGCTTGCCACGACGTGGCGCCATCCTTTGAGTGTTGAGACGTCGCTCTCGTCGGCCCTGGCCTCCTGCCAGGCCAGCGGAGGCAGCAAAAGCGGTCGAGCACTAGAAGGCCGCTGCCCTGTCCTTGACGACGACGTCCTCCACCTCCCTCCTCATGAGCTTCTCCTCCTGCTGCCTCCGGCAGAAGACCACCCATGCGTTCACCTCCAGCGCCACGCATGCACCAATCAGCGTCGCCAGCGCCAGGCAGTAGCCGAGCTTCCAGTAGGACGCCCCGAGCCCCATGACCTCGAAGCCCTGGAACACGTTCACCACCCCGACCACCACGCACCCGTACCCCACCAGGTGGTGATACGACTTCCAATACTTCCTGTACCTGTTGGTGGTCTTGGGCCTGAAGAACATGGCCAGCGTCTGCAAGCTGCCGGCCGTCGCCGCCGCGATGCCCAGCCCACGGTGGAGCTTGTACGTCACCCCCGGCGAAGCGGACCCCATCACGAGCCCCAACGCGAACCCGGCCGCGCCCAGGCTGTACCCCGCCGCCTGCACCGCCGCGTGCGCGTAGAACCACGCGGGCCCCGTGGACGCGCACGGCCGCAGGTAGCGCGCCACCGCCGCGCCGACGGGGAGGAGGAGCCCCCACGAGAGCGCGTTCAGTGACCCGTGCAGCCACTGCAGCGTGGCCGAGGCGATGGGGGACGCCTCCGTGGCGGTGGTGAGGATGTCCACCGTGGCGTGCGACGCCAGGTCGGAGGCGTCGGTGGGGTGGATGGTTGGGGAGTAGCCCTGCACGTAGAGACCCCTGTTCCAGACGAAGTGGACCCGTGTGCGGTTCGGGGAGAGCCTGATGGTGGCGGCGATGGTCACCTTGGCGCCGTCGCGGACGGTGCGGGAGGAGGAGGAGACGAGCGAGGCGGAGGACGCCAGCAGCGGGATGTCCAGCGGCCGGGACACGAGCGGCGAGGACTGGAGCTTGACGTCGGGGGAGAGGAGGAAAGGGAGCGCGAGGAGGGCGCCATTGGACGGGTCGGAGAAGGCGGCGAGCACGCGGGAGCCGGTCATGGCCGGCGCGTCGGCGTTCACGCCCCAGGCAACCCAACCCGACGGCGAGATGAAGGTGCCCGTGAACGCGGCGTCCAGCGTCGCGTTCGCCGCGTCGTAGGTCCACGCCAGCGTCGCGCCCTGCGTCGGCAGGGCGATGCACTTGTCGTACGTCTTCGTCGCCGTCGACGTCGTGCACCGCCCGGTGGAGGCCGCCGCTGCGGCCTCCGCACCGCCGGGGAGGGCGGCGATGGCCACCGCGACGGCCACGACCAGCAGGCCGCGCGCCGGCCACATTGCTGCGTGCGAGCGCTGCTGTGTGGTCACCACGGCGAGTGGCGAGAGAGCGAGCAAGCTCGAGCCACAGGGACACAGCCACGCCCACGACGCCGGCTCGAAGCTTTAGTGTAGGCAGTGAGTGAGGTGTTTAGATTGGCCGTTTTGGTTTGTCTGTCTGCGCGCGTAAGTGGGGTTTTAGTGGGGCGTTTCGAGGGTGTGATTGTGATGATGGCTCTGGGACGTGCGTCTGTTGGTCGCCCTTTGTTCCGATGGGTTCTTAGCTTTCAAGGCAAGGGACGAAAGGCTCCAAAAAGAAGGCTACACTACACTACATGCGCCCTTATTAATTGTGAAATGTGATCTGGATCTGTGTGGTGCTGGCCCTAGCATAATGGCCCCCATCCTTTGCACCGAGCTCTTGACTAGTTGGATTAGTAGGTGTAATTGAAGTAGTGGTCGCCTGAATGGTGTACAATGCTGCTAGCTATTCATCGAGATACAAATTATTGATGAGCTTTCTTTTTTAAATTTGGGCGTAGGGATCGATCAGCAATGGGGAACTAGGCCATGATTCCGTGCATGCGCTCGTTAAGGTTAGGTGCGCGATGAACCCCGCAGTGGAGTGACTGATTGCAAAAATGGAATGTTTGGTGGCGGCAACGGAGTGGGCTCTTGTGCCTCTGTATCTTTCACTCAACCTGGTGAGGGGATGGTGTGATTCGATGGATTGGGAGAATATTTGTTTCCAGCTTGGGGCTTTTAGTCAGGCGTGCTGCTGCTACTGCTATGATGATGATGGTGATCATGATTATGGTTATGGCCCTTGTCATTGTTGGCTTCAAAGGCACGGCTGCGAGATCGTGGGATTTTGGTTCGGAAAGCGCTGAATCCGTCAAGAAAGCAGCATGGGTGCGCCCAGTATCAAATTCGATGCACGTTTCCGGGGAAAGCAAGTGTGTTTTTATTTTTGCTTGTTAAAGACAGGATTAGTGCAATGTCACAGGCTCCGGAGAATAGCTTTTAATGTCACCAATCTCATTTTTCTGACGAACTTAGTTAGAATGATCTGACGATAGAGCACAACTTATGAACAAAAGGCATCAGTCGTTTTGTTAATTTGCATGGCTGCATGACATGGCTCTCCCTGACGCCAAAGAAAATGGAGAGACAAAGGTTAGATGTGATTATGACCCTCCTCCATCTTAACATTTATAATAAGAAGTACCAAGGTAAAAATCATCAGCGGAAGAGCAAAAAAGACAGGGAAAATAAAGTTAGAAATGAGCAGAGCAGCCCATCCAACAAGAAAGAGGTCACAACCCTAGGACTCCGTTTTCGACGGATGGACACGTACTTCTGGCTTACTTCAAACTCAAATCCGCCTTCAAAGTCAGCCCGCGTACTTAGCACATACTATGCTTTTAGGTATAAGCCAGTTGACGTCACCGTCTCACTGCCGGCTGGCGGCTGTGGAGTCGAATCCGTGCTGCAATGGAGGTGTCCGGGGCGGCACCGGCGGCGGCCGCCGCCGTGGAAGCAGAGAGTAGGAGCGGCGGGAAAGGAAGCTGGTACGTGCTCGGGGAGCGGGTGGTGCTGGTGCCCTACCTGCGGGAGCACGTGCCGCGGTACCACGAGTGGATGCAGGACCCGGCGCTGCTGGAGGCCACCGCGTCGGAGCCCCTCTCCCTCGCCCAAGAGTTCGACGTCCATCGCTCCTGGAACCTCGACCCCCTCAGTTCAGCGATGCATCCCTCCTCCTAGTTTTCCAAGTTCTGATTTGAGGCGTTCTGTTTGATTCCACGAGTCACTTTTTGCTTGCTTGTTTGTCGGCAGAGCATACATTCATAGTGTTGGGAAAAGAGTTGATCGAGGGAGAGTTCACGCCCGGCAATCCGCACACTGAAGGTTGGGTTGTTGAGCTAACTGTTTGATCATGAATCGGGAGAACAAAATATATACTGACTCGATTTTGACTTTTGTATTTTTGTTAATTTTGTCAGGAATCCCAAATTGTGTCTTGGTTGCTTCCATTAGGATGTTAAAAAAATATATTACCTAAAATCATGCTAATTTGTGTACCTTTATTCTTCTGTACAGTCATACAATCAAATCAAACCTGCACATCTCCAATCGACAGACAGAATGGTCCATTGAATTTACAGAGTTTTTGACTAAAAATCACGCGCATATTTGATATATTATTTTGCTTAAAGGATTGTTCATCGTTCTTAAAAATGCATGTTGAATGCGATCCATAGGCTAATGATACTGCTTGTTTCTTTCCTCAATAATTATCCATCTTTATGCTTTTGGTTCCAACATAAAAAATTTGTTTAGTGAATTGAAGATTAATATGGTACGTGAAGAAAAGGCAAGAAAGGTGTTCCCAAGAGTATATCAGTGTAAACTGTATCCTGTAGAAATATAGCATGACAATACAGGTTTCTGCTAGGTTTGGTCTGTTAAGTTTACTTGAACGTTTCAACTTCTATTCTGTTTGTACAATTGTACTTAGTACTCTGGTTCTGATTGCCGAGTAGCTTGCTTTTTCTCGCTACCATTCATTTCTACCTTGTCCACTGCAGCCATGGTTGGTGATGTGAACATATATATGAATGACCCTGATGATATGCAGCTTGCAGAGATAGAGATTATGATAGCTGAACATAGGAGGTACCTTCTCTATAATACTGATCATTTCACTGTGTTTACCATCTTGACATCCTTTCTACATTTACGTTGTTATGGGACAGTGGGATGTATATATTTTTACCAGGCTTTAGTAATCTAAAATTCTGATGTGGTAATATTACTTGGGTATTTATGAATAGAATATTTTTCTTGAATTACAGCTATTTTTATAGTCCTTGTCCACAATTCCACATCTGTAGCATAGCATAGTCCGTTATCTGCAACTATGTGATAATCCAGTGAAATTATGCTATATCTAGGCAATTCATTTTGTACTACGAGAGAGACGAACTCTACTTAGCACGTGAATCTGTTCTCTACCTCTTGCTCTGGCCCTGAAAAAAACTGGCATGATCTTATTTTTATGTAGGGACAGAGTACCTGAAGCAATAATTACATGTCACATGAAATTAAATTAGATGCTGAGCTGAGAGCCTGAGACAGAAAGGATGCTTTGGCCTCAGGCAGTGATATTGTCTTGTCGTGCTAACTAAAACATCTACTTTTTCTCATAACAGCCGTGGGAGGGGAATTGGTCAAGAGGCAATCTTACTAATGATGACATTTGCAGTAGAGAAATATGGAATTCACACTTTCAGGGCAAAAATTAGTGAATCAAATACGGCATCCCTTAAGCTGTTCAGGAAGCTGGTGAGCACCCTGGTTTGTCATATTCTCATTTGGTCGCTAGTTTGCTTGATCAGAATTATATTTCTGCGTGTTTGGATACAGGGCTTCAAGGGTGCTTCATACAGTTCGGTGTTCAAGGAGGTACGGATTTTGATTACTAATCTTCTTTCAAAGAATTTGCGAACATTACAAGGATGGTTTCGTCTGAACTATATCATGATTCATCAACAGTGATGTGCCCTCGAGTCTTGACTAGTAAAAGATAGTTTTTATCCATTAAAATATCATGAAACCATTAAATCCATCTTGGAAAAGAATAATTAGTGACTCATTGTCTTCTTTCAGGTGACTCTGGAAGCACCTTCTGATTCACTCCCGTTGGGATTTCCTCCAACCGTAGGAGATTGGTGACCTCTGATGTGCCCCAAGCTGTCGACCTGTTGTCATCTGATTATCGAGCATCTCTGATTGGTTTTCATCTAATTCTGTTCGGCAGGCACGATAAGCTGTCAGCTGGCTGTTTGTACTTTCTAACCAAGAATAGCTCGGGCTGATGATGTACAAAAATAGTGAATAAAACAGTAGCACAGTTGGTGTATAACCATTGCAATCTCGATCTACTGCATTATGCAACACATGGTTGAAATCTAACTGTATGCACCATTATGCATGGTGCGATTTACTTCTTTGTAATGGTCACCGATTAATTGTGTTGCAGAGGGAATAAGAGACCAGGTGGTTGTGACTGACTGACTGGTGTTTGTGCCCATGTTTTTTTTTTTTTTCCTTTGAGAAAAACATGTGCTTCGAGCGAACAACACCTAATTGCTTTGGCACTTGGGCTCTTACCTAGTCCATACGTCGAGCATGCCAGCCCAGGCCCAGATAACGGGTGACGTGCGGGGCCCACGCGTCAGAATGGGTCTTTTGCCCCATTGCACTCCAACCAAAACTTGGGTACAAACCCTTGGGCCTGGCCGCCTGGGCAAACGAAACGGGGACGCGATAACGAGACAGGAGGAAGGGGAGGAGGAGCCGAGGAGGGGAGTCAGGGAGCAGCGATGGCGGCGAAGCGCGAGAACGAGTCGGACGGCGAAGAGCTGGGCGGCGAGGGGTCGAACCCCGTCGGAGGTGGCACGACTCCGCCGCCCCTAGCCGCAGCCCCCGTTGTATGTGTCCTCCGCTCCGCCGGGGACTTCGCCGGCGGCGCCTTCGTCGGATCCGTCATCGGATATGGTACTCCCGCGATTTTTCGATTCCCTTATTTACCCTACTGCGTTTTTGTTTTTTCAGGGGTCCTCTAGATATTTTCCGCTTTGTTGAGCTTTGGGTGTTATAGGGCACGTAAAGGATAGAATCATTTTTCCCCCTTCGAGTATTTGCTCAAATTTCTGCCACAACAGGGCTTTTTATTCTGGTTATGCCCCAATAAATTAGTTGTTTCGGTTCTCCTAAGTATTACTGTTCCCGTTATTGACTGCACATCTCATCCAAATCTTGTGACTGCTTACTTTGAAATTTATATTCTTATGTTGTTTGGACAACTATTAGGGCCTTGTTAGTCTAGTTGCCAAGAGCACCGTCTAAATTGTTTTGGTTTACATAGTCTTACGCCTGTTATTATTCTCCTTCATATAAAATCCTTATGTTTTTACGTTGTACATTGGATTCCTTGTTCAGGACAAGGATTGCTCACTAAGAAGGGTTTAAAGGGTTCATTCAGTAACGCAGGGTCCTCTGCCAAGGTTTGTTATCCTAGTATTCCGGCAAATAATTTCTATAAAAGTGCGATGCTCTCTTCTGGACAGCTGCTAATAACAAAGCATCCTGGATTAGACTTTTGCAGTTCTATCTGGCGTGCAGAGTTTGGTGGTCTGCTTGTTGCGAAGGCTACGTGGAAAAGATGACAGTATGTGCACCATTCTATCCATCTATCTTTGTGTTAGCATATCTAGATTTGAATGCGTAATACGAACTGAAATGTTCTGTTTGCAGTTATCAATGCTGGTATAGCTGGTTGTTGCACTGGAGTTGCTTTGAGCTTTCCAGGTACTGCCCCTATCTCCCTCTTCTACTATTGTTTTTATGCTGCTCTCAATGCTGACATATTGTAGTATATGTAGCTGTTTCAGAATTGCCGCATTGCTATATGATTCTAGATTGCCTGTCGAGTATTTTCTTTCTAAATAGAATACCAGTTATTTATAGATTATTTTTTATGGCAATTCATTTGGTTGATTTTTGAAGGATAATTAATGTGGTTGATGAAATGTTTTGCAACTTCTATGGTCCTCTTTAGTTTCATGTCTTGTTAGAATTATATACCATTTCCTCAAAATAAAGTATATCATTATCATTTATCATCTGAAGAACAAAATCAAATTTTTCATTTTGTGTATTCTTAAAACTTCTGTTCTTGATTTGAGTAGGAAGCCATTTGTTCATGAACTTTTGCCTCATGAATTTAATGGCCTCATTATTTATGCACTTAACTAAATCTTTCATGCATCATTCTGTGCTGCCTGCTGACTAGCACAAAATTATATTGGACAACTCATTGCTGAAAGTGAAATTGGACTACTGGTATATAAAGATGTTAAGTTACACTTGTGCTCAATGACATTGCCACTACTACTTCTCTGGTGAAACATTGTTATGTATTTCTTTTGTTAGTTTGCGGTGCATACTTCATTGATTTATGGAGCAATCATGCATACTGGTAATTTCATGGTTATGATTGCATTATGCTTTAGGGCTCGGCTGTTAGTAGCTGGCCAAGTATGAGATGGAGTGTACATTGATGTGCTGCCCTGAGCCGCAGAAGATGTTATTTGCATTCCATTATTAATATGACCTGACATATCAACTCTTGGGGATTTTGTGATATAATTCTCTAACGAATGCTTGTTTCCCTTATACCAGGGGCACCACAAGCTCTGCTCCAAAGCTGTGCTACGTTTGCAGCATTCTCTTGCATCATGGAGGGCCTCAACAAGCAGCAGGCTGCAATGGCTCACACACTCGGAGGGACTGCCTTGACTGTCGGGCGTGAGAATGGGGGCGTTCTACCTCCATTCACGCTTCCGCCAATTCTCGATGCATCGGATGCTTTAGCTTCATGCTGCCAAGCCTTAGTAAAGCCCAAGCACTAGACTACAGGATAGGGGAGAGAAACATGCTGAGCAAAGGTTGCTTCAGTCTTCGGTTCTTTATTATGTTGGCCTAGCATATGTAAATTTTGTTTTTGGACGAGATGTGTAACTTGCGTAAAACCTAGATTTGTTTTGAGTATGTGGCCAGTTTTTCCTTGATATGTTTGTAGCATTCGCTAGGGGATTTGCCTCGACGTTCAGCTCTTTTGCATCGTTGCTTGGGTGGCGACGGTTTTCCTCATTTCTACTCGAACGCGATGGAATGGTTCGGTGTAGCTGAAGAACGCTGCTGAGCTAGCGAGGGACGCATTGTCAGCTTCGCCTAGAAAAGGCTGACCTTGCAAGGTTTGCTGCTCAAATGGGCATGTTTACTGCTTGCTTTGGCCCACGGTTGTCACAACGTTCGGGCCGTATGCAAAGCCGCTTCCATCTGAATGGAAAAATTACATAATCTGTCAGTAGTATTCCTCCAAGCCACATCAAGATGCAAACACGTGTCTAAAAAAATCAAGATGCAGACACGAATCGTCCGGCGTAGCAAGCAATGCGAACGAATGCGACGACACTTGGTTAAACTGTTTGGATTCAACCTGGATCATACGACACGGCGGTGGATTCAAACGCGTACCACGAATGAGACGGCAAAACGCTGACGACGTCGACTAAGTTAGCCAAGTGCAACCCTTCAAATAACCACGCTTGTGATGCCGCTATATATATCGCAAGCATCACCTCCTTAATTATCCGTTCCGTTCGGACAGCCTCACTACTGCACAAGAACGCGAGCGCGTACGTGCCTCCACCTGCGACTGCGATGGCGCCACGAAACCACTCGGCGCGGCTCCTCGCCGGGACCGCGCTGATGCTACTGCTCGCAGCCGCCGCGGCAGCCCAACAAGGCTGCGCGCCGGCCAAGTTCCAGTCGGGGAGGTCGTTCCAGCGGTGCACCGCGCTGCCCGTGCTGGGCGCCTCACTGTACTGGACGTACCACCCGGTGAACGGCACGGCGGACCTCGCGTTCCGGGCGCCGCAGATCACCGGCGGCGGGTGGGTCGCATGGGGCATCAACACCGAGCGCCCCAGCAGCATGGTCGGAAGCAGCGTCTTCCTCGCCTCGCCCAGCGCAGGCGGCGCCGTGTCCGTCCTGATGACCTACCTCGAGAGCACGTCGCCGAGCCTGACCAACGGGACGCTCAAGTTCGACGTGCCCGTCGCGCCCGTCGCCGAGTACGCCGGCGGCACGTATACGATCTACGTGACGGTGGAGCTCCCGGGGAACAAGACGGTGCAGAACACGGTGTGGCAGGCCGGGCCGCTCAGCGGCGGGCAGATAGCGGCGCACCCCATGTCCGGGCCGAACCTGCAGAGCACCATGAGGCTGGACTTCTTGTCCGGCGGCGGGAGCACCGGGGCAGCTAACTCCATGGCGCACCGCCGTAACTTGAGCGCGTCGTAACAGTGAGCAAACAATCAAACACATTGCGTGGCTCCTCGCCTCCTCCCAAGGCCTTGTTCGTTTTGGCCTGGAATGACATCGAATAGACTCCAAACCACATGAAATATTTTGGCATGGAATCAATCTCATTCCACCCAAAATGTTTGTTTGGTTAAGCCTGGAAGGGTTTGAAATCCAGCATGGTTTGGCCCCGTTTCATGCTAAAAAGGCTAGTTTCATTCCATGAGTCTGACCTCATGGAACCAAACCGCATGGTTTGAGTGACATGTATGGAACTAGTCCAGCTCGGGAATTAAACCCGAGCAACCGAACAAGGCCTAAGGGCTTGTTCGGCAACCCAGGAATTGCTCCCAAGCTGGAATGGTTCCATGCATGGTTTGAGTTGTTCCATGCATATCACTCAAACCATGAGGTTTGGTTCCATGAGATCATACTCATGGAATGAAATAGGCTTTTTTTGGCATGGAACGGAACCAAACCATGCTGGGTTTCAAACCCTTCCATGTCTAACCGAACAAACATTTTGGGTAGATTGAGATTGATTACATGCCAAGATATTCCATGTGGTTTGAAGCTCATTCCATGCCATTTCATGCCAAAACGAATAAGCCTAAGGGCTTGTTCGGCAACCTAGGAATTGCTCCCAAGCTGGAATGGTTCCATGCATGGTTTGAGTTGTTCCGTGCATATCACTCAAACCATGAGGTTTGGTTCCATGAGGTCATACTCATGGAATGAAATAGGTCTTTTTGGCATGGAACGGGACCAAACTATGCTGGGTTTCAAACCCTTCCATGCCTAACCGAACAAATATTTTGGGTAGATTGGGATTGATTCAATGCCAAGATATTCTATGTGGTTTGGAGCCCATCCCATACCATTCCATACCAAAACGAAGAGCACGGCGGCGCCCTGACGAACGGGACCCTCAAGAACGCCGTGTCCGTCGGCCCGGCCGCGAAGTACTTCCGGCGGCGCGTACACCATCTTCGCCACCGTCGAGCTGCCCCAACAACCACCCAGCAAAACACGGTGTGGCAGGCTGGCTGTAACACCCTAATTCTTTCATCACATTAAAATCTATATAGGCAACTAATTCTTCCTAGTTTTGTTTTAGGAAATATTAAGCTGCAAATTAAATCATGGCTCTTAAAATATTTAAATATCATTTAAATTAGAGTCAATAAATTCTTTGTTGCATTCATGCTGTTGCATATATTTTTGAATGCTTGTTTGAATTTGAAAAGGTTTGCAAAAGTTTAAACTTAAATTTCAAAACCTTTCTTTTCTCCCTCTCTCTTTTTCTAGCCAGCCCAGCCCAGTTTTCTTTCTTGGGCCAACTCCCTCGCGCGCAGCCGCGGCCCAATCTCCTTTTCCGGCCCAGTTCGCGGCCCAGCCCGTCGCGCAGCCGCTCCCTCCTCTCTTCCCTCTCTTTGCTCTCGCTGACGAGTGGGCCCAGGCTGTCAGCGCCTTCTTCTTCCTCGCTCGTGTTCGAGCAGGACTCGCCGCCGTGAGCTCCCTCCGCTGCGTAATCCTCGTTTAGATCCCCCAAAACGGTTTCCCTACATCCTAAGCTTTCTCCCGAGCCTTGAATCGTCCAAAACCGAGCTCCCTAGCCCTTGTTTGCTCAAGTCCGGCGAGTCCTCGGCCGAGCGCCGCCGTGCGCCGCCGTCTTCATGTCGCCGGAGTTGCCCTTTTGTTTCCAGCCGTTCGATCGAGATCTAACGGTTCAGATCGAGGTCGACTCGAGTCAGATCTGAGTCGTGCCGGTCAGCCGCGTCTTTTTGCAGAAAAGCCCCTCAGTTTTCTTAGAATCAACCTGCGGTCCAAGCCAGTTCAAAAATAATTAGATCTAGGTCCTTTTCTTTTTGTTTAGGCCCCTGATCTTTCTAAAAATCTAACCCGCCGTCCTGGTTGGTTGTTTTTCACAAAAGTCCTTCGGTTTTTATATAAAATTACGTTTTAGGTCCCTGGTTTCTTCTGTTTAAGCCCCTGGAAGGTTAGATTTAGTTCAAAGAAGCCCTTAAACCTTGTTTTAGCCATGTCTTTACCGTTTTAAATCCGTTTTGAGTGATCTTTGTGCTCACGCGATCGTCTCTTCATCAAGAATAGTTCTAGATTCGCCTTTGCGTCTTTTAAAGTTGTTTGGTGTATTGTTTTGCTTTTATTGAGTGAATGCTTGTGCGAATCGTGTAGAGAACGGTCCGTTCGAGGGAGATCAAGATCAAGTCTACGAGGAGGAGCTACCGCAGTACTTTGAGCAAGGCAGGTGGATTTCCCCCTCTGCATACTCTTTTGAACCCATACACATTGCATGACAACAAAGTTTATATTTATGTTTGCGATGCATTAATTTGATGGGTCCTATGTAAGGATGACTAGTCTTTTACACCTAAGCCTTGATACACCGGGTTTACTTTTATGTTGGGTAGCTATGCTAGTTGCTTAACCTTGGTTCATGATGGGTTCTATCCAACATTGATGAATATCCTTATTATTATATCTTGTTATGTTAATACAAGATCACCATGTTAATCGGAACATGGAGAACCACCCAGGATTTACCGTACAACCACAATACTACATGGCTCTGGTCTTGGCTAATTAATTAGAAACCTTGGTTAGGAATGATCTTACCGAAAGGGCATGGGGGGTGGCGGTTGACGGTGTATAGCCCGGTTCTCTAGGGAGTGGGCTTAGCTAAGACACTATACCCGTTAGGGAGGGTTATGCCTGCTTCCTATCCGGAAACCTTAGCGGATTGTTTCTAACTAGGGAATCTTTGTAAAGGCCTCGTAGCGTCCCTATGCAGTCACACCTTGGAAGTGTGGTACGTGCCTGGTCAGCACAGCATGGTTGGGTCTAAAGTTCTTCGGAGCTTTTACGCGAATTGTGGTGAAAGTGTACAACCTCTGCAGAGTGTAAAACTGTTATAACAGCCGTGTTCGCGGTCATGAACGGCCTGGACCCTTACATGATTAATATACTTGAAGTTGATAATTAAATTGTTCCGGTTATTTCGGTGGCCTTGCTGAGTACCAACCATAAGTGTACTCATCCTTGCTCATTGCTGCTCAGTATTCAGAAGGTGTGTGAAGTTGTTGAAGGTGATGCTAGGCGTACGCAACCCCCAGTCAACAGCTGCCTGTGGTGAAGAGTTCAAGATTCCGCTGCTAGAAAACGTTTGTATTGTCTTTATTTATTATTTCCGCTGTAACTTTGTGTTCTGTTTATTCATGGAGTCTATCATATGTGTGAAAATTGATCCTGGCACACATATGAGATGCATCTGGTTTTCTTTCTAAAACCAGGTGTGACAACGTGGTATCAGAGCCGTGCTGACTGTAGGACGCTAGCCTAGTTAGAATGATCGAAGTAAGGATTTAATTTTAGCAAGCCAAGTCAGTTCTTTAGAGGTCTTATTTTATTAATTAAAAATTCTCTGTTCTTCTTCCCTTTTCTTTGGTCACCTTTGCCTCTATTTCAATTATCTTTACTAAGGTTCTCTCTTTCTGCTTAGATGGCCAAGAGCTTTCAGACTGACCCAGCACTACAGATGGACGATGATGTGCAAGAAGATCCCGTGTGGGTGTGCTATTCTGATGATGAGGATATACCTGATTCTGCTTCACCCACAGCGGATGTTGAAGGGAATCCAGATGGCATTGGGAATGAAGGTGATAAAGTCTATGAGGATGAAAAGGATGATGAAGAAGAGCCCAAAGTGGAGATGATCACTTCAATAATAGAACTAGGCGCTTTCCCACTCTTGCTTGAAGATGTGTTGGAAGCATTGGGCAACTACACCAGGCCACTCTACATAACTACCTACAGTTCCGCTGAAAACTACCAGGAGTATTACCATACTCAGGTTCATGTTAGGGCGCAAATGGAGAATGCCTCTCGCTTCAGGACTTGGTCTATTCATGAGTCAAGCCTTCTACATACTTCCTATGAAGCTGCAGTCAGTGACGCCGCCAGGAGGGCAGTGACATCTATCAGCCATCAGTTTCAGAAGGAGCTGTCTCACACAGAGTACCGTCACTTGCCTCGTCGCCGTCCAGGAACTGAGCAAACCGTGGTAGTGGGAGGAGGACCAACAGCAGATCCTCGTCTCAATGTTCTTGCCCGAGTTACTGCAGCATTGAATACTGATTTGGAAGGTGTTATCAATGAACTTGCTCAAGCCCAGGAGCGGATTGTAGAACTCGAAGAACAGCTGTTCCAGCAACCAAGTCAAGAGGATGTTGAAGAGAGGATGGCCAATTTTCGGTCCCCACCTCGGAAGAAGTGTCGCTTTGGAGCCCCTTCCTCCGTCACACAGTTTAGGGAATAGGTTATCTTTAGGTTTTTTTTGTAAGTTTGTCGTTAGTACGGTTTTGTGAGGTCGATCGTTTGTTTAATGCTTGTTGCTTGGATAAATGTGTGAGTTGGAATCTTTGTTTGTGTGTCTTTGGTTGTGGAGTGATGACCACAATTAAGGAATTATGGTAATAAAATATTAGTTGAGTTTAATTCTAGTTCCCTCTTATCCTTTGCCTTAGTTTCTTATCTATCTCAAGGATATCCGGCATCTATACCCCTTTTGCTGAAATCTGCTCGCGCCGATATCCGAGACAGCAGTACTGTTTTGACGATTTCGAGAGCTACACAGATCCGTTTGACCTCAAACCAGTGGGGTTAGTTTCAGAATTGGATGAGTGATTTTCTGTGATTTTTCCATAATTTTTGGAAATATGTGTCGAGAGAAACACACTAAAAGTTGTCAGGTACAGAATCTGTTTTTCCAGCTTGACACAGGCAGCTTGATTATTTTGTATCCGGAGTTTCAGAGGTCCGATTGAGGTGATTCCAGTTGGATTGGATTCATAAATTTATGAGTATTGTCCTGGAATTTTGGTATAATTTTTGGATGCACGAATTGACAGTTATGGATGAATATTTGGCAAGGACAGAATCTGGGTGATGTTGAGTGTTTGACTTTCCTCTACTTTGTTCTTTCTTCTTAACTTCAATGCTATCTTATACTCTCGCAGTAGAGTGTCTTTCCTTTGCCCTTATCTATCTGAGTATCATTCTCTGAATCATATCTGTCTAACACTCAGATGGTTAACACCAGGACCGGAGGAGGTAGAGACGTTCCTAGTCAGAGGCGTGATCACGTGGTGAACCAGCAGAATCAAGCACCCCCTCCACCACCGCCTCAACCTGCAATGGATCCCGCAATGCAGCAGTTCCTAGCAACCCAGATGCAACTCATTCAGCAGCTCACTCAGACATTGGCCAATTTGCAGGCACAACAGAACCAGCAGCCACCACCGCCACCAGAACCAGTCCAGCCGCCCAGGGATCATCACAGGCTGTTTCTGAGCCAGCATCCTCCTACTTACTCCCACTCTGCAGATCCATTGGATGCTGATGATTGGCTCAAGAATGTTGCAAAGAAGCTGAATATTGCTCAGTGCAGTGATCGTGAGAAGGTTTTGTACGCTTCAGGAAGATTGGAAGGCCCAGCAGCTGATTGGTGGGATGCATATGTAAATGCGCATAACGCTCCTCATTGCTGCTCAGTATTCAGAAGGTGTGTGAAGTTGTTGAAGGTGATGCTAGGCGTACGCAACCCCAGTCAACAGCTGCCTGTGGTGAAGAGTTCAAGATTCCGCTGCTAGAAAACGTTTGTATTGTCTTTATTTTATTATTTCCGCTGTAACTTTGTGTTCTGTTTATTCATGGAGTCTATTATATGTGTGAAAATTGATCCTGACACACATATGAGATGCAGCTGGTTTTCTTTCTGAAACCAGGTGCGACACCGGCCCCGTCAGAAACGGGCAGATCGAATTTGCAGAGCACCAAAGAGGCTGGACCAATTTGGGCGGGTGACGTACGGCCTAGTAGTATAGCCGCCGATATAGGCCACGGCCCAAATTTCTGTGTGTGGTGGGCTGGTGGCCTATGGGCACCCGCACCACGGAGAGTTTCCGGCGGACGCGGCCAGAGCAACGGGGGGAGGCACGGCGCGCCAGAGGCGGCTACTTGCAGGTCGGCAGGTCGCACGCGCGCTCTCCCTCACGACGTCAATGTTACTGGTTCGTTCCGTCTGCCTCAAGTGAAAACCTAATCGCCGCCGCAAGCTTTGCTTAACCGCGCGCCCAAGCATAGTTCTCCCCTCGGGCTATAAACTTATAATACGAACCGCTCTACCTGGAAAGCCGTCACCAGTCACCACGGCGCACACGCCCAAGGTTCCATTCCATCGTATTTGGGCGTACGAAAGCATCGCGCATTAGAAAAAAAAAACACATCAGCAGGGAGAGCATGTTTTACCTGCACGCTTTGAACATTCCCAAATGATAGGGTAGTTACTACTGTAGTTAGTAGTTGGTTAATTGGAAACTAAACGCGGCCTAAAACTCAGCCACGCCACAGCGACGTGCGACGACTTTATGCGGTCTGAAGAAACGCAATTCGATGGCCAAATGTGAAGGTCAGGTCCCCCTGGTCGCTGACGACGCTAAAGTTAGAGCCAGGTCCACCATGAGGCGCGCGGCTGTAGGCTGCACCAGCATCTGAGCTACCTGCATACTCGACGTGTACGGATGGGTGCACCGGACATCCTTACCGGAGAGTTTCCGTCCTCCGGGCAAACTGCGTGCACGATACTGCTGCGGGCTTGGATTGGGGCTGGGCGGCGATCTAACCAGGCAATGTGTGCCCGCCGTCATGACACGTGGCACGGATCACCAACCAGCCGGGGGCAATGTCAAATGCAGACAGCATAGAGCCTGAAGAAACTCGAGGTCCGGATGTCAGGATAGAGATGAACGCTCGTCATGCGGATGAAAAAGTACCATACAACAGCGAAGACGCCTCGCGTTTCTTCCTTCCAGAACCTGAACATCGCAGTCGCAGGACAAGGATGGGTAGGTGAACCAACGGCTCTTTACGGGTACCAACTACCTCTACCTCCAGGGAGGGAATAAGAGAAATCATGCAGCTACAAAAGCAAACCACACAGCAGCAGAAACACGAGCTTTTACTTCAAGGTAAGATAACTCCATATGTCTGAATCACAGTAGATACAAACTGTTCGCACTTGATCAGTTAACAATGGACATGACCATTGACCAAGATAGCTAACAGGCTGGTACTAACTACCTCTGTAATGACATGGAAGCGCGTTTCGTGCTGCAAAACGATTAGTTCAAGGTATTCTGACTGGAGAACAACTGCAGCCAGAGGATCCATGAGAAATCCTATAGCCGCCATGGAAAACAAGCTAAGAATGCACTTCTAGACATTCACTAGATTCATAGCATCTTTAATGAATCTGGACAAGTGGTTGTCCAGATTCATTAGAGATACCATGAACCTAGACACTTATAAACATAGCTAGAAATGCAAGCTTTTTGGGACGGAGGGAGTAGCTGACAGTCTACCGCGTATTAATTAAGAACTCGCAGTGACACAGGCAAGCAACAATTTCCTTTTGAAGCAACACATGAACGCTGTACACGCCTATATAACCCATCGGTTTATACGTGGACCATCTTCCTTCTCATATGTGGCTTCTTTTTCTGGCGGTATGACCTTCACAATTTTTATTAGAAAATGGAAATATTTCCGGCCTCTGCGGTTCTGCACACAGTGTGTCTGGCCTTCACAAATAGTTACTGAATTCACCTCTGCTCTGTTCACGTGTTGATTGCGTGATGGTTACCTTTACCCAAAGTAAAATATAATCATATTTACATTTATCCTAAGTAAAATATAAAAATACTACCTCCATCCTAGAATATAAATATGTTTACATTTATCCTCAGTAAAATATCTTATTTTTTTACCAAAAATATCTCGAAAAAATAATTTATTTCAAGTATGAACAACACAATAATCTTGCTAATCTTTATTTATTTTCTTGTTATCTATGGTCAAAATTAAGAATATTTTATTCAGGATAAATCTAAACGTAGCGACAGGAGTATTAGTTTTCCCACTCAAAGACCGTTGCATCAGCCATTTCCGTTTTCAATATGCCTGAATCATGCGCTATGCTGTCCATTTTGATATTAAAGACGCTGCTACCAGAAAGAAGAGAGATAATTAGGCGAAAAAAATAGCACCAGTAATAGTCTGATGGATGATGATTCGTCAACGATTGACTCATTAAATAAGCATCGGAGAAGGACTTAACTCTGATGATCTCGAACTTCTTGTTCAGCACCTTGCTTGTACCACCATCAGAATACAAAAGACTTAATGCACTGTGAAAAGAGCTCAATCAGGGTGAAAGAGACAGGAAACATATAGCCAACTGGCAACTGCCAATGATCGACGCAAATTTTAGCAAATTTCTTGCTATTTGAGACCTGTTTTGCCCCTAGTCCATAGTGTCCAATGCACAGCCCTTTGTATCAGTGCACCTTGAGCAGTATAATACCACGTCTGCTTAAAAAAAGTAAAAAATACATCTGTTCTTAAATATATGACACCATTCACTCTTTTTGCTACATTTGACTATTCGTATTTTCTCCAAATATTTATTTAAAAGATAAGTATATTGGTTAATTCCAAAGTATCACTGATAATTGATGTAGCGATACCCATTTTATGCTATTTAACAAATTAAATTAACTAATGAAATATCATTGGTCAATGTTGAAGTAAAAAGCCAACCGTGTCATATATTTGAGAACGGAGGGAGTATATGTTATGGGAAAAGTATATTTTCTATCGTACCCTTCAACTATTACAAAAGTTTATTTTTTAACCCACAATTTCAAAACCAGGCACCGAGAGCCACGGACTATCTAAACCCGATAAATTTGGCCCTTTGGATGATTTAATAGGTGGTTTTATATTTTTAAAATATAGAATACAATTTAGTATGAATTTTTAAGTGTGAACAATATTTTCTACATATGCATGGCATGGAAAACCAGCTCTAGTTGGATGACCATTAGTGTTTGGTTTTTAGTCGTGATTGAAAATCAAACTTTTACTATACATTATGGGTGTCAATATGACTTTTCCCTAATGTTATATTATTCACAAGCAGAACAAATTCACTCTCTGTTACTGTGTACCAGTTTGGTTCGTCCCCTCATCTTGCAGAAAATTAGGCTCCACATACGAGGGTGTTCAATTTCAATCCTCATGGCCAAACTGCATAGGTTCACTAGTACATGAAAGCGACTTTCTCATCAAAAGTCTTCAGATATTGTTGTCACTGTGATTTCTGGTTTGGCTTCTCCCACGAAGCCTTAACCCTTGCAGTCTGCTTAACCCAGTCAAATTCGGCAATATACGATGGCGTCCATGCATGCAGCCGCAAAGACGCCACGCAAAACAGTCCCCAGTGCTGAATTGTGCCGTCAATCTGTACGACTAGGTCGCTACAGTTCTTGGTCGAAGAATGTGAAGTGTGCCACTGTCTGAAGTAATCGTCAACTACCTGCATGATGGCTACATGTATACAGTTTTACAGTACAGACAGTGTATGGAGTCAAAAGCCGACCATGGATCGGGAAGCATATACGCGGAAGATGAAAGATGTATACGATCTACAAGTAGATTGCATGAAGCCATGAACAGAAGCAGCGTTGGAGTCAAGATTAAGATTTAAGAATAGTCTGTGTGATGAACAAGTCGTCCAGAGTGGTTGTCCTGGCTGTTAACCTGGTCTTGATCAAAAAGAGAGAGGATCGGAACGCGTGGCCGGCCTCCATATGGCACGCGCCAGAGGTCTTCGTGGAGAACGGTAGCGAAGAAGCCGGCCGCCGTCTCCAACAACCGTCGCCCCTGCCCTTGATCTGCCGTCTGCGAACATTTGGGAGACGAATCCGTCCATCAGGGCATGTCGCGTGCTCTGCTCTCCTGCACGCAGCAAATAACGCACTGGCAGAAATTTAGAATACACTTATTGGAAAGGAAAACATGCAAAGTTGTAGAAGAGTAGAAGACCTGGTAAAGAAAAAGAGGGAGATCCAAATGGGAGAATGTTTAGGATTTTCTGGCTCTTAGATTGCGCATGGAGCTCAAGATAAGCTTGCACCAAAAAAACATGAGATATTTCTGAGCCTTTAAACAGCGCAGTCGCCGACTCGCCGCTTTAGATTTTAAAATAAAAACTGAGCCGTCCAGAGCCCCCATTCCCAAGCATACTCGTCGACTGCTCGTCAAACAATTGCAAAGGCCAGAGACCACATGCCTAATCTCCCCCAAGGCCCCAACAATGCTAGTACTATTGCCGGAAGAGTACGAAAAGGATAGCGGGACGAGAAGGAAAGGAAGCTACTGATGTGTACTGCACAAGCACAAATGAGCCGAGTTGACCCAGCCGAACACGGGTCTGCAGTCACGACCTTGCTCCTGCTGCCTCACCTAATCCTCTCTTCTGAATTCTTTTATCGCTGCCTTTGCCTTGTTGGACAGCCTCAACCACTCTCGGCTGCGCAGAGCCGTGCCACGACCCGCTAAAACGTGGAAAAGGTATGCCTCGCCACTACGGGGGCAGGTGCATGGCTATGCACCCAAATCACAGGAGCGCAAGAGGATTTTCAGTGAGCCCCGTTCCTCTTGTTTGTACGTACTCGGAGTTTGCATCTGGAACAATCAAGAGCTCGATTCTCTCCAGCAGCAGAGCTTTCTTTGTTGAAATGGTAGCTGACATCATCAGTTTTGATTGTGAACGAGAACCCTATAGCATATGCGCTGTTATCATGCCATGTTTAGAGCATGACTAGTTGTTACAGCCTACACAATAATCTGAGCCCTTACTATACTATATGTTCCCTAGAACATTCAACTGACGGTTGTCTGAAATGAAAAATACCACCTCGGTTATTCAGACAGAGAAGACCATGTCTTGTAAACACACACAAAGTTATTAAAAAGTTATGTGCTTTGATATAGAGAAGAGATGGGAAATGAAATCCCCAGATGAGACTCCAAAATGGCTGACCATGTCAGCTCGGAAGAACCTTCCACGCACACGACAAACATCCCAACAACCGCGCGCGCCAGCGAGCGAGCACTCTGCATCCGTTCACCGTGTACCACACTACATATAGCACAGCTGCCGTCCTCTCCCCTCCCTCACCAGCTGCAAGTCTTCACCTCCCCCGTTCCATCGACCGGCGTTCATCAGAGAAGAGAAGAAGCGACGCGCGCGCCTGGTGCTCCAGCGGCAACCACCAGCCAGCCATGGCGCACACGTCGTGGCTCCTCGTCGGGGCGGCGGCGGCGATGCTGCTCCTCCTCCTCGCGCCCGCCGCGACGGCGCAGGACTGCCTCTCCGCGACGTTCAGCGGCGGCCGGACCTTCGGCAAGTGCAACAGCATGCCGACGCTGAGCGCGACGCTGCACTGGACGTACCACCCGGAGAACGGCACGGCGGACATCGCGTTCCGGGCGCCGTCGAGCTCCAGCGGCTGGGTCGGCTGGGGATTGAACCCAACCAACGGCCTCCAAATGCTCAACAGCAACGTCTTCATCGCGTCGCAGGACTCCAGCGGCACAGCGTCCGTCCTGATGACCAAGCTCGAGAGCACGAGTAACCCCAGCCTGCAGCCGGAGACCCTGAGCTTCGGCGTGCCCGTAGGGCCCACCGTCGAGTACTCCGGCGGCGCGTACACCATCTACGCCACGATCAAGCTGCCGGGGAACAACACGGTGCAGAACACGGTGTGGCAGGCCGGCCCGCTCAGCGCCGGGAAGATATCGGCGCACCCGCAGGCGCCGACGAACTTGGCGAGCACTCAGAGCCTTGACTTCCTCTCCGGCACCAGCATCGGGCCGTCCAACTCGAGGCTCCACCGCAAAAATGTGAGTTCCTGTTCTCTTCCCCTCCTCGGCTCCTCCGGCTTACCTTGACCAATTCAGTTTTCCAACGATACAGAGAGCAAGACAATTACTTCTCTATTTTTCTTTTAAAAAGCAATTGATTGTTTGTTCTTGTCGTCGACTTGTTCAGACGTTAGGTTAGGTAAGTTAGGATAAGCGATCAAGTAGATGACGGCGACGTTGTGTTGATTAAAGAGCAGTAGTCGACTGGGCTGGGTTGCAGATGACAGGAATTATGAGCGGAAGCTAGCTACCACATGATTGGTCAGTTTGGACGACGTGACATATAAAATCTGCCAGATGGTTTATAGAAACTCGATTTCCTTGCTTCAACAACCAGATTGATAATGATAACGGGGTGGCGGTTTACTTTTTCCCACTCATATAGTCATATGATCCTAGAAATCAAAAGTATGGTCAGAATCCAATTCCTAGAAGCAACACACACCTTTCTGGGAGTAGTAGTTGAACAACGAATACTAACCCAGCCACCTCAAAAGCTGGTGTCAAATTTCCCTGCTTTCTGATGTAAAATGCTAGTACAACACTACTGAGAATAATTCTCTGGCAACGAACCCTCTCTGACCTTGACGCATCTCAAACAAACCTGCAGATTCACGGAGTTCTGAACGCGGTGGCCTGGGGCATCCTGATCCCGACGGGCGCCATCATCGCACGCTACCTGCGCGTGTTCGAGTCCGCCGACCCGGCATGGTTCTACCTCCACATCGCCTGCCAGTGCTCCGGCTACATCCTGGGCGTCGCCGGGTGGGGCCTCGGTCTCAAGCTCGGCAGCGAGTCGGTGGGCATCACCTACCAACCCCACCGCAACATCGGCATCGCCATCTTCTCCCTCGCCACGCTGCAGGTGTTCGCGCTGCTGCTGAGGCCAGACACGAAGAACAAGTACAGGTTCTACTGGAACATCTACCACCACTCCGTGGGGTACTCCGTGATCGTCCTCAGCGCCATCAACATCTTCAAGGGTCTCGACATCCTCCAGCCGAGCAGCGGGTACAAGACCGCCTATATTGTCATCCTCGCCACGCTCGGTGGCATCGCGGTCTGCCTCGAGGCCATCACGTGGCCTATCGCCATCCGGAAGCGCAAGCGTGACGCCGACAAGGCGTCCAATGGCACCGCCGGCTGGCAACAGGGCGCCTGAGCACTGTGCGGTCGTGGCAGGGCGTGTCAGCGTGTGTGTGTGTGCGTTCTTAGTTTTGCTGCGAGAGAGCGAGCGGTGTGGCGTCGTGTTTGTTTCGAGGTTGAGTAGTTGGGGAGCAGATATGTACCTTTGTTGCTTCTAGAGTAGCTCTGTTTTTTTCTCTCTCTCTCTTCTATTTTAGGGTTCTACGATGGCATTTGTACACACTTTTTTCTTCACATTTATGTATGATTAATTTTATTTATATCCATTGTATATGGTTTCATTGAAACGTGACATGATTGGGGCACGTTTCTTAATCGGTCGATTCAGTAGCACAAATATCGTGGATGTATCTGTCAGAGCAGCAAAAACGTTTGCTTTGGGCCAACTTCTGGAGATTTGGGGCATGTTCAGTCGGCCAGCAGCTGTTGGAGATTTGGTCTCGTGTGCTCACGAGATGTGAAAGCAACAGCATGGCCAGAGGGAGTTCTCTAGACGGATATCGTCACGCAAGCAAAATATCAGGACATGTCTCTTTGTCCTTTCGATTCAACGCCTTCCTATAACTGCATAGAGACGGGAAAACAATGCTTGATGATGCAATAGGTGCAATAATTAGACCATTTTTCCAAAGATCACGCACACGGCAAATATCTGAACATGACTTTTCAATCAAGTTTTAGCAAGCAAGAATATGGCTGTTTTTTTTTTTCAAAAAGTAAGAATATGGCTGAAAACCAAACGCTATATGTCTTGAACGAATCAGTATATTTCATACACATACAGACTCCTTGGATGAGTTGGATCAGAAACTCAGGGACAATGAAAAGATAAAAATGATCCAACCTTGTTGCACATATGGCGGTTCACCTGGTCGATCTGACATGGCATGATTAGAATACTCGAAGATGTAGCCGGGGTAATATATGATTATACTTGTGCCATGAACAAGTATTGCTTTTGGTCTCAATCATTTTTTATTCAAAACTTTTATATGTCTCTTTGTGGACATATGCATTTCGTCCAAGGTCAAGACGGAGTATGCAAGCATGATTCTGCAATGACGTCGACGAACTGGTTATTCATGTTGATGTACCTTTTGTTTTTGCTTGCAGAAAGAAAATTCGGCCTGCTTTTTTCTTTACAGTAAATTCGGCCTGTTAACAGACTGCCAGACTGCCTGTGGGGTCGTGCGATGCGTGCGAGTGACTCGCTTGGCAAAAGTGTGTGGCAGCCCACGGAGTGCTTATACGGACCTGTCGCCGGGTTTCTCTCGCGGCATCTGGCTGGGCCTTATGTGTTTCAGAAAATGGAAAATATTTATGCCTCTACATAAAGTACACAGCCTCCGATCATTACAAGTTTTAGCTATGAATACTGTTTGATCAAGGGGAAAAACAAAGTTGGAATTAAAGCTAATTATATTTTATGTTTCCATCCGTGATTAGCCACCTCCAATGCAATAGTCTCCATTGATGAACTAATCAATTTGAAGACCTCCTTTACCACATTATCATGTTGCAGCTGCACCCAAGGAGTGCATCCAATAGGCTCCCCTGAAAATAGCCTGCAAAAATGAAGTTTATCTGTTTTTTTTCAAAAATAGTATCATTCCTGCATCTTCGGATAGCCCAACATAAAGCATCACACCCCATTAGAATTAATTGTCTCTCTTTCTTATCTAGTATTAGCGAAAGCCAACTTCCTATCCTATGGGAGATTGAATTTTGGGGGTGGGGTGGGGGTGGGGGTGGGGGTGGGGGGAGGAGACCTTTAGTTAGGTACACAATACACCAAATAACTTTGGCTGGCACTCAAAGGAAAGATGTCTAATTGATTCAATAGTATTGCAGAAATAGCATTTTTAACTTCCTTTTTAATTTTTCCTCGTAAGATTATTCTTTGTGAGAATGACTCCTTTTGCAGGCACCATAAAAAAATCATAATTTTTAGCGGGACTTTGAGTTCCTAAATCAATTATATCGAAAAGGGGCATTTTTAACTTCCTTTTGGAGGCACCATGGAAAACTCTGATAGGAAAGAATTGTACGTTAGTTGACCTAGTCCAAGGCAGCAAGTTGGCTGGCTATCCCACCATCCCTGACTGTAAACCTTGTATTTTTTTTTTTGAAAGACCCGCCGGCATTCATTGATAAGTAGATAGAGTTTTACATCAACATAAATTGCACAAGAAGCTCAAGAAAAACAGAGAAATCCACTTCTGGCAGACTGCCAGTTGGGGCCGAAATGCAAAGGCGACTACTTGCGATAAGGTGTTCCAACTAGAGCTGCAAGAACTCTTCCTCCCGCCATGGTCCAGAGTTTTGCTTCATCACGTACACCATCAAAAAGGCGCTCAACCGTCAGGCGTTCTCCTCTGAATATCCTGTTATTTCTCTCACGCCAAATAGTCAATGTGCGTAGACCTAAAGCATTCCTTGTTGTTGCCTCCGTGAAGGGGTATGACTGTAAACCTTGTAGAGACATGGACTGGGTATACTTGTTCTCCCGACCTACCCAGTGCGAGCGATTGCAACTTGGCCTGGCAAAAGTGTGTGGCAGCCCATGGACCTCGGCAGGCTTCTTGCGCGACATCGTCTGGCTGGGCCACCTGTGCGCCAATTGATTTTGTGTAGATGACCCTGTAGCATGACGACAATTGAGACTCTACTACTGCTCCGATCTCGTAAAACACACACCAGGAATGACATCGATTTTGTCTTTGTAGGAATAAACAAATTTGATTTTTGAAAAGAAAAGAAAAGGTCAAGGGCGTCTTCGGGTAACTTGACAACAGGTGTAACCAATGTCGGCTCCGAACCCGTTCCAAAGGTTTAAAAAGAAAAAAAAGGAAGGGGTCAAAATTCAGCTAACTCCCCTGAAGGGTTAGCTTGAATTGAAGATCGCAAAATTCCAGCAACGTTCAAGATTCAAGTCCGTCGTTCCCCACGAGAAACTTCAAACGGTTTTCAGTTCCAGTTCTCGGAACACGAACTACGTACCACAGCGACTAGCACACGCATTGGGTGATCGGTCCATTATTTCTCGGCAGGTTCAGACGCCAACTTAACGTAGTGTGCTGGTTCCATAGAGTACTCCCGTCCCGATCAGTGGAGAAAACGGCACGTGTCCGTCGTCCTCGCCCGTGAAAGACTCATCACTACCGCTTCCAGTTCCAGTCTTCTAGACTGGGAGCAGATACGTTGGCGAGCGAGATCGATCTCTGGACAATGCCCACGAACAGTCAATGTGACGCCGTTGCGATGGAACGCATTTTTGGTCAGGTCGTGCACCGCCGCCCGTTCCTATTGCGGGGAGACATGCATGCCTGGCGACTCGGGGGTCTCCTGTCTCCTTCCGTTGGTCGGGAGCGACCGAAGCATCGGGGCCGAGGCGTGCACGGCCGGGGCGTGGTGTGGGCACGGTCGCATGCGGTGCACGGGGAGCTGAGGGAGATACGTATATGAGATCGATCGGGAAAGGGACACGACCTGGTGGAAATTGAGAGGAAATTAAACTCCCTTTCAGACCAGCGGCCATGGACGAGGAGGCGTCAGGCATCTCGCATGGATGGAAACTTTCGCCAAGGCTCCGCTGGTCCACCGGATATCTAGCCAGCTCGGACACAAGCACAAGCTGGCGGTGACGTCGCCGTCCGCCGGTACACAGGAGTCGCAGTCGCAGCAGAAGCCGCGAGGCGCTCGAGCTTGCTTTCGCCGGCCGCCCTCCTGGAGAAAAGGGATCTGTCTGTCTCTCGTTATCCACTTCTTGCGCTCTTTTTCTTTCTTGTTGCATCTCTCTTTTGTTCTGTGTTCACTTGACTTTTTTGTCCCCCACTGTTGTCTGTAGCATAGTTTAGCTTTGGCCTTTGGGAGATCTCAAGAATCTAGGATGTGTGTTCGTTTCTTCCCTAGCTACCTGCCAGGGCATACTACCTTCTCCAACTTTAGTCTCTGGTAAAAGTTAAGGGGGCTGCTGTCACTGTAAAAATCGTATATAAGATTACTAAAATAAGTTACTGAATCCATCAGAGCCACAGCCAGCCAGTACTCTCTTGCTCCCACAACCACACTGCATCTTATGTAACCATCTCATCTTGTTCCCGTGGACTACCTGTGGAAAATTCCGACAACATTGGATTCCGGCTGATGGAGCATGACCACCAGACTGAACATCACGAACTGGTCTGGAGGCCTGCTGGCCTGGTAGCAGCAAGCCGCTACGGCCCATGCAAATAGAAAAAAACTGTATTCCATCAGAAACACACCTGCACCTTCCTCTGCACAAACATCACTTATATATATTCGTATCGTTTCTTTTTTTAAAAAAAAATAAAATGCTCATATTCTTATCGTCGTTTTGGCTTCATGGTGGATATGGATAGTTGGACAGCGCCAGTGGGCACAAGAGCTGCGCACGCACAATCTGCATACGACACACGTCAAGAACTGAAACATACCGACTCTGAATATGCTTCATCTTGGACCACAGATCCACCATTTGGCGCCACGCGTGATGTGCAGCCGCAGCTCATTTCTAGGAAGCTCGTGTGGATGGGGGCCTGAACATTCATACGCATTTCCACGAACATGCATGCAGCAAAGATACATGTTCGAAAATGTGCAGATCATATCTATCTAGATTCATGGCCATGTTAGAGTTGCAGGTTTATTGGGGAAGTTACATTCGCTGTACCGCGGGTGACTACGAATGCAAGCATGGAAGTGAGTCAGTGACTACCAGTGCAGTTAGTCAACCATAAAAGGTACTACCAACTTCAGAAAGCTACTCTTAACTCATAAGTGCTGACTCCTACGCAGTTGCCGCGTTTTTTTATATCTTAAACAGTTAAACTCCACATGCTGTTAGCACAATGACACCCGGCCAATTTCTCTTACGCGTTCCTGAAACCTAACGATTTGATTATAAACTGAAGCAGCATCCTTAATTTTGTAATAACAACGGATCACATCACTGCCTCGAGTCCTTGTTCAACCAAACTACTGAACTGCGTTTTTGTAATATATAATGTAAGAACAAGCTCATAGCTGTTGGAAGCTGTTCGTTCAAAAAAAAAAAAAAACTGTTGGAAGCAGAAACATAATAAGCACTGGTTTTCTTTGTGAAAATTGTGTAACCTTTCTATTGCATCTGAACGTGATTAAAACCTAGCTGTGTTTTTATGCTAACATGCAGTTCGGGTCCATAACCGAAATTGCATTGTTTTGGAAGTGCAGAGAGTAGATTGCTGGTTGATAATATTAAGTGCTACCTATCCTAGCGTTGTTGCGTGCTTCAGTTACGAGCTTGTGTAGCAAGGTCTTGCCATATACTCCCTCCGTATTGAAATATTTCTCATTGCTGACTTCTTCATAAACTCTGATCATTCATACATTATTCAAAAAGTTATTGCAAATATATGAAAAGACAAATCATGCTCATAATATCTTTGAGCAGAATAAATGATACTTAGATACATTTTTTAATAAGATAAATGGCCAAAGTTTGTAAAAAAAAATCAACAAGGAACAAATATTTTGATACATAGGGAGTACTTCGATAAGAGTACTCTCGTGGTTTGTTTAGCCTTGTCATAAGTCCAACTTTTTAATTAATATCTGAGTTGAAAGAAAAATGTACACACAAACCATCATTGGATACATTCATACATCACACAATTATTGTTATTATAGATGTTAATATATACCTGGTCAAAATTAAACAAGCTGACTTAGGACAAGATTCAAACAACCTATACTAATATCAATATGGGACGGTGGGAGTATTTATTTTTATAAATGGAACAACTCAAGCACTCTCTTCCAGTAGTTAATCAGCAATCCCAGAGGCCAGAACAGTGCTCTAGTGGGCAGTGACGTGCATTACTTGATGGTTGACACGGTGAAGTACATACTTGATAGCAGACGCATGCATAGAGGAAACGAAATGTGAAGAGCTTGGGCCAGTCTCAGTGGTAGTTTTATAGGCACCATTACCAAAACAGCCACATCAGCTTTTTAATGAGATGAAATTGTCACTCTCAATGCTTGCATTTCATGGCACAGTTTCATATACAAGCAGTAGCATTTAATTCTCGCATGGTGTATGATCAAATGTGTGATGGATGAAACTATAACATTTTCAATGGGAGTTTCATTGTGTTTCATGGACTTGGTAACTGTGCCAGATGGGTTTCATGGTGATGACACTCTTCTCTCCTCTCTCTTTGTAATTATCATGTCATGTCACCTAAATTGCTGATGTGTCACTTGATTTAATGCACATGAAACTCCCACTGAGATTGGCCTTACAAACTGCTGACGATGCCAATCAAACATTAGTGCAATTATTCATGTTCCAATGTCGTATTATATACGCAGAGTGTATGAATGCGCGAGTTGACTATCGTTCGATGAGTTGACCATGAGTGCATGAAGGCCGATCACTACCCAGCTGTGTTGTTAGTGCTAATTTATTGACTTTTTTTTTATCCTGATCAGAGTACCCTGCTCCGAATGCATTAGCCTATTCCGAAGTACAGTATGAAGAATGAACCATTAAAGTATACATTTTTATGTTCTTAAAAATGTACCCCCCCCCCCCAACAACAAAAAAAAAATGTAATGTGCAAATGCTAATTACATGAATGCATGTTTCTCGCATACCAACTCTCTTGTGCATGTTCTTTGGGTTTGGGACTGCTAGACGCCTCAAAAGAACATACTCTGCTTGGACGAATATATAATTACAGAAGTTTCACAGAAATTGATCACCTTAAGACATACACATACATGCTAGCAACTGTCACGAGACAAGGCCCTGTACACATACGAAATCTTAATTAAGGAAAGTTGAACAAGGACAAGGAACTGCATGCAGTTGTCAACAACTCCTAGCTACTACAACTAAAGTAGTTTTGACCTGTCGGGGAAATGAAACTTGTGACTTGACTCATCTAGATATTGAGAAGGGTCTCCTGAAAACAATAAGCTGTTCTATTTGTGCTAGAGATATCCTTGTTTTTAAGGTTAGATCATGACCTAGCAATAGAAATTAAGACTAGCAATTGTGCTTTCGTTGAATTTCCACTGTCCTAGAGATCTAGAGGACAAAATGGAGCTATATATTCCTACCTTAAAAACAATTATATACATGGACAAAATATATAGGTCGGTCATACTGAGAGAAAAAAAAACAGAGGGGAGGATAGACTACCCCATTTCAAATTTTAACTTGAAGACATGCGCGACACCTGGGGCTCAAAGCTCAGGCGGTTGAGGCTGCAGCAGTGCAGCTCAGTTCAGTGAACATATAAGACTGCCTAGTAACGTGTCACGCAAAATGCAGTAATTTAACTTCATTTTTACAAAAGAAAAACTGCTGAGACAATCTTTCCCTTGTTACGAACGAGTCTATGGGCTGTTCAACAAATCTCGTTTAGTACGGTTAGAGAACTGATTTGAAGCTAGGCTTGGTCAGGTCTCGGAGTCGGAGGTCGGCATAGAAAATTCCTCCGGCGGAACTGGACGAGGAAATGTTCCAGCAAAAACATGCAAAATTAACCAAGCACAGAACCGAGCCATGAGGAATGCCAGGGAAAATCCCAGTTAGAACAGTGAAGGCAGTTGTCTAGGAAAAGTTGCGCATGAGCACCTCTTTTGATCTTTCTTTTTTTTTAAAAAAAAAACATATCTCTTGATCCTGATGAAGGAACGATGTCTTCAGACCATCGAATATTTCTTGGTTCTTCACTTCGTTCTGCGGTGATGTGGGGTGCGAAGCTGCACAAAGGGCACAAAGGGATCACCATGATCAGTTGGATATTCAGTTACTCACATGCAGTCATGCACAAGCACAACCCAAAGAACAATTTTCCAGTACCAATGTAGGCCGTAATCACCAGATATGCAAATACAATAATAAGACACACGACTAGCAATGTTCCTGTTGCTTCCGGCTCAATTCAACTGGTTAGTACACGGGTACTTCCACATGCATGGCTCTAGCACTGGTGACGATTGATCTCTAAAATCTAGAACTCCACGCGGCACACCTATCCAAAGACACATACTTCGACAATTCAGCATATGACACTGTGACTCGTCATCTGGTTGATTGACGACTCGGTGACGATCAAGCATGGAATGCGAATGCCGGTGGGGTGGCATTCATGCCGGTGAGGTGTGGACGTTGCAAACCAAAGCTACCTTGTCCGAGGGGACAAACCGGCCATGGGTAGCCAAGGACCGCCACAACAGGTAGCCAAGAATCTGTTTGAACTCAACTCGGATAGGCTTCCGACCATGGAAAACATTTTCAAGTTGGACCATTCGGGCAGCAGAGACCGCCCATAATTTCCTTTTATTTTTTTTTGTATATGCTTCTTTGAAAGAAAAGGACCGGTCTACTTTTCAGCGCTTAGCTTGCTCTTTTCGACCCAGCTGGCTGATAGCCAGGCTCACTCTTCGTTCTATAAATCCAGCATTTGCTCACATTCTGCTCTTGCCACCTTTGGACGATCGATAGCCTTTTCGGCACTGCAAACACGTTCCTCAGGAGCTCATCCTTTCGCCTAACCTCCGAGCACAAGCGAAATCACATTTTAGCTTTTAGATCCCTACAGGCTCTCTGCCCCTCAAGCTCCAGTCATGCCGACAAACATGATCTCCAAGTACCTGTTAATTTTCAGCTTAGTTAAGCAGTATGCAATGATACAAAGCATATTAAGGATCCTAAGTCGTTCTGCACCTGCCTTTGTTTGATCCTTCATGCAGGTTTCTTGAGAAGGCTGTCCTTACGCCGGACGTTGCACTCGCATCACATGTGAAGACTGAAGGTACTGCATGTTTACACCAAGATCATGGCATGGCTGTTTCCTTGCTCTTCGTTGCATGTTTATTTCATCACGTCGTTTTAACGACTTTCCCTTGTTGTTACTGATACTACATACAATTCAGTTCCCCGGACCATGGTGACGCGCAATCCCAACATGGAGAAGCTTAAGAAGGGCTACCTGTTCCCGGAGGTAAAGTGCCGACTCTACCTTTCACAAGCGTTGCTTCACCGTGTCGTTTCTCTAGCTAACTTGAACGTGTTCGATCCTCCTTCAGATTAGCATTAAGCGTGAAGCTCACCAGAAGAAGTACCCTGATGCCAAAATCATCAGCTTGGGCATCGGTGACACGACTGAACCCATTCCAAGCATCATAGCTTCAGCTATGGCCGAGGTATATGTTCTTTATTTGTTGCTTATTTGAGTTTGCACTCCTTTTGTCTTTTTTTTTTTTGAGATGCCACTATCCTTATTCTCTGAGCATGAACAACTCATGGGAAGAGTTTTAAACAACACACAGATACATATAAGAGGTGTTTTAAGCAAAAGAGAAGTGTCAATTCTAATAAAGTAGCTGGTTAGTTCAGTCCAACTATATTCTTGGTGCTATACTCAATTATTGTAGCAGTATTCTAATAAACAAGAGAAACTATCATGGACAATGCAAGGTAAACGTTCCCAGCAGGGATATGGAACTATCACAGAACTATACCGGAAAATGCATGGGTAATCGCCAGCAAAATAAAAAAATAAATTTAATATTGGATAAACAAGATCATAACATAACATCAAGGTGAGATCTTATCTCAAAGATTAATGCTAAAAAAATTGAGCAAGCCAGTGGCGGGTCTAGTTCTGGCCGTGATGATTCATTTGTAACTTGGACAGACACTGGAAGTCTGGAACACGACCACACCTACTATATCGATCAAGCTGTCTGGATATAAACAACGGATATGATATGGTTGAGTCGTAGTAGTAGCTGTTTGAGCTATATACTTATCTTTCTAAACCTGCCCTTTTAGTCCTCCCTCGAAATAGTCGAAATGACCATTAGTGTCCTATATGTTGTTTCTGACATCTGCACGAAATTATTTGCTTGTGCTGTTCACCCTGCATTAGTGCTCTCTGTAACATGGTAATAGAGTCATGCTCCGCGTATTACCAGATGCTCCACACGTTTGGCCAACAAGAAAGAACTTTCGCGTAAACGTAGAAGAAGGTTACGTTGTACTTGTACTAGTATCCAGTAAGATCCTTCCACTCCACTAGTTGGAGAATTAGATGAATGCGCTTTTCTTCTGACTCTGTCAGATTCTAAAACTACTGTGTAATCTTGTTTTACATGCTATGTTTTTTTTTTCTACGGAGAACCGTGAAAAGGTCCTCCCTTTGTCAAGGTTTTCCTCTTATTCGAGACCCTGATGGTCTGGTGTACGTCACTGCAGCAACGTCATGGACTCCCCTGTTCTCGCTATTTTCCACACGTACTGCCATTGCATCGTATAAACCGACGTACGGCACGTGGCCGATCCTAAAATCATTTGGTCAGTGGATGTCTTTGGCACGATTTTAGATCATGGCGGTGTGCTATATTTTGGCTCCAGGAGACAAAAGGTAGCATGAGATTCGATGACTGCGACCCTTACCGAATTTTAAGCTTGCTTGCTTGACTTTGGTGCGGATTCAGATTTAATTTTGTTTAGCTCACTGACCCTGAAACAAAAAAAAAAAGATTGAGTTAGAACAGTTATTGCATTCGTTTTGTTTAAACAGATCACCAATTTGCGTGCGTGGAATCAAATACATATTTTTGTCCTGTTTTTTCAGTATGCACTTGCGTTATCCACTCCAGAAGGATACCAGGGTTACGGACCAGAGCAAGGTCAAACGGTAAAGCAGAACATCCTCTACACTGAAGTGTAGTTAATCCTACAGCTACCTACAGTAAAGCCCATGCTTCATTCAGTTCACTGAACCAAGATCTGCTTTGCTTTGCGAAAACCTGCAGAGTCTGCGCAAGGTCATAGCTGAGAAAGTGTACCCAAACATGGGGATAAAAGACTCCGACGTGTTCATCTCTGACGGAGCGCAGTGTGACATTGCACGCCTGCAGGTACGTACAACGACCTACTTTACTGAACTGTTTTGTGATCACAGATCACCGGTGTTAAAATTCTCTTCTTCTTCCCTGCACTCACTCAGATGCTGTTCGGCCCCAACGTGACCATCGCCGTCCAAGATCCCACCTTTCCGGTACGTCACAGCCCCCTTTTCACCGGCAGAACGCAGATAGATCCTGCATCATCTAGCTGCTCGATTCTGATTCCCATGGGCTGGTCGCCGCCGGCCGGTGATCTGCAGGGCTACGTGGACAACGGCGTGATCGTGGGGCAGACCGGCGCGGCGGACGATTCCGGCAGGTACGCCGGCATCGCCTACATGCGCTGCGCGCCGGAGAACGACTTCTTCCCGGACCTCTCCCGCGTGCCGCGCACCGACGTCATCTTCTTCTGCTCGCCCAACAACCCGACGGGCCACATGGCGTCGCCGGCGCAGCTCCGCGAGCTCGTCGACTTCGCCCGCCGCAACGGGTCCATCATCGTGTTCGACTCGGCGTACGCGTGGTACGTGTCGGAGGGGAAGCCGCGGTCCATCTACGAGGTGCCCGGCGCACGCGAGGTGGCCATCGAGATCTCCTCCTTCTCCAAGTTCGCCGGCTTCACGGGCGTCCGGCTCGGCTGGGCGGTGGTGCCATCGGAGCTGCGCTACGCCGACGGCCACCCCGTGGCGCGCGACTTCGACCGCATCGTCTGCACCTGCTTCAACGGCGCGTCCAGCGTGGCGCAGGCCGGGGGGCTCGCCAGCCTCGCCACGGAGGAAGGCCGCGACGCCGTGCGCCGCGTGGTGGGCGTGTACAAGGAGAACGCGAGGGTGCTGGTGGACACGTTCGCGTCGCTCGGCAAGGAGGTGTACGGTGGGGTCGACTCGCCCTACGTCTGGGTGCGCTTCCCGGGGCGCAGGTCGTGGGACGTGTTCGCCGAGATCCTCGACAAGATGCACGTCATCACCGTGCCGGGAAGCGGGTTTGGCCCCGGCGGCGAGGGGTTCGTCAGGGTCAGCGCGTTCAACAGCAAGGATAGGGTGCTGGAGGCCGCCGCCAGGCTCAGCAAGTTCCTCGCCTAAGCCGCCGATGGCATATACCACATCGCCACACTTATACACACACACACACACACACACACACACACACACACACACACACACACACACACACACACACACACACACAAGTAGCACGTCCTCAATAACAATGTTACGCGCCGATGATGCGCTGACACGTCTACACTACTTAGATACTACTGGGTACTCACCAGTGCACAAAGAATGCACGGGCTAGACATGCGTCGCACATGTATCCTCATTGCTTTATTCGAAACTATGGCAAATAATTTCAATTTTTCACGCATCGACATATCCATATTCATTTCCTACTAAGAACTCAATATGAAGTAGTGCTTCAAAAGCCCTGAAAAAGAAGGGAAATAGCTTGATGCCCTGCAAGTCCGAGGCCACAAATTTCTAAACCGCAGCTGTACAGGGATCCATTTTCATTTCAACGAATGAGTTCATGATCCAGACGTCAAGACAACTTAATTTTGTTGTACTCAAACATACTACTACCATGGGTTGTTTCACAGCAGGCGCTTACAAGTCACTCTCGGAATTATTCTGTAGTTGCCAACACCTCGTTTTTACTCACTTTCACTTTCTTGCTCGCTTTCCTCGTCCTGGTTGAGGTTTACACGGTTCAAATTCTCCTCCAGAGGTGGCAAATCATCGTCAGAATCACCCTCAGAACCTTCCTCGCTTTCCCCATCTTCGTTGCGGTTCAAGTGGTTCAAATTCTCCTCCAGAGGCGGCAAATCATCATCAGAATCACCCTCAGATCCTTCCTCTGTGCTTCGGCGTGATTTTTCTGCTTGTGTCACACAAAATGATTAAGAAAAATCAAGGACCACAGGATCAATTTAGTAGTCCAAAGATGGATACATTGTGGAAACGCCAGTTGCTCTCTGAAATCATTACCATTTGTTACAGGTGGCTTTGGAACACTTGAGTTACTTGATAACCAAGATTTTTGGACATTGATTATCTCAGAGCCATTTTCGCATTGGGAGTATGCTTTCAGGAGGTCTCTGCACATAGTTACAACGTAAGGGTGTGAAACCCCACCAAAAATGCAATTATGTAGAAGGGAATGCCTATTATGAAGAATTCAGGCTTCACAAACTTCTAAAAATGTTTGACATGAGTAAATAACATTGGATGGTTGCAACATTTCGAATATGATCTTTAACAACTGAACGAACTCTACCCTTCGCACGATCTCTGTGTATACTGTCTTATCAAAACATTTAATGGATAATTGTGAAAATACGGTCTACTGAAATACAGTGTATACAGGACAGCATGAACTGTCTTTGGCAACATCCTTGGACTAGGTAACTATTCAGCTTGTAGAAACAGAATTGTAGTTTGCCCAAAACAGTAGTGTTCAGACATCCACTACTGTATGTATCATAAACACACAATTCGATGTCTCATCAATCCAGTAAGTTCAGAAAACTAACTGCAAACTATATGTGATACTTTAAATATTCGATCGGACTAACCTGTTTAGTGACAAGAATGAGTGACCCCACTTGAATTTCCCCAGTAGTAAATGTGCTGTATCTTCCTCCCCACTGCACATACGTAAATAGCATTAGCTGACACTTTGATAATAGCTAACTTCTAAATTGAACTACAAGTCCATACAAGCAATATGTTCCCAGAATAGTGTCACATAAGCCTAGAAAAAGTTACCATATTATGAGTGCTGCTGATAAAGCTTCCACACAAGAAAGTTCACATGGGCGGCCATAGTTCACGGGGTTTGCTGCTACCAACCATGGCACTGCAAACGTCAAAGTAAACCAGTTCCGTCGAACAAACATAAGTTGGCTTTATAATACAGAAAGACACATTCTAGGACTGAAGTTGAGTAAGCATTGGTTTCATTGTAGGTGGTACCACATTTGGATATATGAAAAATAATAAAATCAGCTTCATAAAAAGACAAGCTAAAGTCACAAATTCAAAAATGGACTTGTACAAGCTCAAACTTTGAGCCACAGCAAATTTGACAAAATGATCACATGTAGAATAATAACTGCTTTTATATTACACAATCATTTCACAGTAGTAGATTGCTCATGTACTTTCACTAGGATCCAAGCAGAACAGAACAAACAAGACAGTAATCTAATCCCAAACACTGCATACATAAATCATAACGATGATTAATGAAAATAAAAGAACAGTATCTTATTGAAGTTGTTGTTTAAATATAATTATCTTACAGAGACGAGGTGCGCCACAGCGAAGTTTCACAAAAGGGACATCATTTAGACGCGCCCAGGAACAATCAACCACAGCCAATCCTTTTCTTTGCACAATAGGATGATCTGCCTTGGATACACATTGTGTCCCAACAGGGCTGAAAGAAAAAGGAATGAAAAAAGTAACACGTCAGAACTAACAGTGCATAGCAAAGACCAACTTTACTGAAGCGATCTTTAATTATTTTTTTTAAAAAAAAGTTAACAGCATAAAAAATGACAAAATGTTAACTGCATAGCTTATAACAATACCTGAGAACAACACCGCCAAAACCATTGGTCACTCGCAGCTCCTGGAATACAAATAACAATCTTTCTCAAGAACAGTTTTGTTTTTTTCAGCTGAGGGTTGGCTTTCAAAAAATGTTTGTTTACAAGAACAAACACAGCACTAGTTTGAGCAAAAGAGCTTGAAAAATATTAGAATAATGTATTATCATACTCCTATATCCATGTCTGAGAAGAATTAGCACCTTTTCATATATTTCAGTTTTACTGTGTACATTTGCTCTCATTGGACATTGGAATAAGCTTGGAAAATATTGAAATTTCGAAAGGGTTTGAATATCAGTGAACCAAGTAGTGTGTTACCTTTAGAAGCCCAAATCTTGAAAGCTTACGGCCCGTGCACCTTTTAACATCACATTGTCCAAAGTCCTGTACAACAACAGACACAATAGTGTCATTTTCAATTTTCAAGTGAGCACCACCACCACAAGGTTACATATGAAATTGCACCTACCCACATTGCAAGCTGAATTCTCGGACCTTTAAATTCCTCTTCGGTATCTTCTGGATGAAAAAAAAAATGACATTATCAGCAATAATCTTTAAGTTTTGACCTCTGAGGAATAATGTAAGGTGATCTCATGGAGTCATGAAGTGGATTTGACAATTTATTGATGATGATCTGATGTAGCGTATAAAAAACTATGGTGCCTGGTTGTTTTACTGGTATGATTCAGGAGTCACAGACCAAATCAATAGTTGAAAGAATTTGACAGCTGAGATATTTTCTTTCCATGTAAAGGTAACTCAAGATCATACATTAATTAATCAGTTCTACACATGGCAAATGTACAGAATACCCCAGATACAAGAAAAAAGTTTACCTTCCTGCCTTGGAAGTGACGTCCCAGGACCTTCATCCCTGAAATTGAAGATTATAAGTGTGTGTTTCTCCATTTGTAAAAAAGAAGATACTAGTACTATCCAACAGTGCAAATTAAACTGAAGGGCAAAATATCAGCTAAATAACTCAGCAAATATGCTTATTACAACGGAAATTAAACATGTGATTAAACGGACTAACTGTTTCCAAACTAATCAAACCTTAAATTTTAACTGATTCGTCCCCACTAATACCAACTACAGACAACTAAACTCTAGTGTAGGCAGAGAGCGATAAGGTCGCGTGTTATTACAAGGAAGCTTCTTGCTTAGTGCGGCGTGAAGACGACGACGAGGACCCGCGGCCGCGCCTGTGGCGGTTGTATCCCATCGTGGACGGCTTCCCGGCAGGGGCGGACCCAGTATTAGGACATACACATGTACACCCAATAAATGTTGCAAAAAGATCGAATTCAAAGCGTCGCCTAGGCGAAGGCGTCCGAGCGATGAAAAAACCTAGGCGTCGACGTCGCTTAACCTTGCCGGGGAGGATGGACCCGCACCGTCGTTCCAGTGCTGCGCCGACGAGGTACGGAGCCGTGACGACGCCGTACCAGTCTGACGCGGCCGGAGGTGGCAGGAGTGGGCGGTGGAGGAGGCAGGAGCCGGCGGAGGAGGAGGCAGGGGCGGGTTGGGCGGCGACGGCGGAGGCAGGCTGGGGTGGAGGCAGCGGAGGTCGGAGGCGGTGGGCGGTGGCAGTAGAGGAGGGCTGGTAGGGTTTGGTAGGTTTAATGGCCCCCTTTTTTCCATCTTCAGGCCCATTGGTTTTCTGATTTTTAGTAATGCGTCACATTTTGCCTACCGTCTAACGTCTGAGTGGTGGCATATTGCCTCGTCTTTCGCCTTTCTCTTTAAAAATACTAAGTATGTAAAATCATGGTCAGATCCGAAAACAAACACTACTGTTACAGAAAGATCAAATTTAGTAGGTAAAATCATGGTTAGATTCGAAAACAAACACTATTGTTAAAAAGATAGAATTGTGGCCATCATTTGTACAATATAATTAATGTTTTTTACATTTTGTGGTTAGTGAGGAAAAATACATCTATTGTATTGTTGACTAAAGATTATTTGACTCATTTGAAGCAGAGCTGTTTCAAAATATTTGATTTTTCAAAATTTAAAATGCATTCAATACTAACGAATGTCTTTGGTAATTGTTTTTATTATCTACTTATGAAACGGATTTTGCTAGTGTTGTCAGAACATGGGTAGTCGTTGTTTTGGAAGAGAGGGAATCCAGGTGCGGTAACAACCATTAGATACGTAACAGATGACATCCATAACGGAAAAAGTCATCGGTGATTTTCTTTGGGCGTATTAGAGCCTGCTAGGGTAGGTGGAGTATACTGTATTCAATGGATAAGCCTCCTATGCGATATTGCCGAAACACTAATGCTACTGACATGTGGACCCTAGGCCGGTGTGGCTCATAGGTTGGTGGGACTAGTCCCTCCAAAGTAATACAGAGAGACATTTCTCGTATCCAAAAATTTTCTATATACTTTAAGGATATATATTTGGGTACGCATCTAGATACCTTTTAAAAATGATATAACAACAACACATATTTTTTTAAAAAAATAAAGGTTCTAGATAAAATATCTTTCAAAAAATATCATAATCGCTACTTAAAAGAAAATCGATTGTTTTTTAAATATGGTATTATAAAAGTGATAGGTTGGCTGTCCCAACTAAATTATAATTATTCTAGAACTACAGCAAGCTTGAGGATTTCGTTAACCACTTGTTTTTGTCGTGCTAGGTTCATGTTGTCTGATTAAATTTGTTCTCAAACGGTCTTTGTTTTTAGTGGTCCCGTGAGACCTACTTAGCGCGAGCTAGAAGTAGGCTTTCAAAATACTCTTCTACCCTCCACATCTTCTTTCAAAATACTCTTCTACCCTCCACATCTTCTCTCTTTGTGTTCCTTGGTGTGTAAAAATATATTTTCGTTGTCGTGATAGAAATGAGGCGGCCTCGACGAGAAAAACTAAGAATGTTGTAAAAGTTTAAAATTTAAATTTATTGTAAAAAAATATATTTTTCTGTATATTTAGATGGTTAGTATAAACACGTTGTTAAAAATTATGTAATAAAATAATATATCTTTAGGAATAAAATTAAGAATGCATGTGTACCACCATTTGTATAATCCTGCATCCGGTACTGCTTCCCGGAGGCGGCTTCTCTCGACTATGTTCCGGCGGTAGGGCTGCGGGCTGCCGATACGGCGGTGTGCGTACCGCCGCGCTGGTTGCGCCGGCTGCGCGGTTGCTCACCAGAGTTCCGCCGCCGCCGGCGGCGGCTGGAGAAGTGAAGTTTAGCGGGAGGGCATGGGGGCACGAGCAACTCGGCGGCCGGCGGCAGATGCGCTGATGCGGTAATACCCAAGGGCTTGCCGCGCCCTAACAGAGTAACGGGCCTTCCTCCTTGTCGTGTGATGGGTCTAACAGGCCAGTTGCATTTTCCGTGGTGGGCTTCGCTTATTATGAGTTGTTCCTAAAAAACCTATGAGTTTTGCTAAAAAGAAGAAGAAGAAAAACCTGTGAGGCGGAGAAATAAGAATTCACGAGATGCATAAGGTTCCTGCTTCGGTCGGTCATAGCTGATAACGGGCCGATGCCCGATCCTAACCCCAATGCAGCCCTTTTCTTTTAAATTGTGGCCCAATTCTTGTCCAGCCTTTACAAAATAAAACCCGATCCTATCCTGACCTGAATTTGATCCACGGGCTAGCTCTCTGGGCCTTAGCTACCATAATCGTTGGGCCTATGTCTCCGCTTTCCACTCCAGCCTTTGGGCGGGTCTTTTGAAGCAGACGCCATTTAAAGCCCAAATGAAAGAATCAACATCTGAAATCACCAAGGAATATAAGAAAAATTAAATCACCAAAGCCATCACTATCTTCGTCTAAAAAAAAATCAAAGACGGCACCATCTGACATCACCAAAGCTTTTAAAAAAAAATAAATCACCAACAGTAGCATGAGAGAACATTAGCAAGGGTACAGAAATCACGCTGCTCACATTACACCACCACCTTCAACATAAATCACGTTACACAGAAATCATGCTGCAGCACATTAAATAAAAACTATGATGTTCTTGTTCGGCACTAAAATGATGTTCTCTTCATATATTACATGAATATTATTTTTGCATAACCAAGGCTATCTAGAGGAGCAGTGCGGCGCGATTATTAAAGAAAAGGAACTCCTGAAGATCTGAAAAGAGCATCATCAGAAGAAAAGGATTAGCACAATTAACAGGGGAGAAGGAGAAGTGTCCTGATCCAGAATCAGAGCGCAACCTATGTTGGCCAGCAAATCAATAGAGAAGTTTGCAGATAGCGGGCATGAGAACAAGAACAAGAAGCCCCAACATCTAGGGCTGGGCAAGAAAAACCGAGTACCGAACCGAATGTACCCAGAACCAGAACCGAGGTATTCGGTACGGTACTCGGTACCTGTTCTGAGGGAACCGAAGTTCTCGTTTCGGTTTGACTCGGTTCCCGGTTAACCGAAAAGAACCGAAATAGCAGCCCATAAGAAACCAACCCAATAGCTATCCAATGTATATAAATAGGCCTTCAACCACCTAACCCTAATTCCTCTCCCAACCCCCAGCCGCCGTAGCCACCCGCAAGCACGGTAGGCGCGCGGCGCGCCTCCCCCTTCCCCCGTGACGCGCGACGCCTCCCTCCCTCTTCTCCCTGCGGCTGCCGCGGCTCCCCTTCCCCTTCGCCCCGCGCGCGTGCGCTGCTCCGGCTTCTGCCAGGCGGTTGGTGCCCCTGCTTCTGCCAGGCGGCCGTCGCCAGGCGCCCGCGCTGCCCTGGATCTCCGCCAGCCACACGCCCGCGAGGCACGTGGCTGCCCCTGCCACAGGCCAGGCGACGACGGAGGCCACGCGCGTCGCCGGCCGGCGGAGGCCAGGCGCGTCGCCGGCGCGGCGGTGGAAGCCAGGTGGGGCCAGGCCGCCAGCCACCACCACCAGTCCGCTATCGAGACTAGTAGGCGTGCGGCAGGTCGCGTAGGCCTTTGGCCCCTTGTTGTTAATTTTTTTTGGAGACGTGCTGAGTTACTCCGGAGTAACCGTGAGCCGTCGATATGGATGGTTATAACCAAATATTATCTCCGAAGAGGTAATAGATTAATTATATTCCATAATTACTCAAATATTACTTAATCCTACCGTGCTGCGTATGCCTACGAAGCCCACGCCCTCGACCGACCTCGTCGCGTTCGTGTCCGGCATCGGTGCCCTCGCCGTGTTCTTCTTCTCCGTGCGTGTCCGTCCATTCTGCTCCTCCTTCACCGCGCCGCCGTCCTACACCCAGAAGGCCAAACGCCCAACGAAGGGCACGCGGCTGCCGAGGGGCAGCCTGTTGCGCTAGCTCTCCAGGCTACGCGTATTTGCATATGGATCATCAAGTCAGCGACAGGCTCTAGATCATCAAGCCATCGACTGGTTGGGCAGGGGAAGAGGCCGGCGAACTTCCTGGCCAGGGGAAGAGATGGACGAGTACCCGACGGCGACGGGGGATCAGATCGGCGAGCGCTCGGATACGGGCGGTTCCGTGCCTTCGGAAAATATACGACAATTTTCTTTTCTCTACTAGATACAGAAATACGAGAGTTTTGTTTAAAATAGAAAGAGAATATAGATATTTTCTTTTTTACTTATTCCTTTTAAGAGTAATTATATTAAAATCAATGGTTGTGATTTATTCGAAGTCTTACCCCTAGGAGGTAAGGTAGAGTACCTAAGCAAGGCTCTTTTTTGTGTGTGATGTGATGTCGATCTATGAGACTATGAAGTGATTCTCTGATTGCTTTTTAATTTGTGATTCAAATCTTGCTTCGATCTATGATTAATTTGTGTGATTTTGAGATTTCTTTGTCCTTTTCTTTTTGCTTCCTGGAAGTTCCGGTTCCTTCGGGTAGTATCCGGAACCAAACCGAAAAACCGAAACCGAAATTACTCGGTTCCTGATCCTGAGAAGAACCGATCGGTACCCATTTCTTAGGAACCAAACTTACTCGGTTCTTTCGGTTCGGTTAGTACCGAATGCCCAGCCCTACCAACATCTATATTGCCCATGTCAGCTACCCACGTTCAGCACAAAGGAACTCAAAGCATATTTGCGATAAAAGGACTGTCATAAGATGTGCTCATGTGCATACAATGCAGGTGGGAACTCAATGAGGCAACATCAGCAGCACAGATTATCAGGCTAATAACATTCATACTGCACTCCACTTCTGAAACATATTGATCCCACATGGAACTCAACACAGTTTAACTAGAGTTTGTTCTACTGCCTCCTTGGATAACCAGTCAAACATGAGGCCCGTAGTTGTGCTCATTAACAAGCCTAAAGATCAGGAAGCTTTGCTCTATAGTCCGTTTAAAGAAAAGTCTAACACTCAAACAAATCTAACAGTGACTTCATGTTTCTCTCTGCCAGTTCAAACACTTGTTTCTCCTAGCTCAAGCTGGTCCTAAAAATTAACTATAACTAAACACTAAACTTAACTGAAGCATATATATGAGTTTCTAAAGCATATGTATGAGTTTCTGGAGAGATCATACTTTACACTGAACTTGCAGAATTTGCATATTGACTTTTCTATGCCATCTACTTGTTCCTACTTAATATCAGAGCCGGCTCAGGGGCTATGCAGCCGAGGCGACTGCCGGGGGCCCACAACCAAAAGGGGCCCACTACTGCCAGCTTGTAGATAGAAGGCCTTCCTGGCCCCTGCCACACACCTGCGTGACCGTGAAGACCAGTCTGAGGAGATGGACGGGATGCCAAGACCTAGGAGGCCAAGATGCAGCAGTGCAGCACCCCAGCCGTATGTAAGCAGCAGCAGGCTAATTTTTCCTTCAGCCATCGCCGCCGCCGGTCACTCGGCCAATCATCTCTCATCCCTTCTCTGATCTCTCACGTCCCAATCCAGGGCAACTGCAATTTATTTTTTTAACCTTAAATTCATGATTAACTACTCAATGAGTAATTTCATTAATCATCCACTTAACATGTCAAATATTCAATTATAAACGTTAAATCTCAATGACTATATAATTTATTTAGCAGCTCATGATGTTGTCAAAGAAGCATGTGTTCAGAAAAGGACAAAAAAAAGAAAACAAGATGATCATTTGGTTGAACCGCAAATAGGTGCTTTACATAGGTTTTTTTTTTAGCTTCAAATAATGCCGATCATGGACAGGAGGATCATTTTTTATGGAGTCATGTGGCTTGGTTATTATTTGAGGTAATCAAACTAGTTCTATTTTTCTGGTGTATTAATTTGTACTATTGGCATTGTTTTTCGAGATGTAAATATATTATGAGTACGATTATCTTATTTATTATATTAAAAAAATTTAGTCGGAGGGCCCATAACATTAGTTTGCTCGGGGCCCTTGAAATCAAAGAGCCGGCCCTGCTTAATATATTGCCAAACTTTAGCCCTTCTTTTAGATGAACGACTCGACTGGTCAGTTTACATA